>CM060965.1:149506873-150169373 GCA_030765045.1 Tenodera sinensis | reverse complement strand
AAAACTCAGGTTGTCAGAGGCAAAATTTACATGGAAGCTAACGGGAGGCTTCAGTCTTTACCATATCTATTGTGGCTAGATAGGTGCAGAGATGGACAAGATGTGGAGTTGGCAGACTGCAATCAGCAAATAAAGACATGCAAATGAACGCTATTAGAGAACTGCTGGAAGAACACCGCAGTTGGAGTTTATACTGAACTAGGAAGGGAAATTGGAATTGCTCCCGGTACGATTCTTCATATACTTAAGAAAGTAAAGATGAGGAAAATTGCGCTTGATGGGTTCCACACAATCTTAAAGAGGAAAACATGTGGCAGAGAATGGAAACACGATATTGCACTCAGAACGTAAAGGCGAGCGTTTCCTTCGGGGTATCATGTAGCTGCTCCTGTGGTTAATTTATTTTGCAGATGGAACTGGAAAATTCTGGAGCATGCTCCATACTCCTGTGATTTTGACCTTTTCCTGAAAATGAACTTCGCACTTAGGGGAGTTCGCTTTAGAACCAGACAGGAATTATAGCGGCAGTATAGCACTCTGTTGTAGGACGATGTGCATGGCATCCGTCATTTCCCTGAATTGTTGAGGCCGATTATTCATATTTAAGATTACTTCTTAACACAGCAATATGTGGCTGCTCTAAATTCAAATGTTGTGTTAATTCAAATGTTGCCACTAATTAATGAGTGACCACAGCATTAATATCATTGTTAGAGCATTTGAATACATAAACCTATAAACAAGTAGAATTATTTACTTGATTTATTAGTTTAATATTGACAATTACTTCACATTTTGCACACAAACCACAAAAGGGTAAGTACTTTAGTTTTATTGCCTATAATGCCACATTAGTTCTAATTTTAAGTAAAATTCTAAAGTTTTTAACTTGTTTTCAGTATATATTTATTTATAGAAAATTGTAAATAAAATTAACTAGTTTTCCACATTATGCAGCTTACACATACTAAATAGCTGATGAGTTTTACCGCAGGTAGTAAGAAGTTAAGGTGCAATTTGTCACCCCTAATTTTTTTCTTGTAAATATCAATGGCAACTATTCAAGTGAAGCACATGAAGAGGTTTTCACCTGAATATAGCAGTGTTCCATTTTTGCTAATGTTGGCATTATTAGTGCCATTCTAGCATTTAGTCACAAATTTCAACTGCTAGAAGCCGTAGTAGGGTCAGCGACCAACCCTACTTTTGTTTGGAACTTAGAGCCAGACAGTCGACAGGGAACAAATTGTTGGGGGTTGGTGAAAAGCGGCGGGCCTTCAGATCAAGTGAAGGCCAAGTGAAGCAGTGTGAATTGTGGAAGAAACTGCTGATCTAAACAGCTTGGTTGCCATGGCAACATGACGTCACGAAACGGTGTGTTACTAGGAAATAGCTATAGTATTAGTGTTACTAGGAAATATTCAAGCATGGCATGCACATGTTCAGGCAAACAAGAAATATTTTCACTCGATTCCTCTTTTCGCGCACTTAGAAGGTTGTAGTCGTTTCCCTCGAGGAAGAGCTGGTAGTAAACTTAAAACGTGATATTTTACATAACTGTGGGCGTATAATTTACGAGTTTGCTAGATCCAGTGTTTGCAATAATTAAATTACGGAATATAAGTGTTTTGTTATGAATCCAGTGAATGACATCGATTACAATTTGTTAGAAACCCCATTTTTCAGCTGGAAAGATGAAGACAAAAAACATGTTTTAAACTTTGGGTGGCCCACTGATAAACGATATACGCATTAAAAGGGAGGATAAGAAAATAGGGAAGTCTTATAACATTAGATTCAAAAGTTCTTGGTTCGATAACTATTCTTGGTTTTGTAGTAGCCGTAGTTTGCAATCGCTATTCTGTTGGCCTTGTTTACTTTTTAGCAACAAAAGTAACGTGTGGAACAAAGAGGGATTCACAGATTTCATTAATATAACCCGTTCCCTTCACAAGCACAATGATTCGGCGGAACATTTAAAATGTAAATTATAATTAAACTCTTATGAAAAGAAGAAGAAAAAGAAACAATAGCTGGCGTTCCTCTAGAAAACAGCATACTTTTTCATGTGCGTTTCAATGAAAACGTGAGATTAAATAGGCTTTTCCTGCAGTTGACTATTAAAGCAACATTGTATTTAGGTAAACAGGGGGCTTGCATTCAGAGGTCATGATGAGAGTGCGCTTTCACTAAATTGGGGAGATTTCAAGGAGCTTGTGTCCTACTAATATTGAAAGTCCATTCGAAATCCAAAACTACTATAATAAAATCAAAAGTGCATTCAGCGGTGATTCTAAATCTATGCAAAATGAGCTGATTGGATGTATTTCTTTGCAGGGCCATATTAGAACTGAAATTGATGTGCAATATTGTTTTTCTGTTTGAAGTTGACGACACTACAGGTATTTGTCAACAGTATCAGTGCTCTATCATTATAAGATACGTGAATACAGAGAGCACATTGGTTGAACGAATTTTCAGATTTGAGTGCTGACAGACCGAAAAAACATTTTTCCTTTTGCTGTATGTGCTCTTGAAGGATTTAATTATGAACATAAATTAGTTTCACAAAGTTACGATGGAGCGACTGTTATATCAGGACATTTGAATGGACTTCAAAAAAAATAATCAAGAATAATGCAGTTTTTGTACATCTTTTGGCTCACCGTTTAAATTTCATTTTAAAACGAAGCCTTTCTAAATATCGCATATTTTTTGCGAATGTTAGTGATATTTCATTAGCTTTTCATTGTTCCTTTTGACCAAAAGAATACCGACATTAACTGAGACAAGTGCAGTTTCAACTCAAAGGTCACCCCTCTAATGGTTCAAAATTGGCAAAAAGCTGAAACGTGTGTTTGAAGTTATAATAACGATGTAAATTCAGATGACACAACAATCACATCTAGCGAAGTGTATCTCAACAAAATGAACAATTTTCAATTTACCATTCCATTGTTTGATATCCTAAAGAAAAAGTCTCTGGACATTAACTACTGTGTGAGAAAATTCAAAATACCAGTGACTTAATAAAAAGCAGACGCAATGAAGAATATTTCACAACACTGTTTAACAAAGCATCACAGCTCACCAGTGTGAGTACTGCAAGAAAATCAGCTGACAATTCTTTCCAGAATTCTAAGCTCATTTACTTTGAAGTTCTTGACAACATATTGATGCAAATAAGCGTTCGGTTTCAAGATTGTGAGAAGTTCCAGTTCCTGTGTCTTGTCAACTCGTCAAAATTTCAAAATAATTCCGTCAATTTTCCTTCACAGGCTCTCTGTCAGTTGCATCAGTATTACCCTCAATTATTAAGCAAACCGCAACGCCTTAAAAATGAACTGTGCTTGTTTTACGCAGATGATTTGATCTATAAGGATTTTACATTCCAAGAAGTGCTGTTCCCGTTGCAGAAAAATCGAGGTGTATTTGAGGAAACCTACAAACTTTTCCCTGGTTCTAACAATTCCCTGAACTAGTGCATCCGTTGAAAGAAGCTTTTCTTGTCTGAAGAGAATCAAGACTTGGTCAAGGAACACCATTTCACAAGAACGGCTTTCATCTTTGGCGATTATTTCCATTGAGAAGGAGCTATTAGTAACTAGCTGATCTTATGGAACGTCATCCCTTTTATGACGACATTATTGACAGATCTGCCGCTCTAAAATAGGAGGATCGAGTTAGTTTACAAGAAATAGGTGAGTCGTGCATGCTTATTTTATGGTAGTCTAATGTCTCACGGTCCAACTTTTTTGTGCAGAGCATTGTATGCAACAAAAGTGCATCATGAGATATCGAGAGTTGGCTACAATTTTGTTGCATTAAATTTCTATCCTGTTTTGTATCCAACCTGTCTATATACAATGCGATTGAGTTGCATCTAATTTTTCATCTAACAACATGAAAATAGGCAATCAGCATCAGTAACGTAACAATATGGCGGACTGCGCAGGCAACATGTAGTCAGCTGATGCGCATGTACAGCTCGTGGTACTTTTAATGTGATGGGTATTTTAATAAAATGTTTAATTTTTTTTGAAAGATTCTTTAACGTTTTTTATGACCATAAACATATGGTATTACATACCTATTTATATTTTATAAATAATAAGAAACCAGTTAACAGTATGCTTACAGGTTATGTTGTCAAAGTTTCTGTCCATCCATACTAAGGTTAAAATAATTACAGTTGCTCATTATCTCTTTCCTGCTTCTCATATTTGTGTCCTGATGTGTCATTTTGCCTTCGACATGATGTAAAAGGTTCATAAATAAATCTTCGCCAATTCGTACAAAATTGCGATAGTTTTCTGGGTCCTCTAACGTAAATTCGTTTTGTAGTATACCCAATACGCCTCGGTCCGTTTCCTGTTCTCTTCTTTGTAACTATGACAGTGTCCACCAACATCTTTAACTTCTAATACATCTTTTCTTCCTACTACGACTCGCCGAAATATATCCCAAACCTACACTTAATATAGCAATCGCTAAATTAATATTTGCGTCCGCCATATTTATTTCTCACGCTTGCTACGTGAACTGTCATTTGTATTGGAACAAAATGAACCATAGCATGACAGACACTGTTTCTTTTGTGTACAGTGCTATTGGATACAAAAAGTTTGGTAAAAAATGTTGGACCCTCGGACACCGGCTTTGCATTGTATTCTTAGCATGCTTAAGTGAACTTCTTCACCTAGTTTGTAAGGCACGAGCCACCACTGTGTAGGGCTGATTTATGTACGAGTAAGAAAGTAATTATGTTAAAAGGATATTTAAGCACTTGTATGGGAGCAATTATTAGCACTGAGCTAAACGGTATTATAAAATTAAATCAGATATATCAAATATTTAATTTCAAATTTCAAATAAGTGAGAAACAGATTTTATCTATGTTCTATGAATGCGTCATAGCTCGGCAAAAATAGGTGGAGGAAAATCCGCCCTCCTCTCTTTCGCATAAGGTTGGATAATACTGCCCTGAACGCTTGCCTCAAACTAGGGCGCATGTGGCAAATGCAGGGGACATTTGAAGAGTCGAGGTGCAGTGGCGGGCGCAATTACATAAATCGCTTTAGTTCATGAAGTGTACATTGTTTTAAAATAGATGGGCTTTCTACTGCAAGTCCCAAAATAAGTTTATTACACTTTTAAATAATAAATAATTTATTACATACGAAATTTATCAAATATTAAGCACATGGGAGCTGTGTTTGCCTACCTGATACAGGTAGGAAGTGACACCTTATTTCAGGGGTGAGATCTATTAGATGACTCCTAAAGCTCTCGCATAGTCATTATCATAACACGGCTGAAACTAAAGAGAGAACCGCCGCGTCGAATCGAAGATAGCGAAGCAGTTAATGAGTGCTGAGTGATCGTATCGTCTGAGTTAGTTTTGGTTAGACAAAGAAAAACTAAACGACAGAAAATGGTTAGTTAAGGTTACGAGAAGTCAACATTTGTGAGTTATAATATCACAAAAGAAGCTAGACTGAATTAACGTCAGTAAAACAGAACTGTATTGTGTGTTAGGTTTTAGAACATAGATGGGGAGAACCGACACATTGTGTCACTTCCCCTGCATCGTAATTTTAACCCCTTCCACTGCCTCACAGCAGTTAGCAACTAGACCACGCCTCCCGCTCCTCTCTGTCTACCTCAGAGAACCGGTGAGTCCTTCAAGTTGTGTCAGTAAGTGGAGAGGGTGATTACTCGATTGCGCTGCTGTCACCCCTCTTCCCCATGATTGCTTTAGAAGAAACTAAAGTAAGAAAAAGGAAGTAGACTGGACTCTTGTCATTTCGTCACGATATTGTAAGAATTTTCTAAAGGTTGGTGCCATTACCTGACCGGATTGTTGACCAGAGAACGTGTATCATCGATTCCTACCTAGCAAATGGTTTAGGTTATACAAAAATGTTCTTAAACAATACAAGTTATCATGCACGTATTTCATTATAGTTGTTAGTACAAAACAACGATTGTGGATTCACAAATTAACAAAGTCAACATGAAGAATAATTTCATCCTTAAATTGTTTGACATCACTAGAAAAGTTTGTATATAGATGCTTCACTGTACACATGGATCATCGTAACACTGTGCGCCATTACTGTCACACTATTTTTATCTTTATATTAACGTTCTCCAACGAAATGTCATATCGGACGATGAATGAATGAAACCATGCTCCATAGAGCTTATTTTACCCGAGATTCGTCTTCTCAGGATAATGGAAAACATCGTTAAAAGAAAGCCATGCGGAAAGCTCACCGTGACCGAGATTCCAACTCGGGACCTCCTGAACGTGACATAGACACGCCACCAGCACACCACAGAGGCGGGCACCCATTACTGTTACAATACATCAGTTCTGCATAAGCAGAAGCAGGATTCCCACACTATGCATTTTCAAATTTAGAAACAAACAGCATACATACATCTTTGAGAATAATTAATAAGCATATGACCAAACAATAAGTGCTCCGGAACATTTCCGTAAATATTTGATGCACCATTAAGTTAAGCTACTCTCTGAAACTCTCAACCCAGCAGTTCACGTATTTGTTTTACGGATTCTAAATAAAATATGATTTGATTCTAAATAAGAGATACAATTTGAAATGTATTACTCACTAGCAAAATGTTGCATTCGAATAATTTTGAATAGACTCAAAAGAATTCTTACATCATGTGTGCATTCTCACCCGATTTTACGAGCTACTGGTCATCGACCCCTCGTTGCAGGGGTTTCTAAGCTCCTTCCTTCCGAACCTCTCGGGAGCTACGCCGGGCGCAAAGTTCCAAACTTCACCACAAGAACTGCTGGCACAGGATTCGTGAACAGTGTGTCCAACAGGCGGTTGCTCTGTTTTAAGCTTCGAAGGAGATAACCACAACTCTTGCCCCAATACTGACATCAGGAACGGCGGAATCAACATGTAAGAATGCTCAGGTGGAAGACCCCAGGTGATTGCCAGTATTTAGATGTCTCGTTAGATACTACGAGGGTCACTAGATATGTATAGAGACGGCAAAGTATGAATAGTCACAGAAACGTTTTCGTTACCCACTTTCGTAAAGTATTCTCTCTGAAAATGCTGTATGCAGGTTCCATCGTCTAGAACCACTTCTGGAATCATTCACGCACTGTAGATAATTCTTCCTCTTGTATAGAAACTGCTTCTTCAGGACCAGAAAGTTGGTGACGTCAAAGTCGGCTCCTCTCCATAAGGACCAGGAGGAAATCAGGTGGTGTCAGATTGGGTCTACAGAGTGTATGAGTAAATGTTTTGTCTCAGTTCCTTGCAGAAACTCCGTTGTTACATTAGCGGTGTGAAATTGGTGCAGTCATGATGCAACACGAACATGGTTGAAACACTTGGCGAACTAATACTAATGTCAGTTGAATGTCCTTGTATGCTAATCTTGTATCTTTCCCAAACATTGTTTCCAAAGCAGTGGTGTTTTTCACAGCCGCTATTGTTGCTGGTCTGCCACTCTTCCCTTCATCTTTAAGAGATTGCCGACTAGCGTGATGGAGAATTTTCTTAAAAGGCGCCCTCAAACGCTCAAGTGACTGCACTTCATTTAAATCACTTTCGAAGTCCTACAAAATCATTGCACGAAAATTCATTGTGAATCACTATTGCACTTGAATAAACGTTCACACTTTCCACACTTCGAACATAAACTGAACCAAAGTAAATGGCGCAACAATGGTCTGCCAGCTACCAATGCGTTACCAATGAGTCAGCTATTCCAACAAAGCGACAATGCTTTCCCCAAAGCTGGCCAATTTTTCGTGTCTCGATACATACGTATAGGTCGTGAGGCAAGACAAGAACAACTCCCGTGACATCACAACTGTTTAACTATACACTACCTCAAGAGCTGGCAAGTCTCTGATTGGATTTTGTGCTGTCCAGCTCCTCTAGCTATCCGCCATTACATTTTGTGTCTGCTATTACTTTGCCTTCCAAAAATATGGCAATCCTACATACAATAAATAAATCTTTGCGCTTAAAATTAGTTGCGCGTACAATTTCATTCTACTGAATCCACAATAAGACTCGAGCAAACAGGACCATCTAAAATCAAGTATCCAAGAATGCCACTTCAACTCAAGATTAAAGGTACCTGACGTGAAGTAAACTCAAACATAAAAAACCTGAGATACAGAGCAAATAGCTGAATACTGCATCACAGACTCCGATAACGTCCAGAACTTCAGGTAACGCCAACACCAGCAGCGCCTCCATCTCTAACCCCTAGATGAGTCCTTTGTCTACTGGTCACCCACTCAATGTGGCACCTCAAAGGATTAAACAAAGTTTTTCAAGAAATCCCCAATATACCTAATAAATTAGAAGCCAAAATCCGGCGTCCATTTTCCAAAATCTTCGTTCACAGAAATTTGCTTAACATAATGTGTTTGATATGTCCAGATATCATTTTCTACATTTTATAAGGAAATATACGTATAACATATTCATATTGTTTCGCACATTTGGCATTATCTAGGGGAGACACGGTGGTACTGCATGAACGGATTCGAATAGCAGTGCCGTGAAAGCGGCAACCACCAGTTGCATTATTCAAGAGAAACTCTGCTTGCCTCGTTCATGTACTGCAATAAATCTACCGGACTTCTATATACCCACTGTGCATTCTCAAATAGCCAATAAAATTCATACAGCACATATATGTAAATGTAAATGGGAACGAGCAAGCAATTTACTTGCATTTTATTATGTTACAGCGGAATTTAAACTAGCACCTATATCAAAAATAAAAGCCAGAGAAAGACCAAAACCGCAAACACAGATAGTTAATTCAGATATCAGTACATTCTGAGCCTACAACCCACAAATACTACTGGTATTTGAAGAGACTGAGCACAAAATACAGAAGTGTCCGATACATCGAACGTTAGCCATGAACAATTTAAAAACAGTTACAGGCAAGAACCTCTGAATAAATATATTTATCAGGTTATTCAAGGATGAATAAAACTAATATCTAAAATTAAATAAATACGAGTTTGCATGCGACATTGAAATTACATTTGTTACACAATAAAGTCATGTATTTGATTCCATCATGTTACAACAAAAGATCGGATTTCGTATGACATCAAATTTCTTTGTATACACATGCATAATATACATGTTGCATTCCATTAACCTAGCAGAACAAAATGCAAGATCCAATAAATTGTTAGCTGAACTGATTTAAAATTTGTTATGGCCAAGACGACTGCTTCGATTCCCGGTACCGGCGTGGGAATTTTTTCCCCGCTGGGAGGTCTGGCATGAGATACACTCAGCCTGGTTAGGTCCCGGAGAAATCACTTAAGCTACTTGATGAAGAAGTAGCGACCCCAGGTCGTGAAGGTGCATAACTGGCCAGGAGGGCTAGGGACGCTGACCAAGTCCCAGCTTCCACTACTGCATCCCACTCATGACGCCTATAGTGGCAAAATGGTGAGCCTTGACCCTTCCTGGATTGTTGCGCTGGGGGTAAAAACCTATATAACACAGTGGGCGTAATACTCTACTCTAGAGCGAATAGATACGAAATTATATTATTCTGCAAGTTTTCTAAGTTCCTCTTGAAAATGTTAGTGTCCCTACCTTGCAAGATACCGAACTTAAATACATGCAAAGTTTGATATTTATTCGAATTTTCAATTTTGAGTTATGATGTTCACTCAAACCACACCCACTACATAGAGAGAGCTAGAGAAGGAGACAGAGGGGGAGAGAGGGAGATAGAGGGGGAGAGAGTGAGATGGAGGGGGGGAGCGAAATCTGAATTTGTTTCTAAACTGCTTATTTATTGGATTCAGCGGACATCAAAACATGCATTTCTGGCAAAACCACGATATTGAATTTATGGATGGAGTGCAGCATCTTTTTATACAGGTGCGCGTTACATAAAGTATCAGGGAAAAAACTAAAAATAAAACTGTAAAACTAGTTTAATATTTACGAAATGCTACATACAACTAGAGTTATGCTTTTACTGTTAGTCTGCGTTCGTCTGGACCCAAATTTCGGAAGTTGATCCTTTTCACACTATATAATGATTAGACATCCTCACGAAACAGACAATTAGGTGTAATATACCTATATCCTTTCACATCCATTAGCCTTGCAATACTTTGTGTGGGCCACGCAAAGTATTGATTTCTCTTCCCCAGTTTTCCTAGAACTGAGTACACTTTGTAAAAGTAGACGAGCTTCAATTTCATTGTTCAAGTTTCTCTTCTCCGTTTCCTGAATGTCTCATTTCCTTCCCTCTAAGTAGTTTTCTCCTTGCAGAATTTTGCTCGTTTAATAGAGGTTTCTTTAAACAGATAAGGAGTTTCAAAAAGAACTACGTAAGTTGTTGAATTTATCTCCCGTCTTCAAATGCATAGAGGTGACAAGTTCCTGAAATATGAGATTGTGATCATTAAAGTCACTAGAGAATGAATCTGTGGTACCTTGCCGTACAAAAGTGTTTCTGAAATGTGATAAGGAGCAAATTAAATTTATTTTCGCAGTCTGCACAAAAGCTGACACTGGGAACGTCACAATTCTAAATTAATGCCAGTCTCGCGAGTAAACGCCCTACCCATTTCTTTCTTTAATATTATATATTGTATTGTAATTGTAGTTTGCGCTCTACAGGCTCTTAAACTGCATGACCGATGACCGCGAAATTCGGACATAATATATATTTTTTCACGGAGACCATTATACTACCCAACGTAGTATTCACATAGTCTTTTATACTCGTTTTTCTTCTACGTAATACATTCACATATCGTTCTCTACTCTGCTTAACATACAATTCACACAATTTTCTATGAATGAAGTACAAATGCCACATATTACATTCACACAGTTTTCTCTACTCACGTTTCCTTTACAAAACAGGTCACATTTCTTTCACTATTTACTCTTCAACGTACAGTGCATACAATTTTCTGTGATGGAAATAGAAATGCAACGCGTTACATTAACCCGTTTTCTCTACTCTCTTCCCTTTTACGAAACGCGATCTCGCCCTTCAACATACCATTTTCTATGACTGAAATAGAAATGTCAGAAATGTTGCATTCAGGCGGTTTTCTGTACTCAGATTTGTTTTACGAAACCCGATCACATTTCTTTCTCTATTTGACTCTCAACATACGATACATACAATTTTCTATGCTTGAAGTAGGAGGGGCCCTAATGACCAAGTTGTCGACGGGCCCTTAAACCCAACACACTCACTCACTCACTTGAAGTAGGAGTACAACAAATTACATTCACAGGTTTTCTCTACTCAGTTTTCTTTTAGAAACACAATCGCATTTCTTTCTCTACTCCTTCTATACAACATTCATATGATTCACAGAAATGTAATCTCTTACATTCACACAGCTTTCTCTACTTGCTTTTCTTCCTGTGGTGTTTTGGATTACTCAACAGCGCTTTTGCATAGTATCTTCCCAGTGTTTTTCTTTGTCTGTCTGTCTGTCTGTCTGTCTGTCTGTCTGTCTCCCTGTCTGTCTATTTAGTTATTTAGTTCAGATTCTTTATACGTAGTATCCAGCGTAAGTCTACAAATTATGGGGATAAATTCGTCAAATCACAGGCAATATTTCAACTAGTATAACATAAATGACGCATTTATTTTTATTCATCAACATTATTATTACTATTATTATTACTATTAATATTATTACTATTATCATCATCATTATTAAGTGAGCGAGATGGCTCGCAGTAAGGTTTGGGTCTCGCATTCGACAGTCCAATGCTGGAGTTGCTCCTTTTCAACCACGAATTTCCTATTATATCGTTACGTCTGTTACCCCTTGTTTGTTTCAGGATTGTAGGACCAGCCAACGGTGGTGGTGTGTTGCGGCAGTACGGTGTAATTTGCACGTAGGAGCGGTTTCTCCCTAGTGTGTGCTGGGAACCTGCTTCCTGGGTAACTTAGGCAAAACTAGCTGGCGTGAGGATTGTTGCCATATTAGAATCGTTAGAGACCCCGTCGTTGGTACCACGCTTTGTCGCCCTTTGGGCCTTCCCTCCATTCCTTCCCTTAAGGCGTGAGTTGGAAACTAAGAAATTTAGATTATTTGCGATGCTGGAGGACACTGCGTTTGTTCACTCCTAACTACCAACTGCTTTACTGAAATTTTCAGTTGTGCGTTGTACAAATAGTACGCGTAGTGTTTCAACCGAGAAAGCGGGCAAGAGAAGGTACGGAGGTAAACGCCGGAATTCTAGACATGTAATTTCCCGAGTACTCTACTCGTAAATCTTCATTAATCTACGGCATGCACATCATTATATTTCACTAACTTGTTACAGTAGCTGCACAAAATGGTGCCCTTTAGCATTCACACATTCCCAACACCTTTATAAACAAAAAGCTATTATAAATAGATAGTGCTGCTTTATTTACGTATGGGAGTACCCATATGTAGAATTGCTCAGGAATACTCGTACTTCAACGAATTGCAACAAGCGTTTCCTCTTGTCCTGTCTGCCACGGAGGGATTTCGGCATGTCAACCGATGGTCTATGGGTCAGACCCCAGGAGGAATGATATGAAAGTACCCTACAGGCGGCCGGAACGCATCACAGGCAGAACTACAGTACAGACAGTTCTTAAGCCTGACAGATTTCCAGATCACCATAGAGAGCGCACCATCAGCCAGGTCCGGCTGATCAATCAGTCCCCCTTGTGGGCGGTCAACTGACCGCAGCGGCTCCTCTCAGACGAACACCGTATTTCCAGAGGGCAAGCTCCACCACAGCGCATCCTACTGGCGACCCCGCTGACTCATACAAGTTGGAAAGACCAGATAGAGAGAGAATGAAATTAATGAAATGAAGAGAAGTGATTCTGGGGATGTAGGGTAAATATCGCTCTCACCTGAGTTACTCGGGAGAAAACCCCGAAAAAGTCCAAGGTGAGGAAGACCTCCCGCGGCAATCGAACCTGCGACCTCCCGCATGCGGACCCCGGACTACTGTCTGAGTCATCCCGCTTGGTAAACGTTTCCTCTAGACAACCAGTGATTCTGTCTAGAAAAGTAAATGCGTATATAGGCTTCCAGGATAATCAGGTCCAGGCTGGATGTAATTTATGGTATTAACCACTTCATAAAGTACTTTTTCTTTTTCTGATTATCCTCCTCGTATGAAGGACTTGCACTTACAAATGTGTGCCAGGGGACAGATGTCTGTCAAGGAGCAGAGTCAAACTTTGGATCGGAGAGTACCCAGGATATGTAATCAGCCCAAGCCTGGTATGAAAGTGAGGGAGATAACATGAAATGAGGGTGGGATGGATGTAAGGAAAGATGATGATGCAGTAGTTGGTGGAATGAATAGCGGCGAAAACTGGAGAATCGGTAGAAAAACCCGCCCCGACGCCGTTTTGTAAACCGCAAATCATACATGTCGTGCCTGGGATCGTCCCCGTGCCCGTACCCGTGCACTGATGACAGACGAACGATCTAAGCAGTGGGCCACCTCAAAAATTACTTTCTTAAATATTAATGGCATATTCTTTGTAGTCAGGACATTTCTATGAATAAAGTAGTGATTCATTTCACGCCAACTTCTTATATTTTGTTGACAAGCTTATTAATTTAGTAAAACTGAGAATTGTAAATTTTGTATTCAAATAATGCCACGAATCATCTAAGTTTGTTGTATAGAGCGTTAAGGTTCCATGAACCACCACACCAAATGAGAAGCATTCATGCCGTTGAAGCTTTCTAAGCTAGTTACAGCAATATGAGAACAAAGCTGAACGACGTGTAATATGTTGTTGTTTTCTAGTGCCTTGCATCTGGCAATGAAGCCATTAGCCATTTCCAATACTTTTGAACTGTAGTTTCTTCTGATCTTAATGCTTCACAGGTCTTCAAGTGGTCTTCGTTCATTTCTGCTGGATCGTTACACAGGACACATATTGGTGAAGCTGAGATACCTATTCTGTAGAGATGACTTGCTAAGCAGTCGTGATTTGTCAATAGTCGGAAGGCTGCAACCGCTGTTTTCCTCGGTCTCTGGGGGATTATATCTGGGCTGGAAAGTAGTGTAATCCATTTTTTATCTTTGGCATTTGTTTCTATTTCTTGTAGATATAAATGAGAAAATTTTTTAATGATCAAGCGTTTTATTGAGGAATATGAGAAATTGAATTTAGACTTTTGTTTTATTGTTGTGCCTTTCTTTGCAAGTGAGTCTGCAACGACGTGTAATATTGATTTATGTCTTTTTCCTGACCTGGTAATACGAATGTTCTCAAAAGCCTCGAGTAAGTGCACACACCCTAGCTTGACTGGGCTACCCGAGATGAGCATCTGGACCCAATTTCAAGCATCCTACCCAGACCATATGACCATAGTAACAGCTCTAGTCGATATCTAATTCATGTCACCCAAAATCAATAGTGATCTAAAATATTTTCCTTGTTACAGACTGTCATCAACTATGCAATGCATGATTAGTAATCTTCGGTACAAAAATAGCACAATATTTGAAATATGATAAGAGGATGAACTCAAGATTGCTCCCGGTAACAGAGAATCATGCCCCAGAGATTATCTCGGTGTAGTAAAGTAGTGCTGCAACTTGTTTAAAAATTAAGTTATGTAATAAAGTTCAAACAAACCTGATATGTTTCATTCACAAGACTTTCTCTACTCTTGTAAAAACTCTTTTTAGAAAGATTGATTCTTTTATTTACTTTATGCTAATCGAGATAAAATTTGCATATATTTGTCTTATTGCGTATTTCCTTGCAGATAAGATGAACAGGAGAATACAGTTGGCTTTTAGCCATAGTCAAATCTTTTAAGGGCTAGTCGCTATGTCATGACTTTGTAATTCAGATTACGCAGATAAACGAATGTCAACTTCCTATTTGAGAAATGTATAAGTGAACATTCAAACTAGTAACATGGAATATGTCGGAAATAGTTAGCTCCAAAAAAAAATTGAGTTACAGAGATGATGTTGACCTACCGCGGTCAACATTTTACCGGATTCCCTCCGAAGCAGTAAACTGTAGGTATGCTAATCCCCTTCGAGCCTAGAGGGACATGCTGGAGTTAAATATTCAGATTCCCTCTAAGTTATTTGGTATTCAGTTTTGTATTGATAACACCTACTAAATCGATAGTAGAGGCACTAATCGATTCGGTCGCCTCGTATGTCCTTGGTGTTGGTAGTAGGCCTATTCATTCAGTGTACCAATCCATTGGCATATATGTGCAGACCACTCGTGCCCAACCCTGTCTTTTGTGATCTAATGACGTCAGTTTGTCACTCTACCCCACCTCCATTTATGAAAAATTTCCCCTGCTATCATTTAGGTAACCAATCATTAGGAAGGTTTGTTTTAGAGTTCAACGAATACGCCATAGCTTGGAGTGAAGTAGTGGAGACAAATTCCCCCTCCCTCTTTCGCCTAAACTTGGACATCAGTGACGTAGAAATGACAAACGTGGAGAAAATCATAAATGGAAGGGATAACGAATTGTTTCTACAACGGAACTATACATTTAGCTCCCAAAAATATTGAAGAATGGAACCTGGTATTGGACATATCTGTGTGAAAATGATCCTAAACACACCAGGGGTATTGATTGGTTATTTCGGTTATTACCCTTAACCGTACGAAGTCTGTGTAAAATGTGTAGGAACATTCTGTGGTTAAGCCACGGAGGGAATCGGACTACACTTTATTTGAACAACAGAAAATGAGTAGGCAATAAGACTATGCCCTTTTTCGCGAGGTAATCGAACCTCATTTTTAGAGGGAATCGCTCAGATCCGAACGAGACTGTGTCTGTGGGACTGTCTGTCAGTCTGTGTGTCTGTCTCTATGTTTGTCTGTCTCTGTCAGTCTGCTGACACCATAACTCAAAAAAGAAAAGTCGGTTAAAGACCAAAGTTGGCATTTAACTTAATGTTTTTCAAGGATGCGACACGACGATTTTGAAAAAAGCAGCCCCACCCTAAGCTACTCCTTACGTGGAAAACTTTCTGAAAATGTTGATTTTCTTGAAAATGACTCAAACGATTTTGATTAAAATGCCATATGTTTAAGATACTTGTATGACATATGAAGTGTATGTTTTGAATTTTCTGGCTATAGCCTATGTAGTCCAGTTTACCCTGGATGCATGGGCGTCGCGAAACGGGGGCAAGGGGGGGTCGCGGCCCCCCCCCCCCTTGGAAGTTGGTGAACTTAATGTGCAGCCAGTTACTGACTATTAAACTATTATTTTAATTTTGATGTAAAGAACAATTTTTATTTAGCACAAATTAATACGGTTATCTGCAACAAATATTATAAATTTTGACAATAAAATAATGATTTAGTATTATATGATTGCAAATTTCCACCAATTGGCCCCCCCTGGAAAAAAGTCTGCCGACACTCATGCCTGGATGACTTTTGAATAACTGGTAAACCGTAAGAGATGGAAAAGATCTGGACAAATGTTTATCTCAACTAACACGAAGAAGAGATAGGAATAAGAATTTGTAAGAAGCGTTAGTACCAGAGTAGAGAAAATCATGTGAGTGCAAAGTATTTTAAACATATATTCCTGTGTCGGACACCGCAGAAGAGGATTGAGATCTTCAACATTCGCTTGTTCCTGAGGGACCTGTAGAGGTTGACCTCATTTTTGTTACAGACTCATGTTCTTCTTTAATAAGTTTTCTTTTTTTTCTTTCTTTGTATTCAGTTTTATTTCTCTGTAATTATCTCTTATTTGTATAGCGCTGCAGTGCTGATCGATGATAAAGGCAAATTAAAAAAGAGCATATAGGATTGTAATAATTCTTGAAGCCCATTTTGAGAACATCAAAATTTTCGAACATTTTCCCACATAAAGGGTATTTTAGGGTGGAATTATTTTCACTAAAATCTTCTTGATGCATTTTTGAAATATACTAGTTTAAATACCAAGTTTGGTACTCAAACGACTTTTCTTGTCTGAGTTACGGGGTTCATAGACACACTCCTAGACATGCCTTTTTTGGACTTAGGCAGTCTGAAATTATGTAGTTATTTCCGGAGATATCTTGGTACGGAATGTTAGGGTGGAATACAATACTTCCTCTACTATCTATAAGTAGAGATAAGAAAAAGAAAACATGACAATAAGCTTCAGCAATAGCAGTTCCACACCAAAAACAGAATAATTTATACATTCCAAGTGGAAGCATTGGGAAGCAAGGGAATAACTTATCAGGGAATGAGGTGTTCCGAAAGCACATTCCTGTAACACGTTTTTATCATTTACTAGAAAGGAGTATTTTGACATACATATCTGTTAAATCGTCAGAAAATGTCAGCTGTACCATCACATACCTTCACATACTCATAAAACAGTAAAAAGTAAAACTTCAGCTACTTTAGCCTGCTTTGTTATCTCCATCCCGAAACATGAATCATTCATTCGATAACCGCAATATTCGTTTAAGACATGAAATATTTATTCGGGATTCTCAGAATGTGACCACGGTGGACAGAGCTCTGTTCTAGCTTTCCTTTCTTTATTCACTTTCCAAGGTTCCATTGCGACCATTAATTCTTCAACTATTTGTGGGTAGCAAAAAAAGGACTTCTCACTATAACAAAGCTTAGCAGAACAGGCTTTGTGAAACTTAAACCACAAAGTGAAAATATTGTTAGCGTATGTCCTTTCCTCTAAAAAAGTATAATCTCTTTGAAACAGTTACACTCAGCTAATGACGCACGAACTGCGTACAGAGAATTTTAAACCAGTAGAAAGCCCGATACACAATGCCCAATAATTCCTTTCTCACTTTAGAGATTCATACAATATACAACGCACAGACACATTTCCAACAGTGAGTTTGTGTTAGCTAATGCAAGTATAGCGTGCCAGCACACCAGTATGAATTCTTGACTTGCGTGTAGAGAGAATAATTTATCTCAAGTTCATTGTCTCTTAAAGAGAATGGACACTGTTGGATGAAGTATCGAAATGGCTGGCAGGTTATTGTTTTGCTTTCAGACAATATAGCCTACATGTAAAAAATCTGGCGTGTTACATTCACATAACCTCTCGTCATTCTTTTAAGAAAGCCTTACACAGGCTTTTGTTTCTCCCAGGGCATCGCTATTCAGCAAGCTCATTCTAATCAAAGTTCGAACTCAGTTCTCCCAGCTGGAAAACTGTATACTGGAGTGTGGATAATGTACCTGTCAATGCATGAACAGAGAGAGAGAGAGAGAGAGAAAGAGAGAGAGAAAGCTAGAAAGAGAGAGAGAAAGAGAGAGAGAAAGAGAGAGAGAAAGAGAGAAAGAGAGAAAGAGAGAAAGAGAGAAAGAGAGGAAAGAGAGGAAAGAGAGGAAAGAGAGAAAGAGAGAAAGAGAGAAAGAGAGAAAGAGAGAAAGAGAGAAAGAAAGAAAGAAAGAGAGAAAGAAAGAAAGAAAGAAAGAGAGAAAGAAAGAGAGAGAAGAGAGAAAGAAAGAAAGAAAGAAAGAGAGAGAAAGAGAGAAAGAGAGAAAGAAAGAAAGAAAGAAAGAAAGAAAGAAAGAGAGAGAGAAAGAGAGAAAGAAAGAAAGAAAGAAAGAAAGAGAGAAAGAGAGAAAGAAAGAGAAAGAGAGAAAGAAAGAGAAAGAGAGAAAGAGAGAAAGAAAGAGAGAAGAGAAAGAAAGAAAGAGAGAAAGAAAGAAAGAAAGAGAGAAAGAAAGAAAGAAAGAAAGAAAGAAAGAAAGAAAGAGAGAAAGAAAGAGAGAAAGAGAGAAAGAAAGAGAGAAAGAGAGAAAGAAAGAAAGAAAGAGAGAAAGAGAGAAAGAAAGAAAAAGAGAGAAAGAGAGAAAGAAAGAAAGAAAGAGAGAAAGAGAGAAAGAAAGAGAGAAAGAAAGAGAGAAAGAGAGATAGAAGGAGAGAAAGAGAGAAAGAAGGAGAGAAAGAGAGAGAGAAAGAAAGAAAGAAAGAAAGAAAGAAAGAAAGAAAGAAAGAAAGAAAGAAAGAAAGAAAGAAAGAAAGAAAGAAAGAAAGAAAGAAAGAAAGAAAGAAAGAAAGAAAGAAGAAAGAAAGAAAGAAAGAAAGAAAGAAAGAGAGAAAGAGAGAAAGAAAGAAAGAAAGAAAGAGGAAAGAAAGAAAGGAGAGAAAGACAACAAAAAACACTTGAGCAAATGATCTTTTGAGACTGCTCTTCATATTCCTAGCACATAAGTTGCAGTGAGGAAACACGTTTGCTGCTCTAATTCCCATGTGTACACTTCTTGCCGGCACTTTCATTTAAACTGGGCGCTGTTGACTCAACTATTCCAATTAAAATAACTTTGGGCGTCCGGCGAAGTTACACAGGGTTGTTCACCCGCTTACGTGTTAAATATACCAACGACTTTGCTTTAGCAACATTTCGTAGTTTTATCACAGTTTGTGCGTGCTTATGCATTGACTCAAACTTAATTTTGCTAACGTCTATATTTGCACCTTGATCTAATTGCCTTCACGGTGGTTGGTTTAAATTAATAGTGATATGATCCTTTTTCTTATGAATCCGCAGCTCAGGACCAGTTGGGCGATGACGGTTTACTTGCGTGTAGATATGTCAAGGACTTACGCGTTACTCGTTCGTTTCATACGTACCTACATAATGAGACTCGCTCCAACTCGTTGGAAAAGCAGCCACGAATGTTAAACTATGATTGAGCTTTGCTTCACATCTCTCTCGTGTGAAATGTCATTTACTTATTTTTAATATGACTAAGACTAGATAATTACACTAGCATACACCACATAAAAACTCCTTTTAGTAAATCATGACACACAAATTCCATTTTGTCACATTTTTTTCCGTCATTATCCCTTAGAAAAAACACAATTAGAATATATTCCACTCCCGTACTACTCTATGCACATCCTTAGTCCCTAACGAACAAACAAAGGAACTTACTAGAGGTATGCCAAAGGAAAACGGAAAGAATGATGCTGGGCATTTCAGTAAGGCACAAATTTAAAACAAAAGATCCCCAGAAAACGCGCCTTGTAAGAAAGTAGCTCAGCAGCTGCAAGAATCAAATGGAAATAGAAGATGCTATAAGGCTTCACCACGACAGATGTACTCGATCGACCACCGTGGGGATCCATACAGTGAAAATAGAAGCCGAGGAAGACCAAGAACAAGATAGGCAGACGACAATGACTACAATGGCTTAATTATATATAATATTGTTCAGTTCAGAGGGCTGACCTCCGGTCTTTTATTATTTGCTGGCTTTACTTCCGATTTGCACATCCCTCCGCTGGAGGGCGATGGATATTTTCGGACGTAAAAATCCTTAGCATAGCTTCCTTCAGAAGTGGTACCGTGCTCCTGGGAAAATTACGTAGTCTTTCACGTCTAATGTAGAAGGGGACGCTGAGGTCCATTGCAGTTATGGAGGGTCCATAAATAAAACTCAATTTAATATTTTCTCTGAGTAGGTTGATATTAGGAAAGGGGTTGTGAGCAGACTGAACATGTCTAGCTGTTGATTTATCACATACTACTTTAAATCATTATGAAGATATTGTTCTTGTGTTGAATTTGTCAGTATTTTTGTAAAACTGGTTGGGTAATATGTATGTAATAGGACACAATGATTCGTATATTTTTATATCGTTTTCTTTATTGTTTTTGCTGTTCTTATTGAATCTGCTACATATAATTGTGTCTTGTATTGTTCTTTTACTAAGACATTGATTTATTGTGTTTTTCTTGCTTAATTTTTTTTTCTGTTGTATAAAAATAGTATGGTCTGCTGAATTCGTAAAATTGATTATAATCATTCTTACATTCAAACGTAAATGGATGCTCTCATTAAAATCAACAAATCCTGGTTATCATCTAAAATGTAGCATGTCTCTTTGTGAGATATACTGATGACATCAAACAATTAAAGTCAAACAGCTGTGTTGAACAACATATCTTATGTAAGCATACTAGATTATTTCAGCCATAGTGGTTCTATGACAGTGCTCGCACTCAACAGGTGTGTGACTCATTATTTGACTAAATGTTTGACTGCTGCAAAATCACTGTACCAAATACCAGCGTGTGCATTTGCCTTGGTAAGGCAATGAAAGGTTGCTATGTAGTTCATTATACAAAAAGACCTCGCTTAAACACACACACTGTTTCCGAAATAATCACAAGTTTTTGTTGAACGATAGATTGGAATTATACAACAGTCTAATGCACTGCGATGTGAGACTTCCAATATGTAATTACATTTGTTTATTTTTTTATATGTTAAGTGTGCAAAGAGAACGGAATCTCAAAGCTTTAAAAGGTTTGACTATCGCACAAAGCCTAGTGTATTCTAAAATTCCCCTTGCACCTACAAGGAAATAAGCAGTAAGATAATTTGTACAAATATTTATCTCAACTAACACAAAGAAAATATAGGAATAGGAGTTTGTAAGAATGGTTAGTACAAGAGCAGAGAAAGTCATGTGAGTGCAACACATCACATTTTTTCTCTTGTAAAACTGAAATACAAAAATACAGTTCTCTTTTTTTAGCGTTAAGACAATCTAAAATTCGTCGTGATCTTGCAACTCACAGCTGTGCGTCTTACCATAACCTTGACACAAAAGCGTGCTCGAATGCTCACACAACCACCCCGACCATTCACTCACTAAAGACTGTTCCAACACTGGCTGCATACAATACACACTTAATAACTCACTCTATACATTCTCTGTCGCTTTATGTAGTCCAGGTGAAGTGCCGGCGAATTTCTCGAGAAACTTTTCATAAACAAACCCGCACGGAAACAAGACTCCAGAGCCGGCGGAGTTACCTTTATTCTGCCACCCCATTGTTGTCGGGCCGCGTCTTTACAAGCAGTGGTGTGATGTAGCATGACCTTTAGCTTCTCTTGACGGGCGACCGGTGTCACAATGCCTCTTTTAATTTAAAAATCTACAGGCAAAAATCTTTAATAGAGAAATATATGAGGTGACTGCTAATGTTTATGAAAACACGGAGAAAGAGGCTAAGCATGAGCTTAGCTTTTCTGAGAAATAAAAAAAGTGTAGTATTTAGTTCATGCAACCACTAGCGTCTAGCACAGTTCCGTTCGCAGAATTTTGAAAGAAAACCAAAAACATAAACAGGAACAATCATCTTTTGCCACTCATAGAAAATTACAATACTTCCTCTACTTACTATACGTAGTAGAGTAAGTGAAAAACACACTATCCCGACAACAGTAAGAGAAGTTGATGAATGATAGGAGAAAGATGACCTAATGGAAGAAATATTTGAAAAAGTTCTAAATGAAGGCAATGGTATGGCAGATAAAAGACGATGACACACGCGATGGATACTCAGAAATTAAAATTTTATAAAATAGAATTGTTTTATTGAGTGTGAATTGTGCGGAATTAAATTATTTACTGGAAACATGTTATTCAACTTGGTTTTGACTGCATGAATTCTATATGTACCCTTCAGCAAACGTTCCTTTTCATTGATCTAAAAGTATCACAAATAAATGCAGGGTAAGAAATTCACCACTCAGAGCATGACTGTTTCTTGCCGATTGAACCATGAAAACATTGCATTTTTGGATGCTTCATTATCCACGTTTCAACAACATAACCTTTAATTGCCATGCTTTGTAATGCAAATGTGTAGCTTGGTCTCAAGCGATGTATTATTTCTTAAACTTCCCACTTATTTTGCCATTACATTTTCTTTCTTTAATAGTTAGGCGAGTTAACGTGAAGTCTGTTTGCGATTCCTTAGGAATGAACCAAAGTTTTAGCCTTCAACCCACCGAGGAAGCAACTTCTCAAAGAATATGATGCAAAATTCCATTGGTGACCGCTGATTATGTACTACATGCCATAGCACCGGTCTCCAAAGCTTACAAAAGAAAGGAGGTTGGACCTACCTCCTTCCAGTTTATGAGGACTGCCACTCTTTTAACACTCCATTGTGTTGCAGTGACAGTTTGGTTACATGTGTGTTGATTGATTTACGAACGCACTTTAAAATGTATGCGGTAAACATCTCCTCATTCGTGACCTCTTGGTACTGCTTACGTTTAAAAAGTCAATCAATATTTGGCGACAAAGTCGAAGTGCATAGCCTCAGAAGATACACCAAGTGATCATCGCGTAACGTAACCTATTGCAATACAGACTCTTAGTATAGTTTCATTTGGAGAAACTCTGTTCACAAATATATGTAGAGCTATACTCACTTTTATACACAACATTCTTGCAAATACTTATCTCTCTACTTCATTTTAATCCACATAAGGATTTTTAGAAAGTATCCTATTGCTAATTTGGGCTGTAGGCTTTAAGAATAGCGAAATGTTTTAAGATCCGGTTGCTATGCGATGCCTTTGGAGTTCCGTTCTCTTTGTAAGAACAACAGTTTAAAAGAAAACTAATGACATATTCGTATTTGATAGAAGAATAAGTATTTCCAAATTCAAACAAATAATACAGAACATCTAGGAAATGGTTCACTCAAAGCAAAAGAGAAGTATTTGAAATAAATCGTGTGTTCTAACGAGATCCACATTCTTTATTTAGTAAGCCTTTGTCAGCCTCTTACGGTTTACCATTTACATAAAAAACATGCAGAATGAAGAGGTCTTCTGAGGACATTCCCAGAGTATTCAAGGTATGACTTAAAAACTACCATGGAATAGCCTGCTTCTGTCCGTCACTGGATACTGACTGTCAGATTATGAATTCTACACCCCACAGGCAATTGCTGACTCACCCCCGACTGAAGGAGGGTGTTGCGCAATAGCCGCTTATTATGTAAGCGTCTCCCAAAGAGACAAGGTGGCTACAGCACACTCTAAAACTCGCAGTAAAATTACGCCATTTCGCTTTAAATGAGAGCCGGTATTCAAACAAGATGGACAGAAACATGTACAGTGATCTCTTCGGATGCTAGGAGTAGACACTACAGTATCGAGTGCTGAATTAATTTCAGCCACACTATGTTCCACTCGGAGAACGGAAGCATCAGTCTATTTTCGACTGCACATTCTCTGATGTGACGTCATCCCTACGAGCAGTGAGAGTGCTACAATTATCATAGCGTTCTTCAGTATCACGTTGTTGGCACGTCGATGTAATGCATTACAGTGCGTTTTATCTTGAAAGTGCGCGTCAAGTACTGTGCAAACAACATGGCAAATTCTGTAGATCTGCTAAGAGCCTGTCGCTAGTAGATCTTTGGAATAGAAAGTGAGTAGGCAAACCTACTCCAAATTTAAATGTAAGTCAAAAGTCCATAGATAGCAACTCGTTTTTAAACACTTGATTGTTATTTTGGTCTCAACCTATATGCATACAACAATTAAATCTAGATTACCATAAAATTGATAAAATGATAAGATTTTTTATTAATGGTTTACAGGGATAGGAAGAGAAAAAGTTATGTGAATGTAACATCGGATTGTTTATTCGTGATCATGCAAAAGGAATGTAATAATTCCAAAATCACCACTTAGCGATCTTCATAAAAGGATTGATTATCCCTGTAGTCTACTGTATGTCTTTTGTACTACAACCAACTCTTTAATTAAACGCGTTTCTTTGCAGAAGTTTATCTCGAATATCATGAACTAGATAGCATAACTTTTTTCGAAATAGTTTAAATAAGAGTGCAGAGAAAGTTATGTGCATTTTAATCTAAAAGTATATGAAAAATACTAGCAGCTTCGTAAACTTTCTTGGCGTTACCCTTCGAGATGTTACTGTGCTTTAAACGATTGGAAACACCCTTTCTACGTGGCATATTGCCCCAATAGATATTGATCGTCACGTTTTAATTTTGTCGTCATTCGCTGTCACTCCTAATTTCTCTCCTTAAGACTCCCGTATAGTTGCAGCCATATGGTTGACCTCGATATCGAAAATAGATCACCTGCATATAGGAAACCCGATATTCAAAGTTCTTTGAATTCCAGAACATCAACTTTTTTTTAAACTTCTAGAAGGTAGACCGCACTGATTGAACATACCAGATATTTTAGTACGGTGCAGTTAACGAGAAATTCCTGTAACTGATATACCAGGCTGTTACAATAGTTAAAAGTGATTTCACTAGTACACTTCTCCTTCTTCTCTCATGGTTTGAGTTTCACCCGTTCCTATCTCACATTTACTCTCTCCATCGTTTCTTCGGTCCTTCAATCGATCCGTACCCACTAGGTTTATAATTTAGAGTTTGTTTAGGTATTCGTCTACTTGCATTCGTCAGAGATCGTGTACCCATTTTTTCCTGTAATCCTCTACTAGCTCATATAACCCTGTAACCTCCAATTCTCTCTCATTTGTCCAATACGGATGTTTCTATCTCGCACATCTCTTCATTGTTCATAAAAAGCTCATTTATGTTTCCTGAATTTTACTTTTAATTTTTCTTTGAGTGTCCATGCCTCACTTCCATATTATATTTCCGGTAGATCCATCACTGAATACAATCCCAATTTAAGACTATTCTTATACATTTAACAAACCGTATGTCAACACATTCATCACTTCTTAGTTCTGCAGCGTGCGAGTTGAGCCGAACTTAACCGAGTCACCACGATGCACGGTGCAAGGAAGCTTTGCACCTTGGATTGCACGCGGTGCGATTTTAAGCCTTGAGAAACCCTGATCTAAGTGAATCTACCATTACAAATGCTTGCAGAGAAGTAACAGGTTTATTCATTCATCCAGTTTGTATTTCAGATTTGTATTTCACAAATGCGTCACATGCATGCAAATCGAATTAATAGGGATCTAAAACCACCCTGGAATTTAAACCATGTTTAAACACTATTATAGACCACTCATTTTCCTATTTAATGAATTTTGAAGGTATGGCCCTCCAGACAGCTTCCTGAACTTTACTGTGTTGCTCTGTGACTATTCCGCTGATTTGGCTCCACATGCATATATTGTTGCAAGTGAACGTTTTCTGCCCTGAATATTAAGAGTATATAACGTTCAACCATTAGCAATGCTCATCTTGCTGATATCTAGTGTGCACATAAAAAAGTTAATTATGAGAAATATGTAAATAAAAACACCTAAAAATTCACATTAAAACGGTACTTATACTTCAGTGTTCTTATAATGAGGGGTAATAAGAAGTAATTCTACTATAATTTCTCGTCATTCCGTATATGTTGCTTTAGAAACTGAAATATATGTTCTTTTAAAATAACAAAGAGAATAATAATAATAATAAGAAATTACTTTCAAACATTGTTTTATACGCCGGTCTGTAGCTACACTTACACTATTTTAGTTCAGATTAAAATATATAGGTATTAATATACTAATTCAGTTAAATGTTACTTGATACTTAGGATCTATGAGTTTACCTGGCCGAAGACTAAAATAGTCGGTCTGGGTGGCTCAGTTGGTTTGACGTTGGCTTACTGATCCCAAGGTCGCGGGTTCAAATCCGGCTCAGACCGATGGTTTTTAAGTGTGCTTAAAAACGACAGCTCCATATCAGTAGATTTACTGCCATGTAAAAGAACTCCTGCGGGTCCAAAATTCCGGCACATTGGTGACGCTGATGTTATCCTGGCAATTGGCAGTGTCGTTAAACATTAAAAAAAGTAAAAAAAGTAAAAAAACAGAAGCCTAAAATAGGTTAGCAATGGAGCATACAAAGTATATGTCCAATAATTAAATAAGTTAATAATAGTAATACCGAATCTACCATGTTTTCATACTGGAATTATTATTCGTTCCGGCTTACAAATATGAAAAGTCAATTCCTTTGCTAATCCACTTTAAGCTCCCAGGTAAGTAGTTAATTAGATTTGAAGTGTGGGTGACGCAGACAGAGGCTCCTTCAAATGCTCAAACAACTTCAATTTATTACTTTCCTTTTCGCGTACTTAGTAGAAAAGAGTTTCATCCAAAGCGTTCGATGTCGAGGATACTAAGGAAAGCAATTCTAGAAAAGGCTATTTCTGTCTGTCAGTCTGCTGTCTGTCTCTCTGTTCGTCTGCAGCAGTCATCGTAACTAAAAGGAGAGTCGGATGAGCTCTATAAAAAAGCATTGTGCGTGGATAATGTTTGTAAAATCCCTATCTCCCAGAGAGGGCAAATGAATATCTTTTAAACGCAATTTATTTTACAAGAGGCACAAAACATAATTCTTACATTTTCTGTGAAGCGCATGTTAAATGTAACTATGGAACCGTAAAAGATACAAAAAATCTTGCCTTAAAATGTCGAATTTAATAAAACCTTAATGAATTTAATGAACTACTCGTAAAATAAGTGTCATCTCTTATTTGAAACTTTAGCTATAATGTCAATTTCATGTTGTTAAATCCTGCTTTCAAGTATTTGTCATCATCCCTTTGAAATAATATAAACAATTGAAAACGAATTTTTATGTCTTTTTGCCAACCAACTTAATTCTTGTGTTTTTAAACACACAAGCCGTGAGTGGGCAATGTTTAAGAGGTGGAATCAGGACTGAAAAATGGCAATGGCATTGAGTTTTTCAGTCCTGATTTCACCTCTTAATAAAAAAGAAATCATTGGGCATAAGTATCTTGTTAGAATTTAATAATCATACTGACACCTATGAGTCACAGACAAAAAGTGCTTTGAAATCATTTATCATGAATAACAAGTAGAAAATGTAAATCTTATAATAATTACTGCGGTACAGCATTTTAAGACAACGGAACTTTAATGTTGTAATACTTATAGATTGAGTCATATTTAGTTTGAGATAAAATGGAGGATGATTTATGCAGTGTTGACCTCACGTACCGCTAAGAAGCAGCAACGCCACTGGCGTCTCTTACGCCGTGAACTTCTGCAACTCTTTTAACGCACGAAGGGTTATCTATTTACGGTGGGGCCGGCTGCAGTGGACCATCCGGTAAAAACGAACTAGTAAGATAATGAAAGGAATTATAAGACCAACGATATCTTATTTATAATAAGTACAATAATATTATATACCGATGCGCAGATTCTAATTTCGCAATTGGAAGTTAGTGCACAATAAACATTTAATAACATTATTTCTTTAAGCTTTACAATTTAACAATGGAAATAAAAAATACTAAAGACATAGCATTTGAAGGTAGATATATCACATTGGATAAATTATTATTTTACAAAAAAAAAAAAAAAAAAAAAAAAAAAACATTTAGGTGCATTGTATCAATCACTTAGGTTATCTAGTGTCTCACCGTCTAAACTATGATATTGATAAAGGGCTACCCTGCCAACAAATGATCATTCACGGTACGCTCAAGAGCGCCTATTGGTTCATTCTAGGCAGTGTTACGTTCCCGTAGATAAGGTGCTGCGATTTATTGCTGCAATTTGGTTCGCGAAACAAATTTAACTTGTGCTTCATGTTTTGAACTTTGGAACTTTTTGGACTTTTACACTTCAATTATCTTAATTTAACATTGCAAGGTTTTACGTTTTATGGTTTTAATTTTACTGGTTTACTCTTGATCTTTTACCATTTTAGCTTTCAGTGTACGTTGTAACTGCAAAGCCTAGATGATTTCGTGATTTTTAGTTGTTCTATCTCTGAACATTGGATCCAAAAAAAACTTGTTGTCGATGGACCCTTGAACATCATTCACTCATTTCTTATTTCGAACGATTACGAAAACATTAAAGTAGAAGATTGTGACGTCATGGAAGGTCATTTGGAGATATCGACTGGCCTTCCCTTAGAGAGGTGTACAGCCGTCAGGTTGGCAAGCGCAACCCCTCTCGCTCCCCCTACGCCCGGCACTCAGTATAAAAGACCGGCTGCAAGACCAGTCGCTAGGTTATTTCAGCGCGGAAGCGCGCTGCCTTCAGTCTTCGTCGAGTAGTCGAGCTCCGTAGGCGCTGCCATCAGTTGTCTTCGTCAGTCAAAGTATAGTCAGCTTCGACCAAGCGTATTGCATGAGCCTTACACACTACGGTTTGGTCTTCATCGAGCCGAGGCGCTCAGCATTAGTATCTTACATACTTTCCTACATGTTCGTCTGTAATTAGCCGATAGGCTTAGGAATTTTCAATTCTACTAACATTACTCGGCAAGCTCTTCTTCATCGAGCCAAGCGGTTCACCAACAGTGACGTCAGCACGCATCGAAGTCAACAGGGTCATGCTTCAGGCTCTTGCTTGTCAAAGGGGGCAAGCAAGTGAGCAACTTTTCTCCGTAGAGAAGCAACGTCGGCATTCACCACCATTTCTTCGAGATGTATGCTAATTCAGGCATACACTGGGCATACGCGGAATTAAGCAGGAACGACGCGTTTATTCTTCATGGCTGATATGCAGGAATGTGCCACAGTCCGTGTGCATGTTCATTTCAACATAATTGGACAAGGACCTGTTCCGTAGCACACCAGACATTTGGGTGAGACAAACAGTTCTGTATTTCATTTGGATGTATGTGTTCAGTGTTTTAGGGCTTTTATGCTAAATAAGGGTAGGTGATCTTTTGTATCACGGTTAATGTAGCCTAAACGGCAATAGTTATAATTCCGACTAACACAATCAAGTGAGTGTGTAGTTAAATGGGATGACTTTTGGGTGCCAAGTTATATTGGTGAGTCAGGCCCATTCTACCAGTGTTGCTCAGGGAGTCAAATAGTCAGGAAGGAATTATTACTTAGTGCAAAGAATACTTTATATTTATGTCTATTTTATGTAACTGTGCTTATTTTTACTACATTTTCTTAATATATATATATATATATATATTTCATCATTCACCATACTTTGAAAGTTCTGATGTATATTCTTGTTACTTAACACCGTCAGTGTTAAGTCTTGTATTTATTTATGTTTTCAAAATATATTCAAGGAAAAGGCATTTGGTATTATATGTAACCACAATATACCCCACCGATCCATTCCCAACACGATTCCGCAAATAGATGTCCACTCACTCTCGCTAAGCCAAGTCAAGTGGGGTAGCAGGAAAATCATGGGGCTAGGCTTAGCAAGTGTCAAGTCAAGTAATGGTAGCAGATAGTTAAAGAAGGAGAGAGTGGCGTGCGACAAGATTCACACATACCCACCCATACCAGTACACACTTACACACAAACCAACGCACACTCCCACCCACATACACCCCCCACACATCCATACACACAAAGAGAAGTCAGAATCGTACCAGAAATGTAGCTTTTTGATTCGGTGGTAACATACACACCAAATGAAAAGAAAGAAATAGGTACATAAGAAAATAACTGAACATGCTTAAATTAAGGGAAAATAACTATAGAAAAAATCTAGTAACATGTTAGTTTCATAAGACTTTCTTCATCCTCTATTTATTAGTGCGTACACAGCCTATTCTTACGAAAGTTTATTTTTCTATGCACTTCATATTAATGGGATAAATCTTGGCAAAAACACCTGTAGGAATGGCAATAGTCATATATTTAAGAACTAAACGATATATCCTGCCTTAAAATTCCGTACTTCTTCCATGCAATGTCAACGAGGCTCTGTCTTCAGAGTTCAAACATGCCAGTTTTGATATCCATAGGTCTAGGTTTGATTTCCAAACCCAGCAGGAAACCAGAGCATTGCGTTTATATACTCTTTCGTCTTTAATGCTGCATTGTTGTACATTTTCAATCATAGCATGCAACCAACTCTCCCGGGAATGGCTGAATTTTTACACACAGTTGTAGTTTCCTCCTATTTGGTGCTTTGATTCGCTTGAATCACAGAATCATTTTCATATGTGCTTGTTACAGGTTAATTGTCCAATACCTAACATGTGATTTACCTTTAGTATACTGCTAGAAACAGCGCTGGTTCCTGAAAGATTAGTTATCTGTAAAGTCCATCTGCGAATTAACACAATGGGAAGATCAAATGCCGTTTCTGAAAGACAATCGCCTGCATATCTGCGGTTGCCTGTACTATAACTGATAACCTCATCTGCTCTATTAATTGTCTCTGTTGGCTTTAGTTCTATCGAAATCCGTATCGCGATGCCAGTGGCAAACTGGTCACCCATAACCTATTAATCTTATCTGCAAAACCGCTGTGGTTCTGCTGATATATTAAGGGCTATCCAAAGAAACCACATCAAAAAACAAAAATATAATTTGGCGTTTCCTGTATTAAAATTAACCTCTACAACAGTACGCATGACGATTAGTCCTTAACACGGTCAGATCCATGTTGGTAGGAAAGTTAGGCTGCTGGAGAATTCACTATCTTATTCTCCTGCTGTTCAAACTAAGCAATTGCCTGGTTTTGCAAGAAGGTTTCACAGGGAATGCTCCAGCGCAAATTGCTTTTCTACTTATGCTGGTCTTCCTCTAATTAATAAAACCGGTTTTCATATGCCCATAAGGGATTACCTCATGCAATTGGCTTAATAACCAAGATCGTTACGGGAGGCAAATGGACTGACCATCCATTGAAAGCTGTAGCTCACGGGTTCCAGTCTCAGCAGTCACAGTCAAATGTGGCTGTGTGGAAGGATCTACGGTGTAATGGCACGCGTGTATGATGACGCGGTATCATTTGACTAAGGTAGCATGGATTTTGCTTCTTTCTATTAAAAATACCACGTGGAAAATTGAATATATTTATATACTTTACAATTGAAAGCATGTCAAATACATATGATTTAACGGTTAAAGCAACTATAACAAGAATATAACAGAAAAATATTAAAATACTTCGAAAGCTTCATAATATATGAATGACTCCATATGGAATCATTGAGTCTGAAAGGGTTAATGGATTTTCTGGCCAAGTTTTGAATAGGTCGTGATAGTACGATAAAAACGACTGAATCTTAGGACGTTATATTGTAGGAAAATGGCATGTTAGCCTTGCATTGTTCCGTGACTGGCTTACGTGCTTTCCGTGCGAAATTATGTATATTGGTTGAGATAACTTTAGGTTCAATAGAAGTTTGAATTTGAAAACAATCTAAAACAGGTTGTTCCAAATCCGCGAGTTTGAGCATGAGTACATGCGAATACGCAGCAGAGTTGCACGGAGCAGGGCTGTAGAGTGAGGGCGGCGAATGATGTTAGCCAATACGTCACTGGGCAAAGGTCATAATTATCAACCTCACTCATTCCCAGTCGCAGGTCTCCGCCAGTACCCACCACGCCGCAACGGTAGCTTCCCTCAGAGCAAAGCTGTGCGGCGTGTTGCAGGTTTACTCACGTAAGGCGGCGAGTACGTCGTTACACAATGACAGGCAACTCAGATGGAACACATTGGTCTAAAAGCTACTACAAAAATAAAATTCAGCATTTTATTTGTCAGTGGGATAGAATTAACAGCAGAGGTTCTGAATTAGTGGGGTAAATGAGACGGAATTTCTTCCTCTAATCAGAAAGAAATAACCATTTTATAAATTTCAGCGTGTAAACACAAGCTTAAAATTCCAATGCAATGCACATGTATTTCTTGACAGTGCCTTCTTCAAAAGTATCACATGCATAATGCGTTTCAGCAGTATACATTATGTAGTGTGTTCCACGTGAACAGTGCAACTGAAGCGGGAAATGGATATTTCTATGCTAGTGGTTTTTTACTGGTTAATTTTGCCAAGAATAGAACTCCGAAGTATGCATCTATGGTATGACAATGATGGTAGAAATGGTTATGTGATAGTCTATTTAATGGCTCAAGGCGACTTTATTAAAGAGGATCATTGACAGGGTTGTAAATAGTACAATCTAAGAAATCTTGGAAACGAACTGTCCAACATGGGGAAGCATAACTGGAGAAATTACAACTGACCGTTTGTTCCTTCAGAAAATCGTATATGATATACAGGAAACAAGCTTTCTTGGTTTTGAAAAATTAAGTGAATTCCGATACAATCAATTAAGGTTAGCCATGAAACATGCTTCATTAGAGCACGCTAGCACATACATCATGTACGAGTTTCCTTAGTAAACATGTGTATGTCATGCTGACTTTAGAAGTACGGCATTGATTTCACTTTAATCATGCTTAACTATCTACAATGGTAGACTATGCGTCTACAAGGGCTCATCATAAAACCACTTTTATGACATCATAGCGTTAAATACATAAACTGGTAAAACCATCGCATACATTATTACATTTTGTTAATCCAACCAAAATTGGTATAATCTGTTTCATGCAAAAGCCGCAAAACAATCAATCCTATATTTCCATATTTATTTATTTGTTATCTTTGATCAATAAATGAGCTTGTCCTTGACACAAAATAGACATACAAATTTATCGGTTATAAACAAAATGTGTTATATGACTAGGAGTCTCAGATATAGCGTTCGCCAAATACAAAGTATAAGGTATAGTTATTTATGTTTCTTTGTAATGAACATGTGAACATAGCCTATCACTGCTGCCACACCAAATTACCTGATGTTCAGGTGACACTGGCGTAACATCGCAGCTTCAAGCACGTTTAGTTCTTTACAGAAGATGACGGTGTTTACAAGCTAAGCGAAAATTGCTGCTTCATAAACATGTGATAGTTGCCGGTACGGTACCTAAGTAAATATGAAAATGTTTAACAATGAGTAAATGCTTATGTACAGGCACATTGCCTATAGCAAAGTTCAGCAAAACATTGTTGGAAATAAATATTTTGTTCCTAAATGATAGTTTCAATAATGAGTTTGTTAGTTCTATAACAAAAATACTTTCTCTACACTACTGACAAGCGTTTTATCGTCTTTTTCTTCTCTTAAATATGGATCTTGCGATCGATTATTCAGAATACTGGATTTGCGGGATTCGGATTAGCGAGGTTCTGCTTTATTATTGTGACTTTTAGTGGGTTGAAAAGTAAAGAAGACAGAGGTAGTCGAGATAAAGAAACACTTTTATTTCCGTAAACAGTAACTTTGTACACTCGTTGCAACAGCAAGAAAGTCTTTTCCGATTCTCCAACAGCACGGCTCCGAACTCGTAACACAAAGAACTGTCCCTTCTCCGTCGGCACGACTCCTCGACGCTTCGCATACGTCTCTTCTTTCCGTCGGCACGACTACTCAACGCTTCACATACGTCTGACTGACTCTTCTGTCGCACTTTACCGCTATTTATATCTCCCAGGCACTATTCTGGAAAGTTCAGTTATTGCGGTGAAATACAAAGCAGAAGATTCCCGAAGTCTCTATCCTTTTCTCTCTTTCGGCAAGCGCCCCAACAATGCGGCCATTCTGTCTCTTTCCTTCGGCTCCTTTGCGGTAATGCCGAGAATAATGCGATGGGTGACACTGCTGTTGTCGGCAATTAGATGCGGCGGGCGCGGTGACATTATATACATTCATGATTAATGTACTTCTAATGTTGTGGTTATACACTGCTTGAATGATAGACAACCTTGCAATACATAACAGGATAGATCATGTCTTATCTCAATTTCGTGTCTTTCTTAATCTATTATATCCAAAATTTTAAGCCCAAAAAACTAATGGCCATTTCGAGCATGAACATAAGGTTTTGGGGTGGGTGTTTGATACTCAATTATTGTGCGTCATCCTTACACAAACTCCGTTACAGCTGTGACGACAAATTATACACATAAAAATGTTTATTACTTATACTTACCAGTATAAAATTTCACAATTTCCTACAGAAAACGAATCCAAGGGCAGTAATTATAGAATTAGTTTTTAGTTTTATTATGTAAATTCTATAAACAAACTCGCTTTCCTAGTCCCTGCAGTAAGTACAGCAAATTTCACATCATAAAGCGACGCACTGATGCATTCTCTTCAATGAAATACCAAAATAACCTGCATCTCCATCTTTCCATCTTTCTCAACTAGAAAACTATTCAAACCTCGCCCACACTAATCCTGAACGTTTGAAGACAGTTGAAAATTTGTTTTAGGGAAAAACGTCAAGCATTACTGGATAATATGTCCACAAGATTTTCCAACGCTCGTTCAATTCTTTAAAGAGGATGAAGTTGTAAATAAGATATGGTGGTTTTAGGAAAAAATCGACATTATTTGGTAATGAAAGACTCGAGTCCTTGGGCATTACATTGAAATTAGTGTTTTTCATAACTGGCACTTCTACTGCAAAAACGGTCATTTGAAAAGGTGAAACAAACGAATTTGTTAAAGATTGAAAACTGTTGCAAACAACACAATATTAGCGTCTTTCATACAATGTGAAAAGGGTAGCTGCCATCAGTTACTCAACTTTAATATTGAATGCAGAGAAAAACACATCTGCTGTGATCATTAATTCGCCATGTGCACAGATTTTTCGCGCCAAATGGTCCTGTCCCCGAGTGTTTAAGGAGTAGACATCATTCTCCCTCACAGGAGATAAACTTTCAGCATTTTGTAAATCAAAGCAAACTATTGTCCAATGAAAAGGTTTTATTTTCAACTAACTGGTATTACTAAATTTACTTTGTGTGAAATTAAATATAATACGGATGGAAAATTCGCCAATTAACTGACCCCCTCGTCAAAATGCGGACACAATCGCTGGCAGTTGTATTAATTCTGAGACATTAAGTGTTAAATTAAATTCTCCGACACTTGAGAAATTTTTATTTGATAACCTCATAATAGGAATAAAGATTTTTGGGAGGTAGAACTGGAACTGAAAAACTCAATGCCGCAACTGAGATTTGAACCACAGACCCTCCGCTTACCACGCGGGTGCTCTAATCATTAAGCTACTGCGACAACCTGCCAGAATGACACTGAATTCCACAACCAATTCCTGTTTCTCCCGGTAAACCATAAAGGCAGTCTCACATCAAAGACAATTAGCCCAATAGTGACTTACTGATGTGAGAATGCATTTGTGGTTTACCGGGAGAAATAGGAATTGGTTCGAGAGTTCAGTGTGTTTCTGGCAGGGTGTCACACCGTAATGGTAGCGTAATGGTTAGAGCAAGTGCCTGGTAAGTGAAGGGTCTGTGGTTGAAATCGCAGCTTTGGCATTGAGTTTTTCAGTTCCAGTTCTACCTATCAAACATTGTCGACACAGGGCTTGTATGTTTAAAAACACAACAGTAAGTTTGTTGGCATAGATAAATAATAACACTATTTATTAAAATGCTTTTTTAACCTTTATTACTATCCTTAACCATTACGAGCCTATCTATAATGCTTTACAATGATTAATATGGAATCTTCATCACTGTTACATATTATCAATCTTAAGTCCTAAGACGGAAATCCCGATATTCTTTTACACACAGGTGTAGGAAAAAGAAATGGAATATTACATTTCCAAGCATTTTTCTGCCCACTATAGTGTATTTTGTTTAGCTTACACAAACTATTGTTATGAAACCTTATTTTTCTATCTACTTCAGGTTAATCTATATTAAGTTTGTAAAAATAGTAACATTACACTTTCATATTACAGACAAGAAGTATAGAGTAAATGGAATCGAGCTAGAGCCTTCAAAACGGAACCGTATATACTGCTGTTTACATTCCAAGTTGTTTCCATGACATCCGAGGAACAACTAAACTGCAATACCACTTTAAGAATAAAAAAATTTAGAGCAATAAAAACAGTTATCTTGGAAATGTTATAAAGAAATCTACATTTTTATATGTCCCTCATGGTTTGGAATTCCTTCTGAAAAGGAAATGCTTAACAGACTCAAAATACCTATTTATTTTATTTGTCATGTAAATAATTTAAATTATGGTATCTTGACCAGTATACTTATAGCAATTTTGAAAAAAATATAGATAAGTGCTCGAGGTAAATGGTACTTTGGAGGCGTAGGATTCTCTTGTGAATCTTTGCGACATATTTTGGAGATAATGAGCTTAAATACCAAGTTTGGTGGTATACCGATAGGCGGAATGACCGACAAAAATTGTACAATATTTTGTACAGAAAGATTTACAAAATCTAAAAAATCTTACAAACGTTTATTCCTCTACTTCATGTTAATCCAGATAAGTATTTGTAGAAATTGCCTTATTGTCCATTTCCTTATTGGAATGGTAGGCTATAAACTACAGGCATAGAATGACCAAGAAGTACGGAACGAATGACTTTCTATTTGAGAAAAGCATATTATTTGTATGTAAATGTAAACCCCGCGCGACAGCCCACGAAGGGCCAAGGCCTACCGCCCAGCCGCTGCGTCCCCCACCTCTGCCCACTACAGGCGTCATTGGTGAGGTGCAGTACTGGAGGGTGGGACGTGGTCAGCGCCCCGAGCCCTCCCGGCCAGTTATGCGGTCTTCTCGACCTGGGGCCGCTACTTCTCCATCAAGTAGCTCCTCAATTGGTCCCCCCGGGACCTAACGAGGCTGAGTGCACCCCGTGCCAGACCTCCCAGAGGGGATAAAATCCCCATGCTGGTACCGGGGATCGAACCCGGGTCCTCCACGCCACAGTCAAGCGCGCTGCCAGCTGCGCTACGGAGGCGGCCTTATTATTTGTATATGTAAACAAATAACGAGGAATATCTTGGAAATAGTTAACTGCACAAGAAATTATTATACAATTAACTGGACTTCACAGGTTATTCCAACAAAATTCAAGATATACACCTCTTTTACTATGAACATATCTTAAGCATGTGGTATTTTAATAAAAACGTTAAGTCGTTTTTTAGAAATTCTATATTTTTGAAAATGGTCCTTCTAAAGGATACTTTTTGGATGAGGGGTTGTTTTAAGAACCGAGTGTCGCATCCTTAGATGTCATTCAACTTAAATACCAAGTTTGGTATTTAACCACTTTTCGTTTTTAAACTATGCTACTTAGACAGACAGACAGACAAAAGTACAAACCCATATACATACATGATTCATGGACTGTCAAAACGTGAATTTCCAGTGATAACCCGGTATCGAATTGTTAGGTGAAATGTAAAACTAGCTCTACTAAATGTATGTACTTAGTAGAGACAGTAAAGAGGTACAGAGGTAATAGGTGTACTGAGGTTTCTGCCTCTTCGTTGCTCAGAGACGAAATTATCGCAGAATGGTTTCAACTTCTCTATATAACCCACGTTAGCTACCGGTGTTACGCCACTGCTTTAGGAAATACGTCATTTCTACAGAGTCGTGGCTAACGGAAAAGACAGACTATGGTCCGACCTGCAGTGACGTAGTTCTCCTAGTCTCATCATGACCCAATGAAGTAAAACCACAATCGCCTAATACAATCATGTTCTAAAAAAAATAAAAACAAATAAATTTAAAAAAAAACTTTGCTCGTTGAATTCATAAAAAAGATAGTTTTATCATGTTAGTATATAATGTTGGCCATGTATCAGACTACCATTACTACGTAGTTCCGATTCGTGCCACAGCCATATACAGAGCAGCGCGCGGAAATGGGCAATTTTAAATTGATTAGCGAAATCATTTATGAACTTGGTATGACTGCTATACCTCCGTTTTAATCTTCACACATTGTTATTCCAGTTGCCATGGCGCAGTGGTCAGGAGAGCATCGTGCTTATTATAAAAAATAAAGTATTATTTAAAAAAATGAAGCTACATGGTGAAAATGTTGGCGTTATTTTCAGCTTGGGCGTCATGATGCTGCTCCTTTAGTCCACGCTGTAAAGATGTAGGTTGCAACATTGGAATCAACAGGTTCTGTCTTGAACAGGAACCATTCAGGATCAAGAAGAACTATTCGAATGACAGACCGCGAACACAAAGTCACCTCTCAGCTAAGTCCACGGTGTTCAGCCAGTGTTGCCATGTCTGCCGAAGTAAAAGCAGAAGATTTGATTTGAAAAAATCTGATGTGCTACACTCACATGACTTTCTCTACTCTTGTAATAACCAGTCTTACAAACTTATTCCTATATCTTCTTCGTGTTAGTTAAGATAAACATTTCTACAAATTAGCTTATTGTTTATTTCCTTGTAGGTGCAACGGGAACATAGAATACAGTAGGCTTTTTGCGATAGTCAAATGTTTTAAAGGATTGAGATTCTGTTGATATTGCACACTTAACATATAAAAAATGAACAACGATGATCCATTTCATGGAAGTTCTAAGTTTTCCGAAACTCACACACATAACAAGGAATATATCCGAAATGGTTCACCCTACAAAAAAAATTTATTCAGATATAAATTGTGTATTTTAGCAAGATCTACATATTTTGTATAGTACGATTTGGTCTATCTCTAACGGTTTACCAGTTATGCAAAAGTCGTCCAGAGTAAATACAGACTACAGGGGCTATAGCCAGAAAATTCAAGATATACATTTCATTTGTCATAAAAATATCTCAAACATATGACATTTTAATCAAAATCGTTAGAGCCATTTTCAAGAAAATCAAAATTTTCGAAAACTTTTCCATGTAAAGGATAGTTTAGAGTGAGGCTATTTTCTTCAAAATCTTCGTGTCGCACCCTTGAAAGACATTAAACTTAAATACCAACTGCGGTTTTTAACAGACTTTTCGTTTTTGAGTTATGCTGTCCACAGACTGACAGACTGACAGACACACAGACACACAGACACACACACGGAACTTTTTCTAAAAATGCTTTTTTTTTGGATTCAGGGGGTCTCAAAACATTTATTTCTGGTAAAATCTCGACATCGAATTTTTGGGTGGAATACAATACTTCCCCTACTTACGAGTAGAAAAAGTAAAAAGAGTGAGAAAACAGCAGATTTTTTTAACCGGCAATTGTACTTAGTGTATACATGTTTGACATTAATAATAATAATAATAATAATAATAATAATAATAATAATAATAATAATAATAATAATAATAATAATAACACTAACAACACTAACAACGCTAATAGGAAGAGAAGAAAGAGGAAGAGGAGGAAGCAGAGGAGGAAGAGGAGGAGGAAGAGGAGTGGAGGAGGAAGAGGAGGAGAAAGAGGAAGAGGAGGAGGAAGAGGAAGAGGAAGGAGAGGAGGAAGAAGAGGAGGATGAAGAGGAGGAGGATGAAGAGGAGGAGGATGAAGAGGAGGAGGATGAAGAGGAGGAGGATGAAGAGGAGGAGGAAGAAGAGGAGGAGGAAGAAGAGGAGGAGGAAGAAGAGGAGGAGGAAGAAGAGGAGGAGGAGGAAGAAGAGGAGGAGGAGGAAGAAGAGGAGGAGGAAAAAGAGGAAGAGGAGGAGGAAGAAGAGGAAGAAGAGGAGGAAGAAGAGGAGGAAGAGGAGGAGGAGGAGGAGGAGGAGGAAAAAGAATAGGAAGAGGAGGAGGAAAAAGAATAGGAAGAGGAGGAGGAAGAGGAGGAGTTAGAGGAGGAGTGATGAGGAGGAGTTAGGAGGAAGGAGAGGAGGAAGGAGAGGAGGAAGAGGAGGAGGAAGAGGAGGAAGGAGAGGAGAAAGGAGAGGAGGAAGAAGAGGAGGAGGAAGAAGAGGAGGAAGAGGAGGAGGAAGAAGAGGAGGAAAAAGAGGAGGAAGAGGAGGAGGAAGAGGAGGAGGAAGAGGAGGAGGAAAAGGAGGAGGAAGAGGAGGAGGAAAAGGAGGAGGAAGAGGAGGAGGCGGAAGAGGAGGAAGAGGAGGAGGAAGAGGAGGAGGAAGAGGGGGAGGAAAAGGAGGAGGAAGAGGAGGAGGAAAAGGAGGAGGAAAAGGAGGAGGAAGAGGAGGAGGCGGAAGAGGAGGAGGAAGAAGAGGAAAAAGAATAGGAAGAGGAGGAGGAAGAGGAGGAGGAAGAGGAGGAGGAAGAGGAGGAGGTGGAGGAAGAAGAGGAGGAGGAAGAAGAGGAGGAAGAGGAGGAAGAAGAAGAGGAGGAAGAAGAGGAGGAAGAAGAGGAGGAAGAGGAGGAAGAAGAGGAGGAAGAAGAGGAGGAAGAAGAAGAGGAAGAAGAAGAGGAAGAAGAAGAGGAAGAAGAAGAGGAAGAAGAAGAGGAAGAAGAAGAGGAAGAAGAAGAGGAAGAAGAAGAAGAAGTAGAAGAAGAAGAGGAAGAGGTCCATCTGTTGTATTTCTTCTGTTTTCACCAAATTAGGAACCCGAGAAGCAAGTGGTGCAATTGACTGAACTGTTTGGATTTTAGCTGGTTCTAACACTTTCAGCGTTGTGAGAAGAGGATCACTTAATGAAAAACGACTTAGTATGTCGCGAACTGACTCAACGTAAAAATCAACACAGTGTAATTTGAAAACTTTTACAAATTTGTCGGGCACTGATGATTTTGTGAGAGATATTTGAACTTTGGCACCAATATACACGTTTTCCACAGCAAGAAATACTTTTGGATACCTGAATTCAACTTGGTCTATTTCAGTGGAATTCATTTGTTCAGGTTTAATGTAGCATTCAAGGATAGTTCGCAACTCAGAAACAACAGCTGTGGTATATTGTTTATGTATACAGGTGATTATATTAAGCTTTTGTTTTTATAAAATGTAACTAAACCCTTAGCGCTACAGTTCAGGAAGGGCCTTGTCTTGCCGCCCAGCTGCTGCGTCCCCCACCTCTGCCCAATACAGGCGTCATTGGTGGGGTGCAGTACTGGAGGGTGGGACGTGGTAAGCGCTCCCGGCCAGTTATGCATGCGGCCTTCGCGACCTGGGGCCGATACTTCAACAAGTAGCTCCTCAATTGGTCCACCCGGGACGTAACGAGGCTGAGTACACCCCGTGCCATACCTCCTAGCGGGGGAAAAATACCCATGCTATACCGAGGATCGAACCCGGGTCCTTCGCGCCAGAGGCAACTGCACTACGGAGGCACTGCTTTTGTTTTTATACACGAGGGAAGTACCTTGCCTAAATATCTTCTTGGGAAGAGCGAATTATATAAGGAAAATAGTGTTTAAAAATGGTAAATACATAAAAAGCAGATTTTGAAGTACGTTCAGTTTTTAGCAGTAGATCAGTAGATTTGCAAAAAAGCAGATCTGCAAAACCAGTAGACCTGGCAACCCCGCGTTCAGCGCGGTCACATGCTGTTTCATTAGGTTTATCTCGTCGCACTTTGGGCGGGATATTGTTTTCAGATCTCAAATTGCATGCGTACAAGCTTTAGATCGTCCAAAAATTGCAAGTCATTGATGCCAAGAGACGATTGTTTGCTGACAATTGCACATAAAACTTGCGTTCATGGCTGCAGGAATGTATACGCAGAGGAGATAAATTACAGGATGTTATCTTCAAGAAATGGTTGCTATTATTAAATATCAATAAGTGGCAAGGTTTAGCTTCCAAATTAGCGTATCTACATGTATGTAAAATTAGCTCAGGGTACATCACAGCCATATTAAAATAGCCGCCACCTATATTATTCACACCCGTAATATAATGAACCAAATATACAGGATATTCTGTACACAACCTGTTCAGAATGGCAGGATTGCGCATTCTTATGTTTGTTCTCAGTATCACTAGATTGACGTTAATGAGTACGCAATACAAACGTGTCTATTATATTCTCCAGAAGTATCTTACTGTAGTCTATTCTATATTTAAAGGCGCCAGGGGCTATCATATTCTAGTAATATTTTATTTGCGGTATGATGTATGCATTGGGCTTCTGTCTCAACAATTGCTTTTTAAATATTAAAGACTGCTATAAATAGACCAAAGGTACTGGGATAGTGCATTTTATTCACATTTTTCAACCCTATTAGAGACGATAAACTTATCACTAGGGCTAGGAAGTTCATGCATTTGCATGTTTTTTCATAGGGGTTAAAATGTATGTTTTTACATTATGTGCACGAATTATGGAATTTTCAGTTATTTGGACATGATTTTATGATGCATATAATTGCATATTTTCTGGATTTTTGATAAATGCATAATATTTCAATAGTATAGCCCCTATATTGCATATTTTAATGATTTTTATGGTTCTTTGTTATTTTTTTCTATCTGGATAGTATTTTTCATATTGGTAGTATTGCACATGATGCAACTCACGAAGATTTCAATACCATAGCCCCTATATTCCATATTTTAATGATTCTAATGCTTTTTTATTTTTTTCATCTGTATCATATTTTTCATATTGGTAGCATTTCTGAGACTGATTCTTTCCCATTCGTAGATAGATTTGTGTCCAGTACGAAGATAATTTTTGTTAAATCTCCTAAAAGAGTTAAGTTGTTTAGATCAACAGCACCTAATATCTGACTTCCTCCTGCACCAGTGTTAACTCGATGGGGAACTTGGGTCGATAGTTTTATATTATGCTGAGCACATAGAAATAGTCGGAGAGGTTGTTAATTCATTGGACTCGAACAATGCTTCATAATAGAAACTGTGCAAAATATTCTGTCAGGCACTGGGTTAAAGGAGGATCTTAGTTTCATATCTGCCCATTTTTCTTTCTACCAAACAACCATAACGGCATTGGAAGCTGCAGGATCTCCTTTGAACGAATCACTTACTGACTTTGAAAAAAACAATATGTGATCTAAGTTAAGTTCCTGGTAGCATAGGACAAAAAGTGAAAGAGAAAGTGAATTATGTAATTTCAAAAAATTCTAGTTATAAACAGATGTGCGGTATTTGAGACATCCTCGAAAGATAACCATCTGTCACACCAAGAGAGTTGACTCTCTCTGTGAAACAGTTAACATCATTTAAATATGCCCCGATAACATCTTGTGACGTGCAGAGAAGTTTTTCACGTTACAAAAGTGTTCTGCGAGACAACAGACGATGTTTTACAGTTGAAAATTTGTGCAAAATGTTGGTTGTGAACTGTAATATAGCAGTTAATACTAGCAGTGGGACCACTTCTGCTTCAGCCTCCAATCGTCCGATATGACACAATGTTGGAGGACGTTAATTAAAAAAAAAAAATGTCAGCCTCCAAGGAATAAGGTAACTTTATTATTTATACTAACTCGTCTTGTCTACTACAAATGGACATTAATTGTTTTAATTAAATAGTGCATATTTCTTGGCATATTTTCAAGTTTTTAAGAGCATATTTGCATGCATATTTCAGTGTTTCTTAGGGCATGAACTTCCGAGCCCTACTTATCACCATGAATAAGGTTGAGCAAAACCTGCAGTCTATTGGAAGGATTTTTTGGCATAAAGCCAAACGGCTTATACACACTCGCTGAAGCTGAATAATATGTCAGTAGCGATAAACTGTTCTCGTTAAAGCCATAAAATACCCTGCCACTAGTCCCATGTGTCCTGCCGTGGGTGTTACGAAAGCTGTGAACGCCATGTCCGTTCCGCTCTGCTCATATCATCAATAACCCATATTAGTCCTGAACAACAGAATAGGTAGTGAAAGGATGAAAACATTACCTGATGCAGAATATTAGTACTAATAGCTTACTGCAGTTCAAAATAATAGTTTAACGTATTATAATATAGGAGATTTAACATTTTTATATAGCGTTACGCAGTGCAATAAATTTGAACATTCTGTTTTGCCTTGAGATGAAAGTAGGTGTTCTTTACCAATTCACATATGCTCATTATGAAGATGAGATCAGAAAAGATACATCACGTACTCATTTTTGTGGAAAAGATGTGCCACATGAACGCTTGGCTTATATTTCATATGAATAGAAATATATGTCCAGTCCACATAAACAGCCGACAATCTTAAAGACACCTGGATAGGCCTTTATTATAATAGATGAGAAACCTGTTGCTGAGTAAAATAAGTATGATATAATAAAATTATTTTTTGTATTGCGAATCTTTCCTCCGCCCAAAAACGCAATAATGGTGAATAAAACAATGCACTGGCAATTTAGAATCTTTTCTTAGAAGCTTTCCGTTTGCAAGTGAATGGTCAAAGTTCCTGTACGAGCGTCCTGCAGTAATTCGTTAGCAGATGTGGTGACCATCTTCCCTTATACCGTGTTTGCATTTCAACTTCATATTGATGAAATCTGCATCACTCACATCTCCAAGATTAGGCAGAGAATCCAAATGTTGCACCGCATAGACTTAACAATCCAGCAATGTGTTCTATCAGTTCCTATGGTACTCAGACCTAACATTTGCTAAGAAACTGCTTAATGCAAGCTGATTTTTCGGTATCTGTCAACAGCGTTTCAAAGATAATATATTTTATAATTCACGAATCTGAGATCCAATGAAAACAACTTCTTTAACTTGTGCATTATTGATAGCAGAAAATTGTTAAAGTGTTAAACATTATTAAATATTGAAAACCCCGATAATATTTCTCCATTGTATTCAGAAAGTCTTCGTAAATCCCAATTTCAGCGATGCTAACAGCACAGTCTTTGTTGACAAGAAGTTCATGTGACATTTCTTTCATTATGATTGAATCATTCTCTTGAAGGACACTGACTACATCATGTTCTTTCCTAGCCGCACTATCCCAGTGACACTAAACCAGGAATATTTTGTATAACCAGTTTCCATTCCTAGAAGTAGTCCCGGAACTTTGAGACACCACAGATTTTCCATTTATATTTCGAATAGCCCGTATATTTCACAAGCAGTCTCATGTTACCCTAAGTTTCTTTTAACTGACATGAATGGCCACTAATGGGGAATTATTTATTTTATTATGTTTGTTTTGTGACGAGGCTGTCAATTGCTAGGATCACATCAGCGTTGTCGGTGTGCCGGAATTTCGTCCTGAAGGAGTTCTTTTACATGCCAATAAATCTACTGACTAATGTGGAAAGTTTGTTGTTTCACTTACTTAAGAAAACGGCTTTGAGGCTGCTTTATTCATAAATCTATAAATAGGTACCATTCTTCTGAATTATGAACCATTCAATTTTAAAGAACTCACATATTGTAATTACAGTACACAAAAATGTCTGTCATTGAGAAAAAAGTGGATAGACCAAGTTGGCGCTTATGGAGTGATATACTGGCGTTCGGTTGTAGCAAGCTTTGCTTGTTTGAGATGAGGCCCAAGTAGCTCTGCTGGTCTTTTTGAAAGATTCAGATCTCTTACTAGATCGTTCAATACTGTCTGTGATAAAGGCTGTGGTGTGGATGGCATGTAATGATGATCTTTGTGATCTTCGTCATCTTCGTTTCTCGCTTCATTTTCCAGTGGCCATTCCAGAGGTGGTTTTGGAACTGGGAGAGAATCAGAATGAAATAGTGGGCGCATAGCAGATTCCAAATTAGGATGAGAAACTGTGTTTTTTATTTACCTGAGATTCCTGTTTTGTTGAGCAAAAGTAGTTAGTTATCTCCACACCTGTGGCACCACAAATGGCATAGATGGGCGAGTTCCATGTTATTAGCCTCTTAAATAGCGAGACAATGTCAGCAACAGTTCTGTGGTGCCCAACGCTTCCCTCATCTACCTTTGATTCAGAATACCAGTCGTACTCCTTTTGGACAGGCGGAGAAATACTTTCTGGGCTTTATTGTAAACTCACCACACATATATATATATAGCAGAAAAGGGTCGGTGAATTAATACACTTCCTATACAACGCTAAACAGAAAAACCACTCGAACACGCACTAACAGTATTATTCACGTAGGATATTCACACACACTTCAGAAATAGCTACTGACTGATGCAACTGTAACTCTACCTGCATTAACCTTCTATGCCCCCTTCTTTATGCAGCGGTGATAAAATAAGCAGAATATGATAAGCGCCGCAACAACAAAATCATGTACAGATACAATTGGATCTCCAGATCAAAGTTCATGTAATAGCAAAAAAACTGTTTTCACTATCGTAATCAGCGCGCTATATTACATATGAATTACAAGTTTTTGTTCCGCAGCAAATTTCATTGTCGCACTGTGTTATTACAATTCGACTCTGCAGCAATTCAAATACCTGTATATTTCTGTATAGTAGGATTTTGTCTTTCTCTTAGGGTTTACCAGTTATGCTGAAGTCATCTAGAGTAAACAGACTACATGAGCTATAGCCAGAAAATTCAAAATGTACATTTCATTTGCCATAAAAATATCTTAAACATATGGCACTTCAATTAAAATCGTTACAGCCATTTTCTGAGGAAAACAAAATCTTGGAAAAAATTTCCCTGTAAGGGGTAGTTCAGGATAGACGAATTTTATTTATAATCTTCGTATTGCATTCTTGAAAGATATTAAAATTAAACACCAACTATGGTTTCCAAGTGCCTTTGAGTAATGCTGATCTGAGACACACATGTAAACACACAAGAAAGGAACTTTTCCTAAAAGTGACTTTTTGGATTCAGGAGGCCTCAAAACATATTTCCAGTGAAATCTCGACATTGAATGTTTTGGTCGAATACTTCCCCTGCTTGCTATAGTAGTAGTAGAGAAAGTAGAAAGATATACTTGTGTATACCAACCCAATGTGATTGTTGGCATAATGCCGTGAACTACAATGTGTGTCCATAGCAGCGCAGCGGAGTTGGTTGGCGTGCGGTGCAATAACCATGAGCTCCAAAATGTCATTCAGGTGTCCAGTTTTCATTCCTTGTTTCCCTTTCTCTTCGCATGACAATGCACTCTGAGCAACTGATCCTGTATGGATGCGAGGCATGGGGATTCGTGGCTCAAACCACCATCCGCAGACTGCAAGTCGTGCAGAACAGGGCCCTTAGGATGATCTACGATACTGACTGTAGAGTTTCTTCCCATGTTCTCCATACTCATTCTGGCATTCCATATATTGTGGATGTTGTGCGAGATAGAGCCCGCTCTATGTATGCGAAACTTACGCCACACCCTAACCATCTGGTAAATACCCTGGGTCAATATGATCACCATCTTCCCAGGAGGCGCAAAAGCTATCGTTTACCCAAGGACGTCTTGGGCTAATTAGCTTCGCTGCTTCACCATTTCACCAAACATTCCAATGCATTCGGTTTCTCGCTAATTTGACACTGCTTGACTTGCTGGTTAGACAAGCTGACCTTTGCTAAGTGAGCAGAGGGGCATGGGTGCCCCAGGATGGGTAGACATTCTAACTGGCACTCATATCCCTAGTCTATAGCAAGAGAGAGTAACCAATCATCACCATTGGCTGACACTGACACAAATAGCTTGTACAAATTGACTACACCTTTCATACCTCATGGGTAAATCCATACTAAATGGATAGGTACCGTGGGCATACATCCCGCCCGGGCCTGATTTGGCTCTTGGCTCTCTTGGCTCTTGGATGTGGAGAAAATGCTTATTCTATAACGTTCGCCATAAATAAAAATCTCATGGAGATATGTCAGGGGAACGAGGTGGTTGCAATCCTCCTCGCCATACACACTTCGCATAGAATGACAGCAGTGTGCGGCGTACCTGAATCCTACTGAAACCAGGTACATAATCATTCTTGTTAGCTGCGAAAAATATTATTTAAAGTGCGATTTACATAAACGTGTGAATCAACTGATGTGTCGTGATATATAGGACGGATAATTCTACACTCAGGTGTAGACTTAATTGCTGTTATTTTCTTAATTTTTTATATAGACATTGCATTCATTTTACCAATACAAATTATTCCATTCAGATCTAATATAATTTGAACAATTACAAGAATATTATTTATGTTAATTTTAACAATTTCGAATCAACATGCGTTAAAAGAATTAAAGGACATCAAGAGAGAAGTACAGGCAATCAGTCAACATTAAATTTTGCGAGTAAACCAGAAATGTTTTCGGAGCTACAGGGAATTTGTTGCCATTGAATGTCATTAATTTCAGCATCTGCTGTGACGCAGGTAAGCCTAATGTAAATGATATGACAGTAGTTAGTGTTTCCTACCTATGACTTGCTGGTCCTTGACGTGTAACTCTGGTGGAGGGCGCGCTGGTCCTCGCGAGGTGCTTTGTCGCTGCGGGACGGTCCGACGGATCAACGAACGCACTTTATTATCAGATTCCTGTTCAAATTGTAACTTTAAATGCATATTAATGCTTTAAGATAAATGCAGTTATATTATGATAACAGGCTTTTTAACCAGAGTTAACAAATTAGTGCTGAAATAAATGGACACAATGCTGTCCATTAAGGGGACAAGATTTACGGATTTTTTTTTTCGTGAAATGGATAATAGCAACTCCTCTTCATCATTGTACGAGTAGTTTATGATAATTAAATTTGAATTATCATCTTTGAATTATCATCATCATCATCATCATCATGAGCCTATTATTTTGTTTAGAAATGCGGGGGTAGTTTGAATTTGAATGAAACATCCTCCTTTGGAGCTATGTTAGCAACTTGTGGTCGTCTTGTTCATCTGGCAAACAGCTCTTACAGTCTAGCTAGTGCCTCCTTAATGATGATAGCCTATTCTGTTTTCGGCCTTTGTCCTCCATCCTCTAAGCCCCATATTATGTAAGTCCTCCACACAATCCAGCCATCTGAATCTTGGTCTACCCCCGTCTCTTCTCCCTTCTAGTTTGCCTTCAAAAATCCTTTTAACGGACTTGTCTCCATCCATGCGCACAACATGCCCGGCCCATTCAATCATTTTAGCTTTAACAAGTGCGACATACCAGGTTTTTTATATAAAAATTTTAGTACCGTGTTTGAACGTATTCTCCACCCTTCTTTATCCTTGATCGGTCCATATATTTTCCTTTCCCATCTTTCCAACTGAGCCATTAGTGGTGAGCCTCTATATGGCACTCAAATTAAAGCATCCACAATCATCTTAGTTCCCGCATCAAGTTTGACAAGCGTATAGTGCGCCGTTGCCTCCAGGCGGTGAACAGAGTTCCAGATCGCATAGTCACCCGGCGAATTTCCTGCTCTTCCACGGCAACTGGCCGAAACTTCCGGCGCATGCGCATCGTCCGAAAATTCATCTACGTCGGGGCCAGGCCTGCGACATGTACAGCGTGCTCTCATGTGGCTTGCGATCTCAGCGAAGGAGGACGTGGCATTTTGACAGGGTTCAGGTTCATGAGAGTCAGCAGAAGCGTGAGTGACGAGAGCATCCAGAGTGACTAACCGGCAAGCGCAAGTTTCGAGGTTCCCGGCCCGCCAGTGACCGGGAAGATCCACGGCCATCACCGTACATTGGAATTACACTTTCCCGATGTATTCCCGGGGGGAGAACAAAGTGTAGTTCTCAGCAAACGGCGGTTACGTTCCCGTAGTTATTCCCGGGAGGATTATTACACATTCCCGAAGATATTCCCGGGAGGATTCAAAGTGTGGATAATGTGTTCATGTACATAGTGGTTTATTTCTTTTTGTGGAGTGTACATTGATTTTTAAAGTGAAGTATAAATAGTGTTGTACATAGCAAGGAGTAATGTAAATTACTCAGTGTAAATAATCTTCGTTTTTCTCGTGTACATAATTATTTTTTTTTCTACTTAATCAGTGTTGTAGCTTATGTACAGTGACAGTGACACAGTGTTTAGTGATAGTTTTTAGAGTTTAACATTGCGTGGGGTGCGCCTAGCGTTCCCCCGCGCCCAAGTGTTAGAAAAAGCATGGCATCAGCGGCAGAACATGTTGCCGGGCCGAACGTTAGCGGCAGACTGAACGAGAGCAAGTTCAAGTTCAAGTTATTTATTAGAAAGTGTTGGCCTGGTGCCGGTACAATGGGCCCGGCTTACAGGCTATATTTAACATTTTTATTTACATTTAACTTTGTTTATATATATACACATTTTTCGGTTTCAACAAAAAACCCATACGGTGACCATCTGTAGGTCACCGAGAATAGTTTTATTTTGTCTTTTTAAGTTCTATTTCTTCTTTGTGTTATATATACATATGTACATACTTACAATTTATTTACATACACATTCACGCACGCATTCACCCACGCACACTCTCACACACACATACACACACATCTTCACTGGGCACACCAGAGAAATGCGTCCCAGCACACTGCACTATTTACACTTCGTATATACACTGTCCCGCGGTGGCAGCTCCTGAATATTCGAGGCGAGGGCCTCTGCCATAACATGTATGTGGCCTAGGAACGAGGTTGCGTGGACGCGCATTAGTCGGCGAGCCGAGCCGCTTCTAGAACATTTTGATCCTATTATGCTTGCGGTGCTTCGGCTCGCCTTTGCCGATATTGGCGATCACGTCGTTTTCGTGGTTTCTAATGCGCGTCCATACAGCCGTTGCTCGTTTTTCAATTGCCTCCGGGATGAACGGGATCCGGGTTTCAAGGTGTAGTGTTTGGGTACTGGTGAGGAGTGGAGCAGAGAGGATTTTTCTGAGGGAGAGGTTTTGGAGGGTTTGGAGTTGTTTCAGGGCGGTTTTGGAGGCATTAGCCCAGGCCACACATGCATACAGGACCACCGAGAGAATAAATGACCTATATAATATCAGTTTTGACTTCAGTCGCAACTGTTTACTGCGGAAGATGGGGGCGCACAACTTTAGCCGCTGTCTGCCTTTATTGGCGCTATTTTTTATGTGGGTGGACCAACACATTGTGCGGTCCAAGGTGACACCTAAGTATTTAACCTGCTGACGGCAGTGCAATATTTGACCACCGACCGTTAGGTCCTTTGCCAAAGTGTGACGCCGCTTAGAGAAATGAATTAGCTGGCATTTGTCGGGGTTAATTTTGATTTTCCAGTCATGTTGCCATGAGAGGAAGTTGTTAACATAACGTTGCATTTCTGCAAGGCCGAAACGTGGGTTTCTATGGTGGTTGTATATTGCAGTGTCGTCAGCATACATGGCGACCTTGCATCTGGCGTCCACTGGGTAGTCATTAGTAAATAATATATACAGAAAAGGGGACATTATTGCCCCTTGTGGGACGCCAGCCCGCATCACTCGCTCCCGTGAAAAGGAGCGGCCCACTTGGACGTAAAACTTCCGTTTTTCTAGAAAATTGTGCAGCAGGTATAGATAATTTTGAAGAGCCGGGAAATTGTGGTGCAGTTTGTAAATGAGGCCATTGTGCCAGCACCGGTCGAATGCGGCTTCTACGTCCAGAAATAGCGCCAACGTTGAAGCCCCATTGTTAAATTGCTCTGTTATGTCATCTGTTAGTCTGAGAAGCTGTAAATCAGTAGAATGTCCTTTTCGAAAGCCAAACTGTGAATTTGAGAGTTCATGAGATTCCGAAACTTGTTTTTGAAGTCGAGAAAGTATAAGTTTTTCGAGCAATTTACCAATAGTAGACAAGAGACTAATGGGGCGGTAGTTTTGCGGTTGCCTGGTGCTTTTCCCTTGCTTTGGGAGCATGATGACCTTGGCTCGTTTCCAAGTAGAGGGGAAATAGCCTTGCTGCAAACAGGCGTTAAATATCTTTGTTAGTTGCACCAGAGCTTTTCTCGGGAGATGTTTAAGTTCCTCATTAGTCACTTTGTCTGAGCCGGCAGCTTTCCCATTAGGCAATTTCCTAATGAGCTTGTAAACTTCCTGCGGTGTTATGATGGGTAGTTGTTGCTCTTGCTTCTGCGCCACCCAGGTTTGTACCCATGCCTGGACCTCCCGTTCTATTTCACGGTTGGTCACTGGATTTTCGCTGAATCTGTCTTCGAGACAGTCAGCGAAGACCTCGGCTTTCTCCTCTGCGGAGAAGTGCGGCGAACCAGCGCCCATATTTATAGACTCGGCCACCACAGCAGCAGCAGCACTAGTCCAGCCCTCTCCACCCACATTGGCGGCCGAAATGGACTGCGAAGAACTGGAGGAAGAGCAAAAGGAGCGATCCCTCGTTAAGCTACAGAAAGAAGTGGAAGATATAAAAAAGGAAATAATGTACTACACCAGCATTCTTTCAAACTTAGATGCAGACTCGAAAAATTTTGGAAAATTCTCCCAGGACCTCGCGTTTTGTTACAAAGACTACGCACTAAAGAAGCGGGAACTTGTTAAACAGAGCGAGGGGTGGAAGACTGCGGCGCCAAAGAAAAAGCGGACAAGAGACAGTGGTAGTGACTCCGACAGCGAGCGCCCATGCCAGTCATCACGCAACAAGAGGCAACCACGGCAGTCCACACCGCCCCACCCCCTCACTCTACACAACGCATTCGCGCCTTTGGAAGTAACAGAACGTGAGGAATCCGACTACCCACCTTTACCTACACCCACACAACTCCACAAACCTAAAATCCCTCAGCACCAGAAGACACAGACAAAAACCCGCCCCGCCCCCCACCCACACCCAGCAATGCCAAGTACCTCTTCCTCCTCAGCAACAACAGCAACACCCACCACACAGGCAACAGATAACCAGAAACCGCCGAGGATAATCATCCCCGATGTCCGCCAGGCGGTCAAAGTCCTCCAGGTGCTGAAGAACTCCTTAAGTAACGGAACATATAAGTTACAGACGACGAGGGACTGCTTAAAGCTCTTCCTCCAGAGGAAGCAGGACGCCACCCCTACTATGCAGCTCCTGACAAACGCCGGTGTGGAGAACTTCAGAGTTCATCAAAGAGGACTTGGAGCAGAAGGGCTACACCGGCGTGCAAGTCCGACAGATGGTTTCCCGCGGCAGGCCTCTACGAAATCTCCAGGTAAGCTTGTCTAGAACCACAGATAATCAAAAGCTTTTGCAGGAATAAGAGGTGTGCCACATGATGGTCACCGTGGAGGTCCTTAAAACCTCCCAAAACATTACTCAGTGCTACAACTGCCAACAATTAGGACATACGTTCAGAATGTGTAACATGACCTCCCGGTGCGTCCTTTGCGGTGACCTCCACCGCCTAGCTGACTGCCCAAGAAAGGCCAAGCAGGACGTTGTACCCCACTGTGCCAACTGTGGGGAGGCGCATCCTGCCAGCTATAGGGGGTGTGAGACCTTTAAGATGGAACGCCATCGCCGTCAACTGGCCGCAGTAGCCAGGAACTCTCCTGGTACTCAACCAGGGCCACGCCCCATCCTCAACCCGGCCCTGGTCCAAAAAGGCACCTCTTTTGCAGGAGCCGCCGGAGGACGAAATGCGCTTGAGCAACCTCCAAATGGTCCCCCTCCACAGCCTCAGCCCTCAGAGGCACCCACCAGTGACCTGGGAGGTTTGAAAGAAATTTTCAGCCTCTTTAAGGATTTAAACCTCCCAGTACTGTTACCAAAGTTGCGGCCCATAATCGCAAGATTAAAAAGCTGCAACGATACCATGGAGAAGCTGGAAGCCATCATATGCTTGGTAACCACTCTCTTCGAGTAAATGGCAACTTCAAGGGGAGGCACAACTTTAACGCGCGCGCTCCTGTGGAATGCAGACGGCATCCACAGGAAGCAAAACGAACTTGAAAATTACCTGCGGCGTAACAAAATTGATATCGCATTCATTTGCGAAACAAAATTACAACAAGAGCACACTTTTAAGCTCCAGGGGTATCAAATCTTTCGGAACGACAGAATTGGCAGACAGGGGGGAGGGACTGCTATTTTGCTCAGAAACAACATTGCTCATGCTTCTGTTACGCTACCTGCGATGGCAGCGTTAGAGTGCACAGCACTTAAAACATGTGTAAATAGACAAACGGTGATGCTGGTAGCGCTTTATCGGCCCCCCAACTCCCCAAATTTCATACGTGACCTCGAACAGATCCTCGCTTTAGAGGAGCACGTTATAATTGCAGGAGATTTCAATGCCCGGCACCCCTGGTGGTTTTCTCGCCGAGCAAACGCGGCTGGAAATCTCCTGGTTGAACTTATAACGGAAAATGACGACATAGAGGTACATCTTCCCCCAGATCCCACATTTTGGCACACATCAGGGCACTTTGACCCCGAAATTTTGGACTTCGTTTTAACAAAAAATGCGACACCTTTAATTAACTTTACAGTGTATCATAGCCTGGACTCCGACCACCTTCCTGTGAATTTCGACATACAGGGTGGCATTTCGGCCGGTGCCTCCGGTCCTCGAAGGAGGGCCGAGACCGACTGGAATAAGTTCACCATGGAAATGCACAGGATGGCGCAACCCAGACTGTCATACTATAGCGAGGCAGACATAGATGTCGCCATTGAAAACTTTACTGCCTCGCTACACACAGCCAAGAGAAGCGCTACCACATACACCACAAGACCACCCGGTTTTTGCACGTACCCCGAGGTAGAGCAACTCATTGCGCGGAGACGACGCTTGACGAGACTATGGCGGTACACCCGTCAGCCTGAATATAAAGTGCTAGCAAAATGGCTACGCAACATCATTCGGCATCAAATTAAACTTAACAAAATTGAACAGTGGGAAAACAAAATGCTGAGTACCACCCATTCGGACTCTTCTTTGTGGAAATTATTAAAGGCATTTAAGGTCTCCACGAGCGTCAACTCCGCAACTGAGGCGCTGCACACTCACGGCGGCCTGCACTTCTCCGAAGAGGAGAAAGCCGAGGTCTTCGCTGACTGTCTTGAAGACAGATTCAGCGAAAATCCAGTTATCAACCGTGATTTAGAACGGGAGGTACAGACATGGGTACAAACCTGGGTGGCGCAGAAGCAAGAGCAACAGCTAACCCTAATAACACCGCAGGAAGTTTACAAGCTAATTAGGAAATTGCCTAATGGGAAAGCTGCCGGCCCGGACAAAGTGACTAATGAGGAACTTAAGCATCTCCCGAGAAAAGCTCTGGTGCAACTGACCAAAATATTTAACGCCTGTATGCAGCAAGGCTACTTTCCCTCTACTTGGAAACGAGCCAAGGTAATCATGCTTCCAAAGCAAGGAAAAAGCACCAGACAACCGCAAAACTACCGCCCCATTAGTCTTTTGTCTACTATTGGTAAATTGCTCGAAAAACTTATACAAGTTTCGGAATCTCATGAACTCTCAAATTCACAGTTTGGCTTTCGAAAAGGACATTCTACTGACTTACAACTTCTCAGGCTAACAGATGACATAACAGAGCAATTTAACAACGGGGCTTCAACGTTGGCGCTATTTCTGGCCGTAGAAGCCGCATTCGACCGGTGCTGGCACAATGGCCTTATTTACAAACTGCACCACAATTTCCCGGCTCTTCAAAATTATCTATATTTGCTGCACAATTTCCTAGAAAAACGCAAGTTCTACGTCCAAGTGGGCCGCTCCTCCTCACGAGAGCGAGCGATGCGGGCTGGCGTCCCACAAGGGGCAATCATGTCACCCTTTCTGTATATATTATTTACTAATGATTTCCCAGTGGACGCCAGATGTAAGGTCGCCATGTATGCTGACGACACTGCAATATACAACCACCATAGAAATCCACGTTTCGGCCTTGCAGAAATGCAACGTTATGTGAACAACTTCCTCTCATGGCAACATGACTGGAAAATCAAAATTAACCCCGACAAATGCCAGCTGATCCATTTTTCTAAGCGGCATCACACTTTGGCAATGGACCTAATGGTCGGTGGTCAGGTATTGCACTGTCGTCGGCAAGTTAAATATTTAGGGGTGACCTTGGACCGCACAATGTGCTGGTCCACCCACATAAAAAATAGCGCCAACAAAGGCAGACAGCGACTAAAGTTGTGCGCCCCCATCTTCCGCAGCAAACAGCTGCAATTGAAGTCCAAACTCGTCCTGTACAAAGCTTTTATCTTGTCTGTGGTTCTATACGCGTGTGTGGCCTGGGCAAATGCCTCAAAAACCGCCCTGAAGACCATCCAAACTCTCCAAAACCTCTCCCTCCGAAAAATCCTCTCTGCTCGCATCCTAACCACTAATCAAAGCCTTCACCAAGAAACCCAAATCCCATCCATTCCCGAGGCAATTACAAAAAGAGCCACTGCCGCGTGGGCGCGCATCAGAAACCACGACAATTATGTCATTGCCAATATCGGCAAAGGTGAGCCGAAGCATCGGAAGCATGCGCGAATTAAAATGTTTTAAACGTCAACTCGGCTCACCGACTGATGCGCGTCCACGCAAATACGGCCCTAGGCCGCACACACGCTACCTTAGAGGCCTGCACCCCAGGGAACAGGTCAGGAGCTGCACCCTGCCCCGCCCAGGAAAACTGCGGACTGTACAAAGTGTATATATCGTGTGTACATAGTTGTGTATATAGTGCTTAGTTATCTGCTGGGACGCATAGTCACGTGTGCCCAGCAAACATGTGCGAACGGGACGCTCACGTGAAGTGCCCACTGTGCGTGTGTGTGTGTGTGTGTATGTGTGTGTGCGTGTATGAGGGCATATCTTGTGATATGCCAGAGTGAATGCGGGAGTGCATGTGTGTAAATATATGTGTACAAAACCAACAGAAAAAAAAAAAGGACAAAGAAAAAAAAAACATACAAAAACAACCAAGAACTATACCAATGGGAACTGTTCTCGGTGATCCAAAGAGGGTCACTGTATGGGTTACCTAAGAACCCGCTGTACATATTTTAATATAAGTATAAATAATTGTAATAAACATGCTAATGTAAGTCTGTAAGCTGGGCCCAAATGTATCAGCACCAGACAAAAATTATAATAAAAATAATCTTGAATCTTGAAAGGAGGACGTTCGGTGCAGCCGACTTAAATGGCGTGACCGGCCGGAGGGAGATTACGTTTAGTACACGCCATTTAATTTTTATTATAAATTCATGTTATAGGGACTTTAATACCTTGGGTGGGGACTTTGGCGTGTAAGATTTTCTAATATTAACGTTCGGCATGGCAGGGATTTTTGGGAATAAGTTAAAAGGACTTGACATGGAAGAAAAATAGTTTGAAAGAGTATTCTGTGCAAAGACTTTGGAGTGATCGGTGAGTGGAATGTATGGTATATAAGTCAAGGTGCTATGTTCATTTTGTAATATTAAAGTTGTTAAAATAAAGGCATGTTTGCCTTGTCATTTCAAGTATAACGATCTTTAATAATATCCACGGATCCTACTGGTTTTGTTCCTGTCCTATTTAGTAAAACATTCCGTCTCAGTGGGTTATAAGACTTTAATGAATAATGGTTCTGTACACCTCGGTAGACAGTGCAGTGGTTGTCTTAATGATGAATAATACAAAGCAGTTTAAAAATCTGGTAAGCCACGAGTTGCAAAAATGCAGCACTCGACAGAGCACACAGTTTATTGCAAGATTTTTTATAGCGTAAACCATTTCCGTGATGTTGAAGTTTTTGTTTTGAAATTCCAAGCACTATAATTTTCTGAGTGCAAACTATTCATTGTTTTCTTTCCTTCTTGTTATCAGTACAACGAGGACACAATATAGAAGGCTGACTATCGATTTGGCTTACTATATTCCTTTTATAGTCTCAAGAAAATTAGTAAATGAGTAATGAAAAAATTTATTTTAACAAGTAGATCGAAAAATCATTTGTCCAAAATGAGTAGAAAATGTCATATGAATTTAACACGTACACTTTTTAGAAAACGGCTTGTGCGTATGTGTGTGTGTGTGTGTGTGTGTGTGTGTGTGTGTGTGTGTGTGTGTGTGTGTGTGTGTGTGTGTGTGTGTGTGTGTGTGTGTTGGTGCAAATTCCGCTCCCGCTGCTGGTTGGAGACATTGCTTCTAAGATCTGGAAGATCTGGTCGCCAGGAGTTCTCCTACCCAGTGTCAGTGTCACACTACCTAACTAGCTCCAGCATGAGCTCTTAATCTGCAGGGTATGCGTGAGTGTTGGCAGGAATGGAAACAAATGAGGAATTTGCAAACATGTGACTTTATTTGCAAATTTAAATCTTTTCGTCGAGAACTGCCGACAATATCTGATTATAAATGTAGTTTCTAACATCGACTGCGATGTTAGAACATTATAACTCTGTCACCCTTTAGTGACGTCGAGTAATGTGTAGGCGCCAAGCTTGCGTACAGAAGATCACAAAAATACATGTGTACCGACTGCGCAAATAGGGCAGAATATGAGCATGTGGACACGGAAAATACGTGGCCAGTAAGGTAGAAAAGACTGTTGCAGCGCTGGGACGGCTCATACAAAATATTGGAGCACCAAAAGCAACGAAAAGAAAAGTACTTGGGAGTGTAGTTAACTCCATTATTCCATACTGTGCTCCCACCTGGAAAAGTTGGGTAGAAAAGTCAACATATAGAAGAGTTAACGAAAGGGTGCAGCGCAAGATTGCAATAATAGGACAAGTGACAATACAAGTGATAGCGGGAGCTACACCCAACTTGCCCTTGGCGTCTTTGAAAGATTTTCCCCTTGTCCTATAAAAACCCAATTTTTTCCAAGTAGTACCGAAGTCTCGCGCATATCCCGTGGCAGTGAACAATGGAACTAGTTCACATTAGTGAAGTAGTAGAGTGACCTAAGGGACTCTAGGAGAAGGCTAAACTAGATTATTGACTTGCAAAGGGGTAGAATGAGACGGATCTTTTTGGATTCCGTTCGGCTTCTCTAACCACTGAGCTACTGTAGCCCACATGCCGATACGACATTAACTTCTCCAACTCACTCGCATTTTTCCTGGTAAACCACACGAGATCTGAGACGTGTGCGTTTTTCCATAGGTATACTGCACATTGACTTTACTGTTATCGCTCACGCATGTAAACAACTGCAGGTAGCTACAGCGTAACCATGAAAACCGCCACAAGCATCATACGGACACTAAAGAACACTTATTACTCCACGTCTGCAGCTCACTGCGAGAAGAAACAAAACCGTCGCATTATACTGCAACTTGACCTTGCACCTGCATACACCTGCAAGGCAATGCTTCACTAGTTCGCAGAGTACTACGTTACGTTGTTTTCGACTCTTGCTTCTAGTGGCACTTGTTTGCACATTTTATGGCCGTGCTGTACTTCTGACGTCATTCATACTCTACGCCCAGCTAATCTTTATCGCATGTGAGCGCACATCCCTCCGGCCTATTGAGATAACATCCTAATAGCGACTTAATACGCTGTAAGTACTTAAGTCGGGGTCTTCACAGTTTCATCAACCATAAGATGAATCGGAAATTGTTCTTTATCACTAGCTGTATGTACGACAAGCTTGGAAAGGGGTAGACTGCCATAGCTGGTGTTTGAATTACCAAAGTAACCACTTAAGTGACAGCGATAACCGAATGAGGTGACAGAATAAGTGGACGTTAGTGAAATGTGTTTTCCATATTAATACGCACAAGTTTGAAATAACTTTTTTCTAATCTCTAACGTATTATCACTCAGTATTTTTAACAGCTATAAAGCAATTATGTACTTTCATCCCAAACTGCAGTTGGCTCTGTTTCTGAAAAATCCTGAGGACCTAAGGAAGGCTTATAGAAACTAAAACTTTGCGGCATCGTATAAAAACCATTAGTTACACACTTAAATGACAGCGTGTATAAAAAGAAAATGCAATTGGAATGAAGGCAGTTAAGAAAAAACAGGTCACACGGAATGACAGCAAAAGACTTTGCAGTCTTCAATTGTTTCATTCAAAGGGAAGCCTCACAGTGTCAGTGTCCCAGACAGACACAATCTTTGTCTCGCATTTTCCTTTGTGCTAACCGAGAACACTGTGACGTCAGGCACTCCACAGCTGTTGAGCTGTCTTCTGCGTAATTAGACCAGCAATTTTTAAACCATAAGCACCGTGGCGCTTCTTGCACATAAAAATTATGACTCTAATTTATCACTTTTAATTCTAAATTATGAAAAACGTGAGACACTCAGTGACGTAGTCGCATCTGTCTTCATCAAAAGTGATGTACGTCTCATATATTTTAGTTTATACTTCCCGAGGTCTAAAATAGAGATATTTTATAATACATGGATTAACCCTAGCAATACCAAGCCTTATTACAGAACTTACATTATCAAGAGGATTACCTTGTGACCACCACTGGTAACAAAATGTCTTAGCAACTTTCAAACAAAATAAATTTTAAATTTGCATATTCATGTTTATAAAGGTTATGTTTAACATTGCTTAACTATTCCTTTGTTACATTTTTTGTGTATAAAATTAAGAAGGGGCAGTACTTTATCACCACCTTGATTTTTCATCGTTTCTCAAAAAGACCAACAATGAAACCTTTGAAATAATTACGCAATTCAGTAGTAGTGATTGACAAGAACTATTAGCTGCATGCCTTTAATCAAAAAATTAAAAAGATAGAATTTAAAGAATTTCAAAAGGTAGGTATAGATTACCCCTGCCCTTGCTATTGCTAGGGTTAATTGAAAATGTTGCTTCGTTTCCTATTCTATACTATGAGTAAATCACGAAAAATAAATGTGAAGAGAAAAAAAAAACACTGAATTTGCATACAAACAAAATAGAATAAGAATGTTCCCTAATTTCTCTATGTAAAGGATAGAAGAAGAATGTTTGGTATTTAACTAACTAACCGACTATTTAACCGACGTTTGAGAGTTACGCTGTTCACACACACACACACACACACACACACACACACACACACACACACACACACACACACACACACACACACACACACACACACACAATCGTACACAATCACACACACGCGCGCGCGCAAAATAACTGATGTGTTGGACTCACATGAATTTCTCTACTCTTGTACTAACCATTCTTACAAACTCTTATTCCTGTATCTTCTTCTTGTTAGTTGAGGTAAACATTTTCAGAAATTATATTATTGCTTATCTTCTTGTAGATACAAGGAGAATATTAAGTGATAGTCAAATGCTTTCAAATTCCGTGCTCTTTGCACGGTTAACATATAAAAATGAATAACAATGTTCCATTTGACAAAAATATAACTTCTCCAAAACTCACGCAAATAACAAGGAATATCTCCGAAATAGTTCACTCCACAAAAAAATTTATTGAGACATAAACGGTGTGTGTTAGCAAGATCTACATTTTTTGTGTTCTAAGTTTAGATCTATGTCTTATGGTTTACCAGTTATGCAAAAGTCATCCACAGTAAATAGAACACATTTTCTTTAGCCAGAAAATTCAAGGTATACATTATTTGCCATAAAAATATCTCAGACATATGGCATTTTAATCAAAATCTTTGGAACTATTTTCAAGAAAATCAAAATGTTTGGTAAATTTTCCATGTAAAGGGTAATTTAGGGTGGAGGAATTTTCCTCAAAATGTTCGTGTCGCATCCTTGAAAGACATTAAACTTAAATACCAAATTTGCTTTTTAACCGAGTTTTCGTTGTTGGGCAATGCTGTCTACAGACTGACAGACACACATACATGGGCCTTTTACTAAGAATTTTTCTTTTTTTCTTTTTGATTCAGGGGGCCTTAAGACATTTTTTCGATGAAATCTCGACATCGAATTTCTGGATGGAATACAATAATTCCTCTACTTTACGTAGTAGGGAAAATAAGCTCGCGCGCACACACAAACACACACACACCAACTAATTAACCCACGCGCGAGTGCACTCAATTTAACTGCAGTTCACTACGTTAATTCCCTGCGGAAGTTGCACACGCATCTAGTCGTCTAGATCACCTAATTCATTACTAGAGCGAGGACATTATCCACTGAAGAAGAAATCAGGTTGACTGCACGGCGAATTGCTTGCTTGACGTCATCGCTACCACCTCGGACTGAGGGGTGAACAGCGTGCTGTGGTTCAGTATGACAGCTGTACCGTACAGATAGGGAGTGTTATTTTCTGTGCGATCCGTGTTTACATACGAGGTGAATAATGTCTTCAGCTTTAGGTGATGGTAAATTAAATAAGTTATTGGAAGAATTTGGAAGAAATAATTTCGTATTGGATGGCGATACGATACACTGTAAGTTTTGTTATTCACAAATTAGAGATTCCAAGGAGAAACGGAAATTGTTGAAGCAACATTGTAATACCAAAAACATAAAGCACTTGTTGCAGCTTCAAAGAATAAAGAACACGACCATTTGTCACTTCAATCGGAGTTTTTTAAGACATGTGCAAAATAGATCATGTAAAATCATGTAATGATCCTGGCTACGCTACAATGGTTCATATAAAAATTGGTTTACAACAGCTAGACAAAATGTCATCTACGTATGACGAACACAATGCAAAATATCTTACGTTTGCTCCCGTTACATCATGTGACGTTAAGAGAAGTTTCTCGCCGTATAAACATTGTTTAGATGACAAGTTTTACTTTTGAACAATTTAAAAATGTATTATTGTTCACTACAATGTTTTTGAGGAACGAATAGACGGCGGTATGAACTGATGTAAATGGACTAGGGCTTCTTACACAGCCCTGCCCTTTTGTTTACATGTTCTGAACTCCTGTGCTACGCCGTCTGCCAGTCACCACGGAGCGTGTATAGTACGAGCGCGCAAACATTGTAAGAGATGGGATATTTATCCTCGCTCTATTCATTACACATTTTACAAAGAATGGACAAATTCAACTTTCTCTCTGGTATAACATTGGTTTGTTCAGGTTGCATACCGCTGTGTATACATCTACCCTGGATGTTTTGAACATCCAAATTTTGGAATATAGCTATTTCTCATGCCTATACACACTTTGTGTAGCAAATTTGGTTTGAAACTTTGGGACAAATGTTTCACAGCTCTTACTAACGGGTAAAATAAGATTTCAGTGGTAGTGCGCACAGACTCAGCTGTTGTCTATGCTACATATATTTTTGTTGCAAGCTAAGCAGAGTTTCGTGGTTATAATGCTTGGATATTAATGGACACATGGAAACTTTATGAGCAGAGAGCCTTTGAGTTCCCCAGTGCCCAGTTGAAAATGTCTGCTTTAAAATATTGTGGTATTTTCACTTGGGAAAAGCGGGACAGTCCATTCTTCTAAGTTTTGCCGGTAGTGACAAGCGGAAGGGGCGTCGTCAGCACACGGAACCATATGACACCCTGGAGATAAAAAGGTTACTTCTTTTGTGCATTATGTGTGGATAAATTGGGAGATGTCAACCGCAGATGAGGATGAGTCTAATGTACAGGCTTTTGTTTACTAAACGGATGCAAACAAAACAACGAGAGAGAGAGAGAGAGAGAGGGGGGGAGACTTCAACACTCCTTTTAATACATAGGATGATGATGGAAACGTACTATGAGGAGTAGAAAACTACAGTTTTACTCCACGTGGGGATCAACCTCTTCGCTACGTAATCAAACGTCTTCCAGCTGACTTAGAGGAAGATTACGTGAAAGAGGACCTGGTCCTAAAAGGCTAAACCGGCGTCCAAGTACGACAGATGATTTCACGTGGGAGGCCTCTGCCAAATTTTCAGGTTAGTCTTGACAGGACCACCGAAAACCAAAAACTTCTACAGGAACGAGAGGTGTGCCATATGATGGTCACCGTGGAGGTCCTGAAAACAAACCAAAACATAACGCAATGTTACAACTGCCAGCAGTTGGGGCACACTTTTAGGAACTGCAATATGACCTCCCGGTGTGTCCTTTGCGGTGACCTCCACCGCCTGGCTGATTGCCCGAAAAAGGCCAAGCAGGGCGTTGTACCCCACTGTGCTAATTGTGGGGAAACGCATCCTGCCAGCTACAGGGGGTGCGAGACGTTTCGCAACGAACGTCACCGCCGTCAACTGGCATCCATAGCCAGGAGCTCTCCCAGTGCTCAGCCAGGGCCAAAACCCATCATACACCCGGCCCTGGTTCAAACAGGTATCTCCTATGCGGGAACTACCGGAGGGCAAAACGCACCAGTGCCACCACAGAATGGTCCCCCTCCACTACCCCAACAGGCGCCCACGGGTGGGATAAAAGATATATTAAACATGTTCAGAGACCTAAATTTACCATCACTATTGATGAAGGCGCAGCCTTTCCTGGCCAAATTCAAAAGCTGCAGCAACACTTGGGAGAAAATAGAGACCATCATATGTCTCCTCTCAGCCCTTTTAGAATAAATGGCCCACGTAAGGGGAGGCACAACTTTAACTCGCGCACTACTGTGGAATGCAGATGGCATCCACAGGAAGCAACACGAACTTGAAAACTACCTACGGCGTAACAAAATTGACGTCGCATTCATCTGCGAAACAAAATTAAAGCACGAGCACACTTTTAAGCTCCAGGGGTATCAAATCTTTCGGAACGACAGAATTGGCAGACAAGGGGGAGGGACTGCTATTTTGCTTAGAAATACTATTGCTCATGCTTCTGTTACGTTGCCTGTAATGGCAGCGTTAGAGTGCACAGCACTTAAAACACGTGTAAATAGTAAAACGGTTATGCTGGTAGCACTTTATCGGCCCCCTAACTCCCCAGATTTTACACAAGACCTCGAGCAGATCCTCGCTTTAGAGGAGCACGTTATAATTGCAGGAGATTTCAATGCCCGGCACCCCTGGTGGTTTTCACGCCTGGCAAACGCGGCGGGAAATCTCCTGGTTGAATTTATAACTGATAATGATGACATTGAGGTACATCTTCCCCCAGAACCCACTTTTTGGCATCGATCAGGGCACTTTGACGCTGAGATTTTGGACATCGTACTAACAAAAAATGCGACACTGTTAAATAACTTTACTGTTTATCACAGCCTGGACTCCGACCATCTTCCTGTGCATTTCGACATACAGGGTGGCATTTCAGCCAGTGCCTCTGGCCCTCAAAGTAGAGCTGAGACCGACTGGAATAAGTTCACCACTGAAATGCACGGGATGGCGCAACCCAGACTGTCATACTATAACGAGGCAGACATAGATGTCGCAATTGAAAACTTTACTGCCTCGCTACACACATCCAAGAGAAATGCTACCACATACACCACAAGACCACCCGGTTTTTGCACGTACCCCGAGGTAGAGCAACTCATTGCGCGGAGACGACGCTTGACAAAACTGTGGCGATACACCCGTCAGCCTGAATATAAAGTGCTAGCAAAATGGCTACGCAACATCATTCGGCAACAAATTAAAATCAATAAAACTGAACAATGGGAAAACAAAATGCTGAGTACCACACATTCGGACTCTTCTTTGTGGAAATTACTCAAGGCTTTCAAAGTTTCCACGAGCGTCAACTCCGCAACTGAGGCGCTGCACACTCAAAGCGGCTTGCACTTCTCCGCAGAGGAGAAAGCCGAGGTCTTCGCTGACTGTCTCCAAGACAGATTCACCGAAAACCCAGTGACCAACTGTGAAATAGAACGGGAGGTCCAGACATGGGTACAAACCTGGGTGGTGCAGAAGCAAGAGAAACAACTACCCACCATAACAGCGCAGGAAATTTACAAGCTCATTAGGAAATTGCCTAATGGGAAAGCTGCCGGTCCAGACAAAGTGACTAATGAGGAACTTAAGCATCTCCCGAGAAAAGCTCTGGTGCAACTAACAAAGATATTTAACGCCTGTTTGCAGCAAGGCTATTTCCCCTCTACTTGGAAACGAGCTAAGGTTATCATGCTCCCAAAGCAAGGGAAAAGCACCAGACAACCGCAAAACTACCGTCCCATTAGTCTTTTGTCTACTATTGGTAAACTGCTGGAAAAATGTATCCTTTCTCGGCTTCAAAAACAAGTCTCCGCAACACATGAACTCTCAAATTCACAGTTTGGCTTTAGAAAAGGACATTCCACTGAACTACAGCTCTTCAGACTAACTGATGACGTAACAGAGCAATTTAACAATGGGGCTTCAACGTTGGCGCTATTTCTGGACGTAGAAGCTGCATTTGACCGGTGCTGGCACAATGGCCTTATTTATAAACTGCACCACAATTTCCCGGCTCTTCAAAATTATCTATACTTGCTGCACAATTTTCTAGAAAATCGGCAGTTTTACGTCCAAGTGGGCCGCTCCTCCTCACGGGAGCGAGTGATGCGGGCTGGCGTCCCACAAGGGGCAATAATGTCCCCTTTTCTGTATATATTGTTCACCAATGATTTCCCAGTGGACGCCAGATGCAAGGTCGCCATGTATGCTGACGACACTGCAATATACAACCACCATAGAAATCCACGTTTCGGCCTTGCAGAAATGCAACGTTATGTGAACAACTTCCTCTCATGGCAACATGACTGGAAAATCAAAATTAATCCCGACAAATGCCAGCTGATTCATTTTTCTAAGCGGCGTCACACTTTGGCAACGGACCTAACGGTCGATGGTCAAATATTGCACTGCCGTCAGCAAGTTAAATACTTAGGTGTCACCTTGGACCGCACAATGTGTTGGTCCACCCACATAAAAAATAGCGCCAATAAAGGCAGACAGCGGCTAAAGCTGTGCGCCCCCATCTTCCGTAGTAAACAGTTGCGACTAAAGTCAAAACTTATACTATATAGGTAATTTTTTCTCTCGGTGGTCCTGTATGCATGTGTGGCCTGGGCTAATGCCTCCAAAACTGCCCTCAAACAACTCCAAACCCTCCAAAACCTCTCCCTCAGAAAAATCCTCTCTGCTCCACTCCTCACCACCACCCAAACTCTTCACCTCGAAACTCATATCCCGTTCATCCCGGAGGCAAAAGACAAAAGAGCAATGGCGGCATGGACGCGCATTAGGAACCACGAAAATGACGTGATCGCTAACATCGGCAAAGGCGAGCCGAAGCACCGCAAGCATACTAGGATAAAAATGTTCTAGATGCGGCTCGGCTCGCCGACTAATGCGCGTCCACGCAACCTCGTCCCTAAGCCACATACATGTTCCGGCAGAGGCCCTCGCCTCGGAAAATATTCAGGAGTTGCCACCGCGGGACAGTGTATATAGTGTCAAAACTGTAAATAGTGTAGTGCGCTGGGACGCATATTTCTGGTGTGCCCAGTGAAGATGTGTGTGTATGTGTGTACGAGTGTGTGTGTGAATGCGTGCGTGTATGTGTCTGTATATAATTTGTAAATATGTACATATGTATATATAACCCAAAGACGAAACAGACAAAAGACAAAAGAAAACTATTCTCGGTGACCTACAGATGGTCACCGTATGGGTTTTTGTATATAGCGAAAACTGTAAATTGAACAAAGTCAACTGTAAATCAATGTAAATATAGCCTGTAAGCCGGGCCCAATGTACCGGCACCAGGCCAATACTTTTAAAATAAATAACTAACTAACTAACTAACTAACTAAACGTACTATGAATCCCATATTAATATTGTTGTGATACATGAGTCAAACCGTGCATTTTTGTCCAAGCCCGCGCTTTGGAGGTTACCAGGCTCACGCTGCCCATAACAGCAGCACCCGCTTGCTCTGCTTGCAACAATGTTAATCCGGGCTATAGTGTGGCGTACCTGGCAAATGCAGTGGGATATTTTTTTTTTTTTTAAAGTAAATCCCACAGCATTTGCCAGGTACGCCACAATATGACGTGCATACCGTGCAAAAAGCGAAGCCACTTCCACATTTGCAGTCTTTTAACATAAGCACAGGATTTGTGACATACTGGGTGCACTGTTATAAGAGTTTGATGAAGAATTTCAGATATGGAAGCTATCAAATCTATATTGGATCTCTTTTCCTTGCCCTATTTTGTTGATCCCAAGAATATTCCATTACTAGAACTTACTGATCTAAAAACGGATTATAGAGATAATAATGTTATCGGTTTTTATAAAGCGCTTGATCCAAAACAGACACATAATTTCGCAAACTTGCTACAGAAATGTTTCGCAGTGCATACATCTGTAAACAACTTTTTTACTGAACTTGACCAAGTGCCACCTAACAACAAAGTTGTCTGATGATAACCTTCACGTCTGCCTTGAGACTTGCTTCTGTATTTAATGTTTCCCCAAATACTAAGATGGTAGAAAAGTATAAAATGACCATAATAAATGCGTATTTAGGATCAAAGTGTGACCATAGGTAGAGGTTTTAACGTCGAGCTATTTTTATTCATGCTGCAGGAGCAGTTAGTTTCACTTTAAATTCTAAAGTTAAAAGCTATATACATATGCTTATTTTTGTAGTGTTGATGTTTGTTTTTAATAATGACATTATTGTAATTTATATTAAAACTTTATGGTCATAAAATCTATTAAAATAAATACCCTGAAACAAAACAAAAGGAAATAATAATAAAAAGAGCTTGCTTAATTTCCCTTCGAACTTTGCACTCTCATGTTCTGTTGTTTCACTGTGTTTTGCTTAACGCGCCGCTGCTTGTGTGTATACAACTCTGTCTCGGAGCACTCCATACCCACGAGTACTGCCAAGGTCACGAATTTGCGCAAGGGTTGACATGAACATTCTAATATAAAAGCTATTGCAAAAATAAAAGTACATGTTTAAGTCGTTCTCTTTATTAATATTTTCAACAAGGTGTTTAGGGTGCTAGCCTGAGGTCACAGGTTCTACTCCTGGTTGGAAGAGGACGTTGTACTTCAGTTGGCATCATTACCTAACCGCACATGATGCAACTATTGTCACGGCCACACAGATTAAAAATGTTTTCTTAGATCTTCCACACGTATAATCGCGGAGGTAGCTATGGTAAGCATGCATGACTAAAGCTATATCAGGAAAGACTAGGAGTATGCAACAAACAACAGATTTGTTAATTTTAAAGAATTTTTATAAAAAGAGATAATACAGCAAGGCATGCAAGCCTGTGGTACAATATAGTATCGAGCCACCCGCCATCCAATTTTGCAACCGCCATATAATAGGGAATAATCCTCGCTTGCCACCTTGCTGCCGGAAATGCAACACAATACCTTCGGGTTGGACGTTAGGGTGCCTACTGCCACACCACAGGGTTAGTTCTGCATTACACATTACACCTTTGTTTGCCTACTTTGTTTATTCTAGCCATTGATAAAAAGGTAGCTCACAGCTCTAAGATACTCTACATTTATTAGCAGATATTATGCACATAGTATTGCCAGTATACCTATGCACCATCTGCACAATTGCTACGAAGAGTCGCATTCTGCAGAACCCACTCACTCGAGAGCATGCGTTCGAAGATGCAGATAATGTAAGAAAAAGTAAATGAAACAGGCAATACATAGAAAGATGGGGGAAGCATATGGTTGCATTTATTGGATTTATTAAGATATAACAGACAGAGAATTCATCATAATCCTCTAGTTCTTTGATATATTCGCGACAATCTCGATGGGGAATTTTACAAAATATTATTTCTCCTGGTCAGGAGGTACACTTACAACGTATTCTCAGAGCAATACAAGTTTAAACAGAGACACAAGAGTAAAAATAAAAACAAAAAGGGATAAACCTGCGTAACACTGATATTAATGGAGGTACGACAAGAGTCTCCATTGTTGCGATTTTATTTCATTACATGTATATACGAGTGTGTTGGCCAGATATCCTTTTATTTCAGTGTAAATGACTTGTTCTTGCTTTTGAGGATTTTTCAACTTCTCATTGGTTACCTTTTACTATCAATTTCCATTCTGCACGAATCTGCCCATCTTCCTCTTGCAAATTTTGATCATTTATCATCTTATTTATACCAGTTCTTCAAACAGAGATGGTAAATGGCACTCCTCTAAATGTTGTACCTCTGTATTGAAATCAAGTTGTATTTACAATATCAGAGGATAATTTACAGAGGTGTTTTTAAATCAAATTCTGTAGCTGGAGGAAAAAACTTACATTAACGAAAAGGACAATTCTGATCGCAATGTGGGGAAAAGCTCTCAGAATAGAAATCGTTATCAATTATTACCCTTGGAACAATCAAATTCAATTACTTGGGCCGAACAGTTCCTGGCTAATGAAATAGCTTATATTCCAGCGGTGTCCAACTTTGTCTCTTTGTAGACACGTAATTAGCTGCTATTTCCCACTTCCTCTTTTAGTCTGAGCGTGAATCACGCCTGTAGTGTTCAGACTCACAACCAGTTAGTATCAAGTGATGGACTCAATCTATGGTAGTTGAGGTCTCTGGGAAAACTCCCCAGAAGACCTCTTCATGCTGGATGATTTCTGCATAAATGGTAAACACTACGAGACAAAGACTATAGTGCTTTTCAAACGGGAAGGAGTTTGCCCTTGAGTGCCTCCAGACCGGCAACCAATCAGAGTCCTGCTGTGTTGTCATATTCCTTTCCCCTTAAGTGGAGCTTGGCGCGCGAAGAACTATGAAAAGAGTGGGGGTAATGAGCTTGCAACGCTGTACACGTAAACGTATCTCATTGACTGCAGATCAGAACTCTTCCATTTGAAAAGCACAGTAAATAATGTGGATCTCGTTAAAATACCCAATTTATGCCAAATTTCTTTAGAGTGAATCATTTCCGAGATATTCTACATTATTTGTTTGAATTTGCCGATATATTTTCTTCAAATATGAATAGGTTATTCGCTTCTTATTTCTTTGCTTTGCAAAGAAAACGGAATTTCAAAGGCAGCGCATAGCATCCAGTTCTTACAACACTTCATTAACGTCCAAACCCTACTGTATTCGGGTCACCAAATTTGCGAAACATGCATTTGCGTCACACTGTATTACTTGTGTATAGATAATGCCTTTGCGCCAATAATTCGAAACTAATATGTGTAATTTTGTTCCTAATTTGGCACCACGTTAACATGGTGATACATGTTTTACGATTAAAAGAATTGAAATGTTAAACGAAACAATTTTCCGTCCCACTTGCAGACTTTGGACTGACGTGTGCATAATGCGCGTGGTATGGTTCAAAATTGCCATACAATTTCAAAAATGCGCGTGCGATTAATAATTGAAGAGCGTTTTTTCAAAACTCGATACATGCAAAATTTTACGAAATTGAGTTATATATAGTATCGGCATAATTTTCATCTTCTGCATCGTTCTGTTAAATCAGATTTTGCAAAATTCAATTCTTGTCCTGTGTAGAAGCTACGGAATATCAGCAGTTTTTTCAAAACTCGATAGATGCACTTGCTCAGTTAAAGCAAATGTCGTTAGATGCAATTTTATTTTTTTATAATCCAAAGTGTAGTAACCTCAATTCTATGAAATGCATGTTGGCATTGACTGCCCTCTCACTGTTGCGATTCTTGGAATTGTCAATCATTTCTGTAAGCTTTATACACTGCTGCTTCGTTGGCAATAACTGTGAACTAAGGTTGTGCGCTTGGATTTCACATTCATTTCTGCAAGCGTTTTGTTCCATTTATATCACGCCTTTAACTGCAGAGGTCATATCGGTGACCTTACCTATTGGCAATGGTGTTACTCGTTTAACAGTGGGTTTTTCGGTCTTTTGAGGTTTTTATACGTTGAATTCACACACATTCACACTTCCACTCATACTTCCAGACTCAGGGAAGGATGAAGAATAATCTTGACTGGAGAAAAATTCCTACCCCCTGCTGGGAATCAAACCCGGGACCCCTTGCACAGCAGGCACGTGCTTCTACAAGCTTTGTTATACTTTGTTATACATGGCAGTTTTATTCTTAGTCGAGACACTGCCTGTATTATACACAATAGACTGTGAAACTGTACCATTCCTAGAATGCGCTGGAGGTAGGAATTGCAAAAACAAGGAAAGGAAATCAAAATGCAAGTCAAGGAAAGCTCATTCTCCAGCAATTAAATGTTCACGTGGTCTCGAGTGCACTCCACCAAATCCTAAAACTAAAGCTTCCAAGGAATCACAGGGTGTCAAACGTTAGATTATCTCACCTGGCTAGAAAATGTCACTTATCTGGTATAATGCGCCAAAGGAAACCAGAGGTGACAGAACAGGAATATTACACAAGGGCATTATTGCTGCTATGAAGCAAGACATAAAGAAGTACAGATGTAGAGAAAGCCACTATGAAAGATCAAAATCAATTAGAGGATATTTATCTCCAGAACTTAATATCAGAAAAATTTGGACCAACTTCTCCAACGAAAGAACATTAAGAAATCTACCAGTCTGCTCATTGTCAAAATATCAATAGCATATTTTACAACTTCTTCAATCTTTCATTCCGTACACCACACACACATGCTCAACCTACAAAATGGGACTGATGAAGACTAAGACAGAGACAGATGTGGAAAAGCGAAACGAACTAAGAACCATGTACAGACTGCACAAGCACTAATAAAGGTGAAAGCTTACTTATTCATATTGTTTGAAATTTCTTTGCGTGTGTTCAATATGTTTTTATATAAATAAAATAAAATATATTGTTATTGTGAATGTAGCAGTACTTAGTTTCTAAGTTTATACCTAGTAAAATAATCCTTATAAACATGAATATGTTGGTTGTATAGTACATTACGTATTATAAAGAGCTGAAAGTAAATAAAAAAATAACAAATGCATAAATAAAAACCAATAAAAACAATAAATGACAAAAATAACGAAAATTCTTGTCTTAATTTCTCGCTCACACAGTAAGGTTAGTCAGCATCTATCGACTTTTGAAAAAACTCCGTATTTTCAAACCCCAAATTTGCACCTGTTAAACTATGCTGTTTGTTTTTTTTCACATTCAATGAGACAGTATCAGGAAGGAGAATTGAATTATTAATACCTACAGTTAGTATTTCCAATAAATAGAAAACCCCGTTTTCTCAGAGTTTTGAAGGAAAAAAACGCTCCTCAATAATTGTCATAATATTTTAAAAATTAAAATTGCCAAAACTCCTTGATTAAAGTTCTGCTTCCAGGTTGTCATGTGGGGGTACATTCAAATGGGAAATGTACGGGATCTGTCTTTTTCTGTACTGCTTTACGTAATGTTCTTTTTTTTTTTTTTGTACTTTGATTCTTTTAGTGGGTTGCAAGTGCATGCCGTTAATTCTGAGATATGTTTCCACTTGAATAACATATCTGTATGTGTATATGTTTGTATATATCTGGATGTGAACTGTAAAACAAGTCGTTGAGTTTCCTATGAAATGCCTCACATGCGTTTGTAGTGTGAGCGGCTTCAAAGGATAGCTCGGCGCGTACTGTAGGATTATACATGGCCTCATCAGTTATATAATAATCAACAAGTTAGTTGCTAAACTGTTCTATCTTTTGGCATAACGGTTTGTTATCAGTCATATGAAATACAAAACAATCACGTACTTCATGTGGAGGTAAATAAGACAGACCAAAACAATGTTTAAGCCACTTACGGGCTTCAGACGAATTGTCTTTGAACACACTTGCTAGTCCAGTGCTTTGTAGTTTACACCACCATACCTGGCCGAGATGAAACCTGCAACCCAATAGTTGAGTTGTCACTTCATATTGACTTAATTATTTCATGTATAGCAACCTCGAAATCTGCTACAATTTTCTTAGGTTGAAGTTTCAACCCTAAACACTTTTCAACTATGGAACGAAGCCCCAAGGAATATATGTCTGTGTTTTTATTTGGCAGTAAACAAAAAGCTCCTGGAATGTAATGTCCATTGTGAAGGAAACGCAGTGTAAATAACTGCGTAAAATATTTTGCGTTACATCTGAAAGTTCAATCCACATAAAGCGTTTCTGCTTCACACAAATATTGCAAACTACCTTCACATCCAAAAATAATCACATTTTTTCGTGATCACTGAGTAGCACAAAATCTTCGTTAATAGGGAATATTGGCTGCACTTTAGTTACAACTTCGTGAACTTCAGGTATTTTCTGGTAGCTTCGGCATATGGTGACGTCATTCTCTGTAGATTGTTTCTTGTAATAGTTTAACATCACTGAAATGTAACACACTAGGGCAAGTCTCTGGAGTTTCATCCAATGTTGTACTTATTATAATGCCTAGTTTTTCACTTAAGTCATTAGCCGTTTTCCTTTTACACGACACACATACTTTTTGCCGTACATCCCTTCGCGTACAGTTTTCGTATCCATGTTTAACGTTATTATTTTGGCACGACAATCTTTCACTGTACAATGACAACGTATACTTCCATCTATATATGTGTACGCCTTATGAAACTTGAACTTATCGAGTCAGTCCTGTCCTCTGTTGCTGCCCTTTCGACTACTTCCATGACAACCTTTACTGTTCATTAGTCTATCTCCCAATGGTTATCTTCTCCCACTCAATGTGTCTACTACTGAAACAAAATACGGCAACTAAATACTAGTCGATTTATTCTATTTTACCAACTTAAGAAAAATAAAAGTTCTTAGCCAAACATGCCGTTGGCGCAAATCCATATCCCTTAAGAATAAATGTACTTCCCATATATTAAATCTGGCGCAAATCCACTGCCCCCACGGTATTCCCATATTGCCCTTGCATCTACAAGGAAATCAGCAATACGATAATTTCAGCAAATGTTTATGTCAATTAAAATATAGTAGATAGAGAAATAAGCATTGTATGAGAGTGAGTATAGTTCTACATATATTTGCGAGCAGTGCTTCTCCAAACTGAACTACATTAAAAGTCTATATAGAAATGTGTTACGCGACGATCACTTGGTGGATCTTCTAAGGCTATGAACTTCGACTCTGTCGTCAAATATTGATAAACTTCGGTACCAAAGGAGTCACTAATAAACACATGTTTATCGCCTAAGATAAACGTAAATCAAAGGCAACGTAGATATAGCCAAACCGCTACAGCAACACAATGAGTGTCCGCACAAAGTAGGAGGTAAATCTAACCTCCCCTCTTCCGCAAATGTTGGACATCGCTGTTATAACTTAGATTTACCTTTAGCGTCACACTGGGCACCGCAAGGCAGAATGCATGTCAGAAGATTCATATGAGACTCCCGTCACCCGTACACAATGCATTGTGCTTGTTTGTGGCTCGCAACACTCCGTTTCTATTGCATGGATGTATATTTTAAAGTTTCAAACTACTCAAACTAAATTACCAGTGGTGTTGTGTCCAGCTTGTTTCGTTCCTGTGCGTATAAATATAAGTTTTAAGTGATAACTAAGTTAGAAGTGTTAGTCATGATTGCGCAGTTTCCGTAATACAGCGAAACGGTTACACATTACTACCACGCACTTCTATGCACGTGGCATTGCATGGTATGCCACAACTAGTTGATTAGCACCTTACGCACTGGAGAACAGGCTAGATGTATTTCACTGGAAGTGAAAGCTGGCGCTTGGATTGGGCTTGCATTAATGGACGTGTACTAATGGAGTGTGCCACTCTACCCTCCAGCTCTTCTTCTTCTTGAGTACAAAAGGCGGCTCAAAGCAACAGGACACGAGGAAGATATCAAGTAGCTTAGATAAAAACGCGAAGAAAAGAGTGAGAAATAGCTATACTATCTGTACCAGCTGAAGCTACTGCTTCGGCCATAAGTCTAACCAGAGATGAGTATAACAAATATATCCAATACAATTATTTCCAATAATGAGGCGTTTCGCCGACAAAAAAAATTGTGTCAAATACTTGGAGCCATGTACTTCTTGACGAATGAGTATAAATCGTTTACTAGTTCACTCTCATGCAAACGTATGAAAAATGCTGTGTTGCCGTGGTCGGCAAATTAGAACCTGATGACGTAATACCACAGCAAGAAGCAAAGCTGCTTCGCCCTCCTTTAAACAACATGCGCTCAAAGGTACACAAGCATCGACATGGCTATTACGAAACCACAAAAACGCAAAGGAACTTTTTTACATATTTGTGTTGGTATGTCAGTAAAGTTAAAAAAATACAGTTCTAACAAAAATGGTTTTGTGATCTCAAATCAATGAACCATGATTTTCAACTTTTCCAAAATCCTTTTACGTGAACAATCATACGGTAAAACTACATTTCCGATTTGAGGTTGTAAATTTACAGACAAATTTTGAAATCACAATTACAAAATAAGGCTGCTTTAGATTTATTTAGATAACTAGATATGGCAACATTTCCGTCTTCAGTAATCTGCTGCACATATTTGTGCTATATTTAGCCCAATATATACTGGGTGTCTCAAAAAGCACCGACAATGCTTAGTATGTTGTGCGGGATGATGAACTGATTAGTTTTCAAATAGTAACCCCTGTCCGGAATTACATGGTTTGGACGCTGGAGAGCGTCAAAGTTTGAGAATCAACGGTTGTGATAATTTGTTAACATTCATTTTGGCCTCTTAATACGGAAGTTATGCAGCCATTTAGCCATCTATGTACCTGAGGGGCCATGATCATTATAACACTTCTGTGCATCACTATATTCCTCCAGAGTCCTTGATGCGCATCCTATTGTGTTACTTGTGTAGCTTCCAGTACAGTAATGCTTTTAACAGCAGTGCGACATGTAGCAATACACAGCTGCTGAAATGGCCGATACGAGCTCCAGCACACTTTGATGTAAATGTGAGGAATCATCTCAACGTCGCACACTGAAAAAGATGCATTGGTAGAGGTGGACCAGTTCCATGGCCAGCACGGACGCCAGATCTGACACCTCTCGACTATTTTCTGTGGAGTTGTACGAAGAATATGGTGTATGGTACTGCTGTAACGTCAGCGGAGAACCTTTGTGCTCGAGTACTTGGAGCGATTGAAAATCTTTGAAATCTTCAAAGGCAATCCCACGTATTGGGTCATGTGCATAAGTCTCACCACCGGTGACATAGGCTCTACAATAACGTAGGATATACATAGTACGCCCGTTTGTAATGTAGACAGCTCAATGTTGGGTTTATTGACGAAACGTGAACGTACACTCATCTCAAACTTTGATGCGTTACCCTTGCGCTATCAGAGTACATTAACAATAAGCATCACGGTAGACCTATTCAACGATCTGGAGAATGCGGAGTGAGCACCTTCGTTTCGCATAGACTATGTAATTACAGAGCTACCTAGTTACCAATCCTCAGGAACAGAATAATCATCTGGAATACGTTTGTAAGATTAAGTGTAAGGGAGAGAAAACTATACTTTAATGTTATAGTAAATGACTCACATTTGTTTTTAATTATTTTTCCACTTTGTTTACCTTTTATTTCCACTCTACACTCTTCACAATTCTGCTAATCCTCCCCTTCAAAATTCCAACCCCTTAATATCTTAACTACATCACTTATCTAAATGCAAATAGTAAATGATACTCCTCTTTAATGTTCTACGCTTTTCTGAAACGAAGCTTTATTTGCAACATCAGAGGATAATTTACAGAGAGGTATCTAACTAAATTCTGTAGCTGGAAAAAAGTGTATAAAAAGGTTGACGAAAAAGAGGAAAGATTGCAACGTGAGGAAAACTAATTAAGAGGATTAGGACATCACTACTTCAATAATAGAGTGCACTGGCAGCACACAGTTACGTTGGCTGAAAACGATTGTTACAATCTGAACCTACCGGTAGCCTTTTGCAAGTACAATAGAACTTCTCATTACTTTTCTATTGATGACCAATTGCACTAGCAACTCTAGCATTTAGATTGCTTCTCGCTAAGGAAAATAAAGCAGTTTGTGTTCAGCAAAATGGTAGAGTAAGACTAAGATGACTGTTGACATTTTGGCAGGTCTACGTCGCTCGAAGGATCGATGGAGTTGAACGTCGGTGTTAATTGATTGGTTATATAACACCACATGTGAGATGCAGCTCACACTGCGCGCTAGCTTCAAGACTTGGTTTATTAAGCACCAAATCCCTTTGGAACAGTAATTATTCACAGGAGTGAAACATGATTGTTTACAAAGTGTTTGAGTGACAGTTTAGTGAAATAGTAAATCAAATACCCATTTATCAAGAAGCTTGACTACAATTAATATTCCAAATGTTTCACACAAATTGTTGTTTTCGGCAAAACGGTTCTTTAATAAAATAATTGCATTAGGCATATTTGTTACACTCATAATGTAGAATCCCTAGTTAACGTATGAAATGTAGACTATATATACTGAGTGAGTAAACAGTATGGAACAACGTAACCCCGCTGTTTCAACCCCATGAAGTGATATGTTTAGTAAAGCTGTAAGATGCCAACATGTCCTCACGTTACTATTATTACAGATACAAAGTGCGGGTCTTTTTTTTTTTTTTTTTTTTTTTTTTTTTTTCTTCCCTTTTCTGATGGCAAAATTTCTTTTTGCTGCACTCCTCCAGTCTTCAAGGTTCAGAACGTACAAACAAATACTCCTTCATATCACAATTTAAATGTATTAGGGCCATACTGCAGGTGTACTGAGCAAAGAAAAACGCGTCATTACTTCAAACTGAGTAGCTTTTGAATTAAACAATACAGTATGCTACTTCAATAAGTGGCTTTGAACTGAACAAATACAGACAAAAGGTAAGCTAATAAGGACAACAATGCTTACTTCATTGCAAAATCTTCCTGAAAGTAATTACTCGTGGCACAACTTACAGAAAGACAACGAATTCAAATACTAATGATGATGGGATATGGTGATATTAGTAGGACCCAAGAAGAGGTTTGTGTCTTGTTTAATGAAATACATCCAGAACGAAGGATTACTCATTCTACGGTAAGTAAAATTTTGAAAAAATTCAATGAAACTGGAAATATTAAAAATAAGGCAAAATCTGGAAGGCTAAGACGAGTTACAGATGGTGATAAAGCTCTTGATGTTTTATTATCAGTGGTAGAAACCCCACATTTATCTACTCGCCAGCTTGCAGTGGACTACAATGTCAGTCAAAGGTCCATATGCAACTTAATGAAGCCAGTCAAATGACATCTATACAAGGTACAGCTGCTGCAAGAACTCAGTGAAGATGACTTTGACAGACGTACTCAGTTTGCTGAAACCTTGAATGACATGCTCGATCAGAACCCTAACATCGTGAATAGAATTGTTCTCTGATGAAGCTACTTTCTGCCTAATTGGGAATGTAAATCGTCACAACTGTCACTATTGGGCTAAAAAGAATCCCCATTAAATGACTGAACAACATACACAACGTCCACAAAAAGTAAATTTGTGGGCTGGTATAATTAATGGCGGATTGATAGGCCCATTTTACATTGATGGTAACTTAAATTCTGAAGTTTATTTACGCCTTTTACAAAATAAAATACTTCCTGCTTGTGCTACTTTATTCCCTGGAGAAGGAGGAGGAATTCAAAATGATATATTATTCCAGCAAGATGGGGCCCCTGCACATTATGTAAGGCAGGTGGTGAATTATCTAAATCATGAATTTCCAGCAAGATGGATTGACAGAAGAGGAAATATTGAATGGCCGCCAAGGTCTCCTGAACTGAACTCCTTAGACTTTTTCTTGTGGGGATATTTGAAGTGGAGGGTATACAAGGACCGACCAAGAGATCTTGAAGAGTTAAAGCGAAGAATTGGGCAAGAAATACAGCTGATCAGGCGAACAGTGTTGCTGAAACATTAAATAATATCAAAGACAGACTGTGGCATCTTTTTGGCAGTAAATGGAGACCATTTTGAGTACCCTTTGAAGTGAAATCGTCATTACTGTGTTACAACACAACACCACTAATTTTGTTATGAATGTGTTTCCTTGATCTACATTTAAAGTACTGTAATACGTGCTCATAAATTTAAATTACAGTTCAAAAACGCGTCTAGTTCTATGTTCCGAGTCCTGAGGACATTTAAAAAAAAAAACCAAACAAACATGTTGATAGCTTTTCTAAAAAATTTCACTTCACAAAACTATAACAACAAAGTTACAAGTATTGATCCATACTTTTTACTCACCCCGTCTACATATATAAATCAATTGTCGTGCCTTACTCTTGCAAAAACTCGAAAATCGCTCGACCGATTTGAATAATTTATTTTTGTTTAGTCTTATATTGACAGCTTTCTCTACTCACTTTTCCCTGTGGTATTTACGAATGTTGAGCGCTGTTTTCGCATAACGTTTTCCCGGTATTTTTGTTTATTTTGTTTATTTTGGATTCTTTATAATATCCAACGTAAATCTAAACGTTGTAGGGATATAGTCCTCAAACCTCGAGAAACACGGAGTATTTCAGCTAGTTATAACACATAATATTCTGCAAACGAGAGCGGGATTTAAACTCGGAATGTTTGCTTAAGAACCTTTACTACTCCTACACAAGGCACAGTTGCAAATATGTAGAGCAAAGGAATTACTCATCAGGTGATTAACCTTTCAATGTCTGATTCATGAAGGATGAATCGCGATCCTCCTTCTGTAATATATTGCATTATATCATATGGATATACATAATATAAACATTATGAGCATTCAATTAATAATACACAAAATTTAGGTTGGTTAGATTGAATGTATTAAAGCTAAATATTTGTACAGTAAATACAGAAACCTCGTACTCGGGACCAGGAGGCTTTTAAGTAAAATAACAAACAGAGGCTGCTACGGAATATAATGTAATATAAAACGACAAAGGTACTTTAATATTCCTGCCTTCAGGAATATATAGTAGTATTCAATAATCCCAAAAGTTATTTGCTCAAGGGACCCTGGGACTGAAAAATGACCGAAAAGTTATCAAATTGATTTTTAGATTTATGCATATAAATGTTCTCCAAACCTTCAGTCATCTGTTGCCAGTGAAATTTTAGTGAAAGCGCGCGCTTTAAATGCGGTGTATGCACCTTGCTGCTTAAACTTTCTGCAGCATTTTAACAAAATATGGGCCAACAAGCCGAGCAAAAAGAACAAATTTAGTGGAAAGATATGGCTAAGCCATAGATCTGAGGATAGAGACCACTAGACAAAAGAGGTCACAGGTGTCACAGGCATATCTGATCATGGTGCATGTGTGTAGAAAAATTGGTTTTTCTCGAATATGCTCCTAGAATTTTTCCAAGATGTGCTCCAACTGTGTGACTTCACTTTAGTCTTTAGTTTCAAAATCTGAAAATTGTTTTTAGCATTAAAAAAACTAAATACACAAAAAGATCTTCAAAAACATTTTCAATCTCTATCACAGCAAATAATTTAATTACTTTAAAAGTAATTATTTTTTCGTTCTGCCAGAGATAGATGGTCTTTGTTGGGCAATTGGAATTTATAAAATAAAACTGTTGTGATGTTTTAATTTTTGATGCGCATGGAATATTTTGAAAAAAGATATTTTCGCATTGTGAATACATTGAATAATTAGTTCCCTCAAAACTATGAAACAGATTGTGCTGGAACTTTGTGTGGAATTAGAGCATCTATCTGAAACGAGCTCTGTGTCTCCCAAAGGTTACCTAAGTACGTACTAATGGGAGAAATGCCATTTACACAGGACCTGAGAATGAAACTACTATTGCCATTAACCCTCGACTACATGACTCTAATGCAAGACTTGGAGAAGATGCGAAAAAGGATATACATTTTATTGGAGCCTTCTCTACCTCTCATACCAAAGCTAAAACAAAGGCCTTCTGACTAGAGATTAAGAGCGCGAACTTCGCTAATCGTACTATTCAGCTATACACTAGACTAGAGCGTGGTTGGTGGCTGATCTTCTATGCGTTTGCAGTCACTTCATTGGTTGACAATGGAGGGGAACTAGTGGGCTATTAAAAGTTGGTGTCACGTGATTAACATGGCTATGCATCACGTGACTATTTTGAAAGTTGAGCAAGAAAATTAAGTAAATGCAAGAATAGTGTGCAATATGGATATGAGCCAAAGTAAACAATGCATGTGCTTGTTGGAAATTTAAACGTTTTTATAGTTCCAAGGATGTCTACCTGTAAAAAGAACATAAAAAACATCACATAAGAACTGTATTTATATTCAAAGGTGGAAAAGATTACAGAAATAATTGAAGGCGTGTGCGTAAAAACGGTCTAACACATAAAACCCAAAATTTTCTGATTAGTGCTGTCATCTCTTGTTTGGTATAGACACTGACAATGTATGGATGGTCTCACACAAAACGCTTGATTTTAAGTAAATATAAGTACCTGTATTTCTTGTGATCTATTCGAGATTATTTACTGAAGCGCATAAATGGTCTAAAACCAGAACAAAGGAACTACAATAGGATTCCTAACCTTAACATAGGTCTACCAAACTCAAAGATGTACTTGAACTGCTCAATTATGTGCTTCCAATTTCCATGAATGTTACAGAAGTGTGTCTGATGAAGAAGCATTTTGGCATGCCAGATTTTGATTGATATGTAGTATAAGGCAATAGGTCCATACGTTTTCTACTTAAAATTAGTTTAACCCTTGGTTGACAGGTGGCACCAGCATACTTATTTTAATTGCTGTGGTACTTAGAACAGACTTGCAGGTATGCGGGCTCATGTATCTTCCAAGGAATGCATAAACAGCAACATTTTTCTCAGTCCTGTGGTTATTTTACGCTGTATGCAGCTCAAGTTTTGTTCTCCTGTGTGCTTTTGGATGACAAGTGTCAAGCGCTCGACCTTTTACGTTACAGTTTCAGCATGCTATTGATAAGTATACCATGTACATTTTATACTGTCTTGTTCATTCAAGCAATATGCGTGTTATATATCAGTAGCGTTTTAAAAACATCTTAATGCTTTTTACTTGTTATCCATATTTGTATAACCTGACTAAGACTAGTGCAATCCTGCTTTGGAGGGCGCCACTTGTACGCGATATGGCTTGGCCGTCCTCCTGTACACTCCGGTTGGCAAAAGGTGTACAATAACAGGTCTCATTATATTTTCTCTGTATAACTGTATTATATGTATATTCATAGCATAAATAATCAAATATATTAACAAATAATTTAAAATGCAGTACATTTGAACATTTCTCTGAAACTTACATTATTCCGCGAAGTCTCCCTCACTTGCTGTGTCGGTCTCGAATCCAGTGGCCATTTCTTCTCCAGACTCGTCCCTGCTGTCCAGTTATGGATTGATTATTGCCATTATTTTCTTCTTCCATAAGCGCATCTCATTTCCAATAGGTTTCTTGAATACTTTCACCTTCTGAACAGAGGTCTTCCAGTCATCCACTGTTATTGCTCCAGTAGCATCATGTGTTAAAGTCTTTAGTGTTGACAAAGAAACATGGTCCACATTGTTGTAGGCAACTTTTCTTTTATTAAATTCCAGACTAGTTCGATAGGGATCAAGTCTGGATGATAGGGTGGTAATCTAAGTACTGTAAAGCCAGTATCTGCGAATAATTTGTCAATGGAGTATGTTTTCTTTGGTCTGTGCTGTTTTGTGCGAATGACAAGTTCCGCTTTAGTTACTTTCTGGTCAAATGCAATATTGTTGTTCCGCAACCATTCTTGCATTTCTGACTTTAAATTGTTGCTTGAGCGCGTGTTATTGTCTTCTTTATTGAGATAAGGAGCATTATCAATTACAACAATGTTGTTTTGCGGTAATCTAGGTATCAGTTGTTATTGCACCCACTTGGATTAGTTTTCGCAGTTCATTTCGATATGGTAATCTGAGGTCTTGGATTTGGAATCGTAAAAGAGGCAAGCACCTGGAATAAATCCCATGCACGTAATAAGACGCTGTCCAGCACTGTCATTTGCATGCACTCCTGAAATATCGTCACTCTGCCAACACTTGGAAACTGTGTAGTGAGTGTGAATCCAGGTTTCATCCATGTATACCACTGGCTTATTTTCCCCACTTTCATTTCTTCTAAGCGTGCAAGAAATGATGCTCTTAGAGCCACTATGTCAGGATGTTCCCTCAGTACACTCCTTTTATTTTTACACTTTTTAAATCGAAATCCAATAGATTTCACTATTTTTCTTAGTGTTTCTTTACCCCCCGTGAAATTAATCTCTTTCTTCCAAAAGTTGAATAATTTTCGTAGCGTAAGAATTTTTGCTTTAACCTCGTAATAATCCTGATACTTTCTTCTAATGATGCACTTGTCCATTTCGTCCAAAATGATTTTATTTGCTGGTGGCTTACCAATCCTGCGAGGTGATTTTATTTTGTTCGCCCCACTTTCTTCAAGCCGGTCCTCTTTCCTAATCTTGCATACCGTGCTCTTACTGCAGCTATAGTAGAAGCGATAGCATGTTCAGTAGTATTTGTAATAGGCATTTTTTAAACCTTTTTCTCCTCTTTGTCACAAAACTTAACATTATAAATAACACGCCGAGCTTGCTCGTGAAGAATTTTATTTCCTTTAGTTCCATCACTAGCATAATCACTGTGAATACTACGCTGCACATTAGTAAATCAGAATGTACATCATTTCGTGACGTATTCGTGTCGTCACCGCGTTAGTTCACCTGCTTGCCGCTTCCCATGCAGGACTGCACTGGCCTTGGTCGGGTTATAGCTATTTATTTTTTTTCGTTTGTAATACTACAGCACATAACCAGCTAACGTAGCCGCCGCCGCCACCACCGCCACCGCCACCGCCACCGCCACCGCCACCGCCGCCGCCACCGCCACCGCCACCGCCGCCACCACCACCACCAATAATAATAGTAATAGTAATAATAATAGTAATAATAGTAATAATAATAGTAATAATAATAATAATAATAATAACAATAATAACAATAATAATGATAAAGATAAAGATGATAATCATCATCACAATCATAATGTTAATGATAATGATAACGATAATAACGAGAACAATAACAGTAACGACCATAACGACAACGACAACGACAACGACGACAACAGCGGCGACAATAATAATAAAAATATAATAATAATAATAATAATAATAATAATAATAATAATAATAATAATAATAATAATAATAATAATAATAATAATAATAATAATAATAATAATAATAATAATAATAATAATAATAATAATAATAATAATAAATATTTGCAGATATGTCTGCTGCTAAGAAAAGAACTTAAAGGAGTTCTGACCCCGACACATTACTACATTGATTAGATGACATTAGTGAAGTGGGAACTTTCTGCCAGAAAACCCGTTTTTATATTTGGCTTTGATAAGGACAAAACGCTTGTTTCATACTACGCTACGATACTGCTATAGACCCTGAAACAAATGAGGGGAAAAAAGCCGGAAATTGCAACATTTTGTAATATGACTATAGGAAGCGTTGACTTGGTGAACCAACTGTGTCAGAAAAATTATATTTCAGGAAAAACCAGCGTTGGCTTATGTAACTTACTAAATATAGCTGCAATCAACGCCTGCTGCATTTACAAATCCAAAGAGCAAAATATCAAGAAATTAAAGAGGGCAGATTTCTTTATAACTTTTCATGGGAAGTGATGAAACCACAGATTGAACGCGGCTCTAAACTCCCACGAATTGCTGCAAAGATTCCACGACGTGCTCAAGAATTGCTTGATGTTGAAGAACCAGCTGTTGGAAGACCGAAGGACGTTGTTATGAATATGGGAGATCAAAAGGTGAGTCAACGAGGACATGGTGTACAAAGTGTTGTAATGGGGCTTGCTCTTGCCATTTGAAGGATGTGTGCGTGAATTGCCTCTAAATGACCGTATTTTACTCATATCTGAGAACGCCAGAAGAAATGAGGTGCAAGTTAGTAAAATATGAGTGCAATTCGAATGACAACAGACGATACCTGGAAGGGTATCCTGAGGTACATTTCTGAAGGAACTTCTGTTAATGTGAACCCTTTTAAGCTCCGTTTTAAACAGATATACTTACACTTTATTTATATACTTTATTTTATGAGTAAATGTGTATGCATTATTATAAGTATCTGTTTTTACTTTCCCTACTACTAAGTAGCGGAAGTATTGTATTCCACTCAAAAATTCGATGTCGATATTTCACCGGAGATATATGTTTGGAAGCGTGCGTGCGTGCGTGTGTGTGTATGTGTCTGTGTGTGTGTGCGTGTGCGTGTCAGTCTGTGGACAGCATAACTCCGAAATGAAAAGTGGGTTAAAAATCAAAGTTGGTATTTAAGTTTATCTTTCAAGGATGCGACACGAAGATTTTGTAGAACATTGCTCCACCCTAAGCTAACCCTTATATGGAAAATTTTGATTTTGTTGAGAATGGCTCTAACGATTTTGATTAAAATCGTCATATGTTTGAAATATTTTTATGACAAATGAAATTAGTATCTTAAATTTTCTGGCTATAGCCTATGTAGTCTTGTTTACTATGGATGACTTTTGAATAACTCGTAAACAGTATACAAATATATACTCATGTCCAAATATTTTTTTGTAGAGTAAACCATTTCTGAGATATTTCTTGTTATTTGTATACGTTCTGGATAACTTATACTTCTGTCAAATGAAACATCGCTATTCATTTTTTACACGTTAGGTGAGCAAAGTGAACGGAATTTGAAAGCTTTAAAAGATTTGACTATCACTCAAAGTCATATTTCCGTTGCACGTACTAGAAAACGACCAATAAGATAATTTCTGCAAACGTTTATCTCATCTAACACGAAGATAGAACAATAAGAGTTTGTAATAATGGCTAGTTCAAGAATAGAGAAAGTTATGTGAGTGCAACACATCAGATTTTTACTTTCTCTACTGGTAAGTAGGGGAAGTATTGTATTCCACCCAGAAATTCGATGTCGAGATTTCACCGGAAATATATGTTTTGAGGCCCCCTGAATCCAAAAAAAAAGTATGTTTAGAAAAAGGCCTGTGTGTGTGTCTGTGTGTCAGTCTGTCAGACTGTGGACAGCGTAACTCAAAAACGAAAAATCGCTTAAAAACAAAATTTGGTATTTAAGTTTAATGTATTTCAAGGATGTGACACGAAGATTTTGAAGAAAATAACCCCACCCTAAACTACCCTTTGCATGGAAAATGTTTCGAAAATTTTGATTTTCTTGAGAATGGCTCTAACGATTTTGATTAAAATGTCATAGGTTTGAGATATTTTTATGGCAAATGAAATGTATATCTTGAATTTTCTGGCTATAGCCCATGTAGTCGTATTTACTCTGGATGACTTTTGCATAGTTGGTAAACCGTTAGAGATAGACCAAACTATACTATACAAAAAATGTAGATCTTGCTAAAATACACAATTTATGTCCCAATAAATTTTCTTGTAGGGTGAACCATTTCGGAGATATTCCTTTTTATGTGTGTGAGTTTCGGAAAACTCGTGAAATGGGTCATCGTTGTTCATTTTTTTTATGAGTGTGCAAAGACAACAGAATCTCAAAGCTTTAAAACATTTGACTATCGCACAAAGTCTACTGTATTCCCCCTTGTACCTTCAAGGAAATTAGCAATTAGATAAGTTGTACAAATGTTTATCTTAACTAATATGAAGAAGATATAGGAATAAGAGTTTGGAATAATGGTTAGTACAAGAGTAGAGAAAGTCATGTGAGTGCAACACATCAGATTTTTTATTATGTATTTGATTTCCACATATTTATTTTGTATATACGTAAAATATGGTTTATTGCAGTCTACAAAACCATCTTTAACAAAATATTGAAAATTGATGTTTAACGTAACAATATAAAATGGGCGACACCTGCCCCACACGTCAGTAAAAAACACGTCACAGTTGTTCACGCGAGTAACGAAGGATTAAGGTGAATGCTTTAATCCTAACTTTAATAAACTATACCACAGTGTCAACTAATATTTCTGTTTTTGGTGTGTACAAAGCTCTGTTTTTACTCACTTTAACAAAGTGAGGGCTAGACCATCTTTACATTTTTTCATATGTCTACAATTCTACCTCTAAGCTGAAGCAGAGGAATTCCTAAAAACTACATTTGCAGGCAGGAGGAAAAGAGAAATCAACATGAATTTCTTTTATTTTTACGTTAGATCCTCTTTCACATATTTACGTAGACGTGTTGCTGCCAGAACGTGATCTTACATAAAACAATTATGTAAAACATTTAAAGAAAGAAGGCTAGAAATAAAAGTAAAGCAATTAAAACTAGCATTGTGCTTGTAGCGCATTTTCTATTAATACTCCGTCACATTAGTTTTATGTCATGTAAGCAATCAACAGAACAATCCTCTGAGAGTGGTGTTTGTTCACTAAAAGGGTGAATTTCTGTTTAAATGTCGTGTGTTATATAAATACAAAAGCGCAACACATTAAGTATACTGCTGCTATTTGAACACTTCATTGCAAGACGCAAATTTTATGTGGATATGTATGTAATCAGTTGATCAAAATAAGCATATCAGGATTTTTATTACTTCTTCCCTGACATTCGGTTTTTCATAATGCCGTAGAAAGTTTGCTGCAGCGAATAATATGCCTAAATTTTTCATGATGGGCTTCTACATCAAACCCAAATAAAATTATGTAGAATTTCGTCACTGGGCGTTCACCTCATACATTGTTCATTTTCGAAACTCCGGTGGAGCAAGATGAAATAATTTTATTCCATTGTCATCTTCATTTACCAGATGTAGTCCGCTTAGTACTGGTCTGTGTTGAATGTCATCTTTCTGACTCTCTACTCTTGTAAAAACTATTCTTACAACCGCTTATTCCTCGGACTACTTCATCATCACCATCACCATCACCATCACCATCACCATCACCATCACCATCACCATCACCATCACCATCACCATCACCATTTCATGAACTGAACACATTGTGCAGTCCATCTTCCTTTGCTCAGTTCTGTCTCTTCCTTGGGCGTACTACACCTCTTGTTTCTCGTGGTTTGTACTCATATGTCTTCAGTGGTACTTCGTTGCACATTCTAGTCATCTGTTGCCTCTAGTTCCCTTTGGTCACTTCAATTTTATCATTTATATTAGTTCTTCTCGGCTATTCTCGTTACGAAAGAGATTTCTTCTAATACAACCTTTTGCCCTTCTCAAAAACCTCATTTCCGGGGCTTGTAATTTATGTACGCCTTTCTTATTCGTAATCCAGGACTCGATACCATGCATCAATATTGATAGTGCCATTGTTTTATAAAATTTGAGTTTTGTATCTTTCCTAGTTTTATTTTGTAACGTTCTTGTTATTGTGCGGCACATGTTTATTTTGTTTTCTATGTCGTTATGTCTGTCGAAATTTACAAACAGCCCAAATATTCAAACTACGATACTTGTTTTAATATTATCTATTTAATGTTAATTGAGGTAAACATTTGATGAAATTATCGTATTGCTAATTTGTTCAAAGGTGCAGGGGAAATATGGGAATGCAGTAGGCTTTAAGCGATACTGGTTTATATAAGATGGCTTGGAAATGTAGTTCTCTTTGCATGCCCAAGAGTTGAAAAAACGGATGATGACTTCCAATTTGAGAAGATTGCGGTTTACCATTTAGGCAAAGGTCATCGAAAATGAGTGGGTCTGGGGAAATTCCAAGAAAATTCAAGATACACATGTAATATTTCAAACAAAATCGTTAGAGCCATTTTGAGAAAGTAAGGTCTGGAGTGAACGATTTTCTTGAAAATCTTTGTGTCGCATCCTTAGAAGATGCTAATCCTGAATATCAAGTTTGGTATTTAATCGACTTCTCGTTTTAGATTTAACCTCTTCTCACATACACACGCATGCGGACCTTCTTCTTAAAGTGCCTTTCTTAGTTACAGGGGTCCCCAAACGTATATGGGAATCTCGATATAAAATTTTTGGGTGGAATGTAGCATTTCCCCTCATATCGTAGTAAAGAAAGCAAGTGCATAGTATAATTCTATTCATTTTAATCACTATAATAAATAAATTGTGGCCAATCCACAAACGAGACTTGTTTGCCTTCTAGAGTCATCAAGTCCCCCCGCACTGTGCTGGTGCGTACCGCTTAAGATACCTTGGCATCCTGCTTATCTACATTACCTTTCAGTATACATGTATCTAATATTTTTTACTTCGTGGAACGTTATAGATAACAATAGCTCGCGGCAGTCAATACTGCCACTGGAATTCCGTCTATAGGGGAATTTTGATCACACGAGACTGCGGAGCGACTTCTCAATAACCCTATGGTAAGGGAGACCTTCCTCATTGATGACAACCATAAACATGATCCTACCAGAGCTAACGCCTCAGAACGACTACTGGCATCACTAAAAGGGAAAAGAGAAACCACCTACCTCCCCCCCCCCCCCCCCTCCAGAATTCTATGGCACAGGGACCATGATAGATCGAGAATGGACAAGGAAAAACTTCGAAATGCAACACGTGATATTAAGATTTGTGGTCTATGGGTTCCAAGACCTTGTCTAAAAGAACACGGTATACCAAATGAATCGTGCAAGTGTACAATGTGCAACAAAAAATGTGAGTGCTACCATATAGAACTATGCATTAAAAGGACATAAGGTTTGAGCCGTTATATGGCTCTGAACTTAAAGCATCTATAATCATCGTGCTTCCCACATTAATTTGACAAGGAGTATAGTGCATCTTTGCCTCCAGGCGGTAAAAGGAGTTAGAGATCCTATAGTCACCCGGCGAATTTGCTGCTCTCCCACGACAACTGGCCGAAACTTCCAACGCATGCGCATCGCCCGAAGAGCCAGGCCTGTGACGTAAGGAGAGCGTTTTTCTGCCTTGCGATTTCAAGGAACCAGGACGTTCGACGCAGCTTACTCAAATGGCGTGACCGGTCGGGGAGGTATTATGCTTAACACATTCCATTAGGTTTTTGTAAATTAACCTTCAGCTTTCTTTCACACTTAAATGTTTTGGCATGTATAAGATCTTTGTAACAACATTTTTCAGCAAGGCAAGGATTTCGGAATAGTGATAGTGGAAAGAAAACACATTTTCAAAAGTTGTATTCTGTGTAGAAACTTGAAGTGGCGGTGAGTGGATTTCTGGTTTACAAGGCAAGGTGTTAAGCTCTATTTTGTAATGCTTGAAGATTACAATATGCCTTTACTTGCCATTTTTCAGTGTAACGTTCGTTTCAAAATATCCACGCATCCTAACTGTCCCTTGTCCTATTTAGTAAAATATTAAGCTGTTTCAGTGGGTTGTAAGAACTTCATGAGTTACGGTTCTGTACACTCCAGTATACAGTGCAGGTATAACTAACTAAAGTTAGTTATAAAGTTAGTTAAGGGTCATTTGGCTTCAACAAATGCATTATTATAAACTGTAGCCAAATAGTCATACTTTGATACATTGATGGTTTACATGTTGGCTTATTGACATACTGTCTTTGTTCTTTTAGTAAAGAGTTTGATATGGTACCGATCCCACGGTATTTTTGCATAGTAAACATTCGCAGTTTATATTTAGTTCATGGAAGTGTGTTTTTTGCACATTAGGTGTTGCTGCCGTGGACTGCCTATCTTGTAATGACGTGTCTGATTTCAAAGTTCGCCTTTGTCCATGATCGGCTTACTCCTGTGCCATATGCATCTAGTTGTATCTGCTATATTTTTACTGTCAGTATGTTAATCTCAACACAGATGTGTCTTTATTTGTATCAAATATTCCGGTACGCTCTCAAAGTCTCAAAACAGTAAGAAATCCGACTCACATGACTTTGTCTTCTCACTACTGTACAACACATTTCTTTAAACGCCTTTTATGGTAACTAGTTCATGTTAATTTAAATAACATCCATACATATTTCCTTGTAGGTACAATAAGATTAGAGAAATACATTGAGTTATAAGCGACAGTCAAAAGCTTTAATTGCTGGTCGCTATGTGTTGGTTTTGAAATTCTGTTCTCTTTGCATGGCCAGGTGTAAAAATTTACAACAAATTTCCCACTTGATTATGGTGCAAGTATTTGTAAACGCAAATCAATAAAGGATATCTCGGAAATGGCTAACTCCGCAAAAAGGTTGATGAAAACAGTTTCCCGGTTATGCTGAAGTCATTCAAAAACAGAACCTCTGGGGCTACTTCCAGAAAATTCAACACATCTATCTTATTTACCCTGAAAATATTCTATGCATATGACACTTTAATCAAAACCATTAGAGCTATGTTTTAAGAAATCAAAATGTAAACAGTAGTTTGGAGCGAGGGATCTTTTTGAACATCTTCCGGTCGCATTCTTGGAATATGGGAGACCTAAATATCAAGTTTTGCTGTTTAACTGACTTCGTTTTTCAGTTATGCTGTTCACAGACAGACAGGCATACAGACACACAGAAAGACACAGACAGACACACACACGCGCGCGACCCCTTTGTCTAAAAATGTTTTTGGAGGGTTTAGTAAGGCCCCAAAGCATATTTCCAGGATAACCTTCATATCGAATTATTGGTAGTGTAGAACATCCTTCCTGCTCATTAAACATAGTTTGTAACGTAAAAATCTGTGTTGCACTCACATGACTTTCTCTGCTCTTGTATTAACCATTCATACAAACACTTATTCCTCTTTCTTCTTCAATTTAGTCGAGATAAACAATTTTAGAAATTATCTTACTGCTAATAGATACGACAGGTACAAGGGGAATGTGGGAATACATTCGGCCTTAAGCAATAGCCACATCTTTTAAAACTTTGAGATTTCGTTCTCTTTGGACGACCAAGAGATTAACAAGGGAATAACGACCTTCCATCTGAAAAAAAGTATGAGTATTACAAAACTCACACAAATAACAAGGAATATTTCAGAACTGGATCACTCTACAAATATATTGCACATAAATTATGTTTTAACGAGATCTACATTTCTTGTATATAGTAAGATTTGGTCTCTCACGATTTGCCAGTTATGCAAAAGTCATCAAGAGTAAACAGGACTACATGACGTATAGCAGAAAATTCAAAATATACATTTCATTTCCCATAAAAATGTCAAACATATGGCACTTTAATCAAAATTGGTAGAGCCATTTTTCAGAAAATAAACATTTTTCAAAAATGTGCCATGTATGGGGTAGCTTATGGTGGAAAAAAGTTTCTTCTAAACCTTCGTGTCGCATCCTTGAAGGATATTAAACTCAAGTGATAACTTTCATTTTTAAAGAACTTTTGGCTTCTGAGTTATGCTGTTCTCTCTCTCTGACACACACACACACACACACACACACACACACACACACACACACACACACACACACACACACACACACACACACACACACACACACACACACACACACACACACACACACACACACACACACACACACACACACACACACACACACACACACACACACACACACACACACACACACACACACACACACACACACACACACACACACACACACACACACACACACACACACACACACACACACACACACACACACACACACACACACACACACACACACACACACACACACACACACACACACACACACACACACACACACACACACACACACACACACACACACACACACACACACACACACACACACACACACACACACACACACACACACACACACACACACACACACACACACACACACACACACACACACACACACACACACACACACACACACACACACACACACACACACACACACACACACACACACACACACACACACACACACACACACACACACACACACACACACACACACACACACACACACACACACACACACACACACACACACACACACACCTATCTTTTTCTAAAAGCGGTTTTTTTTTATTCAGGGGCCTCCGGTGAAATATGAACATCGAATTTTTGGATGGAATGCGATACTTCCCCCACTTAACATATTTTGTAGAGAAAGTAAAAACGAAACTATGAAAGTTAGAAACAACAAATATTATCACAGTAAGTCTATGTTATAGGAGATGGCTTGGATTTTCGTAGCGTTTTCTTTTCAGAGAGCATCATAATATCGAAGTTTTATCGATAAAATTTTGCTGTTAAACGACTTCAACAGAAGCCGCAAGGTGGTATTGGCACTCCAATGTAACACTGCTCATATCTAGTGGGCTTCGCTTCGGCATCTAGGACGCCAAATACGAGCTGCGTCATCTCATACAGGACACCGAGCTACGAGTTTTAAACTATATGAACAGCAGATAGCAGCACAAAGGTTTAGTCGGATTGTTTTTGAAATTGAAGAGGAACACGGCATGAAATAAGAAATATAGTTGAAGTTTTATATTTAATATATGAATTTTTGGTGTATAAAAGAGTGATAACCTTGTGTAAGTAAAATTGTGATTATTTTGTAAATGATAGCCATACATATCAATGTAACTCATCCTCAGAGAGTGTATATTGATGTATATGTGTGCATGGATGAAGGTATGATGGAATGGAATCTTGCGGTTAATTTGAGCTAATAGTTAGAGATTAGTTTCTATCAGTCGGGTTTAGTTGTGGAGTGCTCCTCGTATAAGTGAATTATTAACTATTTTATCCATACGGTTATTAACGCCGGTGTCACAAAATCTTTAAGTGGGGCGGCAAAAGTGAGAAGTTTATTGCGATTTATTTGCCACAAAATGTAAATACCGGGGGAAAGGAATGTCATTACTTTAATTTAAACCAGTGGTAGATCTCGCACATTTTGTATCTTAGGTTTTTGTCTCTGACCATTTCCTATTTTAGTTTTGTCGAAAACAACCTGGCAACACTGCAGATTGTGTGGGTCGTCTCTTTCCCTAGCTCAGTACATAAACTAACACCGTAACGTTGCGTCTTGAAGACTAACTCATACCCTGCCTTGTCCTTCCGTGTTTACTGTGCGAGTGTAGACCAATCACAAGCGTTAGCTCCGAAAACATTACACGAAAGCGAAAACGCCTTCCACCTCCACAAACCAGGTCAATTTCCTGACCAACCTCAACATAACGTTGTCGACTTACCTCACGTCTGAAAGAAGAGCTCGAAGCATTCCTTCACGTCTTTTAAGTGATTATTTCGTAAACCAGTGTGATGTTCCATAATTACTACCGAAGGTGTATAAGAAATTACTCTACGCATCTTACAAGTAACATCCAATCCTTACCCAGCCATACTAAAATCAAATCAGTCGGCGGTCACCCTGCTCCCCCGAAAATATCCGTACAACCACAACCATCCATATCCAGGTCCACCTCTACCTCAAGGGCTACAGCCAAACCCAATCCTGAACATCCGCCACCGCGGAGCATCATCTCCGATAGCCGCCAAACCTCCGCATACACAGGGTCCTCCACATTCTCCGGAGCTCGCCTTTCCTTGACAGGCTCCATACCACACGAAGGTACCTGAAGCTCTTCCTACAACGGAAGCAGAACGCCATCCTTCCCCGCCTTGCAGCTCCTGAAGGACGCCGGGATCGAGAGTTACAGCTTTACACCCAGAAGCAACAAGCTTCTGAGGTGCGTGATAAAATGTCTCCGAGAGTCTGGAAGAGGACTTCGTCAAGCAGTGTCTCCAACAAACGAGGTATACCGTGTCCAGGTACGTCAGCTACATTCCCGCGGTAGGCTTCTGCCGAATTTTCCGGCTTTAAGGACCACTGGCAAAAATTATTGCAGGAATGAGAGGTGTGACATATGATGGTGGCCGTGGAGGCCCGAAAGCAATAACATGACGTAGTGATTTAACTGCCAGCAAGTAGGTCACACTTATGAAATGTGTAACCTGACCTGCCGGTGCGTCCTCTGCGGTTGCCTCAACCCCCAGGCTGACTGAAGGCAACGCAGGGAGTTGTGCAAACTGTGAGAAGCTGCACCCTACCAGATATAGAGGGGATGATTAGAAATGAGCGCAACCGCCGTCAACAGGTAGCCTTGGTCAGAAGCTCCCCACGTGGGCAGTGGAGTCCAAAATCCATCTTGTAGCCGGCTCCAGTCGAAGACGGCGTCTCTTTTGCAGGCGCCGGCAATGGGCAAGCGTCACCCTTTCCAGAATATTTCCTCTCCCAGCCGCCCACTGACGATCAAGGTGCCCTTAAAAATAGTTTAAATATAACAAAATAGCTCAAATTTCCGACACTCTTGCCAAAGTTGCAGCCCTTTATCACTAAATTTAAAAGCTGCAACAGCACTTGCGTGGACTTGTAAGATATCATATACCTACTGTCCTTCTTTTCCAGTAGATGAAAAATATAACAGGAGGTGTAACTTTAACTCGCGCGCTCCTGTGGAATGCCGACGGCATGTGAACTGGAAAACTGCCTGTGGCATAACAAAATGACGTCGCATTTATTTGCAAAACAAAATTAAAAAAAACAGCACACGGGGCTACCGGATATTTCAGAATGACAGAATTGGCAGACAGGGCGTGGAACTGCTGTTTTGTTTAAAAACATAATTGCTCATGCTCCTGTTACGCTGCCTGCATTGACAGCACTAGAACGCATAGCTCCCAACTCAACAATAACTAGATGGTAATGTTGGTAGCGCTTTATCGCATCCCCCCTACCCACTGCCAACTCCCCGCAGTTCATGCGAGACCTCGAATAATCTTTGGTTTAGAGGACCACGTTTTGATTGCAGGTATATCAATTCTCAGCACCCATGGTGGCATTCTCGTCTAGCAAATGCGGCCGGAAGTATCCTGGTTGAACTTATAACGGAGAATGATACACCTCCTCCCGGAACCCAAGTGTTGGCATAGATCAGGGTACTTTGATCTTGAGATTCTGGATTTCCTTCTTACTAAAAATGCGAGACTTTCAATTGTGTACCACAGCCTGGACTGTGACCAGCTTCCAGTGCATTTCGACATATGTCATCACAGTATGTGCCTCTGGCCCCCTTAAACGTGCTGACATGAACTGGGACATTTTCACCACAGATATGCAAAAGACCGAACAACCTAGGCTGTCATAGTATAGCGAGGCTGACATGGATGTCACCATTGATAACTTTACTGCCTCGTCATGTATGGCTAAAGAAACGCTACCACGTTCACCAGAGAACCGCCCCTTTTCTGCACGTACCCTGAGATGAAGCAGCTCATTGCGCGCAGACGGCGCTTGACGAGAATCTGGCGGTACACTCGTCAACCCAGTACAAAATGCTAGCAAAATATCTTCGCAACGGCATTTGGTAACAAATTAAACTTACCAAAATTGAACAGTGAGGGAAAAAATGCTGAGTACCATCCATCCGGACCGTTCTACATGTAAATTATCAAGGACATTCAAGGTCTCCTCGAGCGTCAACTCCGCAATATCAACTCGACTTGCACTTCTCCTCAGAGGAGAAAGCCGAAATCTTCGCTGTCTCCAAGACATTTACCGAGAACCCAGCGATCAACTACGACCTACGGGAAGTACAGAGATGGGTACAAACTTGAGTGGTGCAGAAGCAAGAGCAACAACTGCCCGCAGGAAGTGTACAGCCTCATTAGAAAATTGCGTAATGGGAAAGCCGCAGGCGCGGACAAGGTGACTAATGAGGAACTTAAACATCTCCCTAGAAAAGTCCTGGTGCAACTCACTAAGATATTCAATTCCTGCTTGCAGCTCAGTTATTTCCCTTCCGTTTGGAAATGAGCTAAGGTTATCATGCTCCCGAAGCAAGGGAAAAGCACCAGGCAACCTCAGAATTACCATCTCATTAGTCCCTTGTCTAGTAGTGGTAAATTGCTCGAAAAAATGTATACTTTGTCGACTCCAAAAACAAGCTTTGGAACTACATGAGGCTCCAGATTTTCAATTTGGGTTTAGAAAAGGACACTCCAGAGGCTTGCAGCTTCTAAGACTGCAAATGAGGCCACTGAGCAACTTAACATTGGAGATTCAATGTGGGCGTTATTTTTGGACGTAGAGGTGCCTCACGACTGTACTGGCATAACAGCCTCGTTTACATATGCACCACAACTTTCCCGGTCCCAAAATTATTTGTTTTTGCTTCAGCTTTCTTGAAAATCTGCGCTTCTACGTACAAGTGAGCCTCTTCTACTCCCGGGAGAGTCATGCAGGCTGGTGTATTGCACTTGGCTGACATCCTTTACGCTTGTACAAATTGTTGTTACAAACTCTTATTCTTTCATCATCCTCACCATAATTTAGAGTAACGTTTTCAGAAATTATCTTATTTCTAATTTTGTTCAAGGGGAATGTGCGAATACAGGAGGCTTTTAAGTGATAGTCCAATCTTTTATACCTGATCGCTGTATGATAGCCTAGAAATTCGTTCTCTTTTCATGACTAATAGATTAGAATATGAATTAACGAGCTTCCATTTGAGAAAAATGTAAGTATTACAAGATTCGTACAAATAGAAAGGAATATTTCTCAAATGCTTCATTCAAAAAATAAACAATTAAAACCGTGTTTTAACAAGATATACATTTTTTTTGTACAGCAAAGGCTTGCTTGTCCCTTGAGTTTTGTAAAGGTCATGCAGATTGCAGAGGACGTCTGAGCACAATTTCAGAAAATTCGATATATACATTTCGTTTGTCATTAAACAGCTTAAGCATATAGTCCTTTAATCAAATTGTTAGCCATATTTGAGAGGATGACAACTTTGGAAAAATGACCCTAGTAAACATTAGTTTGGGGTGGGGGAATTTCTTTAAAGTTGCAAGTTTCATCCTTTAAAGATACTGAACTGAAATACCAGGTTTGGTATTTCATCGAGTTTTCTGTTTTGAGTTATTCTGTATACTGGTGAACACACACACACACGGGCATGCAACTATGCTTTTTTAAGTCCCAAAACATGTATTCCTGGCGATCTCTCAGTATGAATTTTTGGGTGAAATACAATACTTCTCTTAGTTTCTGTAAGTACGTAGAAGAGAAGATAAAATTAGCTTTGCGCTTTAACAGTTTAGCAGCTTCATGATAATCCATCAGTATTACAGGGTTGGTAGCACTTTCCGCTGGATAGAGTTAAGATCAAGGAATTAGTTCTATCTGAGGTATTCACAAAGCCTACTTGAAATACGGTATCGTTTCTTGTATCTTATCTTGTGGCTAAAATATTTATATCTTCACTCCACTCTTGGCATGGTACAAGGTCATTCATCTTCCTATCCTAAGGAATTGTGTGTCTTCTGAAATTAATTGCATTTCGCAGGTTAATGTTGCACTCAACCTGATGAATTTTCTTTACAATTAGTAAAATGGAGAATAATTCAGCCCCGTCGCCGCAAGGTTTAGCGTAATGTCTATTCTGATTATTCAGGACTCACTGTGGAAATATTAGTATTAACATTTATTGCACTGTTTGCACTACCAGAAATTAAAATACCTAATACCGATATAATGTTCCACCATCTAAGCTGTTTACATGAAAATAAAAAGGTCCCGCTATACTATACATGAAAATATATAAGGGAAGGGTTCAACATTTGCGGCCCGGTTCGATCCCAGGCAACCGCATATGGAATTTTTGGTGGACGAAGCGGCGCTGGAACGGGTTTCTTCCTGGTTCTCCGGTTTCTCCCGCAATCTCATTCCCCCGGTGCTCCATGAAAGCAGTTCATTACCATACTGAATAGTGACCCATTTTGTACTTCAAAAGGGGTGGATGAGATAGTAGTTTAATATGAATTTATTAAGTACCAAAGCATATATATGTTGGGCTGCCAATGAACTTGGGCCCCAACCCCTCTGCGATTTTCTATATATAATTTTTGTCGTGTGCTGTTTATTCTTTCACAACAGTTAACCTCGTTCAAACCTGCCTTTTTAACGTTAGTCTTTTCGATTCTCGTATTTTCACCAAATTCTCGCATACTTTTTTTTCCCTAAGATCACTACTATTTTAGTTTACCCGTTCCATTCTAAAATTTATATTTCCCCAATTTTCCTTGTCTTTCCTGGTTAATCATTGACAACATTTCCTACACTTTCTTCATAGTTTTATATTGCTTCCGCTTTCTTTTCTCACTTAATTTTCACTTTTTGAACGTGCTTAGTAGCAGTAGTTTCATATAAACATAACTTTAAGAAACTCTGATGTGTTGCACTCACATGGCTTTCTCTACTCTTGTACTAACTTCTTAGGAACTCTTATTCTGCTATCTTTTTCATGTTGTCATGTCGAGATAAACATTTGCAGAAATTATCATATTGCTGATTTTCTTGTAGGTACAAGGGGAATATGGGAATACAATATGCTTTGGGGGATAGTCATATCTTTGAAAGCTTTGAAATTTCGTTCTTTTTGGACGGCTAAGAGTTAAGAAATTGAATAACGATCTTCCATTTGACGCAAGTTTAAGTATTCCAAAATTTACAAATAACAAGGAATTTCCCCAAAATGATTCTCTCTCTACACAAAGACAACACAACACCAACACCAACACCAACAACACAACAACACAACAACAACACAACACAACACACACAACGCACACACACACACAAAATGCGTTTGGATATAACTTGTGTATTTTAAATATCTACATTTCTTGTATGGCAAGATTTGGTTTCTCTCTTAGTGTTTTCCATTTATGCAAAATTCATCAAAAGTAAAGAGTTCTACATGGGCTATAGCCAAAAAATTCAAAATATACATTTCTTTTGCCATAAAAATACCGTATAGCATTTTAATGAAAGTCGTTGGTCATTTTTGAGAAAATCAAAATTTTCTAAAAATGTTCTATATAAAGGATAGTTTAGCGTGGAGGAATTTTCTTCAAAATCTTCGTGTCGTATCCACACACACACACACACACACACACACACACACACACACACACGCACACACACGCACACACACACAATCCTGAGTGGAATACAGTGCTTCTACTTTCTATAAGTAGTAGAGAGGGTAAAATACGTTTTATTACCATAGCCATGCTTCCCTCCGTGCATAGGAGGGAAGCAAAAGTCGTGCTAACGCAGCATCGCTTATGTTGAGATCTTGGCGGAATGCATTGGAGGTCAGAGCAATGAAATTAAGCACAGAAGTGGCAAAGTCCTAAAAACTGGTAAAAATAATGTGTTCATTTGCTTAATTAAGCATTATGATACACTTTAAGTTAAGGATATAGTGATGCCGGCCACGGCGCACAACAAAGGACAGTCGGGGGTCAAATTACTTCACTCCACACAACGAGATGCGGCGTGTATCAAAGGCACTCAAGGTCAGGCGGCCTGGCACGACTGTTTGTGAACTTATTACAACAATCAAAGCGGACAAGACAAAAGGATTTCCGCGATTATTCGCGAAGTGTCCGGCAGCCAGCGTTTTTGTAGAGGTTCCAGAAAAGGTGAAGTTGGAAAAAGGTCCATGTTAAGTCATCCGTGCTATATAAAGAAGTGAGTCAGTTTTTCGTGTGTGTGTCTCTGTGTGTGTGCGCGTGCGTGTGCGTGCGTGCGTGTGTTAGCTGCGGGTGTAGGCCGTCGTGAGAGAACCGTCGCGTCGAAAGGAAAATAGCGAAAGAGTTAGTGAGGGTTGAGTATCCTCAGAGTTAGCTTTTGTGAGACAAAGGACAGGGACAAATGTGTGTTAAGGCAACGAAAAGACAACAGCTCTGAGTTTAACATCACGAAGGACTGAAGAAAGAACTGTGTATTTGTGCATTTGGTTTTGGAAGCAAATTAAGTGACAGAAAAAGTAACTGGATTAGGTTTTTTGTAACTTTTGTCACAATGTCATTAAATTAAAATCAGAAGGAACTGTTGTATCTATGACCAAAGTAGAGACAAACTACTTATAAAACTGGATGGTGATCATTACTGGTGATTTCCAGATGGGCGTTACGCTATTATTCGACGATTCATATTAATACGTAAGCTTTAACTGGTAAAAATGCATGCGTCATTCAATAATTGGTGGCAACATTTTAACTAACAAGAAAGAAAACTAAAATAAAAAATCTGATGTGCTGCACTCACATGACTTTCTCTGCTCTTGTACTAACCATTCTTACAAACTCTTATTCCTATCTTCTTCGTGTTAGTTGAGATAAACACTTGTACAAATTATCTTATTGCTTATTTCCTTGTAGGTACAAGGGGAATATTAGAATACAGTAGGCTTTGTGCGATAGTCAAATCTTTTAAAGCTTTGAGATTCGGTTCTCTTTGCACACTTAACATATAAAAAAATGAACAACGATGATCCATTTCACGAAAGTTGTAAGTTTTCCGAAACTCACACACATATCGAGGAATATCTCCGAAATGGTTCACCCTACAAGAAAATTTATTGAGGCGTAAATTGTGTATTTTAGCAAGATCTACAGTTTTTGTACAGTATGGTTTGGTCTATCTCTAACAGTTTACCAGTTATGCAAAAGTCGTCCACAGTAACTACGACTACAGGGGCTATAGTCAGAAAATTCAAGGTATACATTTCATTTGTCATTAAAATATCTCAAACCTATGACATTTTAATCAAAATCGTTAGAGCTATTTTCAAGAAAATCAAAATTGTCGAAAACTTTTCCATCTAAAGGGTAGTTTAGGGTGGGGCTATTTTCTTCAAAATCTTCGTCTCGCATGCTTGAAAGACATTAAACTTAAATACCAACTTTGGTTTTAACCGACTTTTCGGTTTTGAGTTATGCTGTCCACAGACACACAGACAGACAGGCAGACACACACACACACACACACACACACACACACACACACACACACACACACACACACACACACACACACACGGACCTTTTTCTAAAAATGCTTTCTTTTGGTTCAGAGTTTCTAAAAACATATATTTCCGGTGAAATCTCGACATGGAATTTTTGGGTGGAATGCTTACCAGTAGAGAAAGTAAAAACTTTTAGATCAGTCACATTACAGCTATGCTCAATAAATGATAAATGCCATCTACAGCATTTTCTTGTACTCATCTTTGAACAGACTATTCTACTGCTGCTATAATTGTCATCCTACTTCAGAAGAAAACTCCCAAGTGATAATTTCATATTTGGGTGAAGGTCAAAATCACGTTGGTTCATCTGAGTGGTATGAAGAATGTCTCAAAATTTCCCAGTTCCAAGTGTTTATTGAATTTTGTAAACTGGCCAACCTAAAAAAATGTCATCAGTATATTATCACGTGCAATGTCGTTTCCATTCTCTGCCAATGTTTTCCTCTTTAACATTGTTCCTCATCATTTTCCTAAAACAATTGCATTCTTCTGTACAAAATAATGGGCTGAAATAAAAACATGACCTGATTGCCACAAATGATGACTAAGGTTGCCATCCCACCTAGCTATGCTTATACCTGTTCTGTAAATTTGTCACCTGCTCCATTCTATCTCATTTTCAGTTACGCCAGGCATCTCCATCGGAGCGTGCCTGATGTGAGAACTAGTGAGATAGCGTTGCCACATTTACTTTAGAAATTAAATTTTGTATGACATTTTATCATTAAATTGTGGCTAAATTCATTCTCATGAAGGTAAAAGGGCATCACAGCATTGTTTGCACAATATTTGCGCAACAGGAGTGAAGCAGTAAACCAAGAAACTAGATGATTCCAAATATTTGACTCAATTTGTTTTTTCTCGGCGAAAAGTTCTTTATGAACAATAATTTCATTGGGCATGTCTATTATATTCATCATGTAGAATCCCTGGCTAACGTATGGCTGAAATAGTACCTTCCATCCGGTAATTTGTGATAATGTCAAAGAAGCAAATAAAATATAAAAAATACACTATACTGGTTTCATCGAAAGGATTGGTCCTAGTGTAAGTCCAGGGCATTGTTGACAAACATAAGCACTTTCTTGATTGCAGGTGGTTCATTTATAAGGAAGAAGTGATGAACTTTTCGACACACTGCACTTCTAACAAATTCGTCACACTGAACTTCTAGCACTGGCTTTTTACGTTTCCTTGATTTTCCAGGCGTGGTTAACTTGTCTGTTTTTAACCTCTCACTGCGCGCGTAATTTATACTTAATACAGAACACGACACACCTGTCAGGTTAACAACACCCTTGATAACCAAATTAGGATACTTATTTCATGCTTTGTGTAGCACATTCAGAATTATAACTTTCTCACCACTCGTTACAGGCTTCCGTCTGCGATATTTTACAATCTGCACTTGTTCGGCCATGATGGTTCATCTTCCCGCATCCACTGCTGACCAACAGAAGACAGACTGCGCATGCTCTTCACGAATTTTCTGATTAAATTCAATTAACTACTTTAGGTTAATTTTGCTGCAGTTCTACATACTACAATAACACACTAAACATACCATTATTACGTAGGACAGAGAATATCCAGTAGTTTTTGCTAATATTGAGCGAACTACTTTTTAACCAATGTACCTGATAATACACGGCATCAGCCAATGAAGATACACTTGATTCACGTTTGCACATGTGTTTCTGTTTACATAAGAACCAATCCTTTCGATGAAACCAGTATATCGCATAACAAAGGATAAGATACAAGGTTATGCACTGAGATACACGAATGAATGTATATAAATAAGAAAGCACCATCGTGCGTACTAAAGTACATAACGTGATAAATAATGCGGTGTTTAAAATAGATATAAGAAATTTGTCGTTCAGAAAACCAACAATGAGGAATAACGGAGATAAAAAGTGCGTACCTAAAGAACGGTCGTATAGCAACCGGGAAATTATTATGCGCCGGAGTGGGAGCATAGTCACGTCAACTAAGAGATTAAAGCACGTAAATTCTGATCATTTCGGGTCCAGAAATAAACCATTTTTAGAGGATACGCGTGAATATAAGCGTGGGAGACGAACCAAATAGAACAGAATCTTCTAGTGATAAGGTGACGAGATCGGTGCCAGAAAAGCGAATTCAGTGCAATTATTCCAAGTACATCGGAATTACCTACCTTCGTAATTCCTCCCCATTACGCCCACGCTACACCATTTCAGTAGACAGCGTCGACCGGAAGAGTGATAGAGCAGGAGATCCGTACGACCGGTATTCAACGACGGACAGGTGAGAGATCAGTTCCAAATGCGAGGCGCATCTACGTCAATTCACAACCCATCAACGACGTACCCCACAGTTTTCACATTAAGTTTAAGTATGTGATTTCTGGTCAGAATTTACGAGTGATAAACCTGGTAGCCTTATGTCCTAATATGCTTAAGTTGTTCATAAATATATTTTGTATTTGAACAAGTACCGTTCGATTCAGAAATGCTTCCTCATATCAGGATTAAGTAAATGATTCATCTTTATAATCTTTTTAAGATATACTTAGTTGAGCACAACAGTTTTTCATTCGTGATCACGGTTTGATCACATCAGGTAGAAGTAAACTATGGATTATTATAATTTGTTAAAGATATACAGGCCATTATACCATTATTTGTTTACAACGTTTACAACTACGTTTATTTATTCGAGTACATTTAGGTTGTGACATACTTTTACATCTGGTTTAAGTATGTTGAAGATGTAAGTTTTTGGTTAGTATGATAGTTAATTGGGGTGATGAAAAGAGAAAATAATTTCTTCCTTATATTTAATACTGTAGTTGTATGATTCATATTTAATGATTGAACGATTAAATCAGCTTAGGCATAATAGCTTTAGATGTCCATTATTACTCGTTTCATTATTCATAAGCACATTTTCTATTTAACCAAGTATTGATTTTGAAATATGACTCGCACTTTTCGCACCAAACCTAAGTGTATGATTTCTAATTATTAAATTAAGCCACTTTTTAATGCGTTACACACCTTCCAACAGCCCTTCTCCTGTCTTCCCTGTTAGTACACTAGTCATCTTCTATATACAAGTTCCTTATTGTTCGTGTAACGTTATACTTCCAAATACCGTCCTCTTACGATTTATTTATAGCATTCATTCCAATACACCTTTTTTAGTATGCTGTTCTCAAATATCCTTTTTAAATGACCATACAGCTGCTATTATTTTTAAGTAACTTCATCCAAAATCGCTGGTTTTATTCCCATAATATCTCTAATTCTATGACTTCCTTTGTTTTCCTTCCTTGAAATTCTTCCGGCTTATCGCCGAAAGTCCATTTCTGTTGCCAATAACTTCGCTCGAGTTGTATGTTTGAATGGCTATATATCAGCACCATAAATGATTACAGTTTCGACAATACTATTTTTTTTCTTTTTGGTTACACATATTTTATACTGCGGTAGCACTTAGTCTTGAAATTGCATATTTCCATTTATTATACCTGTGTATTATCTCTTCGTCATGTTTTCCATTGTTTAAACCTTAACTATTCTGCTTCATCGCAAAATTGTATTGTGTTTCCTGCTTTCATTTTGAGCTCCTTTTTAATATATCCAATTTATTTGTATTTATCTTTAACCCATTTTATTGCATTTTTCTAAAAATTCTCTAATCGTGTATTCCACATAGGTCCTCCTGATCTCTGGCCATAATATGCGGTTCTCGACAAAGTAAGGGACGTAAATCATACGATTATTCGCGATTGGATATCGCAGCTGAGAACACTCCATTATCCAGAATGCTTTAGGTATATACATTTTAAATAGTTTCGGTGAAAGCAAACGCAACCTTGGCTTAGGCATTTGAATAGAAAAAAAAATTCAGATGCTTTGCATCTTATTTAAACCTTGGACGTATAATTCTGATCTCATTGCAATTGTTTTTATTTGGCAAATGGAATGTTATCATAGACTTTTTCAAAGTCAATAGAAGTGATATCTAAATTTTCTTATATTGAATTCTTTAATATTAACAAATTACGGGCGCTTCTTATTTGTTAGAAATATATGTAGCCAATATAGCGTTAATTTGATTCCTTCCTTCATGATGTTTTGAATTTAATGAAGAACATTTGTGCTCTGACTTCCTTTATACGTCGGCGTAAGTAAATTACCATGAGTATAGTTCGTTGTAAGGTTTACCTAGCTGATCTACGTTCCGTCATTTTCATTGTATTGGACATGGTTATGCCTGAATATAGCTATGTTGTAGATTTTTGCAAAAGGTATTAATAACTTTGGGGGAGGGGATATATTTCTTGTTTAGAATTCACAGTAATTCACAGTAAATTGTTCAGTAATTGTTCATTAGAAGACATTTGTCTTAAAACAAGTATAGTTATCTCTGTATTCTTGGAAAGAACTCACTGGATCATTTTACACAGTGTTTTATATTCATTTGCGGCTGTTCCTTTTACTGGGTATTGATGTTCAATCCTTAAGCCTCTGAAAATAAAACGGATATGTCAGGATCTTGTGCCCGTACATGTGCACAAGCAGTACTTTTGGGGTGTGCACTGTTTTTATTTATTTATTTACTTATTTATTTATTTACTTATTTACTTATTTATTTACTTACTTATTTACTTATTTACTTATTTACTTATTTACTTATTTACTTATTTACTTATTTACTTATTTACTTACTTATTTACTTACTTATTTACTTACTTATTTACTTACTTATTTACTTACTTATTTACTTACTTATTTACTTACTTATTTACTTACTTATTTACTTACTTATTTATTTATTTATTTATTTATTTATTTATTTATTTATTTATTTATTTATTTATTTATTTATTTATTTATTTATTTATTTATTTATTTATTTATTTATTTATTTATTTATTTATTTATTTATTTATTTATTTATTTATTTATTTATTTATTTATTTATTTATTTATTTATTTATTTATTTATTTATTTATTCTTATGAACATAACAGGCTTGGAAGCCCAATTACAATGTTCATCATACATAGATGTTTACATATAATAATATACACACTCAAATAAAATACAAGAAAAACATAAATGAACATAAACTAATATAAGGAATAGAAACAATTATAAAAAAGAAGAAAAAAGAAAGAAAAAAAGAAAAAAAAGTGAAGGTGGTATGGTAAGTAATTTTTTTACTATTCCTAATTACAGCAACGATACTACTATTACGAATTTAGTTGTAGCATTTATAAATTGAGTTTCAGACATGTTGAAATTATTTACATCGAAATGATGAAGCTTGTTATATAAATACATAATTCTGTGTAATGGTGAATTTTTTATGGATTTCCGTATTTACTCTGGAGGTGAAGAAAAGCCTCCTGAATCTGCTTATTTTATTGGGTACATAAAATGATACATTTGTTGTAATATTAATATCATCAATAATCGAATGCAATACCTTATACAGAAATATTAACCCTGCAATAGCTCTTCTAAATTTCAAAGTTTTAAGTTTAAATATTTCCAAAAGGGTTTCATAATTTGTGTAAGTAGGATAATATCCAGATCTTTTAAATAGTATGTAGTTTAGAAATTTTGATTGTACTTTTTATATTGCGGTGACATGCATTATCATCTTAGGATTCCAAATAATAGATGCATATTCGAGTTTTTGTCTCACAAATGAATTATGAAGTTGAATTAAAGTTTTTTCTTTAAATGAATAGGAATTTCGAATAATAAAGCCAAGGCATTTTAGCGATTTGGATACAATTAAGTCAATGTGTCTATTGAATCTAAGATCTATTGTAAAATGTAATTGTATATTCGTATACCTCTCATAGGCATAAATTTATAGAACAGAAATATTAATAGCTGATATAGAGAATATATTGTAAAGAGTAACCTATAAACTGAATGTGGTAGCTGGTGAATTCAATATAAAACTTCCGGAAGAAAAAAAACTGAAGTAATAGATTTCATAGTGAAACAGCCCATAGGATGAAAAAACAGCAGAGCACGAGAAAACAGTAGAACAAATTATGTACTTTAATTACTTGGGAGTTGACGAGAAGCTGCGAAGATTCCAACATGTATGTGGAACAATACGAAGAAGCTTACTAGAGAGGGTTAGGAAAGAGACACTTATTAAAGTACTAAAATATAGGTATAATGGCAGTACTGACCCTCCTGCATATGTCAATGTTGGGTACTGACGCAACAATACAAGAATAGGATAGAGGCCGCCAAGATACGTTTTCTGTGAGCAGTAGTGTGAAGGCTATTTATGAATCACAGATGAAGCAAGCTATAAGAAAACAATTACAAATAGAAGACATTGTTATCAAGATAATGACGTATCAAAAACATGCAGTAGTGTGATGGCTATTTGTAAATCACAGATGAAGCAAGCTATAAGAAAACAATTACAAATAGAAGACATTGTTATCAAGATAATGACGTATCAAAAACATGCAGTAGTGTGATGGCTATTTGTAAATCACAGATGAAGCAAGCTATAAGAAAACAATTACAAATAGAAGACATTGTTATCAAGATAATGACGTATCAAAAACATGCTGGAGCATGTAGAACGTAAAGAGTTGGGTTCGTCTACTAGGAGCAATGCTGGAATACCACCCCAGAGGCAGAAGGAACCGAGAACGATCAAGTAAATGACGGAGAGAAGAAATTTTATTGTTTGAATCTCAAGTATATTTGTACTTGATAATAAAATATCAGTGTTATTTTATGTACATTTAAGTGTATGTTTTGTAATATCAGCAATAAATACCTGAAGCCGGAACAGGCCAATATTCAGGACATAATTTATTGAAGTCTAGACATGGGACCTCTATTAGCATAAGTGGAAGTAATTTCCCGGTAGAACATGTTGCAGGCTATCTAACCCTTTGGGAATCATGCTAATACGAGTACATGTGCAGTCAGCTTAGCTGACGTGTGCTGACAAAAGTTTAACTAAGATACCTTATCAGCTACTATTTTATAGTAGCTATATTTAAACGCCGTGGATTTTCACGTAGCGGAAATCCATTTCACTTACTAAGAGGAACCTGCAAAAGTTTGATTTTTGAACGTCTCTGACTACCTGCCAATATGGAACTGGAACGCCAGGATTGTCTGCAAAGGCAAAACCAATGGTTATCTGTAACAGAACACACTTTCTCTATTCTCACATCGTAATATAGTTTAGTAACTTTATATAGATTAGAACTTCTTTACACACATGCCTATTTCAGTAGAGTTAGTCCTTCATCACACTACCAGTCGTCCTTAGTAATAACCCTGCACTAGCTGCTACTGGTCCTTTTCAGTGATATTTAGTGGAGGCGCATCCGGCAGAGAAGTTATCAAATGTCACACTATTTCCGTGTGACGGAATTCCGGCACACCGGTGGCTCTGATATGTCAATTGATAGCGTTATTACCAAACAAAATATTTATTTTACTATCAATTGAAGAAACACACCGATTTACGATGGCGAAATGTGTATGATTGCAAAAGCAGAAGAGATAAGACTTGAAAGCCCTCCTGGTGAAATTTCTATGATCGCTAATAGGACTATCATGAAAATTAAACAATCTTGGTTTCTCCGTGACGCTCACCAGCACTACAACACACATTCATGTATATTTGTCTAAGGGCTAGCATTTTTTTGTTTCAAAGGTAAATAAAAATCAATCCGGATTAATAAGGGCTAGGTAAACAAGTGGGTTCTAACGACTTTCCTCCGGACGCTACGTTCCGCATAAAGCTACATTATCACTCCTTATTCCTCTTTCAATTTTATATTCACTTACTGAATGAAATTTTAATAGTTCTATAACACTTTTGGTAACCTGTAAGAGATTCTGACAGTGTGTTTCTAACCACATTTTCTAAGGCACCCTAAGAGCTATGTTGGAAGAAGTTATATCCACAAGAAAGTGACGAGAACTTCCTGGTAAGTACGCCGCCGAGACTTTTATGCTGTGAACCTTTATCAAATTTATTTTCCTTTACAAACCATGCTGCAGCAGAATTAAACAAAAGCGCGTGTGCATCTTAGAACACATGAAGGAAAGGTCATTAATCACAATTCTGGCTTCCCATATATCCATTATTACCAACCTTAAGAACTCACATAAACTGATAAACAGAAACGTATAGGGATACTCTTCTGATCCGTTACCATACGACACTCTGCAGAACATTTGTATAATATACATTGGAGCGCACTTTACAACTGTAGGTTTTATAAATGCATTTTATAAAATATATTAACGTTTTACTTCACCTTCCAATACGTTAACATTGCCCGTGTTGTGACGCAATTTATAGCAGCTACAGTCGTCTTGCTGCAGGACTCTTTGCAATTTGATCTTCAAAGGACCGCAGCAACGGATGTGTGTGAAGTTTATAAAAAATTTCGTCTCCTGAATCTCTCATAATGAGTTTTATTCCTTTTTAATAAGCTTATACCCTTAAATATTAAGACACAGTATAAAAATGTTTCTGTATAATCCTTTTTATCCGTCACTGTTGTATAATATTAAATAGCTAATTGCTATTCTTTATACTTTCGATGAAATTATACTTAGTAATTTTTTTCAAATCGCTGCTATTTTTATATAAATAGATAGTTGCAGAACATTCCACAAAATTATATTCTTTCATCGTTTTGAAACGTTGCTAATTATAAAATATTGCTGATAGCAATATTTTCGATGAAAATTAACTTAATTAAACCCTCAAAATTGTTCTTGTTGATCTAAAATCTGAAGCAGGACTTCTAAATGCCAATGTTTTGTATCTTATTAGGAAAGAAGGTATATTAATCCTGTTAGGTGAATTACGGACGCATGCATACATGGTTTACTACTATGGTTTACTTTTACACCTCTTCTCCAACAATTCTTAACAAAGTGTCTTAATAAACATTTACACAAATGCTTTAATTACATTTTTTGTAGATGTTCACAGGACGTTGAAGTAAACTAAGAAATGAATCTTGCTTTAGTGTTTAAAATGATCAAATTTGACTTTCATCACTCATTGTTCTACAAACTATTCCTATGAAAGCTTATTCTTATACAATAAATACCCACTTCAGCGAATTCTTCCTCACCAAATGTGAGGTAACCCAAGCAGCAGAGAATTCAAATTAGTGCTGACAACGTTGCTGAAACAATTAGGAATGCTCTTCTACCTCCAAATCTAAATACTAACACAGGTAGGTACTTTTATTGGATGCAGATATTCCTCATTCCTACCGCATGCTCAAGAAATGTGCCACTATAACAAATGTTAACTACTTGTATACACATCCAATGTGGAAGGCCACTATTATTTTACTGTTGATGTTGGTCAATGTGGTTTATGTGAGAAGGTGATGGCGAAAAACTAAGTGTTGAACAGCAATTAGAAGCCTTTATGGACAACATGACAACGGATGAGGGATTCAAAGTATTAGTGGTAAGAGAGATATTCATATTCAAAACCTAAAGGTGTATATTTAATTATGCCTCCCCCCCCCCACCCCCATTTATGCAACGCCTGTAATATCGAGATCACGAGTGCGCAAGAGTGGCTCCTTGTGTCACGCCTTGGTGACGTAATTGCTCCCGCTACAGTGGTCCACTACGTCAGTATGACCTCTGATTGACGTGTTCTGAGCACAGGGTAGCACTGACCGCCGACGGCTCACTACACGGAACAGGATGTTAACAACGACATGACGTTTCCATACTAACTGGGAAAATGATTATTTTGTTATTAAGAATAATTATAAAGCTAAATACCCAATTTGTGCGAACTACTACATACATTGCAGTCAGTGTGCGAAGACATTTCCAACGGCATAGGCAGAAATACGGAAGTCTCTCCACTCCAGTCCTGTCATGTCCTACGGTACTACGCTGGATACTACACTTCTATCCACGACAAGCGTCATGTGCGGGATCCAGTGGTGGAGAGTGGCACGTGGTCAGCGCCCCGAGCCCTCCGGGACAGTATATGTAGTCTTTGTAACCTGAGTTGATCATACAGGGCAGCTAGTATGGGTGATCATCCAGGTGATGATGGAGCAATCGGTGGAATAATGGTGGGGAAACTGGAGAATCTGGAGGAAACCCGCCCCTGCGCCGGTGTGTCCTCTCACATGCGGACGCTTAGGATCGAACCCGGGTCACTTTGGTGAGAATCAAGTGGTTTAACCGCTCGGCCACGTCTCGCCCTCTACTGCATAATTATAATTATTACCATTATTATTTTATTGTACTATATTATTAATCAGTAGCATTGCCATTATTGATGTATATGTATGTATAATAGATATAATAATATTGCATACGCCACTTTGCAGCCCTTCTAATGGCAATTTTCGGCACAACACACTTGTGTGAAAAACCTTTTCGAAAGTGAGTTTTATAAACAGTAATGTTACGTCCCCATTAATGGGCAAACATTTATATGCGCTACTTCGGTTATGTATAACGTCTTTATCCCCGGACATTGAGGCGTTAGTGAGATCAAAATACATGCAATCTCAAAACAGAAAAGTAAATAAAATACACGTCACACAAAATAAATAACAATTAAGGATTTTTTCACAGTTCAGTACACAAACAGGCGTTTACAGTGCAAAGGTTACATATAGTTTGTTCAGCAGCCAGTACATCAGTAAACAATTTCAGGTAAACTTTATCTGAAGCTGCAGTAGTAGTTCTGGTCGCGCTTGTGATTGTTGTACCAACCTTGGGATGTACATATATTCACCCTAGATCAGAGGAAAGTCGCTCAAAATAGCGGAACTTAAATGTTATTTTTAGTTCATGCGGCACATTTAGCTTTAAAACGTAATCACTATTCATTTTCGGCCTGTTCTGTGTGTCTTCAAAAACACTGCGAGCCTGTTTCGGTCACGCTCAAGCGTTATATCGCGCAATGCCTGTAAGGATAAGTCACCTGCTACATTTCTCTAACTGTTCGTTTTACCTTAGCCCAAGTTATTTCTATGGAATTGGGATCACACGTGCATGGGATCAAGCAAACGAATGTGTGGTTAAAATATGCTACACATTTGTTTAAACACGGTAAATCTTTCCTACAAAATACAGAATACAAGATGATACACATTCGCCTTTATTTTTGACTGCCATTCATATAATACAGGAGGCCATGGATAAGTATTGTGACTTTGGTGGGTGTAAAGTAAAGAAGACAGATGTAGTCGAGATAAAGAAACACTTTTATTTCCGTAAACAGTAAATTTGTACACTCGTTGCTACAGCAAGAAAGTCTTTACCGATTCTCCAACAGCACGGCTCCGAATTATTAACACAAAAAACTGTCCCTTCTCACACTTTACCGCTATTTATATCTCCCAGGCACTATTCTGGAAACTTCAGGAAAGTTCAGTTATTATTGCGGTGAAATACAAAGCAGAAAATTCCAGAAGTCTCTATCCCTTTCTCTCTTTCGGCAAGCGCCCCAACAATGCGGCCATTCTCTGTCTCTTCCCTTCGGCTCCTTTGCGGTAGTGACGACAATAATGCTATGGGCGACAGTATCATCTTCTACGTGAGAAACTATGGAATAATATTGAGATTTAAGTATTTTATACGTCAGTTTTAATAGAAAATCTTGTTTAAAGCTCTGATTTTCCTTGCTTTGGTTGTGTGACATTGATAGTTTTTATACTCTCCCTTTATTTGTTTACTATTCAAAGAAGACATTTGCTAACCTGGTATTGTGTACTTTTGTTTGCTGGGCATTTATCATATGTTGTGATGAAAGCTATTCTTCCATATACCAGAGCAAGTGCATTAAGTACTTGAAACATAGGAGGATTTATTTGTGAGTGTTAAATTATTAGTGGAACAAGACTTCATGATCACACAATTTTAAGATCTTAGTAGTGGATCTAACTGGAGGCCTGTGATTTATTTACTTACATGGTTACCAGGTATTTCTACTATTGGAATACTTATTAATTACTTGTATTAGCAGTTTATAGTAACAAAATTCTGCTTTGAATATCTTACTTAGTAAAATAGATGATTTTATGCCAAAAAATAACTCTGGCAATTCAGTGGCATGTGATTCAAGTATTAACCTCGAAATGAGCAATAGCAACAAACTAGAAAAATGCTGTCATATCTGTGGAAAATCCTTTAAATCAGTTGCTATTCATATAAGTAAAGCACATCCTGATGCTTATCGAACAAAGATAGCTTCCAAATATAAGCAGCAAACAGAAAATTCTTACATGCAAGAGGAGAATAATGAGCTGGACACTCAAAATGATAAGATCCAAAAAACTCATACATTGCATAAGGATGAACAAATAAATAAACTAGATGACATTACAAAGTTTGAGGAAAAATTAAAAACCATAATACTAAAATCTAATATAAAATCATTTGAGTCCCTATGCCAAGAAGTGGTCAGCTATTTAGTCACAGCATTATCCTTCCTTTCTGGCCCTAAACATCCTGCCATCCGATACTATAATGCACGAAAAAGTAAACAAATACCTCAGAGCAATTCATATTCAAATACCAAAAATCCTGCAAGACTATCTAAACGCAAAAGAGAATACAACAAAAATAAGTATCAATATGAAGTCTCTCAGTACCTATACTATAATCAACGACGCAAGGTGGTCAGGAATATCATGAAAAATCAAAATGGTATCCAGTGTAACATTCCAACATCATCTATTTACCAACATTTTTAAAATATTTTTGAACAGGAGAATGAACTAACTCCCTTACCAGACATAGCAGCGGTATGTACAGAGAATGATATAGAAATAAAGGAAGCAGAAATTAGTGCTGCTCTTAGCCAGATTAAAGTGGATACGTCTCCGGGTCCTGATCGAATCATTGTAAAAGTTTTAAAAGAATTTAAAACCACTAAACTGTTGTGTCTTCTGGCTAATGCGATGCTAAAATTTGGAAAATGTCCGGAAGTATTTAAGGTTGCAAGAACAGTTCTAATATTCAAAGAAGGAAACCCTGATGAACTAATTGGTGCCCAATATAAATTTTTTCTGTAATCAGACGTGTTATTGAAAAAGTAATTGACAGAAAACTGAGGTCATTTATCGATTTTTGCGCTCCCTGGCTGTCATATAAATACATCAATGGATGTCTGACAAACTGTAAAGCTAACAAGAAGAACTGCTGCTTTGTTTTCCTTGACATCTCCAAGGCTTATGATAGCATAGGTCATGAACATATCAAAGGATGCCTGATGCGCACTAATATGCCAAACAACTTGAGAGCATTAGTTCTGAATCTCATTCAGGGTAATAGCATTGCAGTAGAATGTGGCATAAACAAAACATCGGCTATTTTTCTACAAAAAGGAGTTGCCCAGGGTTCACACATCTCTCCTACATTGTTTAATTTAGCGATTGATGACACAATTAAAGATATAACGGGCCATGAGATTCCAAAATTGCATGGATTTCAACTTAGCCCTGAAGTAAAAAATGTATCGGCCATGGCTTTTGCTGATGGTATTGTTTTAGTAGCAAAGGACGAAACATCTGAGCAGTCACTTTTAGACTTAACTACCAGTAACTTGGCTACAATTTGTCTGCATATCAATCCATTAAAATGCAAAATATCAAACATGGTAAACTTACTGAAACTTCTAAAATAAAATTTGGCTCAAATGTTTTAGAGCCAATCAAAGAAAACGAAAACAAAATATTTGGGTGTAAATTTCACGAATCAAATCCAGTTGGATAAGAATAAGATAATCAAACGTTTGGAAAAATATTTGAATTCACTTTGTTATTCCAACTTGCTCAAAGCACATAAAAAATTAAATATCATTAATCAATATATTTGGCCTGGATTAGTTTATTCCTTTCAAAGTACACCACTGAATAAGATTCCGTCCTCCTTTTTAGAAGATATTGATAAATTAATAAGAACATCCGTTTAAGAAATAGTTGGGCTACCACATGATTGCCCCAATGATATGATATACGCTCCACGTAATCTTCGAGGAATAGGACTAACCAAAGCTGGTTGGGAGGCTTATATACAACATTAATCAATATAGCTCAGAAGTTTTCAGAAATACAAGATGATCATCTGCGGTTGTGTCGAGATACTCAGAAAGAGAAGAAAGAAGCCCTTTCCAATTTGAACATTGACATTAACGATGAAATCATGTCAAAATCAGGACGATGGCTTCGAAAACAATTACAACTTAAATAGTTTGATGCATGGTATCAGCTACCTCACAAGGGAAAGGGGATTGAGACATATAAAGAGAATCCCAGAGTCAATTCATGGATGAGCAACAGAAAAATCCTGTCATGTTCTGAATGGGCTAATGCCATCAAAATGTCATGTAACACGTCAGCAGTAAGATCTGTGCCTGGAAGAAATCAGCGAACAACACTATGTCGGCACTCAAATTGCAAAGAAGTGGAAACCCTTGGGCATATACTAGAATATTGCCCAAAGGGAGAATTACTTCGCAACACTCGTCACCACCGTGTGCGTTCATCCATTTCTAGTCCTTCGTAGAGCCAATTGGGAGGTCTCTGAAGAGGTCCATTGCCTGTCTGAGGATGGTAGCCATCGAAGAACAGATATCACAGCCATCAAGAGGGATGCAGGAAAGGGTCTTATTCTTGATCTAACTGTAAGAATAGAGCAACATCTACAGCAGGCGATACAGTTGAACGAGAAAAAGGAAGCCATCTACCAACCATGCATTCCTCACCTTAGTGAGAGATATAACGTACCTGAAAATGCGTGAGAGGTAAAAGGACTACTCTTTGGTGCCCGCGGAACATGTTTTAAATTCACAAGTACCTGCCTCAAAGCACTGGGTGTGCAATGGTCCGAAATTGTAAATATATGTTTACATGTCCTAAAAGATTCTATATATTTTAAATAATCACTTATATTCCATGTGTTAACTGTTATCTTCTTGTTATAATCCTTTGTTTCTTTAGATATTTTGCATCTTGCTTTGCAGTTTTATGTTGATCTACTTCATCGTCAATTTTCCAAAAGAGTTGGCAGTAGTGATATGTAATTTAGAAAAACGTTTAACTAACTAAAATTGTATGAAAGAAAATTAGAATAGGCCTAATGATGCTCCCACCAGCCTTGACGTCAACACGTCTGCCCACAAACCTTGTCTCACCCTTAGATGACAGTATGGAGTTAAATGGGATATATCTGTCTCTATCTATAGAGTTACAATGTTTTAAATTAAATGTTTTCGGAAAATTTTATATGTGTGTACTGCAAAAGTTACGCAGTGTGAAACGTTTTTGTTATTGAGTTTACATTGGGGACCAAACGAGAACAAATGTTGAGGAGGATTGGAGAAATTTTTTAAAATAAACTCAAAGGCTGTAGCCGTTTTCTTTCATCGTGTAGGGAAACAAAAGGTATTCATCTATTCAGCGTATTCTCGTGCCAGGTCTGACACAGAAGATTGTATAAGGAGCAGCACTAGCATTAGTTCGAAAGAAGTCGTGTGTGTAACTGTGTGGAATATGTGAGCTGTTATTGCGTTATTTATTTAGTATTTTCCGTAAATATTTGTAGTTATGGAGCGGGAAGCTAGGAAGAGACGATATATTACCAAATTAAGATGCAAGGAACACCAAATAATTATGAATGTGTTAGATTATTTTTCAAGTAAAATGAGTGTTAGTAAGGCAGTAAAAGAAACAGCTAAGGCTATCGGGTGTTCATAAGCAGTAGTGCATAGATTAAAAAGGAAGTAATGAAAGGACCTCTAAGAACGCCATCGAAAAAGAAAGCAAAAAGGGCGGGAAAAAAAAAAGCTAGGTTAAAGCAATATGATGGAATAGTGCAAAGTGAAGTGCGAGAAATTGTTCATTCTTTACTTTACGCTGAATATAATTATGTCACGGATCAACAGTGATGAGACCCTACCAAATTTTCTAAAGGCCCACCCTTAGTCGGTTCTTACATGATTTGGGAAATTAAAAATTAAATTATTTTGTTGTTTAACGACATTGCTAAGATGACATCTGTGTCACCGATGTGCCAGAATTTCGTCCCGCAGGAGTTCTTTTACATGCCAGAAAATCTACTAGTATGGAGCTGTCGTTTTAAGCACACTTAAAAACCATCGGTCTGGGCCAGATTTGAACCCACGACCTTGGGATCAGCGACATGATTAGGGGTTCGAATATGAAAGAAGGGATAAGTGAATATTAATAGAAAGAGACGATATCATCAGATGAGACATACATATCTAAAAGACAAGAAAATATTTAGGGACCAGGGGAAATCAATTGTTAATACAAACGAGTCAGTGACAAAGGCGTGGAGGGATACGAAAGTTAAGTGACCGTCAAGCAGCAATTGAAGGACTAAGTACAGGACTCCGGCCAGCTCGGGCTCGCGCGTGGAAAACATTCTCAACAAGTACATGTTGCAACACTGCGCTCCATTTAACGTGTACTGTCTTCTAAGAGTGAGATCGTCGGTATGTAGTAGTTCATGTCGTTCGAAGACCATGATAGTCCCTTCGCTGGATGTCTGCAGGTAATGAATAACAGATTCGGTCTTCACCAGCTAGAAAGAAGTTCCTTGGAGGGTCGTAAGAGAACGAAATGGGAGTGGTGGAGATAAAGTTTATAATTTTTATGAACGATGCATTTAAATAATATTGCAAGGAAGTCAGAAAGTACTTATAGCACGTGCCCTGCTTCAATGGAGGCATAGTAGGAAAATGTGTCAATAACTTCTGAGAAAAAATTGAGAATATAGGAGGAAAATAAAATACACGAGATTAAAATATTTGCCCTTCAGATGGCGTGAGTATACATAGTAAACAACATTGCTCAACTAAACATGAACTGATGCGTGTGAATGTTTATTGTGCGATATGAGAAGAACATTTCCAACAGATTCTGTCACAAAACACTTGTTTATTTTCATTACAAATGTAATAAAATGATTTTTATATAGTGTTGCGGATGTTATAACTAATTCGCAAACTATGCTTGTTTCCGACATGTTAACCTCCATAAAAGAGACGATATCACCACGTAAATCACAGAAGATAGAAAACCATTCAATAGGTACCTATTTTACAGCCATAGATACAACACCTTTTCTCACAGTTCTGTTTCTCTTATTGAAGCAAACAGGATTCGAAAAGTCGCGATTAGGTTGAAAGAGATAGAAATATGTCCTTTTACGGTAGAAATTGATGCTTTTATAATGCAAGATAAGATATAAATCCTTAACTGCAAGCGATTTTATATACTTCTATATTTAAGACAATGGCAATTATGAATGTACATTACAAGTATTCAAGTATATGAAATTCTTTATACTTAGTCAACTCCATCAGGACTATAGGGGTAAACTATGGACAACTTCAGGGCAGAATCTGTAAATGTCACACTGTGTTTTGGTTAATATTCGATTTTTCTAATATAGCAACTCCTGAAAAGTTTTTTTTTTCTGCATTTATATCACCTAAAGAAGTTAAAAGAAAATAAATGTAGGTGTCGTTGAGAAGTTCCAAGCTCATTGGTCTTGTTCATATAACGTAATTTAATTAACGAATTGTAACTTTATCAAATACATGAACGAAAATAATACGTAACAATTGGTGAAAGGAAAAAGAAAGGTTGTCTCTATAACTTGAAGAAATGTATAAAATGATAAATTATTTCAACCAATTAATATATTTTTATTAAGCTGTGATAAAGCGATATTGAAATTCCCCTCCCTATGGGTAGTGCGTGATATCTGTATGAGATGTGAGGAAGAGAGTGAGGGAGAGTAGTGATTGAGAGAGTGAGTGATTGAGTGAGTGAGAGTGACTGACTGAGTGAGTGTGTAGGGTTTAAGGGCTTGATAAAAGTGTAGTTCAGCTGTGTTTTATCTTCAACACTATCTTAAGTTTCGTTTGAGAATTGCACTACTTTGAAGTCAGAAGGTTCTTTTGCTGAAACGATCATAATGACATTCTAACTTCACTTTGCTCCGTGTGCTTAGAATAAGTGGATTATGTGTACTAAAGTCTGGCCGTATTTGTGATCAGCCCTTAGACGCCCACTATCTCCTAACCAATATCCCACAAAGACCGTGCTTCCCGACAGACGTTTATTTTAGGCTTAGCTCGGTCCTCAAAACTCGCAAATGTCTCGGAGGTACCTAAAATTTAGGACTGGCATTTCTCCTTCCGAAATATCTTTCACCAATTGTTTCATTTTGTGTATAATGTCTGCAGTAAGTATTGACATTAAACGCAAACTCCACCACCGGACAATTTCTGAGTCATTACTCGGTGCTACAAGTTGGCTTGATGGAGGTTAGATGTGTATCTTTCACCAATAATTGCTGTATGATTTAATCTGACTGCAAAACTTTCTTGCTTCCAGAAAGGTGTATATTATGAAACCATAAAAATATTTAATGCCCTTCCTAATAACCTTAAGGGAAAAGTTGACAATTTCAATACTTTTAAAACAGCTGCTAAAGAGTACCTATGCTCAAAATCATTTTATTCTGTACAAGATTATCTGAATGACCAATTATCCTATTAATTCCTATGTAGCTCAGTTTATTCTATATGTGAATTACAAACTATGATGTAAAAAAGCTATGTAACTTTGTTGCTTAGGTAGCCTTATAAATAGTTTCTAGCTCGTTTTATTCTGTACAAGATTATTTAAATGGCAAATTATCCTGTTAATGCTTATATAGTTTTGTAAGTAGTTTCTAACTCACTTTATTCTGTATAAAGTAATATAATTGACAAATCATGCTCTGAAAGCTTATGTAACTATGTAAGTGATCTCTAAATGAATTATTATTATTATTATTATTATTATTATTATTATTATTATTATTATTATTATTACTATTATTATTACTATTATTATTACTATTATTATTACTATTATTATTACTATTATTATTACTATTATTATTATTATTATTATTATTATTATTATTATTATTATTATTATTATTATTATTATTATTACTATTACTATTATTATTATTATTATTATTATTATTATTACTATTATTATTATTATTATTATTATTATTATTATTATTATTATTATTATTATTATTATTATTATTATTATTATTATTATTATTATAACTAAGCAGTAGAATATGGCTGTAAATGCCTAGTGTAAATTTAACACAAAATTCAATTCTTATCTGACAAATTTCAGGTAAGCTTTGATTGTTTCCATTATCCCCTTTGCTGTTAATTGTTTGTTTCTTTTTTTGTTCCTGTATATAATGAGTTTTTATGTGCTCATTCTGTATATTTATTGAAAATGTTTTGTACATCACAATTGACATGTTCAATGTTCACCAGCCTCCATGGCTACTTGTGAACTCGCTGAACGCAATCTAATCTAATCAAAGCTTCCGTAAATTGCACACTATTCGCATATGATACATTACCTAATGATTAACATTACAGCGCTGGTTCTTAGGCTAGGATCTACGAAGAGCATTTTGAACCCCTCCATAAAGACTCGCAAGACATCTCCTTTCAGTGGAGATTAGAAACTCTTATCCCGCCAGTGTTAAATCTGTTAATTCAAGCATTTAAGAGATAGGGTTTAGTTTTTAGAGGGTATAGATGAATGCTTTCAAAGTCCACTGGTTTATATTACATAAGACACATACATATACAGTTAAATAAAAAATTGTAGTAGATATAGCGCAGTGAAAATTGCAACACAAATATAAATCTACACTTATTTTCGATACAAAGCCAAGGTTTTAATATTGCATGACAAAACGTTTAAGATTGAGAGGGCAGTACACGAAATTTCCTGAAAAATTTGTATTTCAAAAATTAAAAATGGTAGTTTCACAAACTTCAAAACATTTCATCAGTTCAAGAGCCATCTTTGTTTAAATCTTATATTTAAATGTATATACTTCTTCCAAACTAAAAATGATGCAGTAAATTTATCTGTATGTAACATGTATTTAGAGCAATATTAAAGTTGCGACATATTTGGATTAACAATAGAAAATTACTTCATAATTGCACCATTGGGGCCGAGGTGCAATTGTGAAAGGGGGGGGGGAGGAATTCAAGATCAAATATCAATAACAGTTTCAAGAACTTCAACCTTTATAGATCAATAAGTTATACATTTAGTGACATGAATGGTTTATCGGCCTAATGGACCTTTAAACAAAATAGAAGGCGAAACGCAGAACAGAAATACAGGTGAATAACAACTTCAAATTACCCCATTCAACTCCAGCAAACGAGGAGTTGGGCAGTATTAGCCTATCTGAAAGTGTCCAGATAATTCACGTGTATGTCTTACGGGTTACGAGAATTGCATCCCTAAACTTTAATACATCCGCGCTAGAAGTCATTTCCCAGGCAATGGCGGTCAGAAAACCAATCTAAAATACATGCCTTGAGCCTTAGTGAAAACAAACAACACGGAAACACTTACCCTGTACACCAAGAGAGGAGAGACACACGACTGACTGTCTCCCCGGCGGTAAGATCAAGAGGAACCCCAACAAAAAACACTAGCGCTTCCCAGCGGGAAAAACCCGAGTCGCGAAACAAAAGATACGCTTGCATAAGACAAACGAAGTGCGATCAGCACATAATGGTACACATTTAAAACTTAAAGAGGAAACCTTGTGTCAAACTACGTCGTAGAGGTATGTACAGATACGTCTCGCTGAAACCAACCGAGTTTGCTGAAGATGAGTCAAATTAGTGACAGAAATATTTGCATGCCGTAAACTAATCCTCAAAGGCGTTTCAAGCGAGTTCCAAAGACAAAAGTGGGTAACAGCTGGTTTATAGTACTGAGTAATGGGAATATTTCTGCCTAATACTTCTACATTGCTCCAACACTTAATTAAAATAATTGTGGAATAAAATAAATTAAGCAAGCACTAAAGTGAAGCACGCCATTATCTGTCTTAGAATTCCAAACGCACCTCTTATTCGGTCATAACTTTTAAGCACACAAGTTTAAAAGAGTGTGTAGTTAGACGTATTTCGTATTTCATCATAATATGAGATTACTATTTCTTCAGGCTGTACATGGTTTATACCAAAACTTAATTTGTGTTTTCTTTGCAAAGGAGTTTAGTTTCTATTTTATTTTTCATTTTTCCATAGAAGATGAAATTGTGCTTATTAAGAACGCTGTTTAACAAATTAATATGAACCGTGCTTAAATTTAATTTAAATTTCGCTTCCCTTTTAGGTATCTGCTTAGAGATTCATATATTAAAACTGCGTAACTGTTTATTTCCGATTGCTCTTAGTTTCCTTTTTTATTACCTTCTCTACTACGTATAGTATACTAGAGGAAATATTGTATTCCATACAAAAATTCGATGTCGAGATTTCCCCGGAAATATATGTTTTAAGTCCCCTGGATTAAAAAAAAAAAAGTATCTTTAGAAAAAGGTAAGTGTATGTGTCTGCCTCCCTGCCTCTCTGCCTCCTTGCCTTCCTGACCTCCCTGCCTACCTGACTCCCTATCTGTCTGTCTGCCTGCCTGACTCCCTGCCTCCCTGTCTGTCTGTCTCCCTGCCTGCCTGCCTCCCTGCCTGCCTCGCTAACTGCCTCCCTCCTCCCTGCCTGCCTGTGGACAGATACTCAAAAACGAAAAGTCAGTTAAAAACTAAATTGGGTATTTAAGTTGAATGTCTTTCAAGGATGTGACACGAAGATTTTGAAGAAAATTGCTTCACCCTAAACTACCCTTTACATGGAGAATTTTTCGATAATTTTGATTTTCTTGAAAATGACTCTAACGATTTTTATTAAAATTCCATATGTTTAAATTATTTTTAAGACAAATGAAATGTATATCTTGAATTTTCTGGCTATAGCCCCTGTAGTAATATTTACTCTGGACGACTTTTGCATAACTGCTAAACCGTTAGAGATAGACCAAATCATACTATACAAAAACTGTAGATCTTCCTAAAATACACAGTTTATGTCTAAATAAAAACTTTTATAGAGTGAAGCGTTTCGGAGATATGTAATTTTAATTGTGTGAGTTTCGGAGAACTTATACTTCTGTCAAATGGAATATCGTTATTCAATTTTGTATGTGTTAACCGTGCAAGGAGAACAGAATTTGAAAGCTTTAAACGATTTGACTATCACTCAAGGCCTACTCTATTCCCATATTCTCCTTCCACCTACAAGGAAATAGGCATACAAGAATTTCTACAAATTTTTATCTCAACTAACACAAAGAAGATGTATAATAGTTTGTAGGAATGATTAGTATAAGAGTAGAGAAAGTCATGTGAGTGTAAAACATCAGATTGTTTTAATTGTGTTATGATGCTAAAGGATGAACTTATGATTTGGAATCTATAACAAATGATTAAGAGCTGTGTTTAATTGCATTTGAATTTCAGTACTCTCTTAGGTATCTGCTTAGATATTCCACTAATTTTGATGTGATTTTAACTGTAACACGATGCTATAACATTTCGCAACTTCTGTTTTCTCTACAGAGAGATTGAGCACGTATTTAATACCCCAAAGGTGCATCATTTTAAAGAGTTTTAAAGGCAATTAAATGCTTAGGTGTTGCAAAATAATGTCTACTGTATATATTCCTCCTGGCTGCAATGCAACTGCGATTCCTGAGTTGCTGTGGGAAAACCTTCTGCACTAAGCTGACATTTCCTTGGTATTCGCAGAAGAATCACTCTCGGGTAAATCGATATATGCAGTTTACGAGTGGTCTATGAAAGGTTCGCAGCGGGATTATCCTTACGGTTCAAAAGAGGACTTAAAGTTTTATTTTTGGGTTATACTGTTCACAAACACCTAAATGTATGTTTTTGTAAAAATGTTTTGATGCATTCTCGGTGCCTCAAAACATAAATTTCCGGTGAAACCTGGACATTGGCTGGAATACAATATTCCGTATAATTACTATATATGATAAAGTAAATCATTTGTTGTTGTTGTTGTTTTTCAGTGGATCCTCAAAATATGTCTTTCTGGTGACTTTGTATCCAATATTTGGTTGAAATACAACACAACTTCCTCTACATACTGCTAGTATGTAAATAGAGAGAGTGAACGTGATATTTGCTTTAGAAACCGAAGTTTTAATGGTCTCCAGTATTTTAAACATAGATTGTCTTCAGCGTTGTTTCCCTGCAAAGCAAAGTGCGATTTCACTATGCTCACACAACCTGCCAGCATTCTAAAACCTCTAGGGTGTGTCCTTGTGCGTTTAAGCACAACTCTATTTACTGTTCTGTACATAGATAAACCTTTGTTTCGTGTTTTGCTTGTTTTTCTTTTGTAAAGCTTACACTCGTCTCCCTCGAGCAAAAGACTAAAAACCACCATACGCGAAGCGCTTCAATCCCAGGAGCTTATAGCGACTTATAGCGATCTACGATCTCTTCGAATTCTACTCGCCGGAATTTTCTGGGCAAAAAGTCGGCCTTTATGCTGGTAAAATCGTCGCTTTTGTTAATCTTATCACTGGCTTCTGGCTGCTGGTTTTAAAAAGTTCCTGTAATGAAATGGCATAAGCAACTCATATCTCCCAAACTTTAAAGGGCGCATAAAGTGTTGTATTAAGAGCTGAAGTTTTACTTTCTCAGCTACTTCTCAGTAGGAGCAGTAGATACTTTATTGGAGCCAAAAATTCGATGTCGAGATTTCTCCAGAAATATATGATTTAAGGCTCCCTGGAAAAAAGTAGAAAAAAGATCCGGGTGTCTCTATCTGTGTGTGTGTGTGTCTCTGTCCATGTCCGTGTGCATGTGTGTGTGTGTGTGTGTGTGTGTGTCCATCCGCGCGTGTGTGTGAGTGTGTGTGTGTGTGTGTGGATGTGTGTGTGCATTAGAAAAATGATATCCTGATGGCTAAATACTCCTTGACGACCAAATTCACAAATATAGTCGTATAGATATCAGCTGTTTCTCTCGATTGCATGGAATGAATACATAATTTAAAGACTAGCACCTAGCCTTCAGTTCTTAACATTTGGTTACCCCTGTTCGCTCTGCGTATAGAATGAAACGTGTGATGTAGATACTTAGGGCAATAATGCATATTAATTACAATGAAGCAGACGGAAGCAAACATTCGTAACAAGAAACAATCTCTAATCTTTAATAAACGATAGAAGGCAGAGAAAGTCATGTGAATGTAACATCCGATTTTTCTTTACCCCAGTTAGTTGTTTTTCATTTTTTCGACGGTTAAAATGGGTGATTTCCGTTTCGGTACTATTTTTTATGTGACATTTTAGTATTGTTACGGAGGTATTAGGTATTGTCAATTCCATGGAGTAAAGAATAATTATTGTTCTTTGGACACTGCAAATACAAGTCATCATAACTGTGAGTGCAATACACCAGATTGTTTGACTATGTATTGTTTTTCAATAGCTCCGCTATCCTACAGACACAGGAAACAGCAGAATTTCGTGCATCCACTCTGTAATCCTAGGAGAGGTTTGACATCACCACAAATACGGCAGTTATGTTCCTTGAATTTAATGGTCTCTAGAATCAGTAGCATACTTCAATGTGTTTCTTTCATACCAACTGCATGGGCCACAGAAATAGATGGAAGTTCGTTGTCATTGTGAAGTAGTACAGCCTTCAAGCTAATTTTGGAAGAATCCATAAATAAACGTCTATCTTCAATATTGTATACAATGTTTAGTTTTGACATTAAGTCAATCACATTACAACAGACACAGAGAGAATAGCCTTGCCTAAAATATGGTAAAACATCTTGATTACAATTTTGAAAAATAAAAATGAAAAAAGAAAAAACCTCTATAAACACAGCTGCACTCACCCGTTTCACGTAAGGTGAGTAATTCTATTCAGATAAGCTTACGCAAGTAAGTACGTATGTATGCAGATGCGGACGGAGCGAGATTGCCATGCAGTGAAAAACAAAAAGTGATAGCTTTTTCCCCTTACGTGATAGAAACATTCTATTTTCAGCACTGTAACTACTACATTATTTTTAATAAAATCCACCATTTCCCTTTGTCGTTCCCAAAACCATGTTGAGTTGTGTTATTAACTAATTTACATGGTAATAAATACATCGTCAATATAAAAATGAGCAACTGGTTCCGCCTATTTCAAAATTAATTTTATACAAATTAAACACACTGAATATTGTGAATAAAGCTAAATAGGGATTTCTAACTGCCTGCATAAAAGGGAAGGAGGGAATTACGTGAAACAGCTCCTTTACTAACAACCTCTGGTGAAGGCTTTCACGAGAGCATCTGCAGACGAGTCAAGGTTTCCTACTGGTAGCTGTAGTACGATGAGGTCACTGTAACCTGCTACAGCATAGGCAGCCCGTCATCGAGACTAATGTACTACTACGTATGGCTTAATTGACACTGTACCACCCCTACTTAACAGGAACTGATAGACCTGCAAACATACAACTCCCAGATGCACAAGTGAAGCAAATATTGTCACTATTGACACTATCCTAAATTTCCTGAAAAAGAAAGAATCACAGATGTCTGCACTTGTACCCCTAATATTATATACATAAAACATATATATCCCAACTAATCGCCATACGAAAGCATTACAATAACACCATTTGTAGATGGCAATGCAATTCTTTGCAAGGGCACTGCATACAACAGTTTGCAGAAACAGTATACAAATGATGGTTAAAATTGAGGATGCATATGAAGCCAAAAAAAGCAGCAAGATTCACATGCACATGCAAAACCGAAGAATATAACATCAAATTTGAAAGTGAAGAGAGGCCACAGGCCAAGACATTCCGATATTGGGGTTTAACACTGGCACTAATCTCGTCTAGAATACCCTTAATCAACAGATAAGGCATAGAATTAACCAGTTAAAATATTTTAATAAAAAAGCGTCTCGGTTACCATTACACCTCAAGAGAATCATATATTTTTCATTAATAAGCAAGTCGAGATGTGGGGGCGCTCAATATGGAGCTCAGCCTCAAATACACAAGTAAAGTTTCATTTTTAAGCTGTTAGAGAGACTGCTCTCTCCTGTCCTCTCTCCTCAGTAAGACCACTCTTAGTATCCCATCACCTCACCCTTCCCTCTTGGAAGCACCCTATTGGAGGCATTGGCACAAGCGATTTCATTGATTGAGGTGTTAAGCGAGGGGTGTCAATAAGGAAAAGAGAGGGAGGGTAAGCAACTGCTCCCATACCACATTACAGAACGACACATGATTTTTAAGTCCAAGCTGTACATCCACCCTCATTACTCCGCTGTTTGCGCATACAAATACACGGCACTATGTAGTAGTAAAATTGAGCCCCATTTGTGCAGACACGAGCGTCACTACGCAAGTTTTGAGATGTGAGAAAATGAAAGTGGATCCACTCGAATTGGATGTGGGATGGGATAGCCCTATTCTTTTTGGATAAAGTGGTATCAGGTAGTGACTCTCCTACTTCAGGAATTCCAGCAGCGCAAGGATGAACAACTCGTGGCACACATGTTGTCAGTCATTGCATTGGAGTTTGGAAGAGAGCATTTTCACTCAACGAACTTCTACAATCTTAAAAGTGGGTTAAACTAGTGCCAAACTCTTGAACGCCTGACACAGACTTTTGGTGGGCATTGCTTCTACGCCTGTTACAGATTTTTGTGGTTTCAGGAATTTAAAAAGGCACCGAACATCTCTAAAAGATGAGGAGAGAAACATGTATACGGCATTGGCAGTGACTGAAGAAAACGTCGCAGCGTTGAGAAAATGCTTCACTAAAATAGTCGCATAACATTTAAAGAAATTGAGGCAGCATTGGAGATTGGATCGCCAGAACATTTTCCATGAATTCCTTCCTGTAAGGAGGGTCATATTCCAATGGGTGTCTCATAGGACAAAAACAGGGTGTGAGAAAATGCTGACAGGATCGAAGAAGCGGATTCCAGACGGATATCTGGCATCCACAGAGATGACGAAACCTGGATTTAGTAGCATGATCCGGCAATCACCAATGTGGATCTTTTCTGATGACAATCCATCGACAAAAGTGAAGTGTCGCCAAAGTGTCCACAGAAAATGATTTATCCTAAAGGGTGGTCTCGTGGCAACCATTTCTCTGGAAGAGCAAAGTACGGTTACCGCCAATTGGTACACCACAGTTTGCTTGCCAAAGGCTTTTGCCAAGCTTCAAGAACGGCGGTCATGCATGGGACTGCAAGGGATCCTTCACAACAACGCGTCCGTGCACATTGCTGTTCAGCTCCTGGAGTCTAAAGAGGTCAAACTGATGATTCATCCATCATATGGCCCCGACCTGGCCCCAATGACTTTTTTCTGTTCCCGATAATAAAAAATTGTATTCCTGAAGAGAGCGAAAATGCTCTCTTCCAAGCTCCTGGCTACCTGCGTGCCGCGGGTTGTTCATCCTTGCGCTGCTGGAATTCCTGGAGTAGGAGAGCCACTATCGAATACCAGTTTACTCCAAAAGGATGGGACTATCCCTTCCCACATCCAATTCGAGAGCTTCAACTTTCAGTTTCTCACATCTCAAAACTTTCGTAGTGACTCTCGTATTATAGTAATTTAGTTTTCGACCGAAGGACTTGTTTTCTCGTTACCAATATATTCAAATCAGGTTTCAAAGCCGACCAACTTAGCCGTAGGACATAAACTAAACTAATATCTGTTAATTTGACTGGATCGGCTTTTCACATGGTTACATTTTGAAATACGGCTTAAAAGATTGTTAAATGGCACCGTTGGAAGTTTTTACGCCTAATTTTTATCGAGTCTGTTGTAAATCTAGAACTCCTCAATCCTCCGTTGTTGAATGTGTCCTATATGACAATCAAATTAGTTATAGTAATGTTGAAAATGTGATAGTACGAGTAGTGTGACCTTTTCATCCTGCAAATATTAATGTACAGGGTGATGCTAGTGATTATAGGAAAATGAATAATAAATAATTATTATTGTTATATCTTTTAAGAAAATATATAACATACTGGTATAACGATCTTGCTATATTCATTGATATACATACTTTTGTTCAAATGGCAGCCAATATTAAAATGAGATAAATGACGTGGTGGATAATCACAAATTAAACCAAATAGATTTTCATTATATAAAATACAAAATAATGTTCTTTCCACTCGTGATAAAACGCGCGCGTAGTCATTCTGAACGTCTGCCGAATACTGCTTACTAGTTTGAAGTGCACCGTGTTGTCTGCTGTAAGGAGGAAGATGCACAGTTGAGTAAGGGGAGGGGTCTCCTAAGAGACAATTAATGATACACCTGTGTTAAGTCCTCCCTTCGAAACTTGCCATAGAGTATACAACAGGAAATAACAGAATACTCCTTTTAAAAGTGTACGGTCATCAAACATAAGGAAAACATTCAGATACCTATTTCGTAATATGCGTTTTCTGGTTCTGGAGTAATTAATAAAGCTGTATAGTGTTAAGCTGCCTGCCAGAGCAGTTTAACATATAATAAACGCTCTTAAGCACAACGTTTTCTGCACTCGCTCGCACTGTTCATTGCATATTCATTATTTCATATTAGTTTCTGCCAAATGAAATACAGCTACGGAACATTTCAATAAATTGTAAGTTTGGATCTATTTTGCCCTAAAAGTAGATCAACACTAATTTCCTATCTTTACCCATATTTAAAATATTAATGGTCTATATTTTAATTTACGACTGAAATGACCATCGCAAAATAGTACAACAGCAATTACAGAGAAATTGAAATTGAGTTTTATTTATGACTGCTATGTAACTACTCAGGTTCTGAGCGTTCCTTTATGACGTATTAGATACGAAATACTCCATAACTTAGTCAGGCACCTAGCTGTCGGGCTAGAGGCTCTTAGGTGTCGTAAATATAGGACACCGGACTACCGGCTTTACTTTCTTTCCAAAGGGAGCCATGCTAAGAAGTTTTACTTCCGAAAAAAATCCATCGCCCTGCGCCGGGAATGCACCCGCGACCTCCGAAACCAGAACACGTTACCCCTTAACCACTGAGCACAACAATCATAGAGAAAAATAATGTAATATTGTGGAAAAATGACAACAAAGTGCAATTATTTTTTCGGTCATTTTATTTCTCTTCTAAAGGTGAAGCATATAACTCAGTTATATTTTACCGTCGTTAAAACTATCCACAGTTCTTCGTGATCTTACAACTCACAGATGTTGTATCTTCTCGGAACTCTGACATGCACTTTTCAGTCTTTCAGTCCTCTCTCTCTGTCTCAAACAATACACCCCAATATAATTCTCAACACTCTCTAAACATGCTTCACTTCAAGACTGATACCAACGCGACGTATTCCAAACTGTCCCAATAGATACTCTTCTCAAAACAAGAACTACTCTTTGTTTTAAAAACTGTCTACTCTCACACGTGCCGAAAGGTTTTATACTGGGAATGACGTAGCACAGATTTTTCTCGAAATTCACAAGCAAGCCGGCAGCTAGATGCCTCGCAAACTTCTTGAAATCCCTTTGTTCTATCGCGCTAATTGTCGTCAGTCACATTCACAAGCAGTGTGTGTGTGGTAATTTGACCTTTGCTCGCTTTGATGTGCGCTGCTTCTGGCCGCGTCACAGTATCATTTCCATAACGTTTCTTTTTCTTCTTCTACTACACTTGACGGTCTAGGTAAATCGCTTGTTCATTCATAGCACGTGTTTCCATCATTTGTTATGTCTCTGAGTCCTGATTGTCTGCAGTGGTATACCAATTTAGGAAGCCATTGTTTGATCCATTCTAGATAGACGTTTCCAGTTATTTTTGTACTGTTGAATTTTTATCGTGTATAGAAAATACATGGAGTTCAATTCTGATATCTTAATTTCATACTTTATCTAATGTTGTGCAGCCTTTGGTTCTTCTTGAAAGGTTATATCTGCATTCTGAATACTACTTCCGGCTTTCTTATTTATCTAAGTTTCACTGCCTATAAAAGTAAAGAAACAGCCATTGTTTACCTTACTAATAGCAATAATTAATCTGTTCTGTACTTCTCAAAACTTTAACTTAATATGTTGTTCTAGCAATGAGCGGATGCTAACCACTCAGATCCTGCATTTGATCATGTCACGTTTGCTTTTATACTAACTGAAACTTATACCTAATACTGAAGAACTGAAATCAGTTGTGTACAAGCGTCAAAGCACCTTAATGATATCTCACACGAGATAACTTGGGGAATGTAGGAGGTAAAGTTACAATGTTTATGCCTTTGAGTATAATTTAATCATATACATATGAAACACCAACAAAAGTTCGGAGTCGACCATGAACAAAATTGCATGATGTAAAAAGTGTTATCTGGTCATTAATAATGCCAATTTTTTTGTTACAAGCTCAACTCAGGCTTACAGACTTTAAAAATTTTTGAACAACTACTTCATGCCGTTCTTACAGAAGTTAAAAAAGTTAAAAAGGTTTTATAGAGAGAATGAAATGGGGAGCAAATGTAATCAATTAAACTAAAAGGAGAAGGTTGAAGTGGTATAGGCACGTAAAAAGACTAGGGATTGAGCGTTAGTCGGGAACCACAGTATATAATGAAAAAAGGAAAATCCCTGGAGGAATGATTGAAACAATGACAGACCTGAGAAGAGGGGAGTAACATGAGGATCTGTGGCAAGATAGAAATGCATGATGTATTATAGATACGTCTGCAAGGCTATACAACACTTGCTTAAATGAATGCATAAACACATAAGTAAATGAAAGTTTTCGATCATTAACTACCTAGACAACATTACCTTTCATGTTTAATCTGTTCAAATCTTGGGGAGTTGTAGTGTCAAAGTTATGTCGTAGGAGAAACAGGTTCTGTTTACCGAAAATGACGGAACCCGTCAGCCCCTTTCATTTCACAATGTGTTAATTCGATGAGGAAATGGAACGTACACTGCCAATATACAACACACAATATAAGGATTCGATTATATCTCGATGCAAAATCTCTGGCGTTCCAAACAGAACATCATTGCTCGTGATGGTATACATGATATGTATAATTGCTAAGTAAGACTAAGCTCTTAACTTTTACGTTGAGAGCAAATACTCCGTTTAAAATAAAATACAGTAAAGAGCCCACTTCTATGCTTTTATACATCCTGCATTAGAAATGTTAAAACGCATGAAACAAAATTAAAAGTAATCAAATGTAGGGAACCATTTCAAGAAACCAAAAGTTTAAAAGCAACGAAAAGGTATATTTTTACATGGTAATGACCATCGCTTTTTACCCTCTCTATTACGTATAAAATAAGGGAAGTATTGTATCGCAGCCCAAAAAATTTGGTGTCGAGATTTCAACAAAACTACACGTTTTGGGACCACGTGAATCTAAAAAACAAATCATTTGTATAAAAATGGCCACGCGCAAACGTGTCTGTATGTGCTCATCTATGAACAGCACAAGTTAAAAATAAAAAACCACTGTTATCAAATTTGTTCTTTAAGTTCAGTTTGTTTAAAGGATGCGACAGTAGGATTTTCAAGAAAATCTTTCAACTCCAGAGTATCCATCACATGGAAAATGTTTGAAAAATTTTGATTTTCAGAAAAATTGTTCTAACCATTTCGATTAAAATATATTTTTAAAATAGTTTTATTACAAGTGAGATATATACTAAATTTTCTGGAAATGTCCTTAGAAATCCTCTGCAGTCAGGGTGACTTTTGTATAACTAGTAAATCGCAATAGTTAAACAAAATATTATAACCATGCAAACTGAACGGAATTTCAAAGACATCCCTTAAAGACCAGCTTTAAAGAATATGGCTATTGTTTAAGGCTTCATGTACTCCTATACTCCCCTTGTACCTACAAGAAAATAAGCAATAAGATAATTTCTGCAAAGGCTTATCTCGATTAACACGGAGTGGATGGAGAAATAAACTTTTGTACAAATAGTTTGTACAAGAGTAGAGAAAGTCATGTGAAGGAGGAAAGTTAGGTTTAGTCCAACAAATATTTTGAGGAATTGACATTTTAATCAACTAGATTTAAAATTAATCCTGTAAATAATATACATCAATGAATATATTCTGCTGTAGTAACAAAAGCATGTTTAATCCTAAAATATTTTGAAGATATTACTTTTAGTCAATTAGGACTTAAACTGAATAGTAGCACATGCTATTTTTAAGCAAAAAGAAAAGAAACCTGCAATTATCTTTTTGTTTACACTGTCACCATCTTTTTCTTTCGCCGATTTTCAATCATTTTTAGTTGAAAAGAACTGGGAAACCACATTTCGAGTTACCAATGAGAGTGTCGAAATCAGATGGTTCCTTCCGATGCTATGAGCCACCAAAACTCCGGATCTGAATATCACAGCAGGTGCTTTAGAGAATTCCGCGAAGTCTGTGCACTTCGGGAATATATCAGAAACAATTTTTCCAAGTGAACATTTATGTAGCTTTGGCGTGCGGCATACATAAACTAACATATGTTATTGTAAAAACCACCTATCGGGAATACAAGAGAACATCGGAGAGAAATTAAGTTTCTCGAATATCCGCAGCACATACAGGTACATCGCTGGAAAAAATGATTGAGTGCTGTAACATTTCAAAGTGTAGCTTCGGTTTCACGGAAGTACACGAAGTTAACATAACTGTGCAATATTGTACAAATCGAACATTTACACAGCAGGTAAGACAACTTATTACATCATAATACTCCTATAATAACAATCAGGGAACAATTAAAGCAATCGTTCTTCCAAGCTCGCACAGTACATACTCACTAAACGTCTAAACCAAACCTTGAGAGTTGAGCTGTGCGTTATAGTTCTGCATAAAGAAGTAAACGTTCCTCTATGGTGGATGTGGCTCAGTCCCAAAGTACTATGTGCTACCGTACATCACATTTTTTGTAAGGTTCTTCCTTTTTCTTTTGTTTTTCATATTAGCTCCTTTCACATGGAAGAAATTGCGTTATATCGTACAAAGTCTACTCTATGATGTGTGAAATACTACCTGCTGTTCTCACAAACTAGAAAACAAAGCGAAACATATGAACCTGATCCCGTTGCTTTTAAATGTAACAAAAGTTAATAAAACATCAACTACCACTTTATCGCCGCACGTCTACCGCTTATTCCGGTATCTTTATAAAGGTTGATAATCATCCGTGCACTTCTCTGGAAATGAAGATAGAGCCTTGTACCCAGCGCTTGCTATGATATAGATCAGGAATGGAGAAAAGGGGTGGCAGTAATGTAATCGAGTATATAACCTCTCCACTTACCCCATCACCAAATGCTTTTCCGATTCTGTTTGTTTACGTATACACACGTGTTTACAAACAAGACGTGCTGTGGCGAAACCGAGTAAGACACATGATGTATTGGTTTTCTAACTTTACGTGATTCTGATTGCGTTATCTGCATTTTCTTTTGGTACAGCAAATACAAGGCTTTAGTTTTGTTAAGAACACAAAGGTACTTATGTTCCCATTGGGCTTTGAAGTATCTTTCTACCTTTTATTCGACTACACAATTTGAGGGACTAACCGCTTCTCTAAGAAAGACAGCAGGGCCGAGGCGTAGTAGTTAACCGGTGTGTAGGAGAGTGGACGGGATTAAAACTACGATGTAGGGGAAATGACACTGTGTCAGTTCCCCCTAACTAATATATAGACACATCTGAATGTATCTAACGCTAAACTACTGTAGATTTTTACAATATTTGTTATACATTTAAATTAAGAATATGAGCTATGGATGAAGAAAATAGAAGAAAGCAAATAAAGGGGAAGAAAAAGTGTACGCTATCACTGAGATTTGAGGATAGGTTTGCAAGTGCCCAAAGCGCGTGAGTTACCTCTCAGCTAAGGACACTCGAGCTTCGAGAGGTTGTAACCATATCCAGTTAATATGGGGTGACATAACGTCATGGTTTTTGTGGTAACATGATTTATCTACCTTATTCAGAGTACTTGAAGACTTGTGATTTAGGGCATTAGTTGTTTCATCGAATGGCTTTTGGTTGCTCCTCCTATACCGGGTAGACGGAAATGTTAATATGTGCTTCATTAGAAACATTGCAAACAAAAAAATCTAATAGCATTTTGCTCCTTGATCAGCCGATTTTGAAATCTGATTTTGTTTCAAATTCGACTCGTAATTCCAGAAGAATGTACAAATATAATGGTTTGTTACTTGTAAAATGCGTGTGGTAACTTATCTCTGACATAGTTTCTGTAGTAATTATGGGACATCACTCAAGAGTTTCGAAATAATTAATCACTTAAAACAATTAAAGGAACATCCCGAGCTGCTTTTTCAGACGTGAAGTAGCTCGGCAACGTTGCGTTGAGGTTGGTTGGATCTGAACCGGTTTCTGGATGTAAACATGTCGGCCCCTTGCGGAATGGTGTAATATTTTGGCAGATAACGATTCTGATTGGCTTTCACTCGCACAGTAAACATGGAAGGACACGGCATGACATTTGTTTATGCTCACGAGATGCGTGGTAGGAGTAGTGAAGCGTGTTTGTTTATGTACTGAACAACCAGACAAAACTAAAGTATCTCGTAGGAAATGGTCAGAGACGAAAACGTAAGATACAAAATGTGTCCCAAATACTGATATGTATCACTGCTTTAAATTAATGTAATGTCTTCCCATCCACCCGGTATATATAAATACCAATGAGTATATGACCAGATAGACATACTTTTCTGTTCTGTTTACGCATTAGCTGTCGAGCATTGGGGAGAAGAGCACACCGTCCCCTTTCTTTATCAGGATCAAATAGGAATACGAGTCACTCAAGACAGCCTACTTGTGTGTCAGACGATAACATGTGTATCAGAGACTATCTATAAACTCAGCTGCATGTTGGAAATATCAGCTTGTGTGAACCGCGCTACAATATGACTGCTCTCCTAACGTGGCCAATCATTTTTCCATGACTGTACATATCAACTGAAAGAGTGAATCGCACTTTGGATTTGGCGACAGACCATCACTCTGGCTTGAGTTCTCCAATCGTATCCATTTCAGTAAGCAGCCGAAAGCCAGTGCAGTATTTTTTCCTATAATTCCTGCCTCTGTTTATTTGGACAACGTATCTGAATCCGACAAACAGGAGTGAAAAACACTTTCAATTCATAAGCAATTGCGTGCACTGAACTATATCAATACAGAAATAGTTTCATTAGCGGTTATGTAACAGGCTGTTCTTACATCACGTCGCAAGAAATATTTATTAAGTGGTGCCTGCTAAACGAATTGGAAACAAATGCTAATCGCATCTGCAGCCATGACTAGTGCCACTAAAAGCCGTTGATGCGACATCACCGTCCTAGAGGTCCTCACGCATTCCGTAATTAAAGCTTAAGCTCTGCACTTAATTAGTTTTCCTGTTTCAAAGCATTCCGTTTGACCTCTCGTGCTACAGATTCTGTTTCTCTTTAACCTGTCTATCGATTTGCCTGTCATCAGTCACCCTATTTTAACCTAAATACCTTTACCGCAATCTGTTACTTATGTTTTTCCTTTCTTGGAGTGTCTGTGATGGAATCCTCAAATTTGTATACACATATATACAAATTAATGAAGGTTTTGTGATGAGTAATTGCTATTTACAAAGAAAAGTTATAAATCATGTTTAATTCTGCAATTAGCATAAAGACGCAGAGCTTTAAAATATGGGTTATTCATATCTTTTGTATTTGTTACTAAAATGGATCGTTTCGCCACAGTATATTAAATAATTGGATTCCTAAGTGTCTACTGGAATAAATTTTTGGACATGCGTTCGGCTAGCGCGCAAAGCGGAAGGTCAAGAATGTTGACATAGCTCAGGTCTCGAGAATACTGCTCGGAAGCTTGAAAGAATATCACCCTTTCCCTCGTTACTTGCAGTAACTTATAGCTAAAGGGTGGAGGAATATCTGGTTACTGCGGCATTGGGTATAGACTTCGATAGAGGTACAGCTTACGCATCGAATATGCACTACGAAAGAGGGAGAGAGAGAGAGAGAGAGAGAGAGAGAGAGAGAGAGACAGACAGACAGAGAGAGAGAGAAATAAGAGAGTAAGAGTTTCTTAGCATCGTTTTGCAGTGACACAGAGAATCAGGACTTCATACTTGCGTACATCTAAGGACAAAAATAAGATCGGCACAGAGCCTTGTTTACACCATCCGCGATACAGTTGCGTAGTGACAACAAGTTGTCACATGTTACAAATCGTAATATAACTTATATGATCAAAATCATAACCAAATACATAACTTTAGCTTCTTTAACTATGGACTATCAAACATTAACAACACAAAACAGGATATAGTTTGGATTGTACGGCATTACTAAACTGGCCATCTTCAACGTGTGTTCAGCAGGTTTTGCTGCTCCTGAAGCTGCAGCTCGTATTGTTATCCCTGCATCTACAGCAGTACAATTATGCAGGGGAGGAGTTGAACGCCGTCCTGATTTAAGGAACAACACGTGTGTCAACTCCTAAAATGGATGTAACTTTAATTACAGTACCAGATAGGAACCCTTTCTAAACTGCTTCCGTGGATAAGTCCAAACAGCTCTGAGACGCAGGACATGTGCGATACGATGCAAAATACATGACTTCACAATTTCATCAGTGTCGCGTATTTGTATTGTGTTGGGGCTGGATATCAATAGACGGTCTAGGTGTGCTTTGACAGCTTGACGATACACTTAACAGTGCGTAGTACGCAGTAATGCTTGGGAATACTTTGATTCCCCCTCCAAGGATGAGATATCCTAATGGAATTGTTGAATTCGTACAGGATAATTGTCATCTCTACAGATCTCGAAAGTTTTCAAATTGGTTCTCAGAGAGGCGGGATGTCAGAGTGGTAGACTGGCCTCCCAGGAACTATATGCAAAAATAATTCATATAACCTGCCTTGAATATGGATTTCATAGAGTGGCTGTACATATCCGTGCGTTATTCAGTGATGTGGACAAATTTATTTTACTGTTAATAATATGCTTTTAAAGCCCCTTCTCCAATTCCAGCATTTAAAGAAAGTGTGCCACAAATTCCTTTAGCGCTGACAAAATGAGGTACCTGGTTAGAAGCTACTAGTTATTATGCGATGCATTACAATGCGATTACACAAGTCATTAATTATTTAAATGACGGAGATAGATCTGCTATTGCAAATGCAAAAATATTTGACATCTCGCCAAATTCTATGATAATTTACAGTTTATACATAACTTTTCAATCTTGCATGGTGTTTTAAAACAATTAGGAGAATCTGGAATAGAATTAATGGAAAATGTGGTGAATGCTATAAATAAAGAAGTCGTCAATGCTATGATGTTTCTCTTCAACATTTCATGGTTTAAGCCATCAAGGCACATTCCTGTCTCATAGTATTTAACTAAAAGGTTATATCCAACTCTTTTTTTGGTCCACCAATATTTCCTTTTACCTAATGGTTTATAACCTAAAATTAATTTTGGGACGCATTCATTCTGCCAACATGTTCCTTTCAGGTATTTTTAGTTTGTTTTATTCAGTATGTTAACTTAAATACACGCAGTTCATTTCGAATGTCTTCACGTCAGTTTTGTATTGTATTCCACCCAAAAATTCGATGTCGAGATTTCACCGGAAATATGCTTTGAGCTCCCTGAATCCAAAAAAAGCACTTTGTGTGTGTGTGTGTGTGTGTGTGTGTGTGTGTGTGTGTGTCAGTCTGTGGACAGCACAACTCAACAATGAAAAGTCGGTTAAAAACCGAATTTGGTATTTTATTTAAGTTTAAAGTCTTTGAAGGATGCGACACAAGATTTTGAAGAAAACTCCTTCACCCTAAACGACCTTTTACATTCAAAATTTATTTGAAAATTTTGATTTTATTTAAAATGGCTAACGATTTTGATTAAAATGGCATATATTTGAGAAATGTTTATGAAAAACGAAATGCATATCTTGAATTTTCTGGCTGTAGTCCATGAAGTCCTATTTACTCTGGGTGACTTTTGCATAACTGGTAAATCGTGAAAGACAAACCAAATCTTACTAAACAAAAAATATAGATCTTGCTAAAACACAATTTAGGTCCATATAAATGTTTTTGTACGTGAACCATTTCGGAGATATTCCTTGTTATCTTTGTGTGTTTTGGAAATCTTATACTTATGTCAAATGAAACATTATTATTCATTTGTATATGTTCACCGTGCAAAGAGAACAAAATTTGATAGCTTTAAAAGATTTGATTTTTGCTCAAAGTCTACTGTATTCCCATGTTCTCCTTGTACCTACAATAAGACAATTTCTGTAAATGTTATTCTCAACTAACAGGAAGAAGATGTAATAACAGTTTCTAAGAATGGTTAGTACAAGAATAGAGAACGTCATGTGATTGCAGTACATCAGATTTTTTATCTAGGAGTCCAGGAGGAGTGAGTACAAGTCGCCTGGGTTAACCCAGGCGGATGGTAAGGTGGCCACGGTACCTATCCGTTTAATTACGGATATACCCGTGAAGTGGTATAGGTTTGTCAAGGTTTTACAAGCTTTGGTGTTTTTATGTGTCTGATGGTGCAGGTTGGGTTCCTCTATTGTCACTGGCGGCGGGATGTGTCAGATCTTGGATGTCTAGCCATCCAAGCGACCATTGCCCTACTGTTTACTTCGTCGGCCGCTTGTGGAACCGTCGAGCAATGCAGTGCCAGGGACAGGAAACCGAGAGGAATAGGTGAGAGGTGTGGTGGTGCCAAGCGTAGTTACATTTGGCGGTTGGTGAAGGGATAGCGGTACTTACCAGCCAAGGGCGTCCTTGGGTAAACGGTAGCTCTGTCTCAGCCTAGGTAGGCGATGGTCGTATTGCCCCAGGGTGTTGACCAACTGGTTTGGGTGAGGTGCGAGTTTGACATACACTGTGCTAGTCCTGCCCCACACGACGTCCACAATATATGGTTTGCCGGAATGAGTGTGAAGGATGTGTGATGGAAACCTACGGTTGCTATCGTAGATCATCCTAAGCGCCCTGTTCTGCACGGCCTGCAGCCTGCGGATGGTGGAACGAGCCACCGTACCCCAGACCTCGCACCCGTACAGAATCAGGGACGGGACGATCGCACGGTACAAGCGTAGTTTCAGGTGTGTAGGCATTGTTCAGTGGAGTATGGGATATAGCTGTCTCAGGGTGCCATGCCCCAGACCGACCTTTGCTCTGACATGTGGAGTGAAGTTTAGACCACGGTCAAGTAGTACCCCAGGTATTTGGCGGAGTTAACCCATGGGATTCTTCTCCGCCACATTGCCAGGGATACACACGGCCACCAGTTTCGAACTTTGCCCAATAGAAGAGCCTGACTCTTCTGCGGGCTAATCGCCATTATCCACTGTTCACTCCACCTGCCGATAGCATCGAGCTGTCGCTGTAGTGGAGGGAAGCAGTACCGAACATTTTTGTTCTGTGCCGGTATGAGGACGTCGTCTGCATACTGACACGTAACAGTATGCGGTTCCACGGGTAGGTCAGACATGTAGGCAGCAAAGAGCAACGGCGATAGCACGATACCTAAACTCCAGCCGCTATGGGTCTGACCGAGGACAACTTCCCCTCCATCCGCACCCGAAAAGAGTGATCCCGAAGGAAGCTACCAATCAGGGTGAGGTATGGGGGAGGGATTTCTGCCTCTCTGAGCTGGTACAGTAACCCCTGGTGCCATGTGGTTGCAAAGGCTTTTTCTACATCCAAAAGCACTGCGACTGTTTTGAAGTTTTCCTGCAAACCCAGGGCAACCTTTTCAATCAGCCGCAGTAGCTGTAGTGTAGTGGAATGTCCATGACGAAAACCGAACTGATGATCCGGGATGAGTTGCCTTTCCTCGAAGAGAGGAGTGAGGCAGGATAGGAATAATCGTTCAAAAATTTTTGAAACGATGGGTAACAGGCTTATGGAACGGTAATTTGAAGGGAAATCCGGGTCCTTGCCGGGCTTTAAAATGCAGACAACCCTCGCCTCCTTCCAACAAGTTGGAAAGTGACGAAGCCGCAGACATGCATTATAAATCCTCGTCAGGTGGACTACAGCCTTTCGGGGAAGGTGCTGGAGCATGGGCACCGTGACGCCATCATACCCAGGGGATTTGCCAGGATTTAACCTTCTGATTTCAGAAGCCACCTGTCTTGGGGTGACTAAGGGGATTTGGATCTCTGCGCGTGGCGGCGGAGGTGCCTCATAGAGGTAATCCACCGTCGCCTCCACGAGTTCAGTAAAGTCTTCGTCCTGGACATCTTCCCGGGGTTCGAATTGGGACTCTAGATGGTCTGCGTAAGTCGTGGCTTTCTCTTGGGGCTCAAAAGAGAGTCTCCCGCGAGTGCCATGCAGAGGATGCTGATGTGTGTTTTTGTCCTTTCTAAGGGACCTGGTTATCCGCCATGGTTGCTTCTCAGTGAGATCTACATTTGCCCTCGTGTTTTCCCAGGTTGTCTTGCGGTGTAAACGCAGCAGGCGTTTTATCCAGGAGATTACAACATTTCTTAAAACTTGATTACAGCTGTTTCAATAATTTGTTCTTCTCTTTTGGTTAAAATCCAAAATTCTCTGCTATAGAATAATATAAGAATTACCATTACTTTATAAAACTTTAATTTACTTTTTCTTCTCGTAATCCTTTTATTAATAAATTGTCCCCTGGAGACGCTACAGGCGTTTCGCAGAGTAAGACGAATGATGGTGTTGCCATCTTAAGACTGAATAAAGAACTTCAAAGACAATATGTTGAAGAGATGAAAGAACATTTTCAACAAGCTCAGTAAAACGAATACCGATTATACGGGTCTGTGTAACATTTTTAGCACAGAGAAAAACGACAATGCCACAGCAGTTTATTCGTTTGCACCTTTAACATCTTGTAACACAAAATGAAGCTTTCAGATGTTGAAAAAGTGCGAGACGTCGAACTGTCTCTTGCAGTAATTTACGTATGTATTTGTGGTTTTCTGTGTTGTGCATCCTTATTCCATACAGACGGTAGCAGTTAACATAGTATTTATAGATCGATTGAATAGCCGACGAGATTCTCATTATTCTCTCTGCAGCTGTTTACAGGAAACGAACATTTTTCCGCCCTTTACTGATAACAAACACAAAGACACATGGCGAAACCAGCATTCTAGGGCTGGCCTACTATGGACTTTCACTTGTAGAAATGGACCATGCTTCAAAACCGTGGCCGTATTAGTAGACAGAGCATTCCTTTCTTCAGTCCTGCACTGTTGCCAGACTGTACAAATGATGCAGTCAATAGCATGCTATTGTCTCCTTTACCTTTCACGATAGATGAATCTGTTATTTGGCTTATTTGTCATTTTTCATGGCGTCCTTTCTGACGTAGATTTCACGTGGTTGTAAATTGAAATATGACAAATAAGTGTACCAGAAATGCTTGAACAACGAAGGAAAGTACTTCTAGCACCTCTTAGCTTGTGATACAATAGTAATTTTATTTTTTTGGATATTATTTAGGTTATTAACTACGGTTTTCAAATGCTTTAATTAATCTTTCAAACCAAGCGATGATTTTATTGACCGAAAATTAAAAGGGTTTGTGAGTAGACATATTTTTAGACCAAACAATTGGATTAAAATGTAGCAGATATTTCGTGTAGGATTTTTCTGTAGCCAACTATGGATTTATAACACTAGCCTGCAACAGTTTCCCGGTTTTGATGAACATTGGGTATTTATATAAATAAAAACGCACTGATTTCGAAACTGATAACACTTTTTTCCACAACACCTACCAGTTTTATGCAATTCGAAATTGTATTAATTAACCTGGACACTAGACCTATACAGTGATATGTATGAATGAAACTATACATGTGATTACTATCGGTCTATAATGTTATAACTTACGATGAATAACACTCATTGTGGATCTTCAAAGTGTAAACACTGTATATTTACAAAATGAGCCACCCCTTATGTTCTTCCGTGAGGAACTGATAATTAGCGTAAGCAGTTTGAGTGCGAGCGGCTAGTATTTATTCATCTCTGCGCGACCATGTGCAGGCAATAAAGCTTTCAACCATTGAATCTTAGACAAACATCCGTTAATTACTCGCCCTTATAGGGTGAAGCCGAAATTGTGAACGCCGTAATTTTGGACATAATGCTGCGTCACATGGCAGAATTAAATAATCAGGAAATGTTAAAATAGTTACATGTATAAAGGTACAAAACCTGGAAGGATTAGTTACGGTTAAAATTGTCAAAAGGCACGAAATGTTACAGACAAGTCATTAGGGGTAAGCGTCAGGTAGTCAAGCGAGGCCTGGTAATTCCAGTTTTCCTGGAATTCGCTTAGTGCAGGTGTTGAGCAGGAAAACAAGGGATGGTCGCGGAGACTTCTTCGAAACCCGCTGCTGTCGTGAGGGGTAATTAAGGGGAAAGCTATAGAGAGCGTCATAACGCACAGACACTTGCCTGCCAGAACCCGGAGAGAGAGAGAGAGAGAGAGAGAGAGAGAGAGGGGGGGGGGTCGGTGAGACTTGCCTTCCAGATCGCCAGCGAGTAAGTCAGTGGGACTTACCGGACCACGAGTGTGAGAACACACGACTGTTTCCAGTAACAATCTTCGGTCTTAGTAAAGACACAATAAAGACGTAAAAAATTCTAATAGCGATCGGCAAATCTAAAACGTTACTTGGTCGTAAATAAAAGTGTTTTAAGGAGAGTTCCGGTTTTTATTGCAAATACTCACGCATACCCTGAGGTTAAGATCCATGTCGAGCAGTCCGGAGCAGAAATCAACTGAGAGCAAAATTCCGCTTAGGATAGCGGAATTGAGGAGCGGGTAATCCTGCATCAAGGGTCACATCTGTCTTAAGATATATCTGAGCTTTAGTTGCTTCTTGTAACTCGCGGTGATCGGTAGTGCGATTTCCGGAAAAGGGTTATCATTTCTATTTCTTTAGTTTTAGTTCTTATTGTGCCGTGATATAGTTTTAACAATGGTTTCAACCTCTTCTAGGAGAAAATGTGGGAACAATCCTAATAACTTCTGTTACGTGTGTGGCACTTTCTTGCTACAGAAGCAGAAAACTAACATTACATCATTTATTAAAAAAGGTGTATTTTGCATGTTAAGAAAGGACATCAAAATTAAACATGGACTCCACATACTGCTTGCAAAACATACAGTGAAGGACTAAGACAGTGGTACAATGGAAAACAGAAATCAATGAATTTCGGGATTGCTATGATATGGCGTGAACACAAAGAAAAAAAAAAGCATTATGATTGTTACTTCTGCATGTGTAACGTATCCGAGTACAACAAAAGAAATAAAAAATTAAATATCCAGATGGTCTTGCTTCAGCTCTAAGACCTGTGCCACATGGAGTAGATCTCCCTATTCCTGTTCCACAAACTCAACTAGAGGATACTGAGAGTTCAGTGTCTGGGTCAACAGAAAATTCCAATGTGAGTATTTCCCAACACACACTCTTGAAGACAAGTCACAGCATTTTAGTCAAGAAGAGTTGAATGACTTAGTAAGAGACTTAGGTCTTACCAAGGACAAGAGCGAATTACTAGGATCGAGATTAAAACAGAAGAATATGCTGGGGCCAGACACCACATTTTCGTGCTGTAGGAATAGAGATAAAGAATTTACCAAGGTCTTTAAGAGTCAGTGGAATGTTGCGATGCTAGTGGTGCTTGAAAAGGGAAATCGCTCAACCAGTTTATACACGTAAATCAACGCAGCCATCATGTCAGGCAAGGAAAATGTAACTTCATACTCTCTTTTACTGGTATGTAGGCATTTATTTTTATTGTTTACTGAGAAATTTTTCATTATTTAATTTATAACGCAATTTTTAATATCAAATATACCATTGTTCATTATTTTCATTTTAATATTTAGTGATTTGTAGAAAAACCTTACGTGAGAGAGAAACTGTATTCACCATTCAATTTAGCACAAAGTAGTTAATATCACATTTCAGATCTCAAACCGGCGTGGATTTTCTTTTTATCTCCTAAGGATATTTAATTGTGCGCTTGTTAAATGTCCTATAAATGTATTTACTGATGTGGTTGATGAAACAATAGTTGCATCATTTAGTAAATGATGGAAACGTCGTCTCGCTGATGATATCCTGTTCCCTGTTGTGTGCTGTCGACGGTCCGTGCTTCTCTGTGATCAGAACACAGTCAATCAGACGTCATACTGACGATTGTACTGGCAGAGATTACGTTACCGAGCTATGACACAAAGGGCCACGCTTGCTGGCACATATTTTAAACAGCGCTGAAGGTAAACTCTCAAGTCAGTCTTTTTACAAAATGCCTATATATATACGTAGGGTTAGAATTTTCAATAACTAAGCATAATATTCGAAGGAAAGTTAGTGCAGTAAAAATTAAAACTGGTATGTGTCCATAATTTATATTTGTAGGTACATATACTTCTGAAGGTATTTCAGTTTAATAGTTTTGTTTATTTCAAATATAGTTAGACATTTCATTAAAAACAACGTTATCGTGGAAGTACAGAGAAAAATACTCCCCGTAAAGTCCAAATTTTACTCAGAGAGCCTCAGCAAAGCGCTCCAGTTGGAGCACGATTTGGGCATATCCATCAGTTTGCTGACACTCTTGAAAGCTAAGTTTGTTGTCCAAGCGTTCAGCTCTTATGTACTTTCCATTATGTGATTGCTTTGGTAAACTTTGACGTGACGACGCGGTCCATTAGGAACGCTCTTCAAAAGCTATAAAGATATTGCGTCCTTTCTTTTAAACAACCAAGGACGTAGAGCAACGTAATTGTTTCATTTCCGGCAACTTCTGTTTGTTTATACCATTTAAAAAGTGTTTTAATTATCTGTTGAGATCTTCAAACTTAAGCAGAGATCAATCTTGGCTGAAAAGAGTTTGCATTATACTGAGTAGTAATTAGAAAGAAAACACCGATTATTATTTGTCAAAACAGATCCCATACAATGGCGACGCGTAACCGATTGGATAAACTACTTGTGTCTCATCAAGGTGGCCGGAGGGGACCGCAAGAGGGATTTGTGGTGGACGAATTTTCTCCTGGTTCTCCGGTTTTTCCCCGACATTCATTCCACCAACTGCTCTACAAACTTCTTTCCTTTCAGCTTCTTTCATATCAAGTTCATATCAGTTCCTAGCTCTATGACAACTCCGTTTCCCGTTGCGAGGATTGCATTCTCCAGCCGTGAAGGATTCGTGGCCCTACCAACGTCCATTTCCACCATTATACCCCATTCATGACGCCTGTTGGAGCAGAGGTGGCAACTGCGGCGGTCAGGCGGTAGACTTGGCGCTGAATGGGCTCCTGTGCCACGGAGTTTAGTATTTAGGTCCCGTAACTTCTGCGTCAGGCTAGGTATGAAAATGTTTGTTTTCTTTCAATATCAATCATGTATACTTTATTTCTCCCTTATATTCGAAGGTAACTCTACAATCTAGAAAATGTGTCTGCATTTTTGCATTATTAACCTTCCGTTTGGCGCGCGTCCTGATAAGACACTGTTGCATGGTTTTGCCGAGCCTACTAGGCCCCCGTTTTTTTTTTTTTCCGAGCTCATACTCTTGTATTATTTTTTTAATTTCATTTTTCCTTCATTCCCCTGTTTAGCTTCATTTAGCTTAAATATACATTATTTTTATTTGCACTAACTTACTAGACAAATTAAAGATAGATAAAATGTAGTAGGAATATAGTACGTATATACTATGCATAGTACCTTCATGGACGGGTAATAAATTGCAACCTTTATTTTGAAATGTACTGTCGTCACCACCACCACCAATAATAACAACAACAATAATATTATCGTTATTATTATTAAATGATAATAAGAACATACGTTATAACACATAGGTTACTTTCATCCTCTTATAAGAACATACGTTATAACACATAGGTTACTTTCATCCTCTTCTTCATAAGTTTCTGAGCCTAAAGATTTCGTTTTCAGAATTGGAATCATCTGATTCGTGCATCTACCTATCACAAGGTAGATGATGTACTTCTTCCAAAACCTTGGGATTCTGTAGATCCACTCCTGTTTGTGAGAAGTAGTAACATACTATTAGCAATGACAAAGCAATATTGCACAACGGACGAGGAAAAATGTCAGCAGTATGTAATGAGAGTAGGCGCGCAGGTTCTGGTTGACCTGTGCGACTCGTAACTGCCGATTAGTCATTCTTGTAGTTAAAGAAATAAATAGATAATGTTGCTGCAACAAACAATCGAGTCAAGTGTAAATGTTAAATGTCCTAGTCAGGCAATTGCGTAGGTGCGTTCGTTCAGAAACTATAGCGTTAAATAAACTTAAGGGGCCTGTCAGGCCTCTAGTGACCAAGCAGGGTTAACACATTCAAATGCAACAACTAAGGCAATAGCAGCTCTTCCGAGTGGTACACTATTGGGAAATAGGACTTCACAAATGTACCGCCATACTACTTATGCCCGTGAGAAACAAGAGCAATATCATCATTTGGTTTAGTGGTTTTTAGTATTTTGATGTATAAATATAACATTTTTAGCCTTTACACATTGTCAATGTAACACTTTATTACACTGTGACCTAAACGCAACTTATAAACAGGTAACGCCTTTGACATTATATTAATGTAACATTAAATTCACCGGATTAATGGAGAAATAAAGGTGCATAAAGTAAATGCTGCCCTTTACTTTAATATACATTACGGCAACACAGATCAAGGCAGAATTGATGTAGCTAACGCATAAGACACAAAACAAAATTTGACGGTTCGGCCTTATATACGAGTACTTCCAACAAAATGGGCAATGAAACAGTTGTTGCAAACGTTTAATTCCATTAAGTAGCTGAGATATAAAGATATACTTTTGTTCTAATACTTTTAAAAGGGATAAACACAAAAAACGGTGCTTAAAATACAACTCATCAAATATTTTATAAATGGAATCGCACGATACAAATATATACCTAAAACTTACTACTTTTCATGGGAAATTGAAATCGGTTTGAATACATTTCCATTCTCAATATCATCCGCCTTTTCATGTTGAATTCAATCTGCAATGAAATCGATGTGGATACGTAAGGCCTAAGCATAAATAATTGCGACTTTTACGTTGGTCACCTGGTTTATGTTGGCGAACCTATAAAAATATTTTTTCTGCGTATTTTAAGCAGGTTTTGAAGTTTTTGAGAAGATTGCAAGATTATACAAACATTAAATGTGGCTTTGTTGCATTTTCTTACACACCTTTCACTAAGAAAAAAAAATGACGAACGTGCAGGGTGTTACAGCGAGTACAGCACAAGTTAGTATCACGTAGGTGTTTCCATGCAACAAAATTTCGATCCGATCCCACTTCTAAGAGGATTGGATCGAAGGATTCAGGTCGATCTGAATCTGCGTTTCCATGCGGTATCCCATGCGGAATAAGAACTCTAATCGATATAAATTCCCGATGGAAACACAGTAACTGTTTCATTCTGGAAATCTTCGAATACCTCATAAAGATTACAGTGAAATTTATATAGAACTTCAAGATTAATAGCAAATTTTAGGCGCCAATTGATGATGAGATGTTAGTCCAGAGTATAAGTATACATTGTTGCCTTCAATCATACCAAACTCGAAAGTCAATTCCCCTACCTTCCAACAGTTGCAATCGTTGCCTAAAAGGTCTGCTGTCCAACCAACTAAAAGCCTGAACACCATGAACTTTTAATGAATAAACTGACTTTCTCTAGCTTGCAATAGAATTATTATTTTCCACTGCTTCCTTTATTTCCCACGAGTACCCCGTTGTGAGATTACTATTCCCAAAGCAATAAACTAACAGCCCTGCTGACCGGGGAAGATAGGATGTTTCTAACATTATTGTGAAGTGTTCTTTGTTAGTGAATATTTTATTATACCTACCCTGTAATTAACTCATGGCTAAGCAAAGGCATGCAGGTCATTTCGGCAGTCAGACAAGTACCAAAAACGATTCAACAGTTCAACTGTATACATAACCACTTTCTGAACAACTGGATTGCGTTAGGAGAAAAATAACATTTGCAAAATGCTTTTACATTAATAATAATGTATAGCAGCATATTACATAATTGTTTACCTTGATATAAAAACACAAAATGAAACCTATCACAATAAGAGATACTAACCCAAAATGTTTTTGTACTGGCTAGAATAAATTTTGAGTTTAAGAGATACATTAGATACTTTAAAGTACATTGCAATAACTTCACAGTTTTGTACGCCACATCAGGAGACCACTATAATACTGATAAGTAAACCAAATAGACAATGTTATAATTTTTTGCACTAAAATCACTAAGCAGCAGCTATTAAAGCAACTTAACTGGTGTAACGGGAACTATATTTTAAAACACTAGTAGCCAGGATTTTTGGAATGGGTGTTCCGAAGACACCTTTCTCCCCTAGTCGTTAATTTTAACGAGGGTGGAATGTTTCCAAAGTAAGGATCGCGAGAGTCCGGGTAGTCCTTTCAGGGGGGGATTGACAAAACCAGAAGAAGATTAGAGGACTTCAGCTGTTTAACTGGTATAGACGTACGTAATAAGATGTCTCTGTGAATGGGTATTAAGAATTTCGGGATATCGGTGATCATCAGAGGGCAAGGGCAAGAAATCTCATGAAGTTAATTTCGTGGGCGATTGTTCTCCGAGAATTCTTGATAGTTAAAGGTGACCATGAGAAATAAACAGAAAATATAGTGCTATTGGACACCTGAGGGTTCCCTGTGATTCTCCCTACACCCTGAGATGATCCCAACCTGTTTCTTGACATCCCGGTATCCTTCATCAGTATGTGTGACTGGCACTAAGGGTGACTGAGCAGCCGAGGACGACGACGTCCGCCGCTGCCATACTGGACATTTTGGAATAAGGCACTAAGTTCCACATATTTTATTGATGAATACCAGGGTAAGACAAGCGAAAGAAGTATCTTCATTAATTGTATATTAAATAACTGAGACATATTTTTAATCCCTACTGAAACTCATAGCTCGCGATATATCGTAGGCGGGCAGTGAGGCAGGCAGATGCAGAACGTCACAAGCAAAGAAGCAATGAATGCAGAATGGATATTACACCAGCTATAGAATTTAAAAAATTGCCCACGGAAACTACCTTTATGGTTTCTATCAAAGGATATTTTTGTGGTAAGAGTTATTTACCTCGTACTGAGACTTGAACTCCTAAGTTTAGTCTCTTTTATACAACTTCAAGAAGGCAATTCAAAACCACAGGGGACACGTGTGCAAAGTGGGGTTTAGGCACCTTTTGACATCACTTCAATTATGGATGTCTACATTTGGTTAACAAACGTCCGGCAAGAACATCACATCATACATTAAGTCACTAAAGGCCTTTGAAATACTGTGATTCAACTATTGCATGTATTTATTCTGCCCTCAAGTGAATTGCAGGGTGCCTGTTGGTGGAACGACTACGCAATGAGCTACAAACAGTGTGACTGCTTCCGGCTGGACGTGTGATATCCACGTCTACACTCAAAAGCTGCATTAGTATAAAGGTATAAATTGTATGACGTAAAAAAAAAAAAAGGTGTAGGATCCCAGTTAATCTCCTTTTTACTGTAACTCCTGTTCATGTAAAGTGGTGAACATTTTGAGGTCACCAAGTATCGTAAGTGAAAATGTTAACACGCTGAATTATTACTCTGAAATTATGATACATCATATATAACTAAAATGATAGTCTTAGACATTCCAATACGTGTATATGTGATGTGAAACGAGCATAAGGCCAAATAATGTGTATTAGGTTTAACTATTCCACTGAAACGAAATTAGAAAGTTATATGATATAATTAGGAATGTAAATAATTCTAGAAATGCCATGACGAGGCTTTGAATAAGGTTATATCTTACGCGAAAATTTTGTTCTAGAACAGGCATGTCAAATAGCACTCGCCAAGTGTGAAAATATTCCACTATTTTCCCTCCCTTCAAATCGGAGAACGAGAAAAACAAAGCGAAAACCGGTTCTACTAGCACGTGCTACTGCAGTTAAGGAGGGGTGGACTCCACTCTTCACACCCTGGGAGTGATGTTTGACATGCCTGTTCTAGAATTATCTGTAGTAATACCACGAGAGGCTTCCATCGTCAAGCGGAAAGCGCATGAAAAATTATCCCAAATATGAAAACTTCAAGTGCTACTCGTTTTAGAGTATCCCGTAAAATAGCAGTTTAAAATTTAACAACTTACACTAACATAAATACATTTCTATTAAGACTTATTTTCATAGTTGGCACTTCAACTAGTCCAGTAGCCTGCGAGTACAACAATTTTAGCGTTTAATACAGGGAAATGAGTAATTACGCATATGATGATTATAAGTGAACGAATTTGCGTTAGTAGGCTATTCATTAAAGGTAGTTCTGATATATTTAAATTTACAATTGTTAGACTTCGCCTCTTGAAATAAAATATCAATATGTTGACTGGAATATTTGTCAAATCTTTTGTCTTTCATTTTAAATAGCCCACTAGTTGTTTTTACTGCACATGGATACTTCAGATGTTCAGAAACGTAAGAAAATGAGGTGATGTAAACAAAGCGATAACACCACGGTCAAGAGGCGATAACTCAGCATGAGTGAAATGGGCAGAGTTAAATAAAGTTTTTCACTTATTCTTTAAGACAACCTTACTCAAGTACTTTTTGTGTTTATAAACACACAGGAGCTACACTGTAAATAAAATTCTTAATAACTGATGCCTGTACAGTAAATTACCACTTAAACTTAAGTGTGTTGCGGTAAAAATTTAACAGACTTCCAATATAATTTTAGATGTCAAGAAACAGAATGAACTATAAATGTTTCCTTCGAAAAAGAGACTCGTGGTGAATATTGTAGTGATCAGACTAGACTTAGGAATTTGCATGGTATTATGAATTATTCACCAAGATTACTTTGATCCATAAAACGCAGTAACTGGAGTTAAGTGGGCGGACAACTATTTGGCTTTTCAAATGAATATCATAGGATTTTATTCTAAATCTTTGAACATATGCGAGTTTTGGTGCATTATGCAGTTTCAATAAAATGATTGATATGAGGAAGATAGACAAACTACAACGAATAGAATTAGCTCTTAGAATATACCAAACTCATCTCCAATCCAAAACTTCTGGAAATAAATGAATTGATTCATACACGGTATTGCAAGTACTGTACTTTGTAAAATATTAGCTACAAAATCTAAAAATTAAGGAATTAAAACAATCTTCCCTAAAGGAACAAAAATTAACTGAGAGTGCTTCGCTCTTCTTTGGACAGCTTTGAAGTAACACAGCAATTACAAAGAGTGTAAGAAATGTTGTATACAAGAGATAACCGTCAAAACTGAGATACTGTGTAATGTATGTGTCTTGAGCAACATTATTGGTTTGATTAAGAAAGAACGTTACTCACCAATTTACTTCCTGCTAGTGAACGCCTTGCATCATGGGTAGCATTCTAAGCGCAGTTGAGAAAAGCACTAACTCGATGTAGCATCGTCGAGTTCTGACCTGTTAAAAGCAAATGACACTGAAAAATATGTTGGACCTAATGTGAAAAGTACACAATCAGAGGCATAAAAAATGCAAAATTCCTTGTAATGTCATATTAGCATTATCATCTAGAGATTTTAAAATTGTTACTATATAAAGTGTAATTAGGTACAGGTTTTCTGTTTCTCTACCAACGTTTGTTTCAGAAAGCACGCACGCACACACACAAGTACTCCTACACTGCAGTTGTAAATCAGCTGTTACATATGTAGAATAGGTGTTTAATAACTAATGTTAGCAGAAATGTAAGTATGAGTGCATCTAACTAGTATTATTTTGTGTTAAAACTATACACACTCCTTTAACTTAAAAGTTTCAGTGGTTAGACGCCCTTGGTAACAAATTCGGTACAAATTTGTGGATGTAAATACTAACGTTAATAAGGTTTGACATCCGTTGCTTTAACTATATTCTGCCTTTATCCATAAAAGAATGAAAACGATGCCATTACGGGTCATAGTTTATAGTCACAGGGCACTTAATAAGATACAATTAAGGATATGATGAAAGTATTTATATGATTTAAGTGCTATACATTAATCCGAAGTAATGCATGTTGCAAATCAGGTATTGGAGATTCAAAGCGTGTACATGGTCCGGTGTGACGATGAATATCTCGTTTAAATACAAATACAGGTGGATTAAAAATGCTCTTACAAAGTTTGAGAAAGATTTTCTTACACTGAAACAAGATAAAATGTTCATATAAACATATGTCCCAAAATGCTTTGTTTTCGTGCTATTAATCAATACATTTATGAACGAAAGTTTACGTTCTATGGCTTTCCAGGCCCAACCAACAACTTCATTTATCTATGTACTCACTCATTGAAGGCTGTGACTCATTGTATCTCTCTTGTCGGTCTGGGTGGCTCAGTTGTTGTCGGTCTGGGTGGCTCAGTTGGTTAGACGCTGGCCTACTGATCCCAAGGTCGCGGGTTCAAACTCGGCCCAGGTCGATGGTTTACAGCTCCATGTCAGTAGATTTACTGGCATGTAAAAGAAAGCCTGCGGGACAAAATTCCTGGCAATTGACAGCGTCGTTAAACAACAAAAATATAATATATATATATATCATTGTATCTCGCGTAGATGACAATGTGTTGCCATAAATACTAACTTACATTTGTCGTTTGTTTACGTGTAGTCAGTTAACTGAAAGCGCACCTATAAGTCTGTCTTTAACGTTTCAATTGTTTACATGCTACGAAGTGTTTGATATGTCTAGATGCAAGAGAATATCTTGAGTGTCTGATATGAGCTTATGTGTTGAACACTTTCCAACAGGCTGGCAATTTCAAGAAATAGATTGCACCACTTGAAAACTCTTTCATTAATAACAACAAAAACGAAGGATTTTGAGAAATATGTTTACATTGACCTTTTTCCTTGTTTCAGTGTAAGGAGCCCTCCCACAAAAATTGTACAACTATTTTTGTAGTAACTACAATAGCTCTAGGAGTGTGATGGCAGAGGAATGATTAATCTGATAAACAGACAAAAAGTGAAGAAAGATGAGAATGTGGACCATTTACTGCAAGTTACAAAAAAGGGCCGAACGTACATGCACTGCTGAGAGATTTAACACGTTCCATGGTGTTTGGTGAACCTTAGAAGTAAGGCATTTTCACTAACCCTGGTCTGCTGCTTTACAACCTGTGATGACTTGTTTCACAGCTAGATGGTTGGTCACTATACTTGTTCTGTATTCATGTTATATATGGATGCCAGAGATCTCAGATGGCTTCACAAGTACTAGCTCAGAATTTATGTCGAGAGATTTGCAAGACCCACCACCTGGTCCTCCATTTAGCAATGACAAACTATCTCATGCCTTATGTAATAGCAGCAGCATGGGCTTACGAGCGGCGTTTTACAGATAACTAAATAACAGTATCTGAAAACATTTCTGCTGATGTCTATTAGAATATAGATAAGCATATAAACAACCATGTGCTGTGAATGTTTGAAATAACAGAATGAAAAGTGTCATGCAAAATGACCTGACATGCAAAGTGACAGAAGTTCAGAAAGTAATGCACATAAAAATACCTCACTGAATTTCAAAATTAAGCAAACTCGTTCAAAACCCGCAATATACACGATATTCATTTTTATGCGTTCCTTCGAAGGTCGCATATGACGTCACCGCTGTCTGGCGAGCCTTTAAGTGCAACAGGTTGAAGAATGACTACATAGAGAAAACCCAGGCCGAATGATGCAGGGGTGCTTAGTTCCGCTATCGAGGCCTAAGTTTGGTGTTCGCCCCATAGAGCACGGAACACTAGTTTCGTCTGGTGATTTATTGGAAGACTTTCTGAACAGCGAAATTGAGAACTTAAGGACATATGCGTACATATTATGACAGTCGCTTGGTCGTCGTAAAGTTCTAAAAACATTCTGTGGGTAAAGTCTGGAGAGATTTCAGTGAATATACATTATATAGAAAACTTAATTAATTAAATTTCTTTAGGTAATACAGAACCATACATGAAAAATATATAAAAATTGAAGAATTGTTGAAAAGGAGGCATTTTAATTATGGATTTGAATTTGCACACCGGGACACGTTTTCAAAGTAAGGAATAAAGTTATTTGTGGCTAAGCAATTCAAAGATACAAAATACCTGCATGTATACGTCTGTCATTGATGCACGCTATGCCATAGTTTATCACCGTAAAATAATCGATATTTCAGTTTAACATGTATGTTAGAATTCTGCGAGCTGTGTCGTAGAATTACCCTTAAATGTACAGAAAATCATGAATGCAGCAGTTCCTATGGTATTGGTATCACGCTTCATTCAGCAATCCGGTTCAAAAGTAGCATTCCAACATATAGACGCGGGGGTGTATTGCCAGATTTATATTCTCTCTACAAGCAACTATATACTGCAAAGCCCTGAGCACCTGTTGCCCCGCCATGTGGACAGGTTCAAAGGACACTTTCAACTGGGAAGTACACTAGAAGTGCACCTGATATCAGCCACTGATTCACCTGTCGAGGCAAAACAATACATTGTCATATGGCGCAAAGCGGAGGCACATACATTTCTAGGGAACCGTAGACTCACTTCGAAGAGTGAGGTCATAAATTGGAAAGGGAAGGCACAAATAAACATGAAGGTCTTCTATAATCTATATCTCAACAGCTGCGTCTTCTATATTTATCCAAAGAGCACGATAGAGAGAATTTTACACTAACACCGTTAACTGACAGACTGCCTTCTGTGACTAAGGCTCTTTCCAGGTTTTCCTCAGTCCTCATAACTGGCAAATGCCGGGGAGGTAACCTAAAACTTCCTAGATATTCTTTCACAAGTATTAAGTCATTTCATATAGCATCAATGTCCTTCACTTATGATGACTGTTTAGCTATTAGAAAAGGTTAGTGGTTGATGGTCCGTATTCTCTGGTTTAAATCCCCATTGGAAGCTACTTCTCCATCTAGGACGTTCTCAGGAAACTTCAGTCAAGTCTATTCAAGTCGAATCAGTCAACCAGTTTTTGGTTCTCTTAAAATATTGGGTGTTAGGCGCATAAGTGCATACTCTGATCATTGATCATTTCGTAGCGCAATTATGACCGTGCAAAACATTTCAGCTAGTAATAATCTATCTCGGTGGTTTGTGGGGAATTGTTAGACAAATAACCTCATCAGCCTGTGTAAAGGTCAGGTAGTACAGCTAAATGGTAACATGAGAGCAATCTCAAAATTCAGGTTGAAATTAACTTGAGAATTTTATCAATTAAATTAAATTCAGTAGTCATCAATCATCAACCTCAAGATAAGATTTTTCAGTCTGTTCAAGCCTCTTTAAATTGCTCTTTTCTTCTTCCCGTTGGCTTATAATTAGACATCATTCTAGTTGTTCTTCTCTCGGACTCTTAAGAGGTATTGCTTTTTATTTCTTCATAATGGTTAATAATTTAAACTTCAGCTTTAACTTTTTTTTTAATTAACGTCCTCCAACCTTGTGTCATATCGGACGAATGAATGAAATGAAATTGGTGAAATGATGCTCAAATGAGCCCGAGGTCCATGGAGCTTTAAGACATTCGTCTTCTCAGGGTAGGGAAAACCTCGGAAAAAAACCTTACCCGCATAACTTATCCTAAGCGAGATTCGAACTCGCGACCTCTTGAACGTGAGGCAGACACGCTAACCATCACGCTATCGAGGCGGACGTTCAGCTTTAACGGAGAGTGTAGCTGAGAGTTTTCAGAATGGTACGGCAAATGCCTGAAAGTAAATGGAAATTGTGTTGAAAAAAATTAATGCTTTACTATTCGCTTGTATGGAATAAAAGTTTAAAACACATAACAGTAATCCTTATATTATATTTTTAAGAGGGGGGGAAGAAAAAAAACCTGTTACAATGAAGGTTGACAGGTCCATCTGAACTCTAGAATTTTATATGTGATAGTGTGGTACTATTATATTGCTCCGACACTCACATAAGGTAGCAGAAATACTCAGTATTTGGCGTGCAAATTTCTCTCTTTGCTCCTCTCTTTCGCTTTCTCTCTTCCTCCCTCTCTCTCTCTCTCACTCTCTCTGTGCGTTAGGAACACATTAGTGAGAACCCTGATCAGTGCCACAGTTGGTATTTCGTTTCAGAATCTCCTTTTAAGCATTTATATTACTCTATTTATTCACGGTGTTAAGATAACTGCAATTTTACTATTTAATGCTAAAATGAAGTAACCTTAGCTAGTTCACAAAAATAAAATGAACATTTTGATTAACTGTACAAAATACACAATACAAACAGGTGTTAATAAACAAACACTTTCTCACGATTATTATTTTAGCAATGTAGTCATATTGTGCCTCAAGCTTTGCACATGTTGCGAAGCGCTCAGTTTCATGTATGCTAATTCAATAATTTGCACCAATGTATGCAAAGTTATGTGTTAGATTATCAAATATTAGTACATAATGTTGTGGTTAATTAAATTAATTTATGGGGGGGGGCATAGTTGCATAGTTTGGTGGCACTGCTTGAAGGGTAGAAATGTATGTGTATAAGTTATTTGAGTGATATTACATTATGTTGAAGGAGAGAGGGTTGTATCAAAAGAACGTGTATACTATGTTATGCATGACGATTTTTAATGCTTTACTTCGTTACAGAACACCATCCTTTAGGTATCTATATGTAAAGTGAGTACATGATCACTGCAATGAAAAATAACATAGATGCGAAGCTATCTCAAGCTATATGTTTGAAAGGTAGAATCGGAACTGAAAAACTCAATGCCATAGCCGGGATTTGAACCACATTCCTTCCGCTCTACGTGAAGCTGCTCTAACCATTGACAATTTCGCAGTGTGGCACTGAGTTCTCAAACTAACTCGTATTGGTTGGCATAAATAAATAATAAAAGCTATATCGTCAAACTGTTTTCAATATTGCAAGAGGTAATAGATGTACTGTGCTAGGTATATTTCTTACATCTTTTGGGCTGGGAGGGCTCAATTAATTTTGCAACCAGACATCATACACGGCAAATATTGAAAAACCAGTGTTGTTATCTAACACATTCAGGAGTTTATTATTCGCATTTTCTTAACTTCTCCGGCTTCGATTTCCTTAATATTTACACCCATTTCTTCCATTACACTTATAGCCTTTAGTATGTACAATTCGAATGTTTAAGTAGAGTGTGCTGTTGGATAAGCAACAAAAGATATCATGATATTTCAACTACTCAAAAGAACCACTGAAGTTAGGGATTTGCAATGTGAATTATTGCGTATGCCTGTTTGGAATCTAAAGCCCTCTTCACTGTCTGAGTATATTTCGATGTATGTTTTACCCACTGGGAACACGCACCGAAACAGTACGCTCCCTGTATCAGTAATTTATGTCCTCCACCCAGTATCTACTGTATGAACGGAGGTAGAGGATGTCCATGTTCTGTAGAAGGCCTTGACCACGTTGGACTAGTGCATCATTCACTTATTTCTTTACGTACTGTAGCCTCCATATTGTGAGAAATACGAGCTGGTTTTTCGGCACAGACCACAATAAGGTATTAAGCAAAGCAAAGTTATCTAATTTAAGTACTGAATGAGTCAGCTGTTTTAGTGCAGGTTTACGGGATAGATTGTTACTTGAGCGACACTCATAGTTAAACCACCCCTCGTTGTCAACATGAGATTTAGAAGCAAAGTTCAAGTCCAAGTTGAATGAGCATTTAAGAACTTTTCGCCAAACCTGGAATCATTCAGCATAATATTTGAAAAATAAGTGGTATAAGAGTAGCGTAAAGGATATTCAATTGTCATTCAAAACGTAAATAATGTCTACAAACGTTAAAGGAGTCAGTTCTTTATACTTCGCTACTTTTACTTGTTTGTTACAGTAGACGAGCAACAACCTGCAGGACACGATATGTGGGGTGTCGAGGAACCCCCGGTTACCGAATTACTAAAGGCCTTCACAGTTCTTATTTCTAAACAAGAAATAAGAGAATACTATTTAAGGACCTGTGTGATTCAATGTGGAGATACACAACCGATTATCGCAATTTTCTGGACACAACGCAAACACACCTGGATGTCATTATTCTTAAAGAGCAGAGATTATGATCGTAAATAATAATGCTGTCATTGTTATTGTTTCATTTGATTCAGTATATCTAGTTCATACATTAGAATTGACATTGAAGTGTGAGTTGAAACGAGAATGGGTTAATGTCCTACTTCATAATTTTCTATTCTTACTTAAACGTCTAATATTTTTGTTTGTGGATAACAGATGTTAAGCAGTACAGAACATTTATCCAGTTATCTTGGCCAGGACTTTGGCAATGGCTGAGATATTATTTTAAAATCTGAAACTAATAAAAGCTTCAGGGACACAATGACAAACCATATGCATTAGCTGATGCAGGTATAAAAATTAAAGATACCGAAAAATGAAGTTGCAGAAAATTTTGAGCAAATTCAAGTGTGTGTGTGTGTGTGTGTGTGTGTGTGTGTGTGTGTGTGTGTGTGTGTGTGCGCGCGAGCGCGTATAGGTGCTCAACATAACTCTCGGTCCGAAGAAACAAATCAGAGCAAGTAAACTTTAAGTTACGTAAGCCGCAAAATTACTTGATTATAAATTTGCTATTTATTAACCTGATACGAAGGTCAGACTTCTAATAGCGCAACCTAAAGCTGTAAGCTATAAACATTATGCACACAGGCCCGAAACTAGAAAATATAGATCTCACTAAGAGGTATCACTCTGTTGAACATTTGTAACTTTCTTTATATTTCTTTGCTTGAAATAATATTAATAATTGGGATTACCGTTTAAACATATGACTTAAGTCATAACTCCGCTATTCTGAGACTTCCATAGACTTAGTTTTACCACAAGATCTGTGCCTTCTTTTACGTCTTCTTTAGTACCTACCTACAAGTGGCAAATGTCTGGTAGGTACCTTAAACTTAGGCTTGGAATTTTTCATTCCCAATTCTCATTTCATGTATCATAAGTACCCTCCCCCTGTGAAGAACCATGTGTAGAACTAACGGGCATTGGAAAAAACCTAACATGATGTAAAAAAGCAACTAATATCTTAAATGACAGCAGATACAAATAAAATAAAAATTTCAAATCGAGTAATTGAAGAGAAAACATTTGAAGGGATGCCCCAATTTAAATATCTAGGTGCCCATATAAATAATAACAATAATAATTTAAATAAGTGATAAGAGAAAGTACTCAAACTGGGAATGCATCTTATTACGCCAATCAACAACTATTAAAATAGATAATTAGTAGAGGGACAAAACACAAGATCATTAAGAGAACCTGCAGAAACAAGCACCCTGAGTACAGATGAGCAAATGCTACGAATATATGAAAGAAAAATACGGAGAAGGATCTTAAACCAATAACGAATAAAGAGCAATAGAGCATAAGCTGCAACTTTGAGCTAGAGAAACTAATAGATAAACAACACAAGGTGACGTTTATAAAGGCGCAAAAAATGACTAAAGATAGAATCCCGAAAGGAACATTGAAAGGAAGGTAGCATGATAGAAGAAAATAGGAAGGCCAAAAACAAGATGGTTAGATGACGTAAAACATAGATGGGGAGAACTGACTCAATGAGTCACTTGGCCTAAATCGTACTTTTAGCCCCGTCCACTACCTCATAGCGATTAGCTACCATGCCACGCCTCCCGGTATTGTCTGTCTACTTCAGAGAATCGGTTAGTCCTTCAAATTGTGTCAGTAAGTGGTGCGGATAAATATTCCCTGTCACCCCTCTTCCCCATGCCTGAAAGAGTCAAGGAGGATTCGAATCAGGAAATGGAAAAGTGAAGTTGAAGACAGAGATTTGTGGAGGGACTTGTGCAAGAGGCCAAAGCTCTCCAAGGGCTATAGAGCAAGAAGAGGAGAAAAAGAAGAATAAGAAGCAGAAGGAGAAGGACAGGAACAAGGAGAAAAAGGAGGAGAACAGGAAGAAGATGAAGAAGATGGTGGGGTCCTTCTTATACTGGCGCGGAGAAGACAACAGTGCCCTAAAATTTCTGCTGTACAAATTACATGCTTCCCTTTAATGAACGCTGCTGAATTTTAATATAAATAATCCCTAGGGTGTCTCCTCTATGCAGAGGGTACCCTAATTCGCCCGGCCGCTGTGTCCTCCAGCCACAGTCAAGACTGGTTCGGGCGGTGGGGGTCAGCACGCCGACTCCCCCGCTCGTAAGGTGATTACTTAACCTTTTAGGGACGCTAATTTTCTATCAGGATAGCTCTTCAATTGGCCCCTCAGGGACGTAAGAAGCTGACATCCCAGGTCTGGAACAAATTCTATGCTGGTAGCGGGGATCGAACCTGGGTCCTCCGCACCAGATGAAGGCGCGCAATCAACTGCGATACAAGGCTGGGCTTTCTGGGAAGAAATGCTTAATATTTGACAACACAGTTGCTAATAACAGATATTCATTATTTGTAAATGTTGCTCGCGACATTTCGAAGGAAGTCTACAGTTCAAGAGGTGGAATCAGGACTGAAAACTTCAATGCCATAGCCGGGATATGAACCATGGATCTTCCGCTTATCGAGAGGCTGCTTTAACCACTAAGCTACCATGGCAAAATGGCCAGTACGACATTAAATTCCCCAGTTGATTCGTACTTTTTCCTGATTAGACCACAAGGGAATCTCACATCAGGAATAAATACCCCAAGTGTGACTTACAATTGTAAGTCCGGGTTTAGTAACCATTGTTCAAATCCCGGCTATGACAATGAATTTTTCAGTCCTGATTCCACCTCTTAAACATGTCCCACACACGGCTTGTGCGTTTAAAAACACCAGCAGTAAGCTTGTTGGCATAAATAACTAATAATTGAAGTCTACAGTGTTTGAGAGTAAGCTTGAATATACTTATGATCTCCTTTTCTTACATTTCAGCATGAAGGTTAAACTAAAAAAAGAAAAATAAATAAGGAGAAGTAAAGCAAGGATGCTTAAAATTTAGCGCCGCTTTTCTTCTGGCCATTACCTTAGCTGTCATTTTCTTTTAGTCCTGCACCATTACATTAAAAATGTGCGCATTAGCTCAATTATAGGCTTTGCGCAAATCCTTTAAGGACTGTCTTTACACAACTACAAAACGTATTTGCTTTAAAGAAAAGCGTTTTGTTTAGCGTCCCATTGTTTCAATCAGTGTGCTACAAACATGCAGGACGATTTCAACCTTCAAAGTATTTGAATGCTGTTTCGGAATGTGATATCCTCCTTGATAATATGGATTGTCCGTCAGATAATGTTGGAAACCAAGAGCTAATAGTGTCATAACTACATGAGGTGCATTGCAATAGCAATTGTTTCCTCACTCAGGAATGTTACCTTGGTTCTTTACTGTAAATGTGCCTTATGTCGTAGTAGCTACACATTTTAGCTTCACTCCTGGTGCAATATTAACTTATTGTCCCTTCTAAATCTTATCTCCTGCTAAGAGGAAATAATGTCCTTTAAGCCCTATACGTAGGTACTCTATATTCTATTTTATTACTTTTTTCTGTCTGATGAACGCATGTTTTAGTAACATATTATGCTTTCTCATAAGATTGCTCAAAATGCCTGAAGAGGAAAGAAGCAATATACATTTATATTTAAGAAGCATCTGTGTATCAGCGGAGAGAATGTGGAGAGCATTGTGAAAACAGAGGAAATGTCTCGTTTTCTGCTTTGTTTGCTTCACTCACTGTTTCTCTCTGTCAATATTCTAGAGGCAAGAGGATCGATGCCGCTTCTTGCTGAAGGAAAGGGCATATCCATCAAATGCTTTGACATTTTGCTGTGTTACATAACTAAACAGATAATGTAAAAATAAATTCCCACAGAGTTAAGAAAGCGGTATTAAATCTGATATTTAAGTATTTTGCACTTGTTACAACACTTATAAGAAAATTGTCTTTGCTGCTTCATTTTCACAAATAGCATGAATAAAACTCTGATACAAATTGTACTTACGGACGTTTATTTCTCTACCTATTTCATAATAAGCAAAATATACATATATACAGGGGAATATGGCAATACAGTAGGTCTTAAGCGATAGTCGAATCTTTTAACGCTAGTCGCTATAGGAGGCTTTGAAATTCCGCTCTCTTTGCTCGACAAGAGAAACAAATGAATAACGACTTCACATTTACGGATAGTATATACATTGCAAAATGGAGAATTTAAACAAGTAAAACGATTATCTCCATAATGGATCTATTCACAAAAAAAAAAAAAAAAACTCTCTTTCGGCTTAGTAAGGGCAAAAACCATCAAGAACAAATAGGGTTGATGAGGAACATTAGAGCCATTAATGAGGAAGTCAAACTTTTCGAAAAGTGTTCCATATAAAGCGTAGTCTAGGTTAGGGAACTTTCTGGAAAATTCTGCCCAATTCTTGGAAGATGCTGAACTTAATACAAGGTTTAGTATTAATCAATTATTCGTTTTTCAATCATGCTGTTTACACACACACAAACACAAACACAAACACAACACACCAATCACACACCACTCACGCCCACATGAGCTTTTTCTAAAAATGATGAGGACCTCAAAATGTTTATTTCCAATAAACTCTCCGTATCAATATTTTTGGTGGAATGCAATACCCTCTCTATCTGATACGTAGTGTTAAAGAAAGTAAAAAGTAAGGTAGAATGCTTATAATTAGGTTAAAAGAGGCTCAAATCATGTTGCTTTAATTCTGAACTATAAAGAAAATATAAGTAGCACCAGATCCTGTTTTAATATACCGGATTACGACGAACAATGTAATTCTTGATTTCGCAGTACCCACAAAGGTGTAATTGCTGCATTAAATCTCCCTCACTCTCTCTCTCTCTCTCTCTCTCTCTCTCTGTCTCTCTCAATGTGTGTGTGTTGGAGGGATAGAACAAAGATTGCAGGCAGGAGATATATGGGAAATGCGAAGCGTTAGAAATAATATAAGTTATAGTTAGCTTAGAATAAAAATGGTGCAAAGAAAGATGTAAAAAGCAGGCGAAAGGAACGGGGGAGTATAAAAAAAGTGGGACAAAGAAAATGGCTGGCGTAGAACGGAGAATGCTAAAGAGACACACAAGAAGACTTAGCTAACTTAGGATTGTAAAATAACACGAAATAAAGCAGAACAGGAACTATATAAATATATGAATGAAACGATAGAATGTAGGCCTAGTTCAGGAAACAGAGTTGCCCGCCTCGGTAGCGGGATGGTTAGCGTGTCTGCCTCACGTTCAAGAGGTCGCGAGTTTGAATCTCGCTTAGGGTAAGTTATCCGGGTAAGGTTTTTTTCCGAGGTTTTCCCTACCCTGAGAAGACGAATGTCCGGTAACTTAAAGCTCCATGGACCTCGGGCTCATTTGAGCATCATTTCACCCATTTCATTTCATTCATTCGCCCGATATGACACAATGTTGGAGGACGTTAATATATATATATATATATATATATATATATATATATATATATATATAAAAAAGGAAACAGAGTTACTAGCATGAAGATAGCACTAGTAAAGGAATGGAGAAGACATTTCATCAGAGAGTTAAAAATTAAAACAATAGGATAAAGCGAAAAAAAACTAAACCATGAAGTAGAAATAATGAGGAAAGAAAGTACAAATAATGATACTGTGACACAGATTCTGTCAGCAAAAATAGTTGTATTAGCGAATGTGATGAAGTTATAAGCAGTGAAATATTGAAGATGTGCAGCTTAGGATCAGAAGCGAGTTAAGCACAATGAAAAATAATGTAGTTAAAGAAAGAGAGAATTTACAAGCAGCACAAAGTTGTGATAACAACACAGACAAAAGGTGGTAGTTTACATCAGGTGATGCTGTCAATAATGCAGACAAAATAAAATAAAATTAGACGCTACACAAAGAGGAAGCTCTTTGCATACATATAATATGCAAAACACTTGTCACGCTAACACAGCTTTACACGAAATTACACCTCTTATTTTAGACGACAAATGGACGATCTGTAACTATTGTTAAAGGGACTGGACGGGTATTCTAGAGAAGAACGATCCCTAAAGAGCTAAGAATGATATGGAACAAAAGTGGAATGAATGTTTGGAATGTTTCATATTGACATTGGCGAGTCACGAAACACATTCCTCTTTTTGAAACCCATTTCTGTGCAGATATTGCGGTTCCGTAAAACAAAGTAAGGCGAGAGCAGGAGTAGCTACTGGCAGATAGGATAATCAAAGGTGCTCTCTCTTGAGAATACTTTATGAAGATAGCGAATAGTAGAGAATTAATAGGACTATATATGACAGAGACAGAATTACGAGCATCATAAGATAACTCCCAGGTGCAGTACGAACAGAACTTCTAGTAGTAAAACCAATAGGTTTCAGTGATTGAATATAACTAACAGTGTTTGTGACTCAGAACTCAAAATAGACGCATCACCAAAATCATCATGATGTACATAGCCTTACTAAAACTAGCGGCGTAGTAATCAAATAAACAAATACATACATAACATTACATACATAGAACAACAAGAATAAAAAATCGAACGAGCGAGGGAACAGAAGAATAGAACACACAAAGCATCACATTAAAGGGCACAAAATACAAGAGATATATATTGTGACAGCGGCCGTGGGGCACAACAAAGGAGGTCAGGCTATGTTACTTCACGCATACCAGACGCGTATCAAAGGCGCTCGAGGTCTATCTTACCTGTACCACTCACGCGAGCAAAGAGGTGACAATGAGCGCGGCACGTCAAAGGGGTTTTCGAGATTATTCGAGTGTCCGGAGACTCGTACATTTGTAGAAGTTCCAGCAAGGTGAACCTCAAGAAAGGTCCCTGTTACGTCATCATAAGAATGTGAGGCAACGAGTTGTTAGTTACAGGCAGGAGTCAGATGTGTGTGTGTGTGTGTGTGTGTGTGTGTGTGCATAAGTATGTGTGTGTGTGTTTCTGACAGCTGCGTGTGTACGTTCGCGTCAAAGCGAAGTTGGCAAGAGTGTGGAGTGATTGTATTGTCCAGGTCAGCTGTTTAAGACAGAGAAAGTGAAGAAAGAGAGAAAGGAATGAATCAAGGTTACGAGAAGAAAACAGAATTGTAATATCGCGAAAAGCTGCATCCCGTGTTAACGGCAGTAAAGAAGAATTATGTCGTTATGCAAAAACTTTCGAAGAAAATATATTAAGTGAAAGAAAAAGTAACTGGAGTGCATTCTGCCATTTTGTTGCAATGTCAAGAGACAGTGCCGAGAAACGAAGGTATTGTACTAAGGCTACCAAACCAAGAACACCAAGTTAAACATATCAGTTCTCTAAGAAATATCTAAGAAATCAGAACAATATGAGTAAACAGGTAAGTAGTTTGTGGAGCAGATTTCCCTGGAATGTATAACGTAATAGGCATAACGCAAACAATAGTAGTGAACCATCTCCAAATCCATACAGGGTAGCGAGTGGAATGCAAGCTTAGATGACGTCAGCCAACAGGGAAACTAGGTCAATATCTATTTCGTAGGGTTGGTCAGAGATAAAGTGAATAAACTCAAGATTAAAACCGTAGTAAAACACATGACTAGGGCTAGAATTTTGCATCTTTATTTTGATAAGTCTAATTCATTAATGAGCTGTACATAAATATGTTTCAGAGTAAAAGAAGTAAAATCAACCATATCTGTAGGGCATTCTCTCTCTCTCTCTCTCTCTCTCTCTCTCTCTCTCTCTCTCTCTCTCTCTCTCTCTCTCTTTTTTTTTTTTTTTTTTTTGCATTTGCGCAAATGTTGTGGTATATGGAAGTTTTTAGGGTTTTATTACATTATTGTGTTACTTTTATTGCATATTGGTGCATTTTTAAATATGTATTATGTACTTTTTGCGTTTTTCTTATTTGGTTTCTTTTCAAGAACAAGAAACATTTTCGTGCTTTACATTTCGTTTCTTAGCAAATTAAGTTTGCTGGTATTTGGCAGTACCAGCTTAATTTACACTTAAATTTCAGGAAACTAGACAACAGCATCTTATTTACCTTCTATGGATTGACAATGAACTTGTCCAGTCACCAGTTGTAAATTATACTTTACAAGTAGCGCATAGGTGCATCCTTAGTAGATGACTCATTGTTTTTGTTAACGTCTTCTCAATAGCAGGTGCAGATTACGTGTATTTTGTACATGATAAAGAATAATTATTGAGATGTGAAGTTCTCCATGTCTAAAGTAAACCAGAATGCGGTGCATAAGTTAAAGAATTTTGTTTTGCGTTAGGGTGAAAAAGTTTTCTCCATTCATGGGAATATACTTTTTTGTGAGGTTAGTAAAGTAACAGTGGCAGTCAGGGTTTACTACAGAACAACACGTGAAGAAAAACATATTCGAAGTCTATAACTGATTGAAGGTAAAAGCACAGAACACTAGAGGTTACTTCGTGAAACTGGCTGTTTTTCAGATTTACATTTCTTTGAAGAACTCTGTGAAGCATTCATTTGTGCAGATATTCCTTTGAGCAAAGTCAATAATCACAAGTTGCGGGCTTTCCTAGAAAAACATACTGGAAGGTGTTTATCAGATTCTTCTACTACAAGAAAGAATTGTTTTAGTACAGCTACCAAGAACAATGCAGATCAGGCAAAAAGTGCCAGGGAAAAAATTTGGTTTGCATTGAAAAAGTACACTCACTAGGCCGTTATGTGACAAACATACTAGACACAATGGAAGAAGATGATTCAAGACAATTCCTTATCAACTGTGAACAGTTATAAGTTTTTTTCAACAATCAACAGACTGTTTGACAGAGCTATGCTTTTACTATATCCCAATGGCAGTCAACATGGTAATATACGCTTATTGTTGACCGACACTGCACCATACATGGTAAAAGCCACTAATTCTGTTAAAGCTCTTTACTCGAAGATGCCGCATGCAACGTGCTCTAGCACATACTTACGGAGTCAGCTTCCTCAAGTTGAACGGCTAATAGGATGTATCAAGAGAATCTTTAATCTTTAATTTTTGTACCGCATCCCTGAAATATATTCTACTTAAATACTAACTGTTTAAACTGACTTTTCGTTGTTCAGCTATGCCGTTCACAGACAGATACAAACAGAACCATAGAAACACACAGATACATACAAACACACACACACACACACACACACACACACACACACACACACACACACACCGGACCTTTCTCTTAAAATGCTTTCTTTTTATTCAGAGGGTCTCACAACATATTTCCGGTGAAATTTCGAGATCGAAATTTTGGGTCGAATATAATACTTCCCCTACTTACTACGCGTAGTAGAGAAGGTAAAAAAGTTTCCCGTTTACTATGCCAAAAGAAGATGTACGTAACTTAATCACAATCATATAATCACGAAAACAATGCCTCATGTTTCTATTCGCATCCGCTGGTACATACCTTGAAACTTGCCTTGTTTGTAACGACGTAAACAAATAGAACCAGAAAAGAGGTAGCCTGCATTTGATAAGTGAAGAGGCGATTGCAATCCTGTCACCCATCTTCCCCGTGCCTGGGTTAAGAGGTTAATAGGTTAATTACAAAATTTAAAAGCATAATAAAGCTAAGTTAAAAACATTTAACCCTTGGGCGGGCGCGTTGGCGCACTAGGTGCGCCACTGTTACAAAATTTGCAGTTGTTATCACATTATTGTGCAACAGTGGTGTTGCTTCCTGTACCTTCTCTTCGGTTCTTGAACAAACCTTAAGGTGCTAGCGTGTTAGCTCAGGAGTTTTTATGGTTTATCGCTAGAGTTGCACTATTGGTCCATACTGTACACCAGCGGCCTGGCCATGTAAGTGTTTTATACAGACTGATGCCTGGATATTAACGCTATTACTTCTAAATTTGAACTTATTGCATCACATAATATATTTCTGATTTGAGTTTATGGCTTTTGCGACTACTCGATGCTCTATTTTTAGGGCAAGTATTGTAAAGCCATTAAGGTGCTACTTTATAAGAGGTTAGAAGTTACGAAAGTGATGAGAATTACGTTTTTGATGGTGACTTTTCTGACGGCGAAGAGGTAAGGATTCAAAACGGGAACATGAAAATGGTTCAGAAATTGAATATGAACTTGGCAGTTATTCTTCTGGCGATTCCATACCTCGATCTGAGATTTTTGTTGCTAATGTCAAATCTAAATGGATGCAAAGTAGCTCAAAGGAAGAAGCGAGATCGCTGTGTTATCTGTGGACATGCAAAGAACATAAATACAACATTTCGGTGTTCCTCCTGTGGTTCATTTGTGTGTAAAAGGCACTCAGAGGCAAGAATCGTTTGTGAAAAATGTGATTAGCAAGACCAAGAATGTGAAACTGAATAAACGCTCTTGAAAACTAACGTAGTTTACTTAAGTTCGTCAAATAATTTAAGTTGTTTTAAACAATCAGTTACTTTGACTTACCACATTCTGAAATGTTATCATTTACTCTGGATTTTAAGAACAGGGGAAGAGCCACCTGGTTATGATTTGTGTACTACACAGTAACGGTGTACGATATTTGTTATCCAAGATACATTAAATAAATTGGTTATTAATGTAAAAGGGCATAGTAACATGACAAAAATGCAATAAATTGGAACTAACAGTCACACGTGTATAAATTTAATGGCAGTTCAAAGTGGCAGTGCATGAGTGTTAACACGACCATTTACGTCAGGCATGTCAAACATTACTCCGAGGGTGTGAAGAGAGGAGTCCACCCCTCCTTAACTGCAGTAGCACGCGCCAGTAGAACCGGTTTTCGCCATGTTTTTCCCGTTTTCCGATTTGATCATCACGGAGGGAGGGAAAATAGGGGAAACTTTTTCACGCCTGGTGAGTGCTGTTTGACACCCCTGATTTACGTGGAACCACGTCTCGTTGGAAAGGAACAGAAGCTGTGGATCAATTAAACAGCCACTCATTGATGAAAGAAACCATTGACAATAATGTATTCTTGATACTGGGTCTCCTTGTTTTAAAGCATGGGCACTTGAACACATACGGTTTTACTTTTATACAAATCCTCATATATTGGAAGAACTAAAACAAAATAATAGAAATGAATTCGGAAACATTACAATGGCCCAACTTAATCGTGTGAATCAGAATGTGTTCTCCCAATATAATGCTTGTTTAGTCGAGAGTGGACGATATTTCCAGCATCTTGTATTATGTAAGAGTGGTATGCAAGCTTTTATGTAGGAGCAAAGCCGGCTGTGGCACGCCCAACCGCACACAGGCGAAATGCCGTGCGTCCCTTAGGTTTACATGCAGAACCTGTAAATAAAACACTAATGCTTGAAAGCATATTAAGCACTACCAGTGGTCCGCTGGCTCAGTCGATAGAGCACATGTCTGCTGTGCTAGAGGTTTCATATTTGATTCCCGGTTGGACTCCAGAAAGTTTTCTTCAGTCAAAAACTTTTCACGGTATGACCAAGTTCCGGTGGTTGTATTTGAGAGAGAGAGAGAGAGAGAGAGAGAGAGAGAGAGAGAGAGAGAGAGTATGCACGTGCGCGCTTGAATGTGTTATCAGTTACTTAATAACCATTTTGCCCACAAAAAGTAACAGATTGTCAGTAGGCAAAGACGTGAACTCACATGTTAAGGGTGTGGGTGCGGGGGGCGGGGGAGGGGTTAGCTGTTGGAGCTTGTCCATCATTTGTTTCTAAAATTTGGAGCTTTTGAATAATTCAAGTAATCTTTCTGAAAATTAATTACATAACACGGAATCTATTTATTAGTAAAAATAATCCTGGTTTAAAATTCACATATTTTGTTATTATCAGCTATAGTTACTAATTACTATTGTACACATTTATCAATTTAGCTACTTTTCTCAATTAATTCTGTCATAGTAAAGATTCCATACTGGTTCAACCTATTAAAAGTACTTTCAGATTTAATTTGAACCACCAGTTACTTTTGTGTGACCAATCGACTTTAAACTAGAAGTTTTATTAATAAACTAAAAAAAAAAAAAAAAAAAAAAAAAAAAAAAAAAAAAAAAAGTTATTTTGACAATTTTTGACAATTTTTTAACACAAGATATATGATCACTATGTAAACGTTGCTGGTTCACATTAATAAGCATGCATCTAGATATGCTAGGAACAAATTACCGAAATTCTCTCAAACACATTTAAAATGAAGAGCTTTTGTATGAGAAAAAGGTCATAGTTGAGAAATCAAGCATTCTAAACAAGGTGTGATGGCCTCGTCTATTTAATCTATAGACTTCAAATGCTTGTAATTCTGATAATTATCATATTATCGACGAAAACCAATTTTAGTGGTAAATTTTGAAACATGTCCAATTTAATTTAGAACCAAAAAGAAATTGAGTTTTTCATAATATACTTGTAATTATATTATAGTAAATCCACAATCAGAACAAGCAAGGTGTATGTGGCGTAAATTTAAGAAGATAAAGACTACTTCATATATTCATGTTATTTTACAGATACCCTAGATATAAACTCTGCTAAATTAGTGTATCGTTCATAATAAACATGTTCAAATACATTTCCGCTTTGGTGAATCACTGACGTCCGCGTATCTTAGTATCAGCATAGACAATCTTAACAAAGCTGCTGATAGTGAAGCACAAATATGGCTTATTCTTATTCTTTCTTTTAAATTATCTACAATGTCTGCTTTAGTTTCGTAAACCCTGATTGTGGTATATTTTGTATTCATGAGTAGTAAAAGAAGGGCGGCGCCGTGACCGAGCGATTGGAACGTTCACCTACCACCTAGGCGACCTGAGTTCGATCCCAGGGACCCGCATGTGATATTCGTGATGGACGAAACGGCGTCAGGGCGGATTTACGCCGGGTGCTCCGGATGCTCTCGTCACTCATTCCACCAATTGTTCCATTGTCACCTTTCCAATCGTCGATTTCGCCTGCATTTCATATCATCCTCTTCCTCACTGTCATACCTGGTGCTTGGCTAATCACCCGCTAACCACCCGCTTCCAGGTCTTCGCTCTTTCGGTCCTTAGGTCCCTGTGCCCCCCGGCAGGCATCTGATCCTAGGCACTGGCTTGTAAATCCTAGGGGGTGTAAGTCCTACATAAGGGGAGAGTAAATAGTAAAGAAGAAGAGTAAAAAAGTCCAGGAGATGATGTCGCTGGCCATGGAATGGCACCACCACAGCCGCCCTTAGCGTATGTGTTCACCAGGGACAGGAGTTATATATGAAAATGCATAGTTTTCTCTGTTGCCAGAAAGTATGCTCAATTGGCATATCAGTGATTTACTAAATTTATAACAAATAAAGTAAGATTTTAATCTGCATATAATGGCATATTTTACGTGTTTTGTTAAGGTGCATAATATTTCTTTATCTTTCAAATTATGCTACATATTTGCTTGCTTTACATAGAAAATTTAAAATGTTTATTTATTTCTTGTGAATTTGCTGCACATACAAATACAAATGGGTCTTGAAACTTGACAACACTGACAGAAACTTGCAACTCAAGCCTGCAACGCATTTAGCTACGTCATATCAGGAAATCTCCGCCTTATCTGGCTTGTTTCATCATTCTAGCAGTACAAATAAAGGTGGGTGTTAAGGGGTTCTCAGAACTATATAATATAATATTAATTTAGTTTTAATTTAATTGTTGAATTCCACTTGATTCATAATAAATTGTTTCGTATTAAAGGAATTAATTTCAAAAGATTCAAGTGTTACTTTATAGTTTGTTTTAGAAATTCACTTCCAAAATTTGACAGCAGGTTCACAATCAGAATAATTACTCATTTCGTCATTTGTGAGTTGAGACTTCAGGTCAGTGGTGTGTAGCTTGTATAAATTTTTTGTTTTCATAGAATCATGCCAAAATAAAAAGTGGATGACAAAGGTAGGTTACAGGGATATCAATACGAGTTTGAAACAGATTTGGTAACTACAGATGGTATAATTTTGTATTGTGGAGCGTGTGAGAAAACGGTTAGTTGTGAAAAGCGTTTTCTAGTTCAACATTTGAATACCAAATAAAAATATCAAGCTTAAATGCATAAAAAGGGTCCCTGTTTTAAAACTATTAAGTGAATTTTCAGATGGTTATTTTTCACAGTTATCTTTTGTTTTGTGTGAAGCATTTTTAGCAGCAGACATTCCAACTTACCAATCCCAAACTCAGAAATTTCATTCAGCAGTATACAAAATATAAAGAGCCAGAACAATCCGCTCTTCGCAAAAATTATGTGAAGAGGTAATACAAGCTCACAATTAAAAAGATTAGAGAACAGATCGGAGATAATTTTGCGTGGGTGTCAGTCGACAAAGCGCAGTACAGTGAAGGCCAGCTTATCACAAATTTTATTGTTGGGTCTCTCCGTAAAAACGAACCAACCACCCTATTTTTCCTTGCAATACTGCAAATAGCTCTTTCATCTCCAAATGTTTATTGATTCGTTGAACTGTCTATGGCCTGATGGTATTCAGTATGATCGTGTATTGCTCGTGGTAATTGATGCCGCGAGTTACATGATAAAAGCCGGCACTGCTCTGAAAACTATATTTTCAAATATGATACACTTGACTTGTCTTGCACATGGTTTACATCGGGTTGCAGAAACAATTCCTTCAAATTTCCCACTTTTAGATAAGGCGGTATCTTTTTAATGAAAATATTTGTTAAAGCATCATATATAAAACCACCGAATGTCCCACTTCCACCAGAACCTATTATAACGCATTGGGGAACATGGTTATGTGCTGTTCTGCATTACACCAAACATTTGGAAACAGTCAGGAGCGTAGTGAATATATTTGATCCCAAAAATACTGATTCAATTAAAATTGCCCAAGATATATTAAAAAACCCAAAAGTAGAAAGTGATCTTTCCTATATATCTGCACATTTCTCTCATCTATCTCTATCTGCCAAAATTTGCTTGGAAACCAACAATACCAAGTCGTCCCACTTGTTAAGTGCATTCAAAACCACAATATCTAAGTTGAATTCAGTACCTGAAACCATTGACAATGTAGTGAGGGAAAACATGTAGTAGTGCTTCAAAAACCCAGGATACGAACAGATGTGTAACATTGAAGAAATCTTGATGGGGAAATGTTCCAAACAGTCTAGTGGAAAGCCACTAGGAGGTTTTGTGTATGCACCTCTATAATCCTTTGAGCTGGAAAGAAGGTTTTCCCACTATAAGGATATCTTAAGGAGTAACAATGGAAAATGTAAAATATTTGGTGATCGTAAACTGCAACTTAAAAGAAGTTGAAACACATGAGAACTAAATTGGACCTTATTTTTTCCTACATGAGGAAAATATATTCTGACCCTTTAATATAAATGATAAATTTTGCAATGTTTTAATTTACAGATTTCTTAAAACTTTACTTAAATCTTGATCATTTTCGTCTGAATAGTGATGTTTTAATATTTTATATGACCATATTTATGTGCATATTTTGGAGGTTTTCACTGCATAAATACATGCATATTAAAGGGATTATAAGAGCATATAATTCCTGTCCCTGGTGTTCACGTCTTTGTCGTAGGTCTGGGTGGCTCAGTTGGTTAGACACTGCCTCATTGATCCCATGCGGGTTCAAATCTGGCCCAGATATGGTAATAAGTGTGCTTAAAAACGACAGCTCCATGTCAGTAGGTTTACTGGTATGTAAAAGAACTGCGGGACTAAATTCCGGCTCACCAGTGACACTGATGGGATCCTGGCATTTGACAGCATGGTTAAGGAACAAAATTTTAGTTTCTAGTCTTTGCACAGTGGCAATTCTCATAATTTTTTGTGGGCGAAGTAACTGATAACGCGCGCACAAGCGCACGCACATACGCACACACTCCCTCTCGAATACAACCACCGGAACTTGGTCATACCGTGAAAAGCTTTGACTGAAGAAAACTTTGTGAAGTCCAGCTGGGAATCGAATTTGAAAACTCTAGCACACCACTCAGGCACTCTACCGGCTGAGTCACCGAACCACTAGTACATAGCAGTTAGTTTGTTTTCAAGCATTGGTGCTTAATTAAGAAAGATCTCTGCTCCATCGGTATGGAGCGCCATTATAATTTTGCTTAGTGAACATATTGAAAAGACTAACTGTTCATTTTCAGCTGGCCTTTCCGGTAAGCATAAGACACGTTGGTTTCAATAGTTTCGGGTATATGTATATATGCACATGTATAATAAATAATAATAATAATAATAATAATAATAATAATAATAATAATAATAATAATAATAATAATAATAATAATAATAATAATAATAATAATAATAATAATAATAATAATAATAATAATAATAATAATAATAATAATAATAATAATAATAATAATAATAATAATAATAATAATAATAATAATAATAATAATAATAATAATAATAATAATAATAATAATAATAATAATAATAATAATAATAATAATAATAATAATAATAATAATAATAATAATAATAATAATAATAATAATAATAATAATAATAATAATAATAACAATAATAATAATAATATTTTATAATATATTACATGTAATATAATATATATAAGTTCTCCAAAACTCACAAATAACAAGGAATATCTCCGAAATGGTTCGCTCTACAAAAACATTTATTCAGACATAAATTGTGTGATTTAACAAGATCTACAGTTTTTGTACAGCAAGATTTGGTCTATCGCTTACGGTTTATCAGTTATGCAAAAGTCATCCAGAGTAAATAGGACTTAAACATATACATTTCGTTTCTCATAAACATAACTCAAACATATTGCATTTTCTAAGATTTAAAGCTTTCACGGCGCGCGTTACTTATTACAGCTTCACTGGTGATCAGCCGTGTGAGGTTTAAAAACATTGTGCTTTCGGCCATAGAGTCTACAATAGCCGAAAGCTAAATGTTTTTAAACCTCACACGGCTGATCACCCGTGAAGCTGTAATAAATATTGCATTTTAATCAAAGTCTTTAGAGCAATTTTCAATAAAAACAAAATTTTTAAAAATTTTCCATGTAAAGAGTAATTCAGACTGGAAGAATTTTCTTCAAAATCTTCGTGTGGCATCCTTGAAAGTCATTGGATTTAAATACCAACTTTGGTTTTTAACCGACTTTTCGTTTTTTAGTTATGCTGTCCATAGCTCACATTCAATATAAATTTAAAACCGCTCAAGATTCATAGTAGGTATGGCATATAGTACAGAAAACATGTCAAATGTCGAATATTGTGGTTATTAGGTACTCCGTAAGGATGGATATGACTGCAAGATATAACGACAGACGACAGTGTAACATCACTTTCAACCATTTCCTAAGGGAGCATGACCACTACTTATGACTCTGTCATGAAAACTTGGGTCATGTACGCAGAGGAAGAGCAAAATTTTCCAGGATATAAATAATTTATTAATTACACGATATGGTTAGTATATACGAATGTCAAATTAAGATAAGTTAAATTGCTGAAGCTATGGCCATTTCAGAGATAAGTGTGTTTGAGACTTTGAGGGAAGAATTGTCCAAGAAAGAAAGATGTCTGAAGGATGGGAGCCGCGATTGTTCACTCCGGATAAAATGCGAATCAAGGGTATAAATCTGTGAAGAAAGTATGACTCATTTTTGGAAAAAAAAAAACGTTATGGCATTTTTTATTTGCGTTTCAGACATATTGAAAATATCTTCATCGAAATAATGAAATTCCTTATATAAATGCATTGACTTGTGCTTCCGAAAATTGGACGATGAAGGAAAGATAAAAAATGGTGGGAACAGCAGACATGAGATTTTTAAGAAGTATATATCCGGATAGACCACTTAAGAAATGAAATAATTAGACACTAATTAAAAATATATAATTTAAATACCAAAGTATATACATGAAAACCAACTGGTCCGACCATATAGCACAGATGCTTGATGATCGACGAGCCAAAATAATTTCAAAGCAGTGTTGGAAGCTCTAAACGTCGCTAGAAAGTTGAGCCGAAACAGGCCAACTTGGTCTATCTTGCTGCTGTTGTTGATGACAACGACGACGTCGACGATGCTGCTGCTGCTGATGATGATGAGGGAATGAACCCTCATACAAAACACGAAAAGTTGCGGAGTTTGGTCTATAGCAAGTGCTAGGGGGTCAGTCTGTCACATGATCACAACACAGAGGAGGCCAGGTACAGCCAACACATGAACGTGTATATAGCGTTGTTCCATTCCATATAGCAATAACTTTAATAAGAAATGAAATACCAATGGAACATTACGTGCCCTCATGCTTGCTCTTTACAATCTCTAATTCAAATGTTAGACAACAGTAACATAGGCAGGAGTGAGTTTATTGCCTGGAAAATAAAGATCACGAAGTTCACATGCTGATTTAATTGCCTCTCATCTCACTTCCCGCACTCTTAACGCACGAAGGGTTATCTACTTACGGTGGGGCCGGCTCTGGTGGGCCACCTGATAATATATATAATATAATATAATATAATATAATAAAATATAATATAATATAATATAATATAATATAATATAATATAATATAATATAATATAATATAATATAATATAATATAATATAATATAATATAATATAATATAATATAATATAATATAATATAATATAATATAATATAATATAATATAATATAATATAATATAATATAATATAATATAATATAATATAATATAATATAATATAATATAATATAATATAATATAATATAATATAATATAATATAATATAATATAATATAATATAATATAATATAATATAATATAATATAATATAATATAATATAATATAATATAATATAATATAATATAATATAATAAAATATAATAAAATATAATATAATATAATATAATATAATATAATATAATATAATATAATATAATATAATATAATATAATATAATATAATATAATATAATATAATATAATATAATATAATATAATATAATATAATATAATATAATATAATATAATATAATATAATATAATATAATATAATATAATATAATATAATATAATATAATATAATATAATATAATATAATATAATATAATATAATATAATATAATATAATATAATATAATATAATATAATATAATATAATATAATATAATATAATATAATATAATATAATATAATATAATATAATATAATATAATATAATATAATATAATATAATATAATATAATATAATATAATATAATATAATATAATATAATATAATATAATATAATATAATATAATATAATATAATATAATATAATATATAATATAATATATATATATATATATGTGTGTGTGTGTGTGTGTGTGTGTGTGTGTGTGTGTGTGTGTGTGTGTGTGTGTGTGTGTGTGTATGTAGGTAGACGTGTGTATGTATGCAGGTAGAGGTATAGGTAGGTATGTATTTATATTTTTTTAGCTATAATTCTTATTAGGTATTGGTTTCAATTTTCAGATACCCGCAAGGAAATGCATAGTATAACCATTTCTAGATAAAATGTTAAAAATCTTGATTAACATGAATTAGAAGAAGTGTTTGTAACATTAGACTATGCAACAGCGAGTAGAGAAATCCATGTAAATGTAGTGCATCAGATTTTGAGTACTATAAGTTACAAGGGATTACGAAAACATCAGATCCTATTACTAGTCGTGTAATTATGGCAGATGTTCAAAATGCGTTCATTTTTTACTTTCTCTACTGGTAAGTAGGGGGAGTATTGTATTCCACCCAAAAATTTTATGTCGAGATTTCACCGGAAATATATGCTTTGAGGCCCCCTGAATCCAAAAAAAGCATTTTTAGAAAAAGGTCCGTGTGTGTGTCTGTGTGTCTGTGTGTCAGTCTGTGTCACACTGTGGACAGCATAACTCAAAAACGAAAAGTCGGTTAAAAACCAAAGTTGGTATTTAAGTTTAATGTTGTTCAAGGATGTGACACGAAGATTTTGAAGAAAATAGCCCCACCCTAAACTACCCCTTACATGGAAAATTTTTCGAAAATTTTGATTTTCTTGAAAATGGCTCTAACGATTTTGATTAAAATGCCATATGTTTGAGATATTTTTATGACAAATGAAATGTGTATCTTGAATTTTCTGGTTATAGCCCCTGTAGTCGTATTTACTCTGGACGACTTTTGCATAACTGGTAAACCGTTAGAGATAGACCAAATCATACTATACACAAAATGTAGATCTTGCTAAAATACACAATTTATGTCTCAATAAATTTTCTTGGAGGGTGAACCATTTCGAAGATATTCCTTGTTATGTGTGTGAGTTCCGGAAAACTTAGAACTTTAGCGAAATGCAACAACGTTGTTCGATTTTTTATATGTTAATCGTGCAAAGAGAACGGAGTCTGATAGGTCAAAAAGATTTGACTGTCGCACAAAGCCTTCTGTATTCTAATATCCCTTGCACCTACAAGGACATAAGCAATAAGATAATTGTATGAATGTATATCTTAACTAACATGTATAGGAATAAGAGTTTGATAGAATGGTTAGTACAAGAGTAGAGAAAGTCATGTGAGTGCAACACATCAGATTTTTTAGAAAAAAACATGTGTCATTTGTACAAAATATATCGATTAAGTATATGCTGAAATTGCAAATGTGAACTGTAGATAATATACAAGAATACCTAGCAACGAAACCAAATTGAAATTTAGTACCTAATTTATAGTATGAGAAATTAAAATATGTTAATATTCAGTGAGATACTTTTCTAGAGCGTTTTCTACAGTATTTTATTTACATTAAGAGTCTTTAGTATATTTTCCATATGTAGTGTATTTAATGGGATTTATTTACTGCGGAAACGATATTGTCACCGCGCCCGCCGCATCTAATTGCCGACAACAGCAGTGTCACCCATCGCATTATTGTCGGCACTACCGCAAAGGAGCCGAAGGAAAGAGACAGAGCATGGCCGCATTGTTGGGGCGCTTGCCAAAAGAGAGAAAAGGATAGACACTTCGAGAATCTTCTCTGCTTTGTATCTCGCCGCAATAACTGAACGTTCCTGAAGCTTCCAGAATAGTGCCTGGGAGATATAAATAGCGGTAAAGTGTGAGAAGAGGCAGTCAGACGTATGTGAAGGTTGAGTAGTCGTGCCGACGGAGAAGGGACAGTTCTTTGTGTTACGAGTTCGGAGCCGTGCTGTTGGAGAATCGGAGAAGACTTTCTTGTTGTTGCAACGAGTGTACAAAGTTACTGTTTACGGAAATAAAAGTGTTTCTTTATCTCGACTACATCTGTCTTCTTTACTTCGCACCCACAACCAAAAGTCACAATATGTTTAGAGAAAGTGTAATGTGGGCTTTGAAAAAAAATATAATACGATACTTTAACGCACATTGTTGTTATATTCTGCTACTATATATTGTTATTACCTTAGAAAGACATGCAGGGTGGAAATCGAATACTGTTACTGAAAGATACCTTGAAATAGTGTGGATTGTATGAAGAAAATGTTAATCTAATAGGTAAGAAAGTTCAATGAGAGGCAAAGTTGGGACAAAGAATACTTCTGATCGTAGAGAAACTGTGCGTCCACTATTACAAATTTTAGTAGTTGTAATATTAAAATAATTATCAATCAAGGGAGAAAGTTTTTATTTTAATGTCTGTTACCAAGAAAAATAAGACATGACGTTTTGTTTAACCTCTAGTTTATGTTTTGATAGCGTGTTTTGTTAGAATATCAAGCATAGCTTTTCTTAACTAGTAACTACGAACTAAGACATCACTTATTCATTATCATAGCAATAGTCAAAAGTTTATTATCACCCTGACATTAATACCAATGCTAGGAAAAACAAAAGAATGTTCTTGTGGAATGGCTTAGTTGAGGTATACAGAGCATTTAATGTTGATCAATGATGCTTAAGCTTTTTAAGTGTTCACCAATTTTTAACTCTACATTCCTTGTTTCCTTTCGAAATTTATGCGCGTCCTTCACTAAATAAATGTCTTTCCATTAAAGTGACCTGAGGAGAAATGTAGTAGGTATGGCATCCACGAGGCACTGATCGATAAATGAGACAATCAATCTAATTAATCACTCGCCAAGGGAAAGTAATTGCATTATCTACACAAGTGCTGCGTCCCGCGCAGAAGCCCGCGAAGCAAATTGGGGTGAGTGTTCCAGTTTTTCCACGCAGTAACTGCTCCCACCTTGTTATAATGACCGTGTGTGGACGTGGTGCGAAAAATTTTACTTTTTTGTTTATCCTTACAAGTAGTGTGTGTGTGTGTGTGTGTGTGTGTGTGTGTGTGTGTGTGTGTGTGTGTGTGTGTGTGTGTGTGTGTGTGTGTGTGTGTGTGTGTGTGTGTGTGTGTGTGTGTGTGTGTGTGTGTGTGTGTGTGTGTGTGTGTGTGTGTGTGTGTGTGTGTGTGTGTGTGTGTGTGTGTGTGTGTGTGTGTGTGTGTGTGTGTGTGTGTGTGTGTGTGTGTGTGTGTGTGTGTGTGTGTGTGTGTGTGTGTGTGTGTGTGTGTGTGTGTGTGTGTGTGTGTGTGTGTGTGTGTGTGTGTGTGTGTGTGTGTGTGTGTGTGTGTGTGTGTGTGTGTGTGTGTGTGTGTGTGTGTGTGTGTGTGTGTGTGTGTGTGTGTGTGTGTGTGTGTGTGTGTGTGTGTGTGTGTGTGTGTGTGTGTGTGTGTGTGTGTGTGTGTGTGTGTGTGTGTGTGTGTGTGTGTGTGTGTGTGTGTGTGTGTGTGTGTGTGTGTGTGTGTGTGTGTGTGTGTGTGTGTGTGTGTGTGTGTGTGTGTGTGTGTGTGTGTGTGTGTGTGTGTGTGTGTGTGTGTGTGTGTGTGTGTGTGTGTGTGTGTGTGTGTGTGTGTGTGTGTGTGTGTGTGTGTGTGTGTGTGTGTGTGTGTGTGTGTGTGTGTGTGTGTGTGTGTGTGTGTGTGTGTGTGTGTGTGTGTGTGTGTGTGTGTGTGTGTGTGTGTGTGTGTGTGTGTGTGTGTGTGTGTGTGTGTGTGTGTGTGTGTGTGTGTGTGTGTGTTTGGTGTGCATTTTTATTGAGAATAATACGATGTTTTCCATTATGCTTTTTGCAATACTTGATGTAAGCTAATTACTGCGAACACATATTTGGTAGTGTAAGCTAAATTTGCAGTTCATTTATCAATCACCATAGCAACAAGAATAAAACCAGTCTTTAATATTTACGGTACCAGGAGGAAATGACGTCGCACCCAACAACATACTAACTTAAAAATAAGTTATTATTGAATCCTTAGCAAAATATGCCAATAAAATTGTCTCACTGCTATAGCTGTTAACCTTTCTTATCAAAGCACCACTTTCAGAAAGCATTGTAAATTTCAACATATCTATGTTTCGACTTCGCTGGTAAACGAAACCCAATCCGCAGCTTCTTCAATAGCAATGTCACTCATTTTTGTAGAATTTTACTGCTGGATAATAACTATCAAAAGTCGCAAGATTCAATTCGGCTGCATAAAGAATCTAGAACTAAAAAAATGCGGAACTTCAAGTAAGGAATCTTTTGCGAAATGTCTATAATACCCTCCAGTTACACTCACTGCACGTTATCACAGTCACCATCAACCCAATTGAAGGATGCAGCACTTTTTGTTGTTCCAGAAAGGCAACTTCTAGCCAACTTGTTTACTCATTCGCAAGTGTCCGCAGGACTTGCAAGAGTGCTTGCCTATAATGGCGTAGGAAATATACACAGGATTCCAGAACTTTGAAAAGGCGAAGCTTCTAGAAGATGCTGGTTGTCTACCTCGGGCAGTAGCGGCTGCACTACAATGTGTTAATTCCTTTCCGATTCCTGTCCCAGTGTTACGACACAAATTCCCTGTTTTGAAATGTTAAGTAAAAAGAACAATGCTAAACAGGTGGTAAATCTGAAGAAAGCTAAACTTCCACAAGTTTCCTAATATTCAGTTTTATCCTGTCCCAGTTTTGGGGAAATTGTGTGATAGAGTATAGCACGAACTAAAGTTATTACAGTCGAACTGGGATAATCTGAACATTTATAATTCGAAATCATCGTTAATGGGAAGATTTTTCTTGGTCCCTTTAATTTTGAATTAAAGTAGCCTAAAAAGCTTACATGTAATTAAAATTTTACTTTCCTTAATTCGAAGTTTTTGTTCATAAATGTTAGTAAAGATTAATCCAAATGCGTAAATTTAATATAACTTCGCTTGGTCCATGTGTTTCTGCAAAAGAGGTCAACACACCGTGGTTGTTTGTTTTGTCAGATTGCAGTTGGAATGCCGTTTGGGAGGTGGATTAGCTCTCCTAGATGCCGGCCTTGAGCTTCTATACCTGCTCTCACATCCCTTGTTTAAAACACGTGCACCTTTACTTGAACTTCCTACTGTTCAGTGTGTTGCAAATCAATTCCACTGTGTCTCTTAGTAAATCGTGTGTCCAGTACCTTTGCGGAAAAAAGTGACTCTCATATAAGAAGTTGAAAAGATTTTGAAGAAATCGCAAAATAATACAGGAAACAACTGAACACTTTGTCAACTTATGTGAAGATTAAGAACATTTTAAGCAGAGTGAAAATAAAATGGATCGAAAAAGAGTGATACAGTTGGAAAATTCTGATCGAAGTATGCACCTTTATTGCTAAGATATCAATTTTAGACGTAACTTTTGTAATTCGAAGGTAAGTGAGATTTCTCTGATGATTCATGAACTACAAGCTGAAAGGAAACGTCTAAAGGCTTGTCTAAGACTTGTCTTAAATCATCTCAGTTACTCCCAGTTACTGACGAAGTTGTCCATTAAATCCCTTGTTTAGCCCCAAATATGCGTATTGGGAATTCTGAATCTGCCTGTATATTTGTTTTCCTTTTGTTTCATTTAATAAACCTCTGGCAAACCAGGTTTACTGTAAGATTCACTATTTTGCAATTACTTTGCGAGTTCTCTTATTCTCCCTTTCCCGCTCCAACCATTGGTTTGTTTCACTTGACTCACAAAGTGTTTAAACTGCTGTAATTATTTGTTACTCATCCCCCATACCATGTTCTTCAGAGATATTTATATTTGTCTCTTGCGAAGGCAACAAAGGAACGTCGTCGCACTGAACCGGAACCTCATCTACAATACCTGCCAATCCATGAAGCAAAACTGGCATAAGTAGATCCAACTGGTTGTTCTTGGCTTCTATCTTCTCCTTCTCCTGCTCCTCCTTCTTCGCTAATACACTGCCACTGTCATTATTCCGAATGTTTTTGCTTTGACATATTAGTAGCATCTTTTCAAAATACTCGTTTAAAATGTAAACCTGGCATCAACGAACCAACTTAATGTCCATGAATTACATTTCTTTAAGCGGTCATTGCGCTTTGCTGGGATTCTTTGTCAAACTTCAATGGTTTTCTCAAGCAAAACTACTTTTTTATCATTAATTCTGTAAAAGTACGAAGTTCTACAAAAGAAATGTCTATTGTAGTTCTTTGTAAATAGATATATATATATATATATATATATATATATATATATATATATATATATATATATATATATATATATATATATATATATATATATATATATAATAAATTAATATATGATATGAAAATATTTAAATGTAAACCTACTGATGAACCAGAAGAGGAATTAATGATTCAGCATCAAATAAATAAGAAAACCTCACTTTAGAAGCTGTATTAGTAATCTCATAAACTGCTTAACTAAAACTTAGCAAGCAGAATAACATAGGGAGTAGAGTCTATGGCCCGCATTCCAGAGGTCTTGGGTTAGATACCTGTAGCCAATGTTCCTGACCTATGGGTTTCGGGGATTCCTTGAATTGCTAGGCGAATAGTGGGAAGGATAATTATGTCCACTGGATTTCTTGTCAACTCACTTCTCATTTCATTTCACCTTTCATCCTAGTTAGCCATTTCAGGGTTCCTAGTTTCGGCGTACATGGCAGGTGTATCGGGGAAGATCTCCAAGTCCTGAATCCCTCAGGGGATGTGTAAGCCCGCAGGAGGGAGGGGAGTCGCATGTACGAGCCGCTACCGAGGAGTTTAAGTCTGTAGTCGTTAGGGACCCTGCCCTCTACTAACGTCTCTATTAGGTCGTGTCACCCTCAGGATCCTTTCATCTCACCCCTCCATCCAGGGGAAATCGCATCAGGTGCAAAGGTACAAGATATTGCATTGATCGAGGTGATAAGTCCTCCCTCCAAATGTTCTAATAATTAAAACAAACGATAGATGCAATTTAAGGTCGTATAGTCATTCAGATAACATTAAGTTTACATTAGCGATTAGGTTTTGAAACAATGTGTTAAACTATTTTCCATAAATAACTTGTTAACTAGCGTATTCCTGAGCAATGCGCGTTCTGTTGACATTAAAAAGAAACTGCGTGCCTTAATGACCTTTCTGCTACAGCACACGTAGACAGTCCGGAAAGAGCAGGGGATGCTTGCCTTCAGGTACCCACTAATACAAAATATAGTTCATGTGCTTCTTTCGAAGTTGTGATAATATAGATACTACAGCATTGTTTCATGTTGAATCCTGAAGTACTCGAAATAGCGTGCTAGTTTTTAGTGTATTTTCTCATTTCAGTTGCCACAAAGGAAGATGACTGATATGTTGATGTTTATAACCGGTTTGTCCCTTATTAGCTCCTTCCTCGAATCACGTAGTGTTATGACCTTCCTTGCTTGCGCACTGTAACTACACAGTTTGCCTTTTATTAGCTTCTTCCTCGAATCACGTAGTCTTAGACCTTCCTTCCTTGCGCACTGTAATTACATGGGTGGAAGAATAAGCACAGAATCGATTCCCAGATTTCCAAACATACGCATGAATTGCCAGTGGCCATACCCTTGACTCTTATCCAGGCATGGGGAAGAGGGGTGGCCGGAATACAATCGAGCATTTAGCCTCTCCACTTACCACATTATCACACACAGGCCATCTGTCTTTTACGGTTCTGTTTGCCTGCGGATACACACGTCATTACAAACAAGGCAAGTTTCACGGCGTGTAGTGGTTAAATCGAATATAAACATGATGTATTGACTTTGTGATTACGCATTATGATAGTCTTACGCACATCTTTGTCATAGCAAACAGAATGCTTTAGTGTTACTGGGAACAAAAAAGTACTTATGTTCCCACTCAGCTTTGAAGTATTTTTTTAGCTTGTTATGCGGCATGATTCCACCACTGACACAATTTGAAGGACGGACCGGTTCTCTGAGGTAGATAACAGCGGAGGTTTGACCTGATAACTAACTGGTGGTAACAGAGTGAACGGTGCTAAAACTACATATAGGAGAAGTGACACATTGTAGCAGTTCTCGCATCTATGCTCTTAACAGTCGAGTGTGGAGAAAGAAACATACTATGGATTTCTAGTCATGTGCTCAGTATTTTAGAATAGAATGAAGGAAACAACGCACTTCTAAGGCAAATATTAATTGTGCCCGGTTCCCTCATCTATGAAGCTTGTCCGGGGAGAAGTACCATTTCGTTCTACCGCTATCGCTACGCTAGTGTCTCAGTTACACACATGCTCTGGTTCATTCTCTCCACTGACGCCATTAGAACGGGATCGAGCTGTGTTTACAGTTGTTAGAGATCGCCCAAAATGTTTAAGATCCTGCCGAGTGTGAAGTGTAATTCGGAATGTAAAGCCAGCTGAAGTTCATCGTCAACCTCCAGAGATCTATGGTGAAAATGTCGTGACAGATGGAATGGTAAGACTGAGGGTTAGGCAATCCAATTTTCTTGCCGAAGCACAGGTTGGAGATCTGCTGTTATCACTGATGGTTTCGTTGAACAAGTAAAAGAGGTAATTCGTGAAAACAGATTAAAGCTGCTTTGTGATGTGTACCCACAAATTTCAAAAACATTTTGCATGAATAGCGCCATCATTCTTTGAATACCTTGTTGATTCCCCGCTATAACAAATGCCTGAACAATGTTAGAGGCGTGTTTAAAAATAAGAAATGCTCTTTGAGTACAAATAAATGTTATGAAAACAAATAGTTTATGGCCATTTTTCCAAACCGGTAGTTACTTTACGGACAGGGCTCTTAGTATTTCTCCTGCTGACATCTTAGGTCCGATTACTTTCTATGAATGAATGAATGAAAAAGTTATTTGGGCATGTTTTCCAACATGCCCTGGCTGTTATAGGGACAGTCCCTCTTCAGCCGCGTTTTTTGAGTTTTTGTCGTGTTACGTGGCGGAGGAGTCTTTCGTGTGTGCGTTTTATTGTGGTCTTGTGTGCTCGTGGTGTGGTTGTGTGGGTTGGTGTGTGTGTGTTCATCCCTGGATGTGTGGTGATGGCTTCTACCCTCTGAGAAGGTGATAATTTTGTTCTATTGCGTAGTTATGTATGTGTGTTGCTGCAACAGCTCATATGTGTAGTTTTTGTCTGTGTTGTATGCTCTATGTTTGTGTTATGTGTGTACGTGTGTTTGTGTTTACTGTGTGCTTATGTTTTTTATGGTAATCGGTGTGCTGTCATTGTTCGTGTGTGTCATTTTTAAGTGTTTTCATCTATGAATATAGCCAGCTGGTTGCCAACTCTGGTCGTGTTTATAGCTTTTTTAAGTGTCTTTTGTGCCGTCTGTGTCAGGTTGCGTAGGAATCGTGCTCTGTGTGTGGGTGGTGTGTTTACACTGATATATGGGTGGTATCAGTGTACTGAGTATTTGTGTTATTGTCGTGTTTGTGATGTCGCGTATGTATTTTGTGATGTTTTGTTGTATGTTTTTGAGTTGGTCTTGCAGGGACTTGATTTTTTGTTCTGATTGTGATATTACGTCTTGGAAAGTATTTACTGTTTCGTGTTTTGACATGTGTTTTTTAGTTTCTGGGATCTTAGGGTAGTTTGTCTCGGGCCAGTCAGTCACGTGTTGTGGTTTTGGTGGCGTGGGGATGTTGTGGGGGAAGATATAGGTCTTGGCGGTGTGTTCTGGATGTGTCGGGGGTTGTCTGGGATACATCGGGCATTTTACTTGCCCGGTGTAGTGCCCGTTCTGTCGGCAGGTGGAGCAGTAGGGTGTGTTATGTCTTATGGGGTGGTTGCATCGTCGCGTGTCTGAGTTATGACCACAGTGAAAACATATGGGTGGTTGTGTGCAGTTTTCTTCTTGATGTCCGTATTTCTGGCATTGTCGGCATGGAACGTGTCTGTCGGTGTGCTTTGAAGACTCCGCCCTGAAAATTTGTTTTTCAATGACGGCGCCTTCTTTAAGTATAGTGTTGATTGTCGTAATACATGTGCTGAATATTCTTACAAGTTGTGTCTGTCGGTTTTGGCTGATTATTCTGGATACGCGGGTTATTTCCGGGTATGTGTCTCGAATGCTTTGTAATATCTCGTCGTCTGTTATATCGTAGGGAATACCCTTTACAACTGCGGTCAGGGTTTTTCGTGGTCTACTAGGTTCTGTGTCAGGGTTGGGTGTGGGTCGGTTCTGTGGTGGGGAGTTTGCATAGTAAGCAAACTTCCCAAAGTTGTGGATGGGGATCGCCTGTGTGAAAGTTACTGCCTGCTGTTGGTTTCTGAATGTCAAAGCAAAAGTATTTTGTTGCAGTCGTTGTGCGCGGTAGAGTGAGTCAGTATTTTGGTGTGTCTTTGTCATTAAGCTCCTAACGAGCCACGTATTTTGTTTGTCCGGGTTGCTGTTTATTATGTAAATCGTGAAGTATCCATGAGGTGTAAGTGGTATGTATGTTGTGCGTTGTGTCTGTGTGGTCGAGTGCTCGAGTAGTGTGCTGAGTCGGTTACCGAGTTGTGTTGTTGATTCGAGGCTTGTGTCTGTGTCGTGGTCTACAATGTCGGGTGCTTGGGAGGCTGAGCTACTGTTGGAGCTGACTGAGTGTGTGCGATGATGTCTTGAATGTTTGCGTGGCCTGCTGGTTGTTGGTGTAGGTGTACGTGGAGGTGTTTGTGTTGGTGTTTGTAGTTTAGCCATCTCCAATTTATTAATGCAAGAGATACGCTTTTACGCAATCAGAATACCTGGCCAATAGGGCTTGCGAGTCTTGCATGGATACCCTTCCTTTGTTTGCAAATAGATTATAATGGGTGCAAGAGATCAAGACATGTGGATATCTAAATGGCAGCTACGAAGCGAGTTAGTGATCAGATCAGCAGCTGCAGGAGAGTCAATGCGTGACGTCACATGACTGAACATATTTGCACTGAAGATAAATTCAGCATGTGAGGTGATTGCACTCTGTACAGCTGCCGCAGGGAAAGAGAAACTGATTGAGACATACGAGATGCAGAAAAATAGGAAAGACAGGGAATATATCTGGTGTTTACAACGCAAGTGCCTTGAATGTCATAATATCAATCGTGACTTTTAATTGCACAATTGGTTACAGATTATAAGTGATTACTTTTTGGCTTTATGCTAAGAGAAAATATGCAGAAATTCTAGTTTATAAGAGCAACACTCATGCTATAAAGTAAATAGAACAGAACATAGTGTCATTTTCTCTGCAAATTAGAAAAGAACCATCCAGAAAAAGATTACGGGGAAATTTCTGTCTTTAATACTTTATTAATATTAAGACGTAACGTCTGAGAAATTTGTAATCCAAGGTTAGGTTGTCATCTGACAAGGTACCTCCGGCTTGGAGTTAGCCCATTTCATTACCGAAACACCAGCTGTTCCGTTTTGTTTGTACTGGCCATGTTATTGTCATCGAGAGTGCTATACCTAATTGAACCGTGCTGTTCCGTCCTCACAGCGCCGTTTATAAGGCAACATGGTATTACACGGCTCAAATGACGTCACACAAACTAGTAGGCTCGCTCTTTGTTCCAATACGTCACGCCGCTTGAAGCTGGCTTCCTCTGACTTAGATCTACGAGTTAAACGCCAGGTGTAATCCAGTCACTAAGTGAAAAACTAAACTCGAATCCTCCAATACTGTTTATGTAATTTACATCCATTAACTCTTTGGTTTTGAGGCAACAGTATGGTTATGTCATGATTTCCGAATTGCCGGCAATAAGACTACATATTGATCGAAAGAAGGCTATAAAGAGTAGATTTAATTCTACACCGCCAGCTGCACTTTACTGCAGACATTTTTATGAGCGTGCCTGCTCATTTCCTGCACCACGTCGTTTTCATTTACCTCGCGGGCGTGGTTGCTAAAGTGTCCCACTCCATTTGCCCCAGGCTGACAAACGTGAGAGATAAACTCAGACTGCACTCGTCATATGAACAATCGGCTTTTCTCATTAAAGTTTGTGAAACCTGGAGGTTTCTTTGTCATTGTTCCTATTTTTCATTAGCAGACAAAATAACATTTTAGTTATCTAGGTCGCAATTCCTGGCCATTTATCTTCAGGGAACTTGAAAATAAAACGCTGCAAACAAAAGGCTGTCAAGGTTTGTCTAACTAAAAATTGGTAACGGTATATCAGTCATCCTGACCTAAATTTCGTCGTATTTCAGTATACCTACATACTTACTCAGTGTTTGTTGCGCCTACTTTTACGTCTAATGACATTATTAACTCCTTCAGTCTTAACGTAATCCAATAGAGAGGCCCAAATGACCTCGTTGTCGACGGGCCCTTAAACCCCACAAACTCACTCACTCCAATATAGTTGTTCTCCCCCTACACCAGTTTTCTTCCTGGTCTCTAATTCTGCTACTAAGTTGTATTACTCTGAATTTATTTTATCGTCATTCATTACTTCCTCGACTATTTCTTACTTACAGTGTTATTTCTGACAGTTGCATTTGTTGTTTATCTGTTCTGTTTATGTAGCACTACACACATACAGATGTAAGTACCTCAGCAATTCTGGTTTTATAAATCTTAACCTGTATGTTATTTACAGTTTTTTAGTCTTCTAGTATTCTTCCGCTTAATTAATGTACAACTATTTCAATTTGCAATTTTAAACAGTTAAAATTTACAGTCACTGCCAATACCATATTGTAAAAGATTGGTTTACATCTAAAAGAACATTTATTAATGCTGAAACCTTTAATTGTTGTTGAAAATGTACTTGATCTTACTTAATCCACAGATTGGTCTTTGCAATAAATATTGCTGTTGCTATATTGTAATAATATAATCCGAAAATAAATTAATTAAAATATTTACCCTTAGAATTTAATAAAATATATTTGAATAGTTCTTTCTCATGCTTCGTTTCCATTATATAAAATGTAGCAATGGTCAACGTGACAGGCTTTAATACAAGTCATATTCTGCCCAAGTTGCATGAACCCCGTTATTTCAGAAAATGTTTAGGATATGACATTGAAGTATTTGGTATGTAGATGAATGGCTTCTAAATTTCCCAATGTACCCTTGCTAGTTAGTTGGTTTATTAAGAAAGCTGAAAGTTCTCCTCAATTATGCCATTTTAGATTAAAATTTATCAGGCATTATTTACTTAAAAATTACCAACCGTGCTAATAATACCAAAATGGATTCACATAAGCTGTTAAGAGTCGGTTTTTTTCACCTTAAGCCTTAATTTAGCTATCATTGATAGTTTGAAAAAATATATCACTTAACCATAAAGTGCCGTTTGCAGAATACTGCTCAAAGCTAAAGTCGAAAAACACAAACTGGATATATTTTCAAAGAACTCCATATAAATTGATGACACAGACATTGCCACACTTAAGTGATACCAACTTCAAGAATTACGAAACATTTCTCGTAAAAGATAGGTTTCTCTCTATTCCAAAGTGGGTGCGAGTTAGTACAGTGATGTAAAACAGTGCGTTTGAGTGCAAGCGCGCGCTTCGGAGCTTACCAGGCCCACGCTGCCCGTAACAGCAGCACTTGCTTGCTGCATGGGACAGTGTTAATCAGGGCGAAGCCACTTTCACATTTGCAGTCCCTTAACGTAAGTACAGATATTAATAAGTATTGTAACATCGAATACAATCTTAACAGTTTGGTGGAAGATTTTGAGATTTGGAAACTCTTAAATCTAAACTAGATCTCTTTTCCTTATTCTATTCCGTAGATCCCGAGAATGTTCCAGATAAACTTCAACTAGAACTTACTGAATTATGCTGAGATTCAGATCTAAAAAAGGCAGATAGTGATAATCATACAGTAATTTTTTATCAATCCCATTATCCAAAGACATACTCAGGATTTTGTAAATTTGCTGCAGCAATTATGTGTATGTTTGGTAGCACATACATTTGCGAATAGGTTTTTTCTTGAATGAGCCTGACGAAGTGCCATCTAAGAGCTAAATTGTCTGAAGCTGACCTTACATCTGCCTTGAGACTTGCTTATGTAATTAGTTTCCCTAAATATTATTATAGATTGTAATATATAGATGGTGTAAAAGCACAAAATGAGCATAATAATTGCGTAATTACGTTCAAAGTGTGACCAAAAGTAGAGGGTTCAAAGTAGAGCTATTTTTATTTTCTGACCAAAAGCTGTTTGTTTCCTTTGGAATTGTAAGGTTAAAACCTATGTAAATGTTTATCCCTTGTGGTTTTAATTTTTTTTAAATATTAATTAGTTTTTAATAACAATTACAATATTATTGTAGTTCATATAAAAACATTGTGATCACAAAATCTCTGTAAATAAATACTTTTAAGCCATGTAAAAATAAACCCAATACTAAAGAGTTTACTTCCTTTTTCCTTCGAAATTCGTAGAACTAATTTTTCCTGTTTTGCTTAACGCCACTGCTACCAGGTGTATACCACAAGTTTTCCTCACAGCACTTCATTCCAAGGACATGAAATTGCGCCTGGGTTGACATAGCTGAGTTAGTATGATCTTTTTGTGAAATGTCATGCCGTATTTTAAATTTTTAAATGTGGTTGTCAAAGGTAATTTTGTTTAGAGATAATTTTATACACATATGTAGCTTGTATTGTACTAGGAACCACATATATGTCAACTTGTTTCATGTATGTAATATTCTTCTAGGTTATAATGTTCCTGTCGAAAAAAAATTAGAAACTGTTGACATTTAAAATGACCAAATGAACAGAGTGCCCGCGTGGGTTGGGCGCGAAAACAAAGACCAATGGCAGAAGGTTGCTCAAGACGCGCGAAAAAAAAAAAAAAAAATACTCTGTTTATAAAATCACGCATTCCACACAGTCATGGACTTGGTGAGGGAGCGATCCCGAACCATGCACACCAAACTGAATTCCCACACCAACCAACTGGTATGGGCACTAGGTCAATACGACCTCAGAGCACCCCGCAGAAGGAAACGTTACCGCCTTCCTAAGGATGCCCTTGGGTAATGCTCATGCCTCTGCCATCTTCTAATCCTTATTTACTCCAATACCTATTCCTACCCCCTTCCTGCATCCAAACATAGGTATGCGGGAAGAAACTATGCCCACAGACACAAAAGCTTGAACAAATATGAACTCCTTCTACACTGCACAGATGAAGTCGCAATAAGCGGCTAGGTGCTGTGCAGTAAAACATACCGTACAGGAGAACCTGTACGACCTCTTCTGGAATACTGGAATGCTGAATTTCACACAGTATTGCTCTGGCAGTTGTAGTTCAAACCTACGGCCATCAGCGGAGTGATATTCGCGCGTGAAAGTATAAAATATAATTCCGTGAAAGTATAGTGCCGAAGTGTGTAAACCGGCATGTGCAGTAAAAATACCGCGAAGGTGATAAGTTTCGCGGGCAAGAACTACAAAGTAGGCACGTGGAATGAAATTATAATTAGGAAAGAAAACTTAAGTAAATAAAACGTTATTGCGCCAGGAATATTAATAACTGTGGGAACAGCTATGACTGAAAAATACAAAATCAATGTTACAGGCAGTTTTGTGTAATTAATATTCCAGTTCATATCCCTCGACCTGAGATCTTCCTACCGCTTACCTACCTGTTAGCAAAGGTCCTTGTTTCTCCGCTGAAACAATGTTAGCCAAAGAAAATATTTTTCCTGCCTCCAACACTGACACTGGTGGTTAAGGTAATAAAGGAAAGTCCCTTCGCAAATGGCGCAGAACCTACGGTAGTTAATGGCAGATGTAGTGCCACTTTCAAATATAGATATATTAATATGCAAGAGCCATGCCTAAAGTTATATTATTTCTACCACATTAAAGAGGAAAATTAATCTTAAGAGATTAACCAGACTGCAAAGAGATTAAAAATGTAGTGTTGGCAATTTTTGCCATTTAGGTTACCGTTAAAACATTCCAAAAATCTTGCTCTTTAGGCCACTGGTTGTTCGATATGAATTGTTTAGTGTGTTTTAATCCCCATACAAGAAGAATATTCGTTACCGTTTATTGTAATCAAGGTTTAATTTTATTTCTTATGAACCAGTGAACATAACATTGTGGGGTACGTTAATGTACACCGACGCCATTACATCAACTGTGTTTCATCCGCACGACAAGTCAGTAGATTTGCTTTAATGTTTAAGTTGAGGTTGATAGAACGCAAGGTACATGCCATATTACCAGGGAGCCATAAAGGGACCGGACAGGGGGCTGTCGAAAAGGACGACCCTACACTTGGGGAAGGACAGTAAGATAAGGGCGCGCCAATGAACAGTAACTCTGGTACTAAAACTACTGTAACTATCTGCTTTCTGTTCTACTCAACAGTATAGATTAGAAACATCTACATTTGGTTATGTTTATCATCGAGATTATTTTGACGGAAGTGGTGGTCTAATAGCTATGATTTTGCGCAGGGTATGTCCAAGCGTCAGATTTCCCGAAGAGTACTCAAGCATCAAATATTCTCAGAGAGCCAAAAGCAGTGAGAGACACAGAGAGAAAGAGAGATGGACGGTGGGGGAGGGGGGGGGGTGGATCCACCAAAAACTGATCTCTATACACACCTGAGGCGCTGAATTAGCACCTTCCAGAACAGTAATCCTGTCATTACTCCCGGGATCACGGAATTATGGTTGAGAAAACGACGAACAATAAGTTTCTGAACTTGCAATGGTATGTGTATGCTTAAAGGACATGTCTGAGGCGTCATGCATGCTACATAAGAGACAGCGCTAGTGGTTCAACCTCAAACCTTCCTTCCGCACTACTGTTAAAACAACTATAACAGCGATGTCCATAATTTGCGAAAGAGGGGAGTTTGAGTTAATCTTCCCACATTATAGTGCACTTTGCCTCTCTTTAGCCCCCAGCCATACATTGTGTTACAGTGGCGGGTTGGTTACATGTACCTTGCCTTTAGTTTTGCAAAACCAATTTCAATTCTCATGCGATAAACATCTGCTCATTAGTGACTTTTTTGGTACTGCTTACGCTTAAGGACTCTATCAACATTTGGTGACAAAATCAAAGTGCATAGCCTTAGAAAGGACACCAAGTGATCGTCGCGCAACCCATTGCGATACACATTTTTAATTATTGAAAAATTATTTTGTTGTTTAACGATGCTCTCAATTGCCAGGATCACATCAACATGGTCGGTGTACCGGAATTTGTCCCTCAGGAGTTCTTTTACATGCCGCTAAATCTACTGACACGGAGCTGTTATTTTTAAGCACACTTAAAAACCATCGGTCTGGGCCGGATTTGAGCCCGCGACCTTGGGATCCGAAGGCCAGCCTCCAACCAACTGAGCCACTCATACCGACACAGACTTTCAATATAGTTCAATTTGGAGAACCTTTTTGCAAATATATGTAGAACTATAGCTACTCTTATACACACTATTCTTGCAACTGGTTATTTTTCTACTATATTTTAATCGACATAAGCATTTTCAGAAATTACCTTACTGCGAATTTTTTATAAGTGCAAGGAGAATATGGGAATACAGTAGACCTTAAGCCATAGTAAAATGTTTTAAGAGCTGGTTGCTATGCGATGCCTTTAAAATTGCGTATTCTTTGAGAGGTCAAAGAATCGGAAAACGAATAATATATTCCTATTTTTAAAAGAATGTATAAGTATTGTCAAATTCAAACAAATAATAAAGAATATCTCGAAGATGGTTCACTCAAAAAAAAAAAAAAAAAAAAAAAAAAAAAAAAAATATTTTGACATAAACTGTGTGTTTTAACGAGATCAAAATTTTGTATTTATCGCGTTTATCGCGTACTATTTACCATTTATGTAAAAATAATCCAGAATGAAAGGGTTTTCTGAGGATATTCCCATAAAATACAAGGTATGACTTAGAAACTTCCATGGAATCGCCTGTTTGTGTCCGTCACTGGACACTGACTGTCTGTCCCTGCGACTGAGGAGTGGAGTAGGGTATTGCCGTTCATTGTGAGTGTTTTTCCAAAGAGAGAAGGTTATACTTAGCTGCACTATAGTGTGGTCGTTTTATGGCGAAGTCACGATCTGTGTGTATACGTACTCCGCGGTCCATAAAGCCTCACTGTATAACACAACATGCGTTATGGTGTGAACCAGAGATTTACGGTCATGTAACACGGTAGATGGGCAAGGATTCCAAAAACCTCGTTAGTTAATTAACACAGGGTGACTATGGCCATTCCATATCAGGTACATTAGCCGGTCATAATACTGTTGTTAGGAATGTGGTAGAATTAGATAGCAGCATGAGAATAAAAGTAATTTCCGGGATGGCTGCAGCAGCATTAAATAAATAACATGCAAACACTCATCTATGGAGGTGTAATTTTAAGAAATTGCATTATATGTCAGTTACAGCCTATTACGTCAACAAGAATGGGAACTCGTAAATAACGTTTTAATGCCAACATTCTTTCTGATGTTTAGACAAGCGGACCAACTATTCAGGCCTTGCTTGAAGAGAGTTTGGGGCACGCAAGGGGAAGACGAGTGACAGAAATGAAATATTTACCCCCTCAGCATACCCCATCACCATATGCAGGCCACACCACGTTTCCGGTTCTGTGTTTACATATGCACATATTTTTGCAAACAAGGTACGCAAGTTTCAAGGCGAAACCGGATAGAAACATGATGTAGGTACTGGTTTTGTGATTACGTGATTGTAATTACGTTGCATAATTTTCTTTTGGCATAGCACATATAGCGCTTTATTTTTACTACGAACACAAAGTATATACTTATATTCCTATTCGACCTGGAACTATCTTTTTACCTTGTTGTGCGACATAACAGTGGGCCAGAAGAGAGCCAAAATGAGTGAAAAGTCCGAAAATTAAATGTTAAAAATTAGCAATTTGAAGCTTGGTAGTGAAAGAGACATGTTAAAGCTCAGAAAATCATTAATAAATCGTTTCTTAGTCCTTTTTGGCACCCCTGAACAGTGGCTTAGTCTAGGTTAGATAAGAAGTCCGAGGTTAACACAGAGCTGCATTGTGGCGGCGCCGTGGCCGAGCAGGGACCCGCATGTGGTATTCGTGGTGGACGAAGCGGCGTCAGGGCGGGTTTTCTCCGGGTGCTCCGGTTTCCCCCGCCATCTCATTCCACCGGTGCTCCATCTTCATTCCATGTGTCATCAGTGTCACCGCCTGCGGTGCCGTAGTAGTAAAAGCGGGCGTTAAACACAACAACAACAACAGAGCTGCGTTGTGTCATTTCCTTGTTTAAAGTGCTGTGCTAACGTTTAAACTGCAAGAATGAATGCTGCAGATGATCAGTTTCAACTGGTTAATAAGCTTTTAATATTTTATAGAGCTTGTAATGGATATGTTGAATTAAATGTGACAAAAATGCATATTTTATGTTCTAATAGACGTAACTTTTTTCCTTCACGATCCTTCACATTGTTTATTGCACTGAACGAATATACATATCTTACATAATATATCTTAAAAGTTTCATCTGCGTTTTATTGCAACTTTCGAATGCAGAGCATGTTTTGTGTAAAGGTGCACTCCGACTTCACATTGCATGTGGTCGGTGCTTTAGACGTAGAGCTATTGTTGGCTAGTAACCGAAGCAGCAAGTCTGTTTACGACTTTATAAATTCTAAAATAGATACTTCCAGCTACCATAGTAAGGAGACTTTTTCGCAATTAGAGAAAATTTGGCGCCATTATGCTCCAACTTCATTTCACGTTGGCACAAATCCTAGAGAAATAATGAAAATGTTGAACCGAAGTACGGTGATTGTTTAAGAATTTCGACATCACATGTTAGAATGGACAAAATACAAGTATACCTACTCCTTCAGATCCCCTTGGCAGAAAAAGGCAAGTATGTATTTTCAGGAAGTAGCATGAGGAGACGGACAACGGAGAATCTCCGAGAATCAACTAGTACTTACTATAGCCACTCATTTAAGTCTAAAAAGGTCTGGGAAAGCTTATGCTGCGAAAGTACTTGAAACTGCACTAAGCAGTCCCACCTAAGCCAACAAATTATTGTCTTGATTTAGAAACTATCCTTCTGAAAATACAAATAAAAACAATTGCAATGAAGCATTGGCACATACAATGGATGTCAAATTCAGTATTAAGGCTTGGAAAAGAATAGAAATGCTGACATATGCTCAGCATATAAAAATGTAGGGGAGGCTACGCTCATGGGTTACCCAAACGAGGAATACATCAATGCCACATAAATTAGTGATGAAATACATTTACAAGGACTGCTAGACCATACACTTCGACGGTTTATTCAGTGTATGGGATCCATTTCAGCTACTTTTAACTTGAAGTTTATCAGCGAATGGGAGTGTGATGGTAGTACAGGTCATAAGAATTTAAGCAGACAAATGCTGATTTAAGTTATTTATCTGATGTAGAAATTTTTTGGTCTCCTTCTCTATAGAGAAGAAGACGGGGTAAGGAAATACTCCTGGTCTTATCTCTCTGCCGGTGTCCAGAAAGGGCTTTTCAGATCATAAATTCAGCAATGATATCCATTGATCAATTGTCTGAGGGGGCATACGAGGCGCGTAACAAGGATATTAAAATATTCCAATAGCATCATACAAGAACAAGTTCTTGTCATAATACAATAAGTGATCTACTGAACAATTTGCTGCTGTCATCGAATCCGTTAATTTCGAGTTTACGAGAGCTATGTGAAAAAGTAAACACTCTCGCAGTAAAGAAGCACAAAATTTTGCTTTATTTGAGTGAAAGAACTTATTTGCAAGGTGAAGGAGAAGAGGAAGTAAGCATGGAGGATGAGCAGCACCTTTCGGAGACTAATGTAGAGTACGATAATTCATAAAATGCATCAACTTATTTGAGATAAGACCACCAAATAAATATATTACATGTATGCATGCATTGATATGTTAACATTAGCTGATGTTATTAATTTTACCCGTTATTGAGATCAATCTTTCCATAAAAATACTTTGGTCCCATTATGACTACGATCTGGCCATCAGAGGTATAGACAGATAACAACGGGGGCGTGACCTGGTAGCTAGCCAGTGTGTAGGAGAGTGCACGGGGTTAAAACTGCGATGTAGGCGAAATGAAACAATGTGTCCGTTCTCTCCATCTAGAGGTTTAGAGGAAATGGGTGTTCCAAAAGAAGTCATGCAGAATGCCACAGTTCTCAGTGACTGTGGGGCTAATGTAAAAAATGCACTAGAAAAGTATTGTTTGTTTAAATAAGGTAGCACATTTTCCTTTTTGTGCATGGGCACACCAGACATTAAACTTCCGGTTTTGAGGTAGTGGAATGTTCTTGTCATTTAGGAAGCTGCCATCTTCTGGTTCAATGTTTATGGATTTGAGATATTTGATACATTTTCCTACGAGATTTCAGGTCTGTTCGACCATTGTAGTTTTAGTTTCATATATACGATATGCAGCATGAGTTTGCTGCAGTACGGCTTCCCATTTACTTCTAAATATGCAAAATCTTTTGCATTTCCAGAGCCTGCAAACCATTGCACTAGGAATGGCCATGGGAAGGCTTAGCATCTGCTTTATTGCAGCTTTTACTAATCTTATTGGCCCCGTATAAGAATTTCTTTGTTATCATAACGGGAGGGGTGTCTGGATATTTGTAAATTAGATAAGAGCAAATAAATTTATTTAGAACATATTCCGATAAGCATGAGGAGTACTGAAGATGTCAGACTGACCAGTTTGTTCTTTGGGTACCTCACAATGGGTCTGAGGTTTAATATAATGGAATGATAAACATTACCCTTTATTTACCCTTATCACTGGAATTTGTGTGGAAGTCAAGTATATAGAAAGAGCCTTTCTACCGGTTTACTTTAGAAATAATTATAGCTACAGATTTAGAATGAAATGTAAGTCCAATTTTCCAATATCTTCAATTTGTCAATTTAGAAAACTCAGCTTAGTAACTTCATGATTACCTAGTGCTATGTATCTGCAAAGCCCTAGATTAATGACAGGGACAGCCCGGTGACGAATTTGAAACCAAACGTTTGACGCAATAGTCGGTTTACCAATTCTTTTAAACTATGATCACCGAGAAATTAAATAGTATATGTATATTACAACTAGAACCTTTTATCACGCGCCTCCGTTGATTGGCGATGTCCGTTTTCTTGTTATTTACTTGAATTTGTGCATATTTAGTTCGTGTAAAGGTCCAACATGTTTATTTTTTATATAACTGACATGCTCTCTAGAGTGAATTTATGTGACCAAGACCAATATTATCAAAGGCATTAGCTACATCTATAAAGACGATATCGACATTGTCTTTGTCTTCTCAATGTAAGAATAGATCGAATTACATTATTATTTATTAATGTACAGACAGACTAAGAGAACGCAGTTTGAAAATCGATGAATGAAATGTATTGACTTTGCCTTTTATTTAATATGCGATCAATCACACGGCGAACAGCAGAGTTAATTTACACTGGATGCCAACTTGAAATGTGCTTATTAACTGGGAGTAGCACAGTTCCTGCTTGTTGAGGACACGAAGGAATTGTTCAGATCTTAGTTCTTGCGCTCATTTGACTTGGAGGTTGATAGAATAGATTATTTTCTAGGGCTCCAATAAGGACATGGTCCGGTCCGGGTAAAGTATCAACTGCGATGTCATTCACTACATACGCAACTTCTCTTCTTGTCGGCGCGGGATCAAATATTATCATTAAACAGTATATTATACTTAAGGTGTGTTATATATTACAACTATCCTTTGGCTTGTATGAGATAGAATTACTCTGACATATGTTGTAGGGTCCAGCAAAATGGATAGTAGGATATAAAAAGAACAGAACTTCGAAACGAATTGACAAATTTATTGAAACACACACTAAAAGCATCTAAGAATATATGCCATTTTATCACAAAATACGGCACTACTTGGTTCTGAATATGACACCAGGTAGATGGTCACCAACGCATTCCTCTAGACGGCGAACGAAAGCTGCCATCACCCTATTCAGCATATCAATGGTATGTCCTCCAGGAAAGCACGTTTTGCAGCTAGCGTACGAGGACGTTAGTGTACATTTTAACCTTCAAGTATCCCACAAGAAGTAGTCGGGGCAGTCAAATCGGGCGAATGTGTCCAAATCTGGAAACCAATGGACCAGGAAAATGACACTGCAAGACATTCGTAGACTGGTGAGCCGTATGAGCTATTACTCCATTCTGTTGTAATCATATGTCTTTCTCGTTTTCCAGTCGTGGTTGGAGGAAGTCATTAGCATTTGCACATAGCGATTGCTATTAACCGTTACTGCACGGCCATGAAGAACCTCAAAAAGACATGGACCGATGATACCAAACGAATTCACGCTGCACTACACAGTTACAGGTTCACTCTGCTGGGGTTTTGTACAACTGACAAGGGATGACGAGCGCCCAGTATCTGCAATTCTCTTTAGATGAAAGTAGGCCTCATCTGACATCATCGTGTTGTTTCGCACCTCCGGGTCGGCTGCTAAGAGTTCAAGGAAGCGCGAGGCGAAGGTTCGTAAGGCAACTTTATCTTGTTCTCTGAGTTTCTGTGCAACCTATAATTTGCATACATGGAAGTGCATAGATTTGCATAAATGATGGGCCTCAGTGAACGATCTGACATTCCTGGCGTCAAGGCATGTCTCGCAATAGAACGCTAAGGACTTCGGATGAGTGTTTCGCGGGCCCCCTGTACTCGCTCCGGGATCCGCTGTGTCTTCGGACTCCCTGTATTTTTCTCCTTAGCTCAAGATGCAGTAGTTATACATTGTTGCATCTACGAACAATTGTTTGACAATCTGGAAATGTATCATGTCGTCCAAACTCGAAATGGCAATATCAGATGCCATAAAATTTAGGAATATTTACAGTTCGTATAATACCATTGCAATGAACGATGGGAACGATGCAGTTTTGTTTTGTTTGCTTCGGCGTTAGTAGCTATGGAGATTTGGCCACTGGGACACTTTGCGTTCATTTCAATGTGTGAAGGCATGGTCCAATTCTTTCACGGAAAACAATTATGTAATGGGTAAATAAGTTTGCAATATGTGGTGGTGTGCTAGACATTAAACATGGACCATCGAAAACAATGCCTACTTCAGAAAATGCTGCACGAGTGAGACAAGCTTTTGAACGCAGTCCGCGCCGTTCAGCTAGTAAACAATAAAGAGTATTGGGAATTTCTCGAAGAGATTTAGGACGCATATTACGTGAACTCAGAAGGATTGGAATGGATCCAAAGAACGTTTACTTCCAACAAGACAGTTGGAACGCACGACGTTCCTCAAAACTTAAGTTAAGTCCATCATCTTAAGGTTTGGAGACATGCATGGTCTACCCGCTCGCCCAATCTTAAAGTTCCCGATTTCTTCTTGTGGAGATTTTTGAAAGGGAAGGTCTATACTAGACGTCGTGCAACTCTACCAGCACTGAAAGAAGCCATTACTGAAGAAATTGCGGCAATAAATTTAATGTTGACCTGCTGCATCGTGTGTTTTCCAGCTGCATTACACGCTTGCAGGAATGCCTGGACTGTAGTGGAGCTCATCTTAAAAATGTAACACTCAAACAATAATTCCATAAGATGAGTTAAATAACTGACATGTTCTATAATTTGTTATGTTCCTCTCCTGTCTGAGTAATTAGGTATAAGCCTCCAAAGCTGGGAACTTGCTATGCGCCATCATGTACGAGTATGTGTGTATGTATGTATGTCTATGTGTCTGTATGTAATGTATGTATGTGTAAATAGCGCCTTATGGCACAACAGCCCCTCTGGGCCAAGGCCTACCACCTCTGACCAAGAAGGCGTCATAGGTTGGGTGCAGTACTGGAAGTGGGACGTGCTCAGCGCCCCTGCCGGCCGATTATACGGTCTTCTTGGCCAAGGAGCGCTACTTTTCCATCAAGTAGCTCCTCAATTAGCTCCTCCAGGACCTAACGAGGCTGAGTACATCCTGTACTAGACCTCCCAGCGAGGAGAAATACCCACACCGCTACCGGGGATCGAGCAAGGGTACATAAGGTTATAGAGTCATTTAACAAAAAAATGCAGCTAATTAACGCTTTAAAATTATTACTGTGTTTAAGGTTTATATGAGTAAATTATCAAGCATAACTTAAAACAGCATTAAATATGCATTTTTGTGACTTGGATGGTTTCGTAAGGTAGCAGTCTCACAGCTTCACTACAATCTTCCAAGGATGCGTAGGGTATTTACTTTTATCCCTCGTAGTTAGAGATTATAGTTATGCAGAATTAATCCTCTCACAATAGATTAAACTTATGTAGATTAAATCTACGGTTAAAATCTGCTGCAATTAAATGATGAAGTACAGGTTAAATGCATGGGCCACAGATGACACAAGAAATAAAGCAGATGTAATAATGACGAAATTGGCAACAAAAGCATAGTCCGACTTCTGACGAATTTAATAATCATATACTAAAGCAATATTTTAACAGCAATTAAATGTCCAGGGCTGAAATATAGACGCACGTAATGAATAACGGGCAAATTAAAGCACTATCAAAAAGAAGGCGAAGAAAAATTTTAATTAGCTATATAGAAGGGGTACAATAACCAACAACAAAGGCATCATTAGCTATTGTATTCAAATTAGAATGCTCGAACACACTTTGTTTGCATGCATCTGTTACCGCAAGGCACCTTTCAGGAAAGGAGTATACATCTTTATGGCCGTCTAAATGTATTAGTAAAGAAATTAAATAAAATAGCCTTCAAACAGGTTATGGTGCAGGAAACACTACAAACAAAATCACCAGTCAATACAAAGGAAGTTATATTACGAGGGTGAATCAAAAATAAGCTGCACTTGTACGCTACAAGAGCACGCTGTGAATCGTGACGGTGGCCAATGTGTAGCAAGCTACAGTAACTGCTGACACATCCAATAGGTAGGGTGGTGTGGTATCCTGTCGTGTTGTGTGAGCAGAGCAGGCCTGGCTCAATGGCATGCCAACTGGATATTCACTCCAAATTGGAGTTGCTAACAACAATCAGATTTCTCTGGGCTAAACAGTTCATTTACATGGACATTCATTGTGAAATCACTGCTCTTTATTGTGGGCATGCAATTTTTCACCGTAACACCTCATACGGCCCACCAAACGTCGGAACTGCCACAGCGGTTCAGGTGGGATGCAAGACAACATCCCCCATACAGTTCAGACTTAGTGCCATGCGATTACTATGTGTTTAGTAAGGTGAAAACGGATCTTGTTGGACGACAATTCCGAAACGATAAGAAGGTGAAAGCAGCTGTATAGCTGTAAGCAATTACAGGTGATTACACAGCATGAAGATGATCCCTATACATCCAGAATCGAAAAGTTGGTTGCCCGATCCGATAAATGTTTACAGTCTCTTGGGGACTATGTGGAAAAGTGAACTTACATTGCAAGTTCAAGTTACTTTTTGATTCGCCCTCATATAAGTATTGGTTAATCAAGACAGCCGAAGTAGAATAATATGTACATTATGAACGAAGAATGGAGGAACAGAGGAGGGGCGAAGAAGAAGATAATGCAGAGGATGATCGAACTATATATATAAGGGAGGTTGGTGAGTGCGGAGTGGATAATAGGAGGGTAAATTGGGTGGGGGGGGGTTGGAGAGAAAGAAGGCTAGAGTGTGGAGCTGGAGTGTGGAAATGGAGGAGTCAGGGAATGATAACGGAGGAGTTAACGAGTGGGTGATGAAGGGATAGCAGAAGTTGAGAAAAAAGGGCTCGAATAGTAAAATAGTGGATGGGTGTGTACTAATACTCAATTATGATTGAAATAAAGTTTAATGAAAGTGTGTAGGAAAAGTGTTTAAATTCAGGGGTGATGTAGGTTATAGTAGAAGTTATTTCTTTTTTTTTTTTAGAAATGTATTCAGCCCTTAATCTACTTCACGCTAATCGAGATACACCTTTATAGTAATTATTTTATCACGCATTTGCTTATAGGTACAGTGGGAATAGCAAAATGCAGCGGGTTAAGCATGGTCAGTTTTTTAACAACTGTTTGGTGTTAGATGTTTTAATCCACTCTCTTTACACGACCATGACATTAAAAAGTTGTGACGAACGACTTCATCAGAAAGGTTTAAGTATTTGTAAATTCAAACCCATAATATAAAAAACAATTGTCTCAAAATATGTCATAAATTGTGTACTTTAATCAGACGTGTTTTCTTGTACTTAATATTTTTTCTATCTTTTTACCTGTAATGCAGAAGTCATCCATATATATTTTGTATGCTATTAAAATATCTTAAACATATGATGTAATAGAAATGGCTAGTATTTTTTAAGAAAATAACAGCTTTTAACATTTCTTCATGTGAGGGGTCGTTTATGGTGCTGGTGGTAGAGTATCCTTCAAGGTGGTAAGATGGTAAGCGGAGATCCGTGGTTCAAATTCCGGCTATAGCATTGAATGTTTCAGTCCTAATTCCACCTCTTATCCTTCAAGATTTTCGTCTAGCATCCTTAGGAGATACTGAGCTTAAATACGTAGTTTGGTTCGTGCTTGTTTGTTTTTGTTATAACACGCACACACGCACACATATTTAATGCTATTTTTAGTCGTCTAATGAAAAAATATTCTTGAAATGGAAATATTTTATAACCATTTTTCGCTGTTTGTCTCATTATTATAAACTGTCACCGGTATATCTTAATAGGGGAAATTCTTGGCATAACATCCCCCGGGATTTCGCTCACTGGCTGGAGCTCAGTTGGTCATTTCCACAATTGTGTACTGCTACCTGGCGCACTGCTGTTAACGTTACTGTACTGGAAACTACGCAAGTGACGCAGTAGGATGAGCACCAAGGACTCCCTGGAGGAATTTAGCGCATGCGCAGGAATGTGATTATGCTAAGGTCGTTCATTCCACTACACAGATGGTTAAAGAGCTACATACCTTCCGTGTTAAGATACCAAAATGAAGTTAACAAATTGTCACAATCGTTCGTTCTCAAACTTCGACACGCGTCCAAACCGTGTATTTCCGTTTAGGGTTTCCTATCTGAAAATCAATCAGTTTGTCATCCCGCACAACATATTAAGCGTTGTCGGAGTTTTTGGGACACCAAGTATATGTATACATATACATATTTATTTTTTATCTATTTATTTATACTACCCCTGAAACATTTCTAGACACATAGGATTTAGTTATAATTAAGCTAAAACATACATGAAAACAATTTTTATTTAACGTATAGCACTTTTCCATGATAACATACAGTGTTGTAACAAAATCTTGTTTATCTATAAAAATATACAACTGAAATTTATACTTAGGTTATTTTCTACACTTTCAACTCCTCTAAGTATCCTCCCTTATTTACGAGTATATTATAGGTATATAATTATAAATATATATTTCTAAATTGGAAGACAAAATTAAAACAAAAAACAAGAAATGGACAGAACATTTAATGAGGATGAGTGAAGAAAGGATACCTAAGAGGACCTTCCTATAAACCCAAGAGGAGCACGAGATGTTGGCCGACCTCGCAGAAGATGGACTCCACTGATGACTTCGCCGGAACGGGCTGCATAGCCTAAACCATGTAGAAGAAGAAGAAGAAGAAGAAGAAGAAGAAGAAGAAGAAGAAGAAGATTATAGGTATATAATCAAATTGGAATTGATTCTATAATGAAACCATTTTTAATGTTGTAGAGGACGTTATTAGAAGTTTGTCCGGAAACTTTGGGGTTTAGAATATCTATGTACCTGATATATACGCCATCAATTGTAAAATTGTAAAATTTATATATCATTTTAGTGTAGATATCAATGTCATTAGCACAACATGAAATTACCTTGTTCTATTCGACGTTATAACTTCAACTTGTATTATAGTGCTCAGTGGGGATTATGTCACTAAACTAAGTGAAGCAGATCGGTTTACTATGTGACCAAAGCTATTAAGTGTGTCTGTTAGGAGCTGAATTAGGTTATTCAATATTTTAGCTGTTCTATTTGACATACTTTCGTAACTTGGTATGCCACTCACATGACTTTCTCTACTCTTGTACTAACCATTCTTACAAACCTTTATTCCTATATCTTCTTCGTGTCGGTTAAGATAAACATTGCAGAAATTATCTTATTGTTTATCTTCTTGTAGTTACAAGGAACACAGTACTAGCGAAGAATCAAATCGTTTGAAGCTTTCAAATTCCGTTCTCTTTGCACGGCTAACAAAAAAATGAACAACGATGTTCTATTTGACAGAAGTATAAGTTATCCAAAACTCACACAAATAATAAGGAATATCTCCGAAATAGTTCACTGTACAAATATATATATAGTAAGATTTGGCCCATCTCTTACGGCTTACCGGTTATGCAGAAGTTATCGAGGGTAAGCAGGACTGCATGGGCTATAGCCAGAAAATTCAAGATATGCATTTCATTTGCCATAAAAATATCTCAAACTTATGACATTTTAAATAAAATCGTTAGAGCCATTTTCAAGAAAATCAACATTTTCGAAATATTTTCCCTATAGAGAGTAGTTTAGGGTGGAATTTTCTTCAAAATCTTAATGTCGTATCGTTGAAAGACATTAAGCTTAGATACCAACTTTGGTTTTTAACGGACTCTTGGTTTTTGAGTTGTTCTGTACGCACGCACGCACGCACGCACACACACACACACACACACACACACACACACACACACATACACACACAAACTCACGGGCTTTTTTCTATAATTTATTTTTTTGGATTCAGGGAGCTTCAAAATGTATATTTCTGGTGAAGTCTCGACATCAAATTTTTGGGCGGAATACAATACTTCCTCTACTTACTAGACGCAATAGAGAAAGTAAAAGGGCTTTCGGAGCGGGAGATGCTAAATTGTGCCACTGCAATAGATGAAGCATAAAGGTGATCTTAAGTTATTTTTGGTAAAAGAGCTGCCATTTGGTGTTCGCGGACCTCAGTTTATGCACCACTATCTCAGAAAAGTTTTGAGAAACAGAACGCTCCAATTGTTTGTTGGCACGCAAACAATGACAGGCACTTGAGAGAAAAGTGGAACGTCGCGTCTCTTTATGAGAAGAGCAGTGATTGCAGTCCTTGATACGCCCTCGAGGGAAGTACCGCAAGTGTTTGTTAAAGCAGAACTAAGCTCTTGAGAGGCGCTGCAGGCGTGTCAGGTGAATTCTATCACTAAACCCTCTATTTAACCACTGTAGGACCGTAAAATCAATATATCCTTAGTAGCAAATCTTAAAGAGTAGTTCTCGGAGTAAAACACTGTTATTGATACTAATTCACAGTGAATACCAAGCCTCAAAGCTGACGATTACAAAAGAGGACATTTTCAACTTCTTTCCGGCGGTTTGTTTTCTATTAGACAATTATGAAAATCCTCCAAAAATTACACTGGTCGGCAACGTTTTCTGCTCTGATGAAATAATGTATGATTATTGTATCCTTACCTACCCTAAATCCAAAACTAGTAATGAAATCTCTCCGCCACCCACAGTTCTCAACAGCTAGCGGCATCAGCATCGAGAAATATCGAGTTCAGCATTAAAACACCTCAAGGTGCTGATTACAAATTTGTTTAGATTAATTTTCAGGCATTTTATATATTGTATGACCATGAAAGAATAGTACAATGTATCTGATTGTTTCCTAGTAAAGTTATGTTTACGTCTGAAGTCATATAATCGTGACAATGAGTGATCACGGAGCGCTGCAGTGGCCGGCAAGTACCAGTCCTAACGGAGTGTAGTGAAGTGCAAACGAATTTGCTACTCGTTCATTCTTATTCACAACACTATTCCCACTGACGTTTAGAGTGCCAACTGGTGGCGTGGATGGAGTTGTCATATCTTTAATTACTTCGGTCGCTCCAAGATGTAACTCAACAAGCAGAATGTTTAACACTCTGAATCTATAACTTGATAACAACAAATTCTTTTACTATCAGTAGGTATATTGAGAGGACCATCTCATGTCTCATGTCATTAGCAGTGGAGGAACGTTAAAGGACAGATTTACAACTTCTTGGAATGTGGTCGTTAAAGGATAGTAGAAATTCCTATTTTCATACTAAAACTATCAACTTCTTGGCAATTTCTGACGTTCCCTTAAAAGCCCTGTTAGCGTAAAATGAAATAACCCTCAAAATAAATAATTTGTTTAATAAAACCACTGCTGTGGAAACCTCACTTATGATGCTTTGATCTCGCAATTTGGAGGAATAGCTGATGAATAAAGTGTGGATTAGAGTGAGTTGGTCCGTGATTTTAAGTTACTGATGCAGGGAGCATGCTGTCTTGTGTGTCACCTGGGTAGATTGTGGGTAAACAAATATACCGAAATATACCGTTAAAACGACGAATGCTTTAAATTCCAAAGAATCTCATGCAATTCATCTAACAAAATCCCTAAGCTCAATGGACTTCGAGAAGTTCAGTTTTTATACAGAACAACTTTTGCTCCACCAATATCACAAATTATGTAGAGACTAAAAACTTCACTTCAATAAAACTGAGTTGTACTCAGTACACAACCAATGCGTTTCAGCACCTTGTCTGTACCATTTTCGAAGTAAACTGACCTTGGGCAACCAAGCTACGAAACATTACACGATAGTGCCGACGTCACGTTTACGTCACAATGGGTCCCTTTAATTCCTTTAATAATTTAACCTCTGGATTTATTTTAAAAATAACCAAAAATGATCTACCACAGCTAATTTCTCTAACTGTTTAAATTTGATATTTCTTATTTTTTAAAAATTGGTTTAAATTTTTTATTTGCCCAGGGGTGGTAAGTACACTTTTTAAGCTTGCAGTGATCTTTTATTTATTTGATTGATTTATTTACTTATCCATCCATCAATCCATCCGTTCATCCATCTATTTATTTAATTTTAAGATTGGAAACTTCATTTACGGCCTTCTAATTCTTAAATTTCTCTATTTTAATGTATAAATTGTGTACTTAAACCATTAAGTAATGCCGTGTTAATAATGTATTTATTAAACCCCTAGCGCAACAGCCCTGAAGGGCCAAGACTTGCCGCCCAGCTGCTGTGTCCCCCACCTATGCCCACTACAGGCGTCATGGTGGGGCCAGTTATACGACCTTCTCGACCTGGAGCTGCTATCAAGTAGCTCCTCAATTGGTTCTCAATAGGTCCCCGGAGCTGACTGCACCCCGTACCAGACCTCTCAGAGGAGATGAAATCCCCATGCTGGTACCGGGGATCGAACCTGGGTTCTCCGTGTCAGAGGCAAGCGCGCTACCTGCGCTACGGAGGCGTGTGTTCATATTCTGTTACACTCTTCCTTATTAAGAGATATATTTATCAACCTATAAATTAAACTTATGTGAAAGAGGGTTAAAGCTTTTGTTTTTTGTATAATTACTAGTTGTAATTATGTTCAGTTCATAATCTTTTGTTAATATCTTCAAACCCAGGACTGGAAGACAGCCTTTGTTTTCAATTTCTATAGTGAATTTTATGGCTTTATATTGTGAATTCAAAATTTTGAGGCATCATTGATCAATTCCTCAAGAAAATAACAAAATAGCAAAAATGTCCCCTACATGCCTATACCAAGTTTTGAAAATTAGAGGAAAAGCTGTAGTAAAGTGTACTTCGAAAAAAAAATCATGAAAAGATTGGCAAGAAATGGTGATAATGGACAACCCATAATTAAGCCAGATGTTTGTTGAAAGAAATTGTCATTAAACCTAAAAAAGTTTATCCAAACAAAGATTTGTAAGCTTCACAAAATCATTCATTAATTCTTTGTTTAGTTCAATGGAATGTAACCATTCCTTCAATAATATTAAAAGTTTTCCTCTACGGATGCTAGAAAATAGAGCAGCTACATAAAAGGAAATGAGTTTCTCTTAGCTGACAATACTGTGTTACTGATCTTTTTTACTAATTCAACAGAAGTTTTAATACTTCAGTTTTCAAATTGTTCAAAAGTGCAGAATTTTTTATTCAACCATTTTGCTAAGTTGTAAGTTGGTAAAGTTACACAATTTATAATGGGCCTCATTTTGTTCCCAGGTATATGCATTTTTGGAAGTGCATACATTCAACGAAAACTGGATTACTGACTTTTAAAACATGTTTTTCTTTGTCAGATATAATTTTCGCTTCTTTATGAAGTTTATCAAAAGACGTAATGCATGATTTTTAAAGGTCCTTACTAATTATCACCTTCAAGTAAAACTTCTACTCTTCTTTTTCTTCTTCTTCTGCTTCATGGTTTTAAGCCTTTGACGTGTTTCTGCTTCAAGAAATCGAATCTCTCCATCTATAGTAAGTGGACGTCCCATTCTTCTTCTGCCTTTTGCTTGATATCGAAGCAAAATCCGTATTAACCTGTGTTGTGGTATTCTTTCTATATGTTCTAGCCAGTTTGTTCTTGTTTTGTTTATTCTGTCTTTTATGTTGTATATTTGTAACTCTGTCCTAATATCTGTGTTGTGTTTTTTATCTAAAAGTATGTAGGTTCCTACTGAGCATAAGAATTTCATTCCGTTCTATCTGATCTGGTAAGTATCCAATTGTCGTAGGCATAGGTTAACATGGGAACTGCCATTGTTTTATAAAATAGTAATTGAGTTCTTAATGGTTTGTTTCTCAGTGTGCTTATTATTCCGTACATACTATATAACCTATTTAATATTATGTTAATGTTGTTCCTTTGACAGTAGGACACATTAAATCCTAAATAATTAAAATTATTTACTTGTTCCATTATTTTGTTACTGACTACTGTTTTACCCTTAAGTAGCTTATCCCTTGGAACGCCATCACTTTTGTTTTCTTCTCTGAAATTCTCATATTATAAATACCAGTTCATTTAATTTGTGCTCTGCCATTTGTAGTTCGTATTCCATTTTACTAAATATTACTTCATCATCTGCATACAATATGGTGTTTAAGGCCTTGTCATTTATTTCAAAATTTACATTTAGTTTCTCTTGCCATTGTCTAATGACTTCTAAATATATACACTAAACGTAGCTGGGGACATTAGGTAGCCTTGTTTAACACCTTGGTTAGTTTTAATTAGTTTATCACTATTGTTAATTGATTTAATGGTGTTCCAAGAAACATTGATAACCCTTAGTATGTTGTGCGCGATGGTAAACTGCTTGATTTTCAAAAAAGAAGCGCTGTCTGGAAATACGTGGTTTGGACGCTGGAAAGCGTCAACATTTGAGAACGAACGGTTTTGACAACTTCTTAACATTCGTTTTGGTATCTTAATATGGAAGGTATGCTACCGTTTAGCCATCGTGTACTGGGATGAACGACCTGAGCATAACATTCCTGCGCATGCACTGAATTCCTCCATAGGGTTCTTGGTGCGTATCCTACTACGTTACTTGTGTAGTTGCCAGTACAGTAACGTTTTCAACAGCAGTGCGATACGCATCAGTACACAGCTGCTGAAATGGCCGTTATGAACTCCAGCACACTTTGATGTAAATGTGCGGAACTACCTCAATGTCGCATATCTAATCGATGGATTGTTAGAGGTGGACCAGTTCCATGGCCAACAAGTTTGCCAGATCTGACACCTCTCGACTTTTTTCTGTGGAGTTGTATGAAAAATATGATGTATGGCCCTGCTGTAACGTCATCGGGGGATCTTATTGTTCGAATCCACGGAGTGATTCATAATCTTCAAAGACAACGGCACGTATTGGGTCATGTACATGAGGCTCATCAATGCCGGTATAGGCTCTGCAGTAACGTAAGAGGTACACAGCTCGAAATCCTTTTTAATGCAGACAGCTCAATGTTGGGTTTATTGACGAAATGTGAACGCACACCCATCTCACAGTTCGATATGATACAACACCCAAACCGTGTATTTCCGGACACTGGTTCCTATTTGAAAACCCACCAGTTTGCCGTTCCACACCATTGTTGGTGTTCATTTGGGACACCCTGTACATGTTGCACAATACCTATAAGATTTAAATTACTCTTTATTATATACTCCTTGATACATTATCTCCCAAAGTTTCCTTTGTATTAATCTGTTGCACGCTCTCTCATAATCAATATCAGATTCATCCAAAATAATACAGTTTCCTTTATCAGCTTTATCTCTTTCTTTCAATGGTGTTATGATGTGATTATTATGAATTCCATTATGATCATGTTTACTTATGTCCTGCGAGACATAACCACTTACTTTTGAACAAAGATTTATCAGGCTCATCTAAATCTTGACTAGTAACGTCTATATGAGCCACATAATCATCTATATTTTTTTTAAATATAGGCATGTTTTTAAACCCTGATTTAGGAACTGAAGTTCCCAATAACTGTAAAATATGTTTGAGCTTTTAAGATTGCAGTGTTTCTTCATTTGCAAATTTTAGTCTCAACTTGATGTAACATTGGTCTACCCTATGGTTGCACCGAGCCTGTTGGCTCAGGCAGTAGCGCCTGGTCGTGGGTTCCATTCCCGCGGCCGACCTTCTTAACCTTGGGGTTCCCGGGAATTTTTCCGGATCACTCAAACGAATGCTGAGAAGTACCTTATATTCCCCGTTTCCACTTCCTTACATTTCATTCTCTCTTCCCGGTCTTTCCAGGTTGTTAGAGTCAGTGGATTCGCCGTCGGACTGCACTGTGGTGGTGCTTGCGTTCTGGAAATACAGTACTCGGCTGTGGGAAAACGCAGTTGTTGGCCCGCCGCCATGCCAGCGGTGCTGACTGTTCAACCGGAAGTAGCTGGTGGCGGGCTCTCTTGGTGACCTAATTCCGTTGGACTGGAGAATTTTCCTGCACATGTTAGGGACCCTCCGTAGTTGTAGTTTCACCTTTGGTTGCCTATAGGGCACTTTCATATCATCCTTCCTCCCAGGGTCTGATGCACAATAATTCATCGGCTGACGTGCCTAAATCTCTACCGCGGCGGACAGATGGACAGACAGACAAAGATAGACAGACCCTCTGGTTGCACGGATCATAGTCTATAAAATGCACACAGTATACAGTAAACACTGAAGGACTCTTGTTGCGCAAAACTGGATTTCGGTGCCAGCCGCTGCCAGCTTCATTTTTAAACACTTGTCTTCATCTTCCTCATCAAGATAGGCCAAATTGACCTGTTCCGGCTCAGAATTCATCCTCCCATCGTCGTCGAGGTCTTCCAACATCTCTTGTTCCTATGGGTTTGTATCGCATTGCCTACTTTGCCGGTCTATTATTCTGCATTCGGAATATATTGTCGTGCCAATTTGGTTTGTAATTTATACTTTTGTCTTTTACGTTATACATATTTAGCTGTTCTCTAATAGCTTTGCTTCTCATATGGTCTGTGAGGGAATATCCATCAACACATCCAAGAAATTTCATTTCTACTGTTTCTACCATTCTTCTTTCTTTTCTATTCATGGCCCAATTCTCTGAGCCATAAGTCAAAATGAGTACTGCCATTAAAATTCTAAGGCTTTCACGGCCGGTGTCAATACTAGATGCAATAATATTAACCGGGCTTGTGGGCCGTGGTCTATTGGGTTCCTTCTTCCCAAACGTTTCGTCTGCGACTACGGCAGACATCTTCAGTGGCGGCGAGGTCGAAGTTTCCTAGTGGAGATCTCAGCACCGACTGTGCTGGTCAGAGGCTCCAGAGGCAGTTCGAGTCGAGTGGGGAAGTTTATTCCCCCACCCGAAGTGTCTTTACCGCAGTACCTAGCCGTTATACGGCTTTACCTGCGCGATAGTATGGTGTTTTGGTCTACAGGGATTTAAAATCTGGGAATGTTTGGGATCAGGGGTATCTTAGGGACAAGATGAATGATGGTAGGGATAGGTCCATGAACGGGCACTGCCCATACATGCTGATTGACTGGTTAGTCAATCAGGTGACGCGCTAATCTCCTCCTGGTTCTGGCCGTCAGTCACACACTGAGAGGTGATCTGAGTTAGGCGATTTACTCTGTTTTAAGTACAGATATTCGTTTTGCCTTTCCCATCTGCGAAAATTAGACCGTTGGACTTAAGATGTCCTTCGGCAATTTTTTAGATGGTAGTCGGCGAGGCTCTCTCTGGTCGTATTGTCCCAGAGTATTCACCAGTGGGTTAGGATGGTTCTGGAGTTTGTTGTACATTGTTCGAGCGCGGGTTTTAATCACGTCGACAATGTACGGGATGCCGGAATGTTCGTGAAGGATGTGGGCAGGAAATCTCCAACCAGTGTCGTAGATCATCCTTAATGCCCGGTTCTGCAACGTCTGGAGTCTGATGAAGGTGGACTTTGCCACCACTCCCCAGATCTCGCATCCGTACAGGACCAGAGGCGGGATGATCGCACGATACAGTTGGAGTTTCAGGCGAATGGGCATGGTTTTGGAGCTGAGGATGGGATACAACTGCCGTAGGGCTGCATGACCTTGTAGTACTTTGCCCCTGACGTGATGCCTATACGTTAGCCGCCGGTCCAACGTGACCCCGAGATACTTCGCCGTAGTGACCCAAGGGATCCGACGGCGCCGAAGCACGAGGTCCTGCGGGAGCCGGTTTGCCAGCGTGTTGGCCAGGAGAATCGCAGAGCTTTTCTCCGGGTTGATAGACATGCGCCAGTTCTCGCACCATCTACTGATGGCACAGAGGTGGGCTTGTACTTGACGGTAGCTGTAGCGCGGGTTCTTGTTAGCTGCGAAGATCATGAGATCGTCCGCATACTGACAGATGTGAGTGTTGGGGTGCGTGGGGAGATCGGCCATGTAAGCATTAAAGAGTGCCGGTGACAGTACACTGCCCTCGGGGACTCCTGCGCCAATGGGCCTTTCTCGGGAAAATGAACCCTCCACTTTCACCCGGAAGCTACGTTCCTGTAGGAAACTAGCCACCAAGTAAATATATGGAGGGGGGATTTCGTGCTGTATGAGCTTGTAGATAAGCCCTTCGTGCCAGGTGGTAGAGAACGCCTTTTCCACGTCAAGCAACACTGCCACCGTTTTGGCCCTTTCCTGGTAAGCCAGGGAGGCCTTTTCGGCTACACGCAGTAGTTGCTCGGTTGTGGAATGGTCAGAACGAAAACCAAACTGATGTTCCGGTAGGAGGCCTTTTTCCTCTAAAAGAGGTCGAAGGCGGGTCAGGAACAGTTTCTCGAAAACTTTCGAGATAACTGGTAGGAGGCTGATGGAGCGGTAGCTGGAAGGAAAGATCGGATTCTTGCCCGGCTTCAACACGCATACCACACGCGCCTTCTTCCAATCTTCTGGAAAATGACGCATGCTTAGGCACGCGTTGTAGATCCGAGTCAAGTGCATCACGGCTCTAAAGGGAAGGTGCTGGAGCATTTCCGCTGTTACCCGGTCCTGCCCAGGGGCTTTTCTAGGTTTTAGGTGTTGGATGGTGTTAGTTACCTCGCGAGGGGTAACTATCGGGATGTGGAAAACCTCGTGGCCCGCAGGTCCAACTTCTAAGAAGTCTTCTACTGCTTGCTCCACGAGGTCAGTATGATCGTCGTTCTGAGGGTCGACTCTAGGCTGGAATTGAGTTTCCAAATAGTCTGCTAGCGCCTCTGCTTTTTCCCTCGGTTCAAAGACAAGTCTTCCCCGAGGGCTATGCACAGGATGCTGGTGTACAGTTTTATCTTTCCTCAAGCCTCGGACGATGCGCCATGGTTTCCTCTCCTGGAGGTTTACATGTCGCAACGTGTTTTCCCAAGCTGCTTGCCTATGCTTTCTTAGGAGTCGTCTCACCAGGGATTTGAACCTCTGGTGTATTACTCCTATCCTAGGGTGACGGAATCTCTGCCATAGCCTTCTAACAGCGTTTTTCGCTTGAATGAGGCGTTTCAGTGGAACAGGGATAGCTGTAGGGTTTGGTGCATCGGTAGGAATACGGTGGGTATGAGCACGCACCGCATTTAGGATAGAGGTTGAGAACCCCGTGGCTGCCTCCTCGAGAGCCTCTATCGAGTCTATTCGAGGACATGCTTCCACGGAGTTGTGGAGGGCTAGGACGGCTGCATCCCAGTCGACTTCCTCAACCCAATCAGGCACTCCCAGCGCAGTTAGATTAACGTCTGAGTCGACCACAACAGGGTTGTGATCAGAATCCAGAGCGTCAATCACCGAGAGATCCAGGTGAAATGGAATGTTCTTTGTGACAATGAAATCTATGACATCCGCGGCGCCGCGTGCCGGGTAGTATGTTGGACCTCTCGGCCCGTGTACATGCAGGGCGGGGTTCCCGCTTATGAGACGGTACAATCCCCGACCCTTCACGTTCTGGGTGCGGCTGTGCCAGCTTGGGTGTTTGGCGTTGAAGTCGCCTGCGATACAGACTCTTTGGTGTAGGTTTAGGAGTGCCGTAATGTCCGCTTCATAGAAGCGCCCATCCGGAGGATCATATACCGCTACAAGTACCACGTCGCATCCGCCTAAGGATAGTCTTATGGCGGTTGCCTCTAGGTGTTGTAGTGGCGGAATGGTAACAGGAATATGTGTGAGATGGTTCTTTATGAAAATGGCAGTACCTCCGCCCTGTCGGCCGACCCGATCAGACCGATGGGCGACGTAACTTGGCAGACTGAACTGTACACCGGCGTGCAAGTGTGTTTCACAGACCATAAGGATATCAATCCCATGGCTGTCTACAAACTCTAACAGGCCAGGTCTCTGCTCTCTAATACCATTTGCGTTCCAGAACGCAGCTCTAAATGAACGCACATTTCTATGCGCCATTTAAGAGCTTATGGAATTAGCGTAGAGTTCCTTGGCCGTTTGAAGCACTACGAGGTGCTTCTTCACAGCCGAAAGTTCAGGGTTGAGGATTTGCTCTCTGCAGCGCCTTAGTATGGGGAGGGAACGTTGTACGAGGTCCGCAAACCAAGTTGCCAGTTCAATAAACTCCGCCATGTCCTCTGAGCCAAAGGCCTCTCCCAAGACCTGTGACTGAGTGCTTGTTGTGTGGGTCCTACTTATAGAGCCAGTCTGTGATGACGGGCCAGCGCTGATTGGCTGCGCTGTTGCTGTTGCCTGGTTGGCTGTAGCGGCTGGTGCCTGATTGGCTGGTGCAGTTGGTGGGGGAAATTGGGTAACACTTTTGTTACCTGCCTCCACCGTGGCTGGTTCTGGCTCTGCACTTACAGTCACATGAGCCTTTCTTCCCTTCCTCCTCTTTTTAGGAGGACGTTTGTCCTTTGGGGCAGCACTGGGGGGTGGCACAGGATGTTTTGTGCCCACCTTTGGGGCGACGCTTGGGACTGGCGTTGTCTTTTGACTGACAACTTGGTTCTGTGGGGTTGCTTCTGCACTCTCGGCCCGTACTAGGGCACTTTCGTGCTCCGACATTGCCTGTGCAAAAGACACCCCCTGTCGGATCTCTGGTACTTTGCCCTGTCTTCCTTGCATAATTGCAAGTCGCTTTGGGCAACCACGATAGATGCCAATGTGGCTCCCGTCGCAGTTTGCACACTTTTTGTTCTCTATTGGTGTCGGGCAATCCTTCACCAGGTGCTCACCCGCACAGCGAAGGCACTTGAGTTGCCTCTCACAAGCATGACTCGAGTGGTGAAAGCCCAAGCAGTTGTAGCATTGGGCTGGTCCCTCTCTGCTGTGGTAGGGCTCAATGGTGACCCTCGTGTTATACAGATGAGTCACCTCGTCGATTTTTGGGGTTCCCTCCCCCTGTTTCTCAACTACCACTAAAAATAGTGGCAGGGGTACCTTGGTGGGTTTCCCCTCTTTTACCTTTGTGGTGGTTAGTTGTACCACGGACCTCGGTTTGATTCCGTGTTCGTCCTGTAGGCCGTCACGGATATCCTGGGGGTCTGTCTCAGAATCAAGACCTCTGACAACTCTGCGAACCACGTGGGGACGCTGAAGTGAGTAAGTGTGGAACTTAATTCCACTCTCTTTCAGTACCCCTTTCGCGGCCTTGTGGTCGTCAGAGGTAGTGGTTCTGATGACAACCCGTCCTGGATGCCGGGTTGCCTGGAAATTGGCCTTTAACTGCCGTCTCAGTTCCTTCATTACCTTTATGTGGTTCGGGAACGGATCAGACACAATCGGAGGGATTCTACCCTCCTTTTGTGAGGCCTGGTTTGGGGCGAGCGCTGCAGTTGCAGATGTTGATGAAGCAGGAGTCCCTTCCGGCTTTGAACCGGAAGATCTCCTCCTGCGGTTCTGCACTACAACGAAGCCGTCGTCATCCGGCGTTGTAGGTGCTGGGACAGGGGTCATAGGTACTGGTGGTGGTGTGACAGGGACTGCTGTCCCTTGGTTCACAAGGCCAATAGCCTTTTTGGCCTTCGGCCTGTTCTTGGCCCTGAGGAGCGTCTTGGCTTTCGCCTTGACGATGTTCACCCTTGGACCATGGGAAGGGTTCTGGGTAGAGGTACCTATCGCGTCAGGTCTTACCTTGGCGTTGGTACTCGGCATGTCTATAGTCATTGCAGGTGCCATCCGGCATCCCACAGAGGGTTTAACGCCTTGCGACGCGCCTATGGGGGTTCCAGTGAACCCCGGGTCCAGGCTAGAGCCTGGTCCCTTGGCTGCAACCATGTGGGCCTGCGGTTTCGTAAGTCCGTCAGTCGGTGCCGAGTCGGCTCTGGAGTCCTCCATGTCTGGGTGGTGCTGGTTTGAAATAGCTCGCCGAGCTATCTCTAGTAGGGAGGCGAGTAGAGGGCTGATGCCCACTTCCTCCACCGCTCCGGATCCCCTCCGGGAAAGGTTGTCTTCTAATACTTCTTTCTTCTTCTCCAATTTGGAGTGCCCTAAAATCTGCTATCAGATCTCTTATAGGACACTCCTCGACGAACTAGCGGCGCCCGGCCTGGCTATTACACTATTGAGTTGGCGCGGTGCGTAGTAGCTCCTCCCTGGCGAGAGGTCTCACAGTTGGCTTTCCCCGTTCTTCCAGTGTCCAGTAGACTCGAGGTGCAGACGATGCGAGTTCCAATCACCGAATGATGGTGTGCTGGTCACCACCAGAGGTGCGGTATTTATGTCGGCGGCTGGAGGGGAAGTACGTTGTGATAGGTCCGGGTGGCCAGTGGGCTGGACTTGTACCAGTGGAATACTACAAGGAGCTGGCGTCTGATTGGCTGGAGAGGGGTTCTGGATTTTTGTTTTTGTTAACGCTGTTTGCCATATTCTGTTGAGTTTAAGTCCTTCTTCTTTGCGATTGAAATTATTTTTGTGCTTGTGAAATACACAAGCACAAAAATAATTTCAATCGCAAAGAAGAAGGACTTAAACTCAACAGAATATGGCAAACAGCGTTAACAAAAACAAAAATCCAGAACCCCTCTCCAGCCAATCAGACGCCAGCTCCTTGTAGTATTCCACTGGTACAAGTCCAGCCCACTGGCCACCCGGACCTATCACAACGTACTTCCCCTCCAGCCGCCGACATAAATACCGCACCTCTGGTGGTGACCAGCACAGTCGGTGCTGAGATCTCCACTAGGAAACTTCGACCTCGCCGCCACTGAAGATGTCTGCCGTAGTCGCAGACGAAACGTTTGGGAAGAAGGAACCCAATAGACCACGGCCCACAAGCCCGGTTAATATTATTGCATCTAGTACTGCCATTGTCTTATAAAATAGTAGCATTCTTTCTTTCTATGTTTTATTTCTCAACCTTCTTTTAATAGTCGCACATACAGTTTGAAAGTTATTTTATTTTTAAAATCTTTTGTCATAATCAAGGGAAACATTGCATCCTAAAGAATTGAAATGTTGTACCTGTTCTATAGTTTTGTTATAGATCACTATTTTAGATCTTATTGGGTATTTCCCAGTGATGCCATTACTTTTGTTTTCCTACCATTGTCTTCTCCAAATAAATACTTGTATCTGCGATATTTATGTATCGTTGTACTACAGATATGTTTATAAGGACATTAAGGCATTTAAAGTAATCAATTTGTGATCAACTGTCTAAATCACTCTCACGGAACAGGTAAACGGAGGGGGAGTGTGACATATCGCCATTATATCTAGACTGTAGCTCGGCATGGCACGCACAAAAGTGGTGGAACTAATCAATTTGAAAGGCGAGAGGTGTAATTCCAAAATATTTATTGCGGTCTTTCTTCTCAAACAAGACTCTAAAAGCCTTTCTTTGGGGCTAGCGTGCGTATAGTAGAGCGCAGTCAACTTTTCCTCGCACTAATTTATCACTGTGAGCCTTAATAGTAGACAAAGAGCAAGAGAGACAACATTGGTAGAATTATACTGAAGCCCATATCATTCTTAGAAAAAATCAACTTAAGAAGGAATAACTGACAAACAACGCTCAAGATAATTTCACTGTACTTGGCCTTTATGTCACATTATTTATCGTTATACGAAGCTTTGACGTGGCTTTAGGCCACGGTACAAGTGTGAGCCATCATAACCTTAACCAATAAATACGTAAAACAAAGGAAACGACCGTGTGGGCTAAAGGAGAAACAGGTAGAGAGTGCCTTCAGGCTGTTATGTAGACCTCTTGTGATTGGCAACCACACGTTATATACTAGTGTAGGACAAGCCTTTGAAGGGGTTAACGTTTAAGGGGAAAACTTCATGAACGCTTAGAGTAGCAAAATGTATCGCATGTATGTGTGAAAAAATTTCACGAGATGCAACTGAAAGTTGAATGTTATTCATTAAATCCATAGCAAGGCAGAACCTTATAAGAAAGGGAAAAAGAGCAGTACTCTCGCAGTGATACCAATGTTTGTTGTGCATACCAGCAAAAATAAATACACTAATTAATAAAGGGATGATAAGTGAATAGATAAAATAGATATTTTCCCTGCAACTCAAACTATAATTGGTCAATTTACCTTTATTAACCCATTGCTGATCATAGGAATACATCAGCAATATACACAAAAATATAACTATATTTACCCCCGTAATATGTAAACCAATGTCGTAAATATATTTATTTATAGTTTCTCAAACATTATTAGTCAATGATAACAAGAGAGCAATTTATTTAATCATAGGAATCCTTATTCTTATTAATGTAACACATAAATCATGAATCACACATGTATTCTATTTAATATTGCTGTTTCTATTGCTTTGAATTAGCAATGTTAAGCATCATTGCCAGCATGTACATATATGTGACAAATTTGTGTGTGTGTGTGTGTGTGTGTGTGTGTGTTTGTGTGCGTCTGTTGTGTCTTGGTGTGTGAGTCTGTCTATGTGTGCGCGTGTGTGTGCGTCTGTCTGTGTCTCTGTGTGTGAGTCATGTGTGCGCGTGTGTGTGCGTCTGTCTGTGTGTGTGCGTGTGCGTGCCTGTGTGTGTATGTCTGTATGTGCGCGCGTATGTGTGCCTCTGTCTGTGTGTGCGTGCGAGTGTGCGCGTCTGCCTGTTCGTCTATGTGTGTGCGTCTGTCAGTCAGTCTGTCCGTGTGTGTGCGTGCATCTGTGTGTGCGTGTGTGCGTCTGTCTGTGTCTGTGTATCTGCCTGTCTCTCTGTCTTTCGATCTGTCTGTGTGTATGGGTGGGCGGCTGGGTGGATGGGTGTGGTGGTGTGCATATGTCACTGGATCGTCTTCAGAAAAAGCAAAGGCAATCTACCTTCCCTTTTCCCCCTTATTGCTGTGTTAACAAGCATACTTCGTGGTAGATCAGGTGAACAACACGCCTCAAAGGACCCCAGGAAGTGATACAAAATCCGCCGAATATTATCTTTGGCATTCTTGGTGCAATGTACAACTCTCTCAAATTGTACTTTTAGTAAAGCTGCAAGTCGCGTTTCCTTGTTGCTTTAGGAGCACTATTCTGTCATGTAGATAGTACTAATTGTAACTACAATGGGGCTCATGTACACAGCTGTTTAGGGCACAAAAAAGGTTCAGCATGTTCGTATTCTGAACGCAAAAAGTAATCAGCTTTGCATTGTACACGAACTTTGAATTTAGCATTCTCGTGTGTCATGCTTAATGAAACATCGCTGTCTGTTGTTATTCGTCATGAACACAGGTCAGCAGGCAAAATGGAATGAGTAAGGAAGGAGTGGCAATGTTTGTGCTCAAATGAGAGGAAACTTCCGAGGTTTGGTCTAAATAAACGGCGCTTGTGTGTTTATACACAACTATTGTACACAGTTAATTAGTATAGTGCACGTACCTACGCCGACTGCACCTCAAAGAGACGCTCAAGGTGAAGATGCCTAACACCACTGTTTATAAATATGCGGTTCGAACACAATCGAGCGGTCAGATCAAAGACGACCATGAGCGCAGCAGAACAAAGCGGTTCTAGATTGTTCGAGAAAGGTTCGGCTGCCGGCTTGTTTACGAAAGTTTGAAAAATTGTGTATTTTCCTGAGAATTCTCCGGCATTTGTCCTGTGCTATAAAGACGAGTGAGTGAGCCAATGTTAGAGCGGCTTTTCTCCACACTTGAGTATTGAGTTGAGATTTTAGCAGTTTAGGTGGGTGTTGTGCACAATCAATGTGGACAGAATTTGAGTGTCTATCGTCATAGACAGTTTTGGACATTTAATCCTCGCGTCAGAACTGTTTGTTGTTGCAGTTTTTAGTGGTTGCATCATTGAAGGTATCCGAGATGGAGAAAAACAAATCAAACGACCAAGTCAGATATGGGGACAAGAATTTAGATATGTGAAGAAGTTATTCGTGATGTCTGAACAAGAGTGACAAGAGACAGAGGTAGGTGGGAGGAAGTTAAAAGTGGAAATAGCTGACCTGTAAATTCCATAGAGTTAGCCCCACAACCTGTCGGAAGCGCTTGCCCAATGGAATATGTCAGGCTGTCTTTATATTTATCAACGAAGCCAGCTGTTTGTTAGACCGAGAGAGAGAGAGAGAGAGAGAGAGAGAGAGAGAGAGAGAGAGAGAGAGGGAGGGAGAGAGAGACAGAGAGAAAGGGGAACTGAAAGACAGTGAAACATTGCATTTAACTCGGGAATTTAGCTATGGGCGTGTGGTTGACACAAGTGAACCTGAGATAACGCGCTGTTGTTTATTCCTCTCGCTCTGACGTTTTACACCCTCCTTCAACAGTGATTTATCGTTTCTTTCCCTGGGCAATAAATAATAAGCGGAAGAGCATCACTAATACATTACATTAGCGCATCAAACAAAGCAATTATGATCATACCTTCAATAATATCACTAATGAATTATGTTTATTAACGACTCAAGAAACCACACGATATAATACTGTAGCGACACTGGCGCTGCTTACACTTCAATTGTATTGTGGACAGTAATTTTGAGCTGCTGGTGTCACTTTGTTTACATCCTACCCCACTCCACAACACGATTTCCCTTTCAAGAACAAAGACATTTTGCTAAGTAAATGGCAGATAATGGACAGAAAGCTGAAGTTGAAAGATCACGAGTTGTAGATTATATTAATGATGAAATGGAGAACTCTGTTTTTGTGGTTCAGTTTTAGACAAGAAATAAAGTGAAGGAAAGGTAAATGGACTTATAATTTGTCAGAATATATTCGTAGTCTCTTGCACAATAAATATGCAGTCCGGTAAACGGTTACAGTGTTGTTATTCTTGAGGTCGCATTCTGTGCTTACAAGCACAAATTGTTTACCAAATTGAAAGTGCATGTGTTGGTAGAAAAACGTTTGACCAACCCTCGAAAGAGTTACTTTGACCCTTAGTTTGACTTTGTGTTTTTATTCTCTACATAAAAGATATAATGCATGGATGCCCCAAACATGCACCTTAATGGTTTCGTCTTTTCCCAGGAGAAATCCCGACAACGAGGGTGGGTGGACTTGGCATTAATCAGGCTTAGACCGGATTTTAAAGGATAAAAGACACTTCTTGAGCTGCCTTTCAACGGAATTTATCAACTACTTTCATTTTTAGAAGAAAGGGGGATTTATTTAAAGAGCCCTGGACTGTTTTTAGTTACACTTGGAAAGTGAAAGGATCTAACCAAGGAAAGGTTTTCCATCTTTGTAAGCGACGCATTGGGGAAAAAATATCGGCTCACAAGATGTCTCAACAGTATTCGTACAGTTCTGTTCCGTTGCGTGTTAACTTTAAACTATCAGTACGGTAAACATACTTTTAATATTTTTTTCCATTTTACTTTCTTGCATAAGGACTGAGAGAAATCAGACCTCTTTGCGTTTTTCTGCCAGCCTTACACTCGGTCATGTTATTGGTCTTGAACCTTAATGCCTATAATGTAAGCTTAGTCAGTTCTCTCTTCTTTTTCTTTATTTGATAACTCTCTCCTTATGTGGGACTTACACCCCCTAGGACTAGATGGCTGGGGCGAGATGCCTGTCGGGGAGCAGAGAAGCCTATCGACCTGACAGTGAAGACCTGGAAGCGGGTAGTCAGCCAAGCACCCAGTGTGATAGTGATGACATGAAATGCAGGCGAAGTTGATGATCTGAAAGGTGATTATGGAGCAACTGTTGGAATTATATTATGCTATAAGAATAATATTACGAAACAGTGAGTTTGAAAGCTATTCAGAAACATTAATCTTTTGAACTTTTATGATTTTATCTTAGAAATTCAAAATAATCAGACAATAATTCTTAGTACTCACAATTCATAATCAAGTAATGCGATGCATAAATAGTAGCCATAACATGCAAGCGTAGAGGCGAATATTATATTTTTGAAAGTTATGTTCTGTTAACTGAACAAAAATTGTTACTATTGTGACTAGTTAATAACAAAAGATGCAAATGATTACGTGCTCAGTGTGGAAATGTATATAAAAGTTTTTAAAAAGAATTATGTAGACGTTTTTATATTATCCGTGTTAGCCAGAATCTCAAAACTTCTGGTACATATTTACTGACCTGATTTTTAGTTTAAAGAAATTTATCCTGCTTGAGAAGTGAAAAAATATATACATTTTCATACTAATTTATCTATATCTAATATGTGTGGCACATAATAAGTTGGAATTTCTATGTGTGTGTAGTTCATAAACAAACATTCATGAACATCAATTTAAACATGAAATAACCGTAGGGATCTTGGCCGAGTGTACAAGCCCATTAATATTACAGAACACAGAAGTACTTATGAAACCTACAGGCCACTTCGTTCCTTAATTACGTACGAGAGCACTAAAGGTATTTATTATTGGACTGTGTCATTTTTATCTAATTTGTATATTCTTTGGTTTCATATCCTAATTCATTGACATCATACGTTTCGCATTCCAGTAGAAAGGTAAAACTTCAATGAATAAAATGTTATTTTGTACATGTAACCGATTAGGAGAGTGTACCATAGGTTATAATTCTTATCATCATTGATAACAGATTTTAATTTGATAGAAATAAAAGTTGGATTGATGAACAAAACATGACTTGTTACAGCAAAAATCTGATGTGTTGCACTCACAAGACTTTCTGTACTCTTGTACTAGCCATTCTTACAAACTCTTATTCCTATATCTTCTTCGTGTTAGTTGAGATAAACATTTACAGAAATTACTCGTATCTTATTGCGCATTTCCTTTTATTCCTTATATGGGAATGCAGTAGCTTTGAGCGATGGTCAAATCTTTTGAAGTTTTGAAATTCCATACCTTTTGAACGGCTAAGATAAAAACTGAATAACGATCTCGCACTCATAAAAAGAACTAGGAAGATCTCGGAAATGGTTTACTCTTGAAAAAAAAAAAAAAAAGAAGAAAAAAACTGTATTTGGGCATACATTGTGCGTTTTAGCAAGTTCTACGTCTTCGGATACTAAGATTTGGTCTAGTTCTTAAGGTTTACCAGTTATCCAAAAGTCGTCTAGAGTAAACAGGGGTATAGGCTATAGCCGGAAAATTAAAGATATGCACTTCGTTTGTTACAAAAATATCTTAAACATATGGCATTTTAGTCAAAATCGTTAGACCATTTTCAAAAAAATCAAAATTTTCGAACAATTGTCTATGTAAAGGATAGTTTAGGGTGGAGGAGTGTTCTTCAAAATCTTCGTGTCGCATCCTTAAAAGATATTTAACTTAAATACCAATTTTGGTTTCAAACCGACTTTGTTTTAGGTTATTCTGATCACATAGATTCACACAGATTCACAGATTCTCTCTCTCTCTCTCTCTCTCTCTCTCTCTCTCACACACACACACACACACACACACACACACAAGGAACATTTTATAAAAAAAATTTTATTTTTTATTCGGGGGGGGGGGCCTCGAAACATATTTCTGGTTAAATCTCGACATCAAAGTTTTGGGTGGAATACAATAGTTCCTCTACTCACCACACGTAGTAGAGGAATTAAGAAACAATGCACACTTCTACGCTCTACATCATGCCACTTTCAAAACTACAAAATCATTTTCAACAATTTTAACACCATCAGTTTAGTAGTAGTAGTGGTTCGGTTTTAAGAGCTCACATCTTTGTCAACATTAGCACCCAAACAATATCATGAAACGGAAAGTGCAGGCACTACACGGAATTAAAATATGTACCCTTAAAGGCTCATGACAATGAGCACAGAGCGGTGCAGCATCCGAAAATAAAAGGTGACCATGACTAAAACGGCAGTGCCCGATACGCAACCTGGCTAATATCACTTCCTGGTGACGGCAGGCGCGCGCTGAATGGAAGGGGTTTAACCTTCCGAGTTTGTTCCCTTGAGAATCCGTCTATGTGGCCCTCCATCGCGAAACGATATAAGCGCGTAAAATGCGCTAAAATCATTTGAAGGAACATAAGAGCTAAAACACTTAGGAGCTAAAGCTCCTGCCTTCGCCGCAGCATCGGTATCCTCATTTCCTCACTGCTTAACACAATGTACTTCCTGTTAGCGCTAATTTTTATTTGTAATTTAAAGTCATTTTCATACTGTAATGGAAGTCTTGTATGTCCAATGCCTTTGCTCTGATGTTCAAAATGTATTTTTATGGGGTTTGTATCCTCTGTTATAGAGTACCATGTACATTTGTATCCTATCTGAGAGTTAATGACTTATCCAGTGTTAGGGCTTGATCTGTTTGTAAGTGCATCTTTGGGTTCCTAAAACCCTGAGGGAGATAACTGCTGATCTTTCGGGTAGCTATTAGTTTCGCTTTTCCAACCATCACTTTCTGTCCAAAAATTGAGTATCAAAATTGCACGGAAATGCAGCCCCTCGACTTAAAAAATAACAAAAATGTTTACATTTAAAAAAAATGTCGGCACGTGTAGGTGTGTATGAACAGCATAACAAAATCGCGACAGCGATCGAATACGAAACTTGGATGCTGGAGAAGATGTAAAGAAATTGCCTAACCCTTAGCTATCCTTTGCACGGAATGGTCTTCATTATTTAAGCGTTCCTTTATCAGAAAATTACATTATACATTGTACTTCTTTACATTTCTGGGAATAACCCTTGATATCCTCTTCTTTCTCATAGGCTTTTGTACAATTCCTGAACGTAAGAGATAGATTAAACTTTGATACACAATAAAATGTAGATATTACGTCAGGTTCTACGTAGACTGTCGATTATATAACAGGTTCTTCTAAACCGCCAAATTAGTTGAGATTCAACACCATAACCACTATAACTCAGGCTTACAATTTTTAGGATAAACATAACAGGGTATATAATCGTAGTTTACGTAGTTTACAGGTAGGTTGCTATTTCTTTCCTCACTATACAAAGAAGGAAGTAATGCGATCTGCTTTTAAAAAGTCTGAGTCTCTCTTTAAGGCTTCAATGTATGTATAGTTGCGTAATTAGTTTATATAGATTAAGAAGAATTAGGAGGACTGCTTTTGTGGTCAGGTGGTTAGCATGTTAGCTTTCAAATCCAGAGGTTTTGAGGATAGGAGTGTCTATTTATTCAGGATCATTCGCCGTTCTCCCTAGGGTCTGGGAATATCAATCAGAGCATACTATATGACTCTGAACATAGTATTTGTAAAGAAAACCCAACCCAAAAAAATCCAAAGTTACACAAATGGTAAAGAGTGATGTTCTGTTCCAAAGGAAAGGACGCCGATATGACCTTCGATGTTAATGGTGACATATAAGCGGAACCAAGAAAAGCAGAAGATAGGAGAATAAGCCTTGGTAAGAAGAATTGAAGCAAGTCATGCGAGTGCCACTGATATGCAGAGATGGACTACTGGCTTCAGGTGATACAATTACCTCCTGGACTATTCTATTTATATTCCTTGATCCCATATGTTTCTAACGGAATATTGTAGATTATTGCACACGGCGTCATTGTTTAAAAGACCAAAGTTAATGTCCTGACACGGTTTTATGATGGAAAATCTGCATGAGGGGTCGCTAATGGTATGAGGGGTAAGAGATATTCTACGTCAAAATAATGACGTTGTGACACTAACTAGGTACCATAGGCTTCACCATTGTCCTCTTGATACATAAAGGCTGAAACTCATCTACCTCATTAAGGTTTCCTTCATCAAATCTATTGACAGGGTTTGTTGAATCCCCTACTGTGGAATTGCCCGTAGTGAACACAGAGTGGAAGCCCCTCCAATTTTAGTCCACTACAGTTCCCCTATCAAGGAAATCTTATCAAATAGCTTTAATATATGGAGCAATGTATGCATATAAGTAATAATGGTGATCACAGGGAGTAAAATATGGATACACTTTCCAATAAAAGGTATATTTTCTTAGAGACTGTGGTCCTGGAATAAGTGGAATGTAGAAAGCGTGTTCTTTGCAAATCGATTATGTTCTCAGGAAGGCGTGGCTTAAAGGGAGAAGTTTAATATGAGTCTATGGTTTACCCCCCCCCCCCCCTTCCGCCACTTTGATCTTCTTTGATCTTCTAATTAGCAGTCGTAAATTTCTGGCATTGTTTTTACTTATTAAAGTAGTATTTCGTTTTCAAATTATTTTAAGGTTATTCACATTTTCGTGAAAAGACAGTATCCTTAGAAGTTGACACGATCGGCTACCTTTTAATTATTTATTTTCAGTGAAACACACAAATTAACATATATAGAATCCGCTTACTCTCTTTCACTTAAAGCAAACAAGAAGTAACTTAAAATCCTTGGAAATATGTCAACCATAGGACACCAAAACTAATGAATCGCTTGTTCGTATACTTGGGATGCTGAACTTTAACGTGAAGCTCCATAATTTTTTAACATTCGTTTTTAAGTTATATTTACACGTGCAGGCATTCACACTTTTTAAATGACTTTATTAGACACAGGGACTTAAAAGCATATCTGGTGCAGCACTTTTGATTACACTAAAATTCATCCGCTACTTGCCAGGTATGCGGAGAAAGCTATAATAAGCTTTTGTAGGAACAGTTTTTCAGGAAAGTCTGGAGAAAATTATGGTGTGCAGAAGTACATCAATATTTAAAAGGCTTTCTTTTTTAAAAAAGGTTTTACTTTTAGCAACCAATTAGTCACCTCGGACGTGAACGAAATGGGCGAAAGGATGTTCAAATAAATCTGGAGTCAAGAGGCCTAGAGCCGTAGTCAAGGAGCCTAGAGTCGGAGTAAAAAGGCCTAGAGCCGGAGTCAAGGAGCCCTAGAGTCGGTACCAAGGGGCCTAGAGCCGGTGCCAAGGGGCCTAGAGCCGGAGTCAAGGGGCCTAGAGCCGGTGCCAAGGGGCCTAGAGCCGGTGCCAAGAGGCCTAGAGCCGGTGTCAAGGGGCCTAGAGTCGGAGTAAAAAGGCCTAGAGCCGGAGTCAAGGAGCCTAGAGTCGGAGTAAAAAGGCCTAGAGGCGGAGTCAAGGAGCCTAGAGTTACCCGACATTCATCTTTCAGAACAAGGGAAATCCCGGTGAAAACCTATATGGTTAATTCACTAACAGACTGGAACCCGGGAGTTCTTGAATGTGAGGCAGGCTCGCTATCCCTACACCACAGAGGTGGGCTTTAACGTTATTGTTCGTATGTTGTAACGAAGTTTTATATTAATACTTATTTGAGAATGTGCGTGCTACACCGAGCATAAAAAGTTCGAAAACAGCCTTATACTCAAAGCTAATAAAAAAGAGGTGTATTAATTTATTGAATTACAAATTAGAGCACAAATCATATAAATGATGTATAATGTATTATCACATGCAATGCACCCCGCATACGCAAGCATAAACAATCACACCGCAATCATAACGTTTTATTTTGCAATTCTACGAGGAAAATAAAACCACTTTAAACATGTGCAGCATATTATATATTTTAGAGAACATTCCAATTGTTAAAATATCAATAACATTGCATTGATTGCTGAAATTAGGAGATATCTCGTTTAGAACGAGATCACCTCAGTGCATAGTGATATTCTTGAAATACAAGAATGTCAAATATAAACATGTTTTTCCTTACACGAGACAAAGAAGCATTTAAATTATATTTCATATTACTTTCTTGATTTTTTGGGTAATGGTTCTGCGTCTTAAGTAATTTCACTTTTTTCCTCCAGTTTACTTCCTTATAAATACGTATTTTCCGCTATTTCATATTTGTGCACATTATACTAACGTTTTAGATCAAAGAAAACATAAGTATGCTAATATAACATATAGGTAAACCCAACAATTAATTGCAATCAATTGAGGTATAACGATTTATATCGTGAACAGATAATGCGAACGCCAATAGAAATTCATCATGTAAAAAGGCGCAATAAAAAGTAAAGGCTAAACAAACCAAGTGGGTTATTGAACACGTATACAAACACGAACACGAATAGAAAACGTAATTGCCATGTGATTGGACTTGAAACCTAAGATAGATGGAGTGGTGTACAGCAGTTATCTCACTAGTAATATAATCGAAAAGGTCTGCTTTTAGGTCATGCTGTATAAAATTTCAGTTTAATTACTAGCGGAGCTTATCGAGATTATATGAAAGCGCCACTACCCACAGCTTCATGAAGGAAAATACTCCGAACGAAACATGATCGTTAAATATGTTCGTTCACATATTCATTCCTGTATATGCTCCTATTGTCTAACATCACGGAATTACAGATTGTAAATTACCGGAACAAAATCCATGCAAACATGAGGGCGCGTAATGTTTGATTGGTATTTTTTGTTTCTTATTAATGTTATTGTTGTCTTTCTTTGTCGTTATTGTTTTATATTAAATTATTATATTATTCATATTGTTCGATCCTTAATATAATATTAAGTTTATTGCTTTACTCCTTTATGGGGTATTTATGAATATTATGTTTAACATGGATATTATTATAATCATTACAATCAAATATTAGTAGTATTAGAAGTAGTATTCGTATTATTATTAGCAGTACTACTATTATTAGTAGCATTATTATTAGTATTCTTATTATCCTTGTTATCGTTATTGTTATGATGATTATTAAAATGATGATGATGATTATCATTATCATTATCATTATCATTATCATTATCATTATCATTATCATTATCATTATCATTATCATTATCATTATCATTATCATTATCATTATCATTATCATTATCATTATCATTATCATCATTATGATCATTATTATGATTATTATTATTATTATTATTATTATTATTATTATTATTATTATTATTATTATTATTATTATTATTATTATTATTATTATTATTATTATTATTATTATTATTATTATTATTATTATTATTATTATTATTATTGGCGGTGGTGGAATCTTTCTCCCAGTCAGACTTAGAGGACCACGCTATCTGGAATTCCTGCAAGGTGAGCTTCAGGGTTTTCTTGACGAAATTCCAGTACCATGACTCAACAATACTGTGCACTGGATCAAACGAGATGGTGCACCGCCTTACCATTATGAACCTGTAAAGGTCCATTTCAATTATTTGTATCTTGGACTTTGGATGAGCCAAAACAAAGTTCAAAAAGAATAAAGTTCAATCACGCCACTGACTGGATTTACCCCAGTGATTTCTGCAACTCTTTTTACGCACTTATCCGAGAGCCGGCTGGAGTGGACCACCTGGTACATACATACAACGGATATTGTGAATCGCCTTTGAAAGCTCACGCACGCCACGATTTACCCCTGTGATTTCTGCAACTCTTTTAACGCAGAAAGTGTTATATACTTACCCGAGGGCGGCTGGAGTGGGCCACTTGGTACATACATACATATGTAGTGTATTTATTTCCTATCAAGTTACCATGTTAACTCTTACAACCTGTTTCTTCCAGAATTACATATAATCTGAATGGGGATATTAACCCACACTTACTTTTTCTTTTTAAAGGGCATGATAAATTAAAAATAGTATAGCTGCAAATATTTCGGTTCATTACTTTACTGCACTACAAAATGCACTGTATAAAAAGAAATCAAGGAAATAAAAATGCAAAAACTACTAAAAGAGTTTTAAAATATTAGTGGTGTCAATTTTTTTTTTTTTTTTTTTTTTTTTTTACTAAACACAGAAACAGAATTGGCTTAACATATAGAATTAACAATTACGTTTATTCACAGTATTTCTTAGGTCATGTTTTTCTGTGTACAAAATTGCCACACAGTTATCACTGGCTTTGTGTTTTACCTTCTTTCTCTCGTAGACATGCCTTTCAGTGTCACCATTTCTGCCTCAGTTCCCATCAGGTGTTGAAATCTACTTGAACTTGCTAGGTTTCTTATGGCTTTGATTCTTTTTGAGTACCTAGTTTGAAGTATTTTTCCTATTTCATTCTCTGCTATTTCATAACATCAAGAAGTACAGCATCACCAACAATCGTGTAGTAAATGCACAACAATGTTATAAAAGTAGCCGTGTTACCATCTGGATAACCCCAAAAGCAGGAAAACTCCTGCATAAAACAAGGTTAAGGATTAAAAAGTATCGTAAAGCCTTTAAGGAATATTTTATGACACATATGAATAATTCTTGGTTTATTATAAATATATTTTTAAAACGTGATTACTTATTTGTAAGCCATAAAAAGTATTAATAAAGGCATATCTATACCAACAAGATTTTGCAAATAGAATAGTGTATATGAATTAACCTTATATAATCAATAGGGAAAGAAATGACCCAAACAGTGTATCTGGGTTAATGTGCAAGTACCTATATACCACGGACTGCGCGTTTGGTTGGCCTCGTCTCCTTGGAGAATGGACAACTGACAAATCGATTACTCTGCACTATAGCAACGCAACAAGAAATTCAAGTGTTCATGCCTTTTCTCAAGGATTTCATAAAATGTATTTATGTAACACAAGATAAACGTTAGGTAGGAAAAAGGGGATTATTTAGTATGTACATTATAGCAGCAGAATTTGTTAATTATACATGTACGTAGTAGATATGTTCAATTTTTTAATCGATTTCTTAAATAACTAAAATCGAACTTCGTCTATGTTATTACTACTGTTTTGCTACCATGCTTTGGAGAGAAAAAAGAACCTCTCTTGCTATGATGACCTACAAAGAAATTATTCATGTGTTATTTCTTTTATTTCAAGCCTGCTACAACTTTCAAACAAAAGCCACTAATTATGCATTTACCAACAGGAGCAACAAAGCTTGAGAGGAAGAATCGGAACTGAAAAACCCTATGCCACAGCCGGAATTTGAACCACAGACCCTCAGCTTACCACGTGGGTGCTCTAACCATTAAGCTACTGTGGAAACCCGATAAATGACATTGAATTCTCCAACCGATTCGTATTTATCCCGGTGAACCACAAAGGCAGTCTCACATCAGAGACAATTACCCCAATGGCGGTTTACTATCGTGAGTACTTTATGTCCCAGGATTAAATAACCTTTAATGGTAATTATTATTTCTTTATCACAACAAACTTGCTGTTGGTGTTTTTAAACACATGAATCGGTTGGAGAATTCAATGTCATTTGGCGGGTTGTCACAGTAGCTTAATGGTTAGAGCACCGGCCTGTAAACGGAGGGTCTATGGTTCAAATTCAGGCTGTGACATTGGGTTTTTCAGTTATGATTTTACCTCTCAAACATTGCCCACACACGGCTTGTGTGTTTAAAAGCACCAACAGCAAGTTTGTTGGCATAAATAAATAAAGGAGCAGCAAAGTTTAACTTTATGCTCTTTTTCACAAATATGAATTAAAACCATGCAACAGCTTTATTAAACATCTAATTACTTGAAAAATAGATTCTGCCTATATGACTGCCATAAAGTGTTGTTGTTAGCTAATGCTGGATTTCTGACAATGAAGTTATTAATCCTCTTGCTCTCCAATATTTTTCACAATGATATTGAAGGGAGCAATAGCAGTAATAGTAACCGTTTTTTAGAGAGCACCATATTTTTATGTTTTGGCAGTCACATCGCTCTCTCACAACCCCCAGATGTCTGGAGGACCACACCTGTAGTTGGTTTACGGGTCTCACCAATCTGACCGGGAGAATTATCAAAATAAATTCACCGACAATATCCTCTGATTAGCAATCAGAAGACGTATTACATCCCATGACAGGTCAGCATGTTAGGGGTTAAGATTTTATAGAGAAATTAGAGAAATTGCCATAAAATGTTCCCCGCTTGATTACATAATATAAACGCTTTAAAGAAACGGCGAACGGAAATTTAGCAATCCGAGCCAAATAAATTGCAGTACAGTTATATTATAGAAGTGGATAAACTGCCCAACTTATCCAAATTAACGTCTAAGCATCTAGCTGGAAAACTCGTAATCCACTGCCGCAGCAGTGGATTGCACGAATTGTGACGTCAGGGAACGCAACCCGGCATGCACATGATGCACTGTTCGAAGGGAGGGGTTTGAAAGCGCGGTGGTGGTGTAAAGTGTTTGACTTGATACATTCTGAATACATATTCACCTACTGAGAAGGCTTTAGCATTTATTTTTCATTAATGTATTCTTTACTTCATCGGGAGCGTTACAGTTTCGCATACATCTATCGTTAATTTATAAGTACAGTCATACATATCACATAGGTTTGTTGTGTCAATCGTAATCTGCTGTTAGATTTTACAATCTTCAGTTTACAACAAGATTACATTCGCAGCCTCAATTTGTAACTGTGCTGTTACACAACCACCTTTAAGAATTGATGAACTTAGTTCAGGTACGTTGTAATCCTCTTCTTTACTAGACCACGAAGCTTTATTGATTATTTAAACTTCATTGTTAAATTTTCGGACAAATATTGGTTCTATAACATTATTTTAAAATACCTTTAGATTTCATACATGTGACAACTACATGTTGTAATCTTCATAACAGTGTTCGTAATGTCGTTTATTGTTTGACTTGTAAACACCAGTAGAAACTGTTCACATTTTCAGCTATAGCGCTATCGTTTTTCCCACTCCTCCTGAGATAGAAAGGTTTCTTTGCGTTTTCGTAGTTTCGAAAGTCATTTCTATCGATGCGTTGTTTGTTTTCCTTTGACCAACGCCTGTTATTTGAAGGAATGAAAGTTGAAATAGGGTGACCTAAAGCTTGCCTTTGACGGAGATATTACGTCATATCATCAGTCAGAAATTTACCGACTTCTGCCCTATATCAAAAATATAAACCTAGTAAGGTACTCGCCGAAACACTCGCACGATATCTCGCGTGAAGGTTAACACAAGGTTAACAGGCTGGGCGCCGAGTGGTCCCATGAGCTTTAAAATACTCGTCAGAACAGGTGTTATGGACGATAAACAAAATTTCAACATTAACAATTAATGCAGCACCCACTACTTACAGTACCAAAAGAAAAAATCTGATGTGATGCACTCACGTGACTTTCTCTACTCTTGTACTACCCATTCTTACAAACTCTTACTCCTACATTTTCGTGTTAGTTGAGATAAACATTTCTAGAAATGATCTTATTGCTTTATTTCCTTGTAGATGCAAGGGGAATACGGGAGTACAGTAGGCTTTGAGCGATAGTCAAATCCTTCAAAGCTTTCAAATTCCATTCTCTTTATACAGTTAACATATAAAAATGACTAACGATGTTCCACTTGACGTAACTATAAGTTCTCCAAAACTCACACAAATAACAAGGAATATATACGAAACGGTTTGCTCTACAAAAAGATTTATTTGGACATAAATTGTGTGTTTTAGCATGATTTACATTTTTCAGTAAGATTTGGTCTATGTCTTAAGGTTTACCAGTAATGCAAAATCATTAAGAGTAAACAGGTCTATCTGGGCTGTAGCCAGAACATTCAAAATACACATTTCCATCCGTCATTAAAATGTCTTAAACATTAGGTACTTGAATCAAAATTGTTGGATCCATTTTTCAGAAAATCGAAATTTTCGAAAAATTTTCCATGTAACGGGTAGTTTCGGATGGAGCAGTATCTTCAAAATCCTTTTATCGTATCTTTGAAAGACATGAAGTGTTTAACCAACTTTGGTTTTTAACCGACTTTTCCTTTGAGTTATGCTGTCCACAGACTGACAGACACTCAGGCTGACACATAGACTGACACAGACACCCACAGGCGCGCGCGCGGACCCTTCTCTCAAAATGCTCTTCAGGGGCCTCAAAACATTCACGGTGAAATCGACATCTACTTTTGGGCTAGAATGCAATACTTCCTATACTTACTATCTGTAGTACACAAAGTAATAAAAATAAATTACAATCTCGGCCGTTACATTTTAAATTATTTCATGCTCTGGATGGTGCTTTTACCACCTAGGAATACTTACAAGGTATATGAATTTTTCAGAAACTGGCAGATCAGTAAGGTATTCAAGCAGTACAGGAATATATGTGCGTATTTTATTCTCTTTCCGTAATATTGGCACCGAGGCATATTTAATAACTTACTAATATCACTTAAGGGGACAACGTAATCTGACCAAGTATCAGTTTTACTCAATTGACTATATCTGCAATCACAAAATACTATACTTTAGAAACAATTTCAAATTTACTGTATAATAAGCATAATATGCATATTTTCGTTTATGTTTCATAATTCAACCTATTAAAATAGATTTTGTAAAAAATTAAGATATCAAAACTATATCAAAATAGTACTTTTCAAAATCATACAACGTATTTACAACACAGAACTAAAACAAATTTAAGCATATTTTGAACATACTTAGCTACCCTGGGAATCAGAATTATTAAAATATATGAATTAGTTAGATCTTAAATAAGAATTACAGACTTGAAAAAGTGCACAGATATCTTAAGAAATTTTATACCTGGTTTTCAGTTTGCACACACACATAATAAATCTGAAGTTAAAAAGCCTGCTTCACAGAGGACATATATATATACATGTCAAAAAAGTGCAAAATATCGAGCCTCTATAATAAATAGTGCTGTGAAAACGGTATCTTTGCACATTAAATTTACATTTTGAGAAAAAGCTTGTTTGAAGTTTTGTGATATTCTGTAAGCCTAGCTCAAAGCATTCCAGTCACCATCTGCTTCTCTGCTTCCATCTTTTTCTGTCATAGCCTCCTTTGTGGAGTTATGCGTTGCTGTTTTGGACACTAAAGTCACTGAAAGGAGACATTAAGGCGCATGGAAAAATGTCGTGTGTGAATTTAGAGGGCAGCATGCTCCGCCTAAAATCGATTTAAAAATGGTAACACTTTTATAAAAACTCCATAAATCCTATATCATTTTGTTCATAAGATTTCGGAGAATTTTTTAAACAAAAAAAAAAAAAAAAAAAAAAAAAAACCAGAAAATGGTGCTTTGACCACTTTACACCACACTGACCCCTTAACGAATCAAAGCAATTAATCTCACATTCTACATTTAAACTAGATATACCAAAAGAAATGAATAACCACCATGTATATTTTTTCTAACTTAGCTAACTTCTTATAAAGCTGAAGCACAAATTGAATGCTAAAATAGAAGGGTGGTAATTTTTAATGTTTCAATAAATAACCAGAATGAACATTCTGGAGAGCAGCTGAAAAATCTCCTTAAAGTAAAAGAAAAGAGAACCTGCAAAATAGTGAGAGATAATGAATATTAACCCAGCACACTTCTAATGGAGAAAAGGACAGAAGTAGGTCAAGGCGTGGTATTGATAAACGCGACGACAATGCTGGTGACAAGTGACGGCCTCTTTAAACATCCGTAGGTACCTAGTTGGCTTTTAACGTCATACGTCACTCTCCGCTGTTGTCTACGCTACCTCAATTCATTTGTTTTAGTATACATATTTCAATTCCACTTTCTTTAATATATCCTTAACAGCAAACTACTGATAACTGCAGTAAGATTTCACTAACAATGCATTGTTTGTTGCTCCTAGACATCCAAAAAAGCATATTAGAAAACATAAGTGTATGTGTACGTCTGTATAAACAGCATAGCTCAAAAACGAAAAATCAATTAAATACCACACGTAGTATTTAAGTTCAGTTCCTTCCGAGCGCGTGACCGAAGATTTTGAACAAAGTACCCAACCCAAAATATCAATGTCATAGAAAACTGTTTGTAATTTACTTTTTCTACAACGTATAGTAGTATGGGAAATATTGTATATGATCCAAAATTTCGATTTCAAGATATCACCGAAAATATGTTTTGAGGCTCGAAAAAAAAAAAGATTTTTTAGAAAAAAGGTCCATGTTATGTATGTGTGTCTGTGAACAGCATAACTGAAAAACGAAAACTCGGTTAAAAACCAAAATTGGTACGCGTATTTAATTTTCTGGTTATAGCCCAACTGTTTACTGGATGACTATACAAAAAATGTAGATCTCGTTAAAACACACCAGTTATGTCCAAATGTAACTGTTCTGTAGAGTTAACCATTTCGGAGATATTCCCTGTTATTTGTGTTATTTGCAGTACTTTTACTTTTCTCAATTGGAAGATGGTTCACTTTATTCCTTGGCCACACAAAGAGAACTGATTTTCAAAGCTTTCGCACAGCGACCAGTTTTAAAAGATTTGACTATCGCTCAAAGCCTACTGTGTTCTAATATTCCCCTTGTATCTACAAGGAAATACGCAATAAGATAATTTTTACAAATGTTTATCTCGACTAACATGAACACGATACAGGAATAAGAGTTTGTAAAAATGGTTAGCACAAGAGCACAGAAAGTTATGCGACTGCAACATATCAGATTTTTTTAACTGCTATATTTACTGTCGCTCTAACAGTTAGGTCTTATCGCGACATCTTGGTGTACGGAGTTAAAATGAGCAACAAGTATCGTAAGCTAACAACAATGTCACAGGCTATTGCTCACTGACTCTTAGAAACCACAGCTCAAGAAACCTTATATAATTGATAAACCGTAAGAAATAGGTAACAAAACATGCACAACATTCGTCGAAGCACATAATTTACGTCACGTAAACTTCTTCCTGATATTAACCAAAACGGTCCTTGAATTTTCGGATACTTCATACTTTCTAATTATTGCAAGTCGCAACCCCTTGATTTTCTGTGTTCATGCACGAAGAACCGAGTTTCAAGGCTAATCACATAGCAACTGGCTTTGAAAACTTTGACTATATCCTTAGCTTATTCTACTCCTCTTATATCTGCAAAGATATGAACAAATTAATAGTGAGGGTTTATCTATGTTAACAAGAAGTGGAGGAAAGAATAATATTTTGCAAGAATAATGTGTAAAAGTGAGAGTAGGGAAAGTAATTTCAATTTAGCACATCAGAGTTTCTTAGTTATTTCTCATACCATGATGTAAATTCGCTATAAATTACACTGGTCAGCTATGAAAATGTTTCAGGCACAAAAATTGCCGACAGTTTTTAACTGTTAAATTCATAACCACAAAAATGAGTATCTTGTGTTTTGACGATATAGTAACAAGTCATTTTTCTTGAGCCTATATTTTCTGTTCCGGGAAAATTTTATATTTGAAATAGGCACATACATACCAACTGATCAACTGTCCTTCAGCTGTTTATAGGTTATAAAAACGCATATTGTTGTTGCGAATATAAGATTAATATTGTTTCTGTTGTAATTCGTGCGAATTTTCTTGTCTTTTGAGACTTTTAAGCTGTAAATTTTTGTAAAATGACACGAGGATGTGTAAATTCAGCATAACGTGCTACATTTGTGATGAAATAACATTTTCATCACATAATTGCAACCTGACAATTCTTGTTAAGATTGCCTATCAGCTTTATTTTGGTATGAAATTAGAGGACATACAGCATCTCTCGTTTTGTTATACTATGAGAATAGCTGAAGAATTAAAAAAAGCTACGACCTATGGCTTTTGCTGTTGAAATATTTTGAAATCTATCCTCCATTATAAATATTTAACTGAGCTTTCAATGTTGTTGACATATTTAAATAAAAGTGTGGTTTTCTCTTAATATACTAAAATAAAATATTTTCACCAATAATTGTGAATCACACAAACTAAAGCTAATATTTCTTTTTCTTTGTCATATTCGGGTTTTTAACCCAAATTTGGTAAGATTTGACTCGCGAACCGAAGGAAACATTAAAAAAAAAATATTTTTTTTTGTGCTCAGGTTTATTTGCAAAATTAAAAGTGATGAGATATCCAGAGGAACATTCTCTTAGTTAGTAATTCATATATTTTTATTCTGGAGTGAAGACATCACTAATGCAGCGTGCAAACAATGACATTACTTTAAGGTATTTTTCACAAAGTAGGGCGGCCCAGTGACAGGAAAACAGAAACTTTGACCTGATACTCATAGAAGGAAATGCATAAAAGTAGATGATATTTGATATTTTGAAGCAGTAACTGCATTGGTCATCAACGTAGTAAACAGGAGTAATTTATTGAACATGCGACCTGAACATATTAATGGAAGTTTCTCGCAACTCAAATACACAGTGATGATTTGAAGGTTTCCAAGCTGTTATGGAATCAGCGTTAGCTATGTAGCATATCATGTTTGTTTCGCTTTTTCTCCAGTTGGCACTTGTTTGTTGTGGCAATATCAAAGCAGGGACGCCCACCTGAAGCGCGCAACACCATGTTGGTGAGAGTCCTACTTGACTGTTTCTTCTATTTTAGGACTTACTATCACTACTAATAATTGTCTATTAAACATTATGAACAATACAAATATTAAAACAAAAGTGAATAAATGAAGTGTAACATCTGAAAGATTGAGCCGACCGCAGTAACAAAGAGAAAGGTTGCAACTCGCGGGGGGGTTTGGTGCCACGATACTGTGTGTCAATGGAGGACGTGGTTTCTTATACTATCCCGGAGAAAATATAAAAATTGGGCCTTATGTGTACTCAGACGATTTTAGGTTGCTACTTTATACACATTTGCTACCTGTTACCTGCCAAAGCCACGATGATCCGAAGTTCATAGTAGCCCATCGTTCCTAACTGTGTTGGGGGGGGGGGGGGCATACGCTGAGAAACTTTGGGCCTTTATACAATAAGGAAGGTCTGGCAGTCACGGGCTCTTGGACTTTAATTCCACCACAAAGCAGAATATAATTCACAGTTACTCAACGGTACAAATAAATATTAAAGTGAAAGAATAATGTAATTCAAAGAACAAGGTTCATAAGTATATGCAATTAAAGTTTAAAAAATATCTTTATAAAACAGATCATTCTAGAGATTTTGTTGAGCAGCAAATTTTGTTAAATTTAGAATTCATTACAAGTGCTTTTTATTGAACTTTGAAATATGAAAATCTTGAAAAGCATACTTGTAAAAGGTATCTCAGGCTAAAGGGCAAAAGAACGATCAATTAATTAAAGAAGAACCATTATTTATTCAAATCTGTATTGTCGTTTCAGTAGAGGATTAGATTACTTGTTGTAGAACTCTGACAATTCCCCGAGCACCACGAAATAATTATTGTCAGTATTTAGAAGTCCTATAATTCATAACAAAAAATGTCTGTATAATTCATAACCTAATATAATTCATGAAGTATCCTTTCATAACGAAAAACTTGTAGGCTGCGCCTGACAGACAAAACACCGCGCAGCACGTTCAGGGGTTTTTTGCTCTCCCGGTATTTGAGAATCCACGAGACTTTTCATCTCGTTCCGCAAATATTCTACTCACAGACTAAAACTCCACTGTTAGCATTTGTATCAAATAACTATTATAACGTCGTTATAACAATGGGTTTCTGCTACATACATTTTGATTATTATAGTCCATAACACAAAATACGAGGATTAATTTACGTCGGGAACAAGCAGTTTAACCGTTAATTGTCCGCAGTAATGGATACCTGGAGCGCTATTACAACTGGTGAGCCTGAAGAATTAAACATGTGGACTGTTATGTTGGTGGGCTGTTATGGACACCATTTACCCCTTTCCCATTAACAAGAAGCGGCCACGTCATTCAACAGGTTTCAGCTGAGTAGTGTAACAAGGGAGCCATCGATTACGCCCATATTTCCAGCAGGACAGGATAGGTCGCGTTTTGCGTCACCATTCCTGTCTGTCCGTCAAATCGATGCCGCATGTTACACAAATGAGCACATGCACACTGAGAGATATCATTGTTAATTTCAGAGCCCCAAATAGTACAATACCAAGTCCGAGCATATCATTGTCTATGTTCTAAAACTGAATGCCCCAAATAACAGTAACGTGCGGGCTGTTACCGACAGTTGCATCATCCTGTCAGAAGTAATAATATTTTAATAAAGAATTAGGGCTTCTTATGTGACCTACGTAACTTTTAAAAGTGACAATTAGTTTAAAATACTTCATTTTCTTAGAATTCTGCAAGCCTAAAGCTACTCCTACTATCCATATACGAGTAGTTTGTACTATTACCACAGTACCTATGTCTAATTAGAACACGAATCTTGATTGGGTCCGTGGTGGAAATAGGTTGCCGGGTATCGAAGTGTACGATGACGTCAGAGCTCTGGTGTTATCTGTATAGTCCATTTCCAAGCACAACGACATGCAGAAGCAGCTGTTTTGAACTACTCACAGGAAAGCAAAGCAGGTTCACGTTACTCTTTAGTTGTGTTCTTCAACTTAAATATACGCAGCTTAGTGTAATAAGACGAAAGCAATGCTGAAGACGAGAAGTCAAAAGTTAAGCAGTTGATGGTTCAAGTACTTCTGGGAAAATGAGCAAAGACACGAAAATATCTACATGAACAAAGATTTTATGTAAATGTTGGGACACTCAAAAGCATAAATCTCACATTAAATTGTTGGTGTAAAAGGAACATTTTAACAACTTATTAAAGAGTACACTAGTAAAATAATACTGTGACTAAATCGGCAAAATTCGAAGTCCCGTTACTTTTCTATCACTTTATTTTCCTCTATATTTTACTACAAATGTACAATTTCCTTCCCGTTGCTAACACAGTTTATATTATTCTCTGGTATTAAAATTCACAATTGCTCTTCTGATAATCTTTCTCAGTCTTTCAATGTCTTTTTTCACCTTCACTGTCTCTTATATTGTTACTATTACGATACAATCACTCGACGACACAATACAATACTCGACGATACAATCACTCGCTGACAGGCTGGCCGACTCACTCTCAATACTGTCACCGCGCCCGCCGCATCTAATTGCCGACAACCGTAGTGTCACCCATCGCATTATTGTCGGCACTACCGCAAAGGAGCCGAAGGAAAGAGACAGAGAATGGCCGCATTGTTGGGGCGCTTGCCGAAAGAGAGAAAGGATAGATTCTTCTGGAGTCTTCTACTTTGTATCTCGCCGCAATAAGTGAACGTTCCTGAAGCTTCCAGAATAGTGCCTGGGAGATATAAATAGCGGTAAAGTGTGAGAAGAGTCAGTCAGACGTATGTGAAGGTTGAGTAGTCGTGCCGACGGAGACGGACAGACGATGTGAAGAGTTGTGCCGACGGAGAAGAGTTAGTTCTTTGTGTTACGAGTTCCGAGCCGTGCTGTTGGAGAATCGAAAAAGACTTTCTTGTTGTTGCAACGAGTGTACAAAGTTACTGTTTACGGAAATAAAAGTGTTTCTTTATCTCGACTACATCTGTCTACTTTACTTTACAACTACACCTACAAAAGTTACAATACTAAAACTAACTTTACAGGACGACCAGAACTGCTATTACTCTATCACTCACTCAACTAACTGAACTGCTCACTACTTGTCCTATTTACACTGGAGCCGGCGTCACGTGACCACCTTCGAGTACTTTCCATGCGCTCGTGTGCAGTGAATTCAGCAATAGAGAAGGTTCTAAGTGTTGCTGGTGTTATCGCTGTTGGATCACATACACACAGTCGCTAGTTGTCCGGAAGCCTCGGACCTCCTTTATGTTTTACCGGCATCATTGATTATGGTCCCGTAATCGACAGTCAAGTTGTATTTTGAAAACAATTCTGTACTGCTTTGAAAAAAAATATACGCTACAATTTAATACGCATATGCTACTTTTAATGCTATTAATTTATCTTTCAGATTCAAGGAGTGAAGCGCTTAAATCAGGGGTGAACTAAACGTTGATTATAACAAAGGCTCTTCAGCCTCCATGCGTTGAAGGTCACAGCTATGGTTGCACTGCACTAGTTACGCCTTCGCTTGAATACCAATGTATACTTTTATCAATTTATATACATGTTTTTCTTATTGCAACTGTTTATACCTCAGGTTTGTTTGCGTATATAGAAGTAGAATGTTTTATAAGAGAGCAATTACGTACTTGTTAAATATTTTTACTGAGTGACTATTGTTGCTTTACATATTTATAGGCACTGACTAAAAACTAAGCGCCTACCTTAGAGAATTAATAATTTTGAATGAATAAAAGAATCAATAAATTTGCGGTAACTTCTTTACCAGCTTAAAACTTAACCTCTGAAATACTGTCCCACTGTCTTAAATGAACATGTGTTTTCCACCTAACAAATAATTCTTAAAATTGGATGAATTAGGTGATAAAAAGCTTAAACTTATATGAAACGGTGGCACTTTTTAATTTAATTAGTAAATACTACCTCGGTATTTAGTGATTCGTTGCACTTCAAATGTAATTGTCAGTGTCATTCAAAAGATTTATGATAGATACAATCTCGAGTGTTTTAGTAAGAACCTCATACGCCCCAAAAATTGTCGATCGGCTATTCAACATACTCATTCAAAGAAATAGCGAGTATTTCTGGAACACATTTCCTATCCAAGCTCGGTGGGGCTCTAATGACCTAGCTGTCGACGGGCCCTTAAACCCTAATCACTCACTCACTCACTATCCAAGCGCACACATGCGTGCATAAAACAATAGCTCTATTCGCCACTGAGCGACGATTAGGTTATTTTAAAGAAACAGAAAATTGCGGTTCCATTGATCCTAATTCCCCTTTAATGCATGGGATTTCTTATACCCACCCCTTTAATACATGGGGGTATTATATGCCTTTGAGACAGAAATTGAGTTTACCCAAGCAATGATCACGTGCTTACCGCGAGGTTGTCAGGTAGGCTTCACGTGATCAACGTACCAAATTCCAATCCAGGGGGACGCGCGAGTTATAGCGTCAGTAGTAGACAGTTGGTAGTGGAGTGAGTGGACGACATAATGGATTTTTAAGACGTGACACAGTTTTTGGCAGATAGCTGTGGTCGGCTCGTCTCAACATTGAGAATGAAGAATTTGGCGAATAAATATACGAGATAAAACGGGGTTTGGACTTCTCCTTTAATACTCACGAATACCCTGAGAACTTTAGAACCCATGCTTATACAGATCTAAGTCGAGGTAATGACACAAGGAGGGGGACCACATTTTCTTTGTAAGTGGCGTCTTTATTAACGTGTTACTGGTATCCAGTAACATCTTACAGCATCCAATGGACACATCAAACGCGGGATAATTCAAAGATCAACAACCCTCATCCCATCAGCGGCTCGAGAACTTAGCGTCACCTTTTTGCGATATAGAGGGATTGGATTCATCTTATTAAACAATGTTAAAGCTATTACCACAGTTTGTCCCCCATATGTAACCTGGGATCGCTACTGATAGTAGTCGCTCTAAAGCGTCATTTTTTCCCCGTTAAAATAGGCAATGCCACAACTGCTGTCTCTAAATACCATTCAAATGGAATTTACTATCGAAATAATTAAAACAAGTAGTGTTGGGAGCGGTGTTATGCAAAGCGATATACATCGTAACACGCGTTGCACTGTCTTACAGTTGATATACGTACCTTCAGCTTTCTAAACCTTACGGGAGAAATGTGCAGATAATTTACAAGGGCAATACGAGTACCAATGAGCTGATTCCTCGAAGAAAATATCTTCCAGAACTTAGTATGAAGCTTGTAAAACTACATTTGATGAAACAAACCTGTATTTCCAGGCCATCGCTGGCTTTTGCCACTCTGTTTTGTATATTTATGTACTTATATATTTTCCTTTTTGCCAGTAATTTTTATTTTTTATTGAAGTTTATATCTGGCTTTTGCCATGAATTATTTAAGTTGAGTACTCTTAAACCTACATCTCATCCTCTCCTCCAAAGCTATCGCTTATCTAAGGCAAATAATACAGTGTCGCTCGTATCCGTGAATTACCAACCACTACAAAATAAGCACTAAATATTGCTTGATCTATGTCAACATCATATAACATATCCTAAATCTCTAAACGTGAAATGACCTTCCGATATTTACTATAATTTGTATTATGGACGGAAAATACATTATATGCATAATCTTTCTTTAAACAATTATGCAATAATGTTCATACGGCATCAATTACCACTACCAGAAAGTGTGAAAAATTACTTGGTTAAAACACTCGGATAGAATTGGTGCATAGAAGCGTTTGGACAGAAGTTAGTAGGGGCAAAATATTTATTTCTTGTTTCCTTGACAGAACATTCCCTGCTCACATCGCGTAAGACCATATGCACAAAATAAGTAACCTAGTTCAGATAACACTGTCTCCGAATCGGGCACGGCTAGTTAATAAACTTCTCCATTTCCTCCACAACTCTCTCGGCCATCCAAAAGCATCTTACATACATGTATAGACATATACATATTTGTTTAAAAATTCTCCCATTATAACATATTCAACTAATAACTATTCACCTACAAACCTAAAACCTAAATAACAGCACGAGAATTAAACTCGGTAAAGAAAACACAGTTAATAAATTATAGTTTCAATGTTTTAGTAACAAACCGAATGAGTAGGAAAAGTTTGTTCTACAGCGATATAAAGTCCACTGGTTCATAATAATTAAACATTTGTAGTACGTTTAAAATAAAAGTTATATTAAGAAAATAATACATTTTATTTTAAAACAGCGTAGGGTGGCTTTTACGATATTTTTATCATATCTCTACTTTAATAAATAGTTACCAAATAACTATTTATAACACTTGATGTCAGGCAGCACACGATTTTTAATTCCATAGTCTTAGCAGTTACACATCAAATCGAAGTGCAGCCAGCAAATATGTGAAAATGCAATAAAATTAACTTTAATCGCGCCATTGCCACCGCCAAGCCAACCCTGAATATTTTTTTCTTTTTCACCACCAATTGAGGATTATTGCCAATATTCATGCTAAATTGTGTAGCGAATAAATCAAAATCCCTTTTAAGAACATGACATCATGAAATCTTTCATCAACTGCAGAGAAACCAAGTGCAGATTTTCAACATAACATTTCATCTCAAGAGCATCAGTATCTTGGATTATACTTGCCAACCTGGGAAAATGACAAGGATCAGTATTTGACAGTTGACGTTCACACAGACAGTATATTTTTAAAAGCCTCGATGCTACAGAACATATCTCTGATTAATTTGTTTTTCCCTTAAAACAATACATTTAAATCAAAATATGCAAGATAACATTTCCAATTAAGATTTGCGAGTTGTAAAATAAGTCTTCCATACATTTCCAGGAATAAATATACAGGTGTCCCAAAATTACAGCGACAAACTTTGGGAGCTGACTGTTAACATTGTTTTAAACACTTTTTGTTAAGGAAAGTCTTTTTTTTTCTTTTTTGCCGCAGTGCTTCATTTAAGCGCTAAACGTGTTAATGTCATAGATTACTGCCTCCCACCCAATCTTAATACAAGAAACAAACATAGAACACTTAAACAAAACACAACATTTCATTGTTTAAAGTTAAGTAAAGCTTTAATACTCTTAGCAAATGTTGTAGCGCACGCCCATTGCGATTAACACACAGTGCAACGGCGTGCCCTATTTCTCTGGTTTAAAAGCTTGTCGGTCTAATTTTGAATACTAAAGCTGTTATTGACTGTAAACAATGAGATATTTGTGTTTTGTTTGTGTGATCTGTGTTTGTTTCTTCGATTAAGGCTGAGATAAATGCAATACTAATTTGCATTGTTGATTTTGCCGTAAAGACTTAAACTGGGTGGGAGGCAGTAATGACAGCTCGTCTAGCGGTTAAAGGAAGCACCGCAGCAAAAACTTTCAATAACAAAAAGTGTTTAAAATAATGTTATCTATCAGATCCAAAAGTTTGTCGGTCTAATTTTGGGACCCTCTTCATCTCCAATAATTCGAAGAATCTACTTAAAACTTTGTCTCGACTGAGCCTTCTAACTTCTGTATGGTATATCACCATATCCATTTTCCAAATCTTTCAGGAAGCTTTAAAAATATCGTGTTTTACCCAGTGAGACCTACATTTGTTTATAACCTCCACTACCAGGCTCATTACATTGTTTATATACACTGTTTGCGCATACCGTTTTCCTGATGAACTATACAACAAACTTCTGTCATTTCTTATCTTTTAGTTTATTTTAGAAGCGTCACAAACTCGTTATAGGAATCAACCATAGCCGGAGGTCCATCTGTCTCTGTTGTTGTGCCTTTCATTGGCACCAGATTTAGCATTTGTTTTGAACTTCTAAGTTGTCATTCACTCCCAAATAAAAATATATAATTGAACTGTGCTTGATATGTCAGTGCTCTTATCAAACGCAATAGAAAACGCAGCAAATTCTTTTTCTTTCCATACGTTACCCACAGAAATTGCCTACTCTATCTTCAATTCCACTTGATATATTAGGAAGTGACAGTCTTGCATTCTCAACAGATGAACATCGGCAAGGCAGCTATTCACATAAATCGTTTAATGAGAGGAGACTCCCAAAAATAACTAAAGGACCTGGTAATTTCTATGCTGCTTCGTAACTCACATATACTGACGGTGAGATTTCTGCCATCTCCTTCTTACTTTCTCTGAGCATTTTATCTCCTCAGTGCGCTTTTGGTATTTAAGAGCTGAACAATAATTGTTAGTGTACCTCGCGTAGCTAAGTGATTAGAGCGTTTGCCTTTCACCAAGACGTCCCGAGTTTCATTCCAGGGGACATATGTGACGTTCGTGATGGAGATCTGGCGTCTGGTCGGGTTTACTCCGGAGTGTCCGGTTTCCCTTACCATTCATTCCACCAACTGATCCCTCAACTTTCTTTTCATTCATCATGTCCTCATGTCCTCATTTCACATATCCTTTCTCTCATACGACCAGACTGATCACCGATCCTGGCTACTCTGATCCAGAGTTTGTCTACTCTTCAGCAAGCATTTGACCTCAAGTGCTCACTTGTAAGTCCTGTAGCGTATGTCCTTAATACGAGGAGGTAGAATCAACCTCTAAACTTCCGCTGCTTTCCATTCGGTCGGTTTGTCCTCAGTAACGGTGATGAGTATATCAGTGCCGTTATGTAATGAAGTAGGTATCACTCGCTGAAGCCAAAGGCCCCCATGCCACTATCCTTTATAGACGCCCCTTTTGGATATCCACGACAAGCCCTTTTTTTATCAATCCTCTGGGCGAAGAAATAATGGACGGCAATTGAGAAGATGGAGTGACGAATTTATTTAGCCTCGGAATAGATCTTTGGCCCACACCTTGTTGGGAAGAAGAAGAAAACCAGTCATTTGAGTCATTCTTCATAACACAGACACGAATACTGATCGTTGGAGGGAAAGACAATTTCTTGCTATACCAGGTGAGTCAGCTGCCCCTTATTCTCGAGTTTTATGCAATCCGCATTTTATAGTCCAACATGAAAACATCGACCCCATTACTAGGTCCTACCCTCGTATTTATCATGCATGTTAAACACGCGATGAAATTAGTACTACTATAGATGTTATCACACCACCTTTTAATATATTCATAATTAGACGTTCGCAATTCTGTAAATGTTTACTGGAACCAGCGAATATTACATCTTAAACGGAATGTTTACCTCACACGTTACTAGGTAGCTCAGTTGGAACGAGCGCAAAACTCCGAAGTAATCTGTCTGCTGTGGAGGTGGTTCGTATCACCTCCATGTACTATTTTTTTTTTACCGTGCAATCCTCACAATTTACAAATTATTATTCTGAAAACTGTTATTATATTCATTTTTATTGTTTTATGGCATTGTTTGATGTTTCTTTATTGGTGAACTACAATTATGTACTTGTTTAAACACCCCTATAGGTAGGTGCAATTGAAATAAGGACATTTATACACATTTGAACACAGAAAGCAAGGAAATTACATTCTCAGAATTTAACATGGAAGTTAAACTCAATTTTGCAGACAATGAATTATTGCGCTATTAGAAATGCTTCATAGTGGTATGTTTTGTGGCGCTGGAATGACCTTTCTCCTCTAACGAAGCAAGTGCTCGAAATGGTGACCTTCTTGAGTAATGCACGCCTGGGCACGCTGTTGGATGGAGCCCCTGACTTTGTGTAACATGGCGAGTTGAACATTTCTACAAGCCACTGCAATAAGCTGACGAAGGGTTTCTAGATTGTCCAGCTCCTCTGCATAAATTGCGTTCTTTTAAATAATCCCAGAGAAAGAAGTCAAGGAGTGTCAGATCAGGTGATCTGGCAGGCCAGGAAACTGGTCCTTGTCTTCCTATCCAATTACCAGGATATGCAGCATTCAAATGATTGCAGACGATCCTCGACTAATACGGAGGAGCGCCGTTATGTTGAAACCACATCGTCATTCGCTCCTGCAGTGGCACATTCCCTAATAATAAGGGGTGAGCTACTGAGGAATTCCAGGTAGCGTGCTCCTTTTAGACGCCCCTCGAAGAATAATGGTCCAACAAAGTAGCCTTCCAAGATTCCACACCAGGTATTTACACCCCACTGCTCTTGGAATGCTGCCTCCCCTACCCAATGAGGATTATCAACACTCCTATAGCGTATATTGTGACGATTTTCAGTTCCATTGTTGTGGAATCTTGATTCGTCAGAAAACAATATTCTGGATGCGAATCCCACATCACTTGCTACTCACTCCAGCAACCATTCACAAAAGGTTACTCGAGCTTCGAAATCTCTCCCGTGAAGTGCTTGGTGTAGGTGCAAACGATAAGAATGGAACTTATTAGTGTTCAAAATTCGCACTACAGATGACTGGCTGATATTCACCTCCTGAGAAACTGCCCGTGTACTAGTATGCGGATTGTTCTGGGTGGTATTTAAAACTGCTTCTGCATTAATACCCCATGTTACTGGTGCGTGTCTAGGAGGAGGCATTCTTGCAAGTGATGCTGTTACACGCAGACGCCTTTCAACATTCCTTGAAGCTGTTTGCTGTTGGTTGTCATCTATTCGGATATCTCTCCCGAGGTATTTTCTCCGGTGTATTTGTTCTTGCTTCTCCGTGGATCGAAAGCATATCTAAGTACTCCTCTGTCGAATGCATAATGAAAGACTGGCACAAAATATCGTGCGACAGCATACGTGTGGAGAACGCAGGGGTCGGCATTCACAACATAATACAGTCCCATGACGCAGAAGTCATTACACCTGTTCAATTACAAAATGCAGATAACGATTTAAATTATGTCCTAAACGCTCAGGGACTTTATAATTAGATTATTGTGAATTCGGTTTCCAAGTTTTGATGAACATAAAAAAAAATATTTATAATACTGAGACTCGAATCTGTGTCATTGGGGGTTAAGCGCAGAGGACCTGTCACAATCCTATTCAGCTGTTTCGAGACTTGATGAAATCGTGTACCGCGTGCAATAGTAGAACTTATATGCCTGGCGCTATGCCATTGCCACCTCGCGAGTTTTCGGGCTTGATTTAGGCTTTTAAGACAGTATTAATCATTTGCTAGGAGTTTTAATATTACTTAAATGGCAAAAGGTGTTATGCATATTAATTGAGATGCACGAGGCGTAGTTCACGCAAAAATGTAACTAAACTGTTGTTTAATAATATGTCCGTTTTGAGTGTACGGGTCCATGATGTCGTCTCTCTAAATTTTTTTCTAATTTTTGCCAGCCAACCCCTGCTCTTAAGTATAAGAATCCACCATTTTCTTTTTAGCTGACTTTGTTAGTGTACTCATATGATAGGTCCATTTTTTCCGAGGCGTTTACTGAATTAGGTTGTTATTATACTCTTGTAAAATCGGCCGGAAACCGGAATTCACTCTCGGTAAACGAGTCCTATATTTTTTAGGTGTACTTTAGCGAGGAGTACGTTCTGTCCCTTAAACCACTGTTGCTCTCAATTTTGGACATTCTTTTATTTAAGAACGTCAAGCAATACATTTTAGTAAGCGCAAAACTGGACTAAGGCGCACATGCCGTTAGATGGGTGGTCTACCTTCCAAAAAAATAAGGCGCGGCTGACTCACGTGGTATAGTAACGCTAGACTACCTTTCCTCATACACATGGACGTCAAAACATTCATTCCTTTCTAAAATACCTATCTTTTACACTAGCGTAGCAAAGTATTCACTGATGTATTCCATTAGTGTAAACCTTTCAGATAATAAATTAGTATGAATGACAAAACACAGGGATGAGTATCCGATTTTGCTTTTTTATTATTTCGTTTTTAATAAAAGCGAATGATTAATGCCCGAAAGAGCATCGATATCAATTTACGTTGACACATTACTATAGCACGTTATTAATATCAGTTTTCAGCGGGAAAGTGAAATAAATGGGATTGGAAACCGTGCTTTAGCATAATTGTAATGCCTGTAGATATCTCGGTTTGATAACATTTAAACTACAGCCAATGCTGCGAATTATTTGTCATACGCTTTCCCTAAATAGAGTTAAGTTGCAAAAAGTTGCATTTCAAAACCCGCGTAATTGAAGAAAATAGCAGTTGTATGTGTGGTGTGTCTATGCTTGTGGGAGAGAAGGAGAAAGAGAGAGTAGGTGCATGTTTGTGTGTAAACATAATTAATATACTCGTAAATAAATTTAGAAAGAACGCATCGTATCCAAGTAAAATACTAGGACGTAATTTATGTCACAAATTTGGGGCAGGTATTATGCAGAATGTTTTCAGGTAATTTTACTAAGTTGAGGGACATTAAGGCTGCTTGAAGTATTTTTGTGCCTATGTATTTTTTCGTAGTCGAAAATCCTAATTTCAAACGTTGAGAGTTCGTTTGAATGAACGTCAGAACATTTACAGGATGGTTTTCTAGGGGTAGTCGTATTAACAATATGTTGGTGTAAGTTCCAAGTAGAAGTTGGGCTTTAAAGGCTGTGAAAGCATTTGCTATCAACATTATAATAATTAGATATGCATATTGTGTATGGCCATCCTTGTGTGTAATGGAAATATATAAGTAGTATAGTAACTTTGAACATATCTCCATTTTGTTGATACTAAAACTCAAATATGTTTTCTTGATGAAGCGACCGGCAAGTCGTGCCGAGGGTGAGTGATTCCCTAGGTTTGGACATCTTTTAGGATACCATGGAACAGGAAGCATCAGTGAGCAGCGTCTTTTATCTGTTTAAGGTATTTCCGGGGCTGTCTCTTACCCTGAGAAGGCGAGTTTCGGGTAAATTTCGGTTCTATGAACCAGGGGATTTCACTTATTCTGAGAAGGCGAGTGTCGGGTAAATTTCGGTTCCATGAACCAGGGGATTTCCCTTACTCTGAGAAGGCAAATGTCGGATAAATTTCGGTTCTATGAACCAGGGGATTTCCCTTACTCTGAGAAGGCGAATGTCGGGTAAATTTCGGTTCTATGAACCAGGAGATTTCCCTTATTCTGAGAAGGCGAGTGTCGGGTAAATTTCGGTTCCATGAACCAGGGGATTTCCCTTACTCTGAGAAGGCAAATGTCGGATAAATTTCGGTTCTATGAACCAGGGGATTTCCCTTACTCTGAGAAGGCAAATGTCGGGTAAATTTCGGTTCTATGAACCAGGGGATTTCCCTTATTCTGAGAAGCCAAATGTCGGGTAACTTTCGGTTCCAGGGACCCGGGGAATTCCCTTATTCTGAGAAGGCGAATGTCTGTAACTTTAGGTTCTGTAGAGCCGGGTGTTTCCTTTATCCTGAGAAGACGAATGTCGTGTAATATGTCATGACAGTATACCAGTACGTTAAGTTCGACGACTGACTCCCATTTTCCAGTAAAGAAAGAAATCTCAATTACTTTTTGAAATAACATACACAATGTGTGCCTGAAAAATTCCTAAGCACTTTCAATTTTTGCCCACACAGGGCCTTGTATGAAATAACAATGATTCTTGATTGACCTAATGGAGGTCATCTATAGCGCCCAGCATTCACACTGAGTGATCGAATAGGCTATGTGGCGTTATCCCCCATTGTGTTTCTTACTGTGCAGCTATTCTCAAAGGTGGTATACTAGTCAATAGAATAATTATACCTTTTTCCACTCTTAGATGACAGTATGGAGTTAAATGGAATATATATATCTAGCGCATACAAGTTGCCTTTAGCCTCTTCCTTTTCTACCCTAGCGCTGTTGCCAGGTTCCTAATAACACGGTATAAATATTCAGTTGTTATAAATTTCAGGTTTGAACAGATTATCCTACGCAGAATTTTTTCTCTATCAGGTTATATCCTTTTTAGAGACATTATACATTTCTATAGGTCCATATTTCTTCAGAAAACGGTTTTTTCAATACACGTCCGATGTGCTGTTTCTATACTCATCACACACTAACTAACAAACTAACTGCTAGAATGCGTCTATACTTTGTTCTTAGCTAGGGTAAACTATGGTGCCATCACCTGCCTACTTTGAATTCTCTATGCTTACTCAGTTAAGTGTTATAATTTTTTAAATTTAATGTTTTCGGAAAATTCTATATCTGTGCACTGCAAAAGTTACGCAGTGTGAAACTTTTTTGTTATTGAGTTTGCATCAGGGAACCAGCGAGAACAAATGTTGATGAGGGTTGGAGAAAGCTTTTAAAATAAACCAAAAGGCCGTAATCTCTTTCTTTTATCCAAGTATTCATCTATTCAGCGTATTCTTGCGCCAGACCTGACACAGAATATAGTATAAGGAGCAGCACTAGCATTAGTTCGCAAGAAGTCGTGTATGTAACTGTGTGGAATTTATGAGCTCTTATTACGTTATTTGTTTAATATTTTCGTAAATATTTGTAGTTATGGAGGGGGAAGCTAGGAAGAGACGATATGTTGGTAAATTAAGAAGTAAGGAACGCCAAATAATTATGAATGCGTTAGATTATTTTTCAAGTAAAATGCGTGTAAGTAAGGCAGTAAAAGAAACAGCTAAGGCTATTGGGTGTTCAGAAGCAGTAGTGTATATGATTAAAAATGAAGTAATGAAAGGACCTCTAAGAACGCCATCGAAAAGGAAAGCAAAAAGGGCGGGAAAATAAAAAAACGCTTGGTTAAGGCAATATGATGGAATAGTGCAAAGTGTAGTGCGGTGAATTGTTCATTCTCTACTGTTTGCAAATATTCCACCCCTAATGAATATAATTTTGTCACGGGTCAACAGTGGTGAGACACTACCAAATTTCTCAAGGGCTACTCTGAATCGGTTCTTACATGATTTGGGGTTCGAATATGAAAGAAGGGGTAACAAGTGCATATTAATAGAAAGAGACGACACCATCAGATGGCGACATAAATATCTAAAAGACATAAAAAGTTTAGGGACCAGGGGAAATCAATTATTTATACAGACGAGTCATTTGTAAATGTAGGCCATACGTGACAAAGGTATGCAGGGATAACAAAGTTAAAAGTGCCCATAAAGCAACAATTGAAGGACTAAGTACAGGACTCCGTCCACCTCGGGGTCGCGCGCGGAGAGAGATTCTCAACTAATATATGTTGCAACACTGCGCTCCATTTAACGTGTACTGTCTTCTAAGGGTGGGATGCGCTATAGTATAATATTGTATTTGAATTACCTGATTACATTTAAAAAGATGCACCTTTTCTTCCTTCACTAGTATTTGCTGGTTCAGCGCATCGAAAGTTCTAGGCATTTTACACCGGACTCTCAGCGTTATAGCAACAAGTCTGCTATTTGTAACATTTTGGATTTGAAGATATCACAGGGGGAAAATATCAATAATCTACACAAACAATTCAAATTTCTGTTTCCTTTAATTTCATCACTTAGCTGAGAAACTAAGCTTCAAATTTGCCCTTCTGGAACTAGTTGCAGATTTTTCATTAAAATACGTACTGTACTATACAGTGAGTTAACGGTATATTCCAGGATGCTCAAGAACCAAATTTTCAGTCAGGGCAAACATCAATGAACGAACGTATCCATAAGTATTGATATTTTAAAAAAATCAATACCATGAATGGCACCTGTAATGGGCAAGCCAATTAGTTTAAAGTAGCACGAGTTAAATTACGAAGTTAAATCTGTGGGACTTTGAGTGCCTATCAGCTCGGCTGCCGACCTCACGCCACATACGCCAGATATAGGTAAACAACATCCAGTAGATTAGAGACAATGATGGGGTTCGTACCATGCCTTCTCCAATCGCGAGGTGTAACTTTTGTGACCGACAGACCGCTACCTAACGTATGTTATCAAACACGTCACAATGCTCGTCTATATACGACCGAAAAATCCAACACCAATCGGGCGAGAGAGAATCCACGCGTATTTGGGCTGGGAACCGTCTAACCCACTGTACCACAGTATAACTTAAGTGACAGTTTATTTAAATGAGTGGAATTTCACTGAATACACTGTGCAAAGGTTATGAACCACACGCAATTACCATAAAAGTTTACCTAACCTCAATCAACTCCGTAAGTACGAAGAATGTCAACATTACACAATATTTTAGTTTTATATGTAAAATCAGAAATTTCGTAATGGAAATTATAAAATTGATTATACTATCCTTACATAAGAGGCTTTTCAGGAGAAACTTTGATATTATTGAATACGTCACTGGTTGAGTAATACGACTAAAAGTATCCGGTTATAAAAATATCAAGACAATCAATATAAATATCGTTAATTATACAGTTAAACACTAAATATATATTCTGTTCTACTCCTTTTATAAAAATACATTATACTGAATCATATTGAAAAATTATTAAGTCTAACTGCAGGTGTAGCACAATAATTATAATAAATGTTTAATAATCTTACGTTATTGTTATTACTATGATGAATATGGTTATTATAATTATTAATATTATCATCAACATTTTCATCATTTTTATCATCATTATCATCACTATAGTTATTATCATTATAACTACGTTTAATGTATTTCCTCGCATGCCATTATTACCTTGTAATCAGCCACATTTGGTTGATGTTCAAGGAGATTTTAAGTGATACGGTTAAGTACAGTTTCATGTAAGCAAAACACGATAAAGTTTTTATTACTGTATTCCTTTGGTAGTCACAGCAAACACACCCAAGTTGTATAAGTGTTTGAAGTTATAAGGTCATCATCAGAATATAGAGTTTAATGTAGCAGTTTAGCTGAATAATAGCAAATTTAAAATAAGGGTTTCGTTTTAACAATTTGAATGTATGGATGTAGCCATAACGCCTTTTTGTATTCGTCTATCCTTGCAGTAGGCAGGGCTTCGCTATTTCTATAGGTCCACTGCAACAGGGGTTATTGCCTAACAAGTACTTAACAGGCTCTTGAGTAGTACATTTAAGGCTAAAAATGCCCTCGTAGCCGTGGTCGCTGGAGTGCACGTCTTGGGCATGAGGATCAAGATGATCGCGTGTTCGAGTCCCGCCTCGAACATGGAAAAAAGTGTGGCATAACTGCTGTGTTAACTCACTTGCCTGGCCTAGGAGTCAATCAGCCTAGTACTTCCTCAAAGACGCATGACCCACGTGTCAGAGAAGTTGCCTATAAAGCACGGCGTTTGATATAGAAGGTCCGTGATTGCTGTGATGCGGGGTATCTCTAATGTAAGACAGTATGAATTTATCAACAGCAATGTGGCTCCGTTTATATCGAAACGTTTGCTTACTTTTGATTATCTCAAACTGGCTCTAAAGAGCTTAATTAAAGTACCTTATATTTAAGACATTTCCACAATAAATAAAATGTATAGCTTGTATGTTTGGTGATAATAGTTTTCACTGAATAAATTCCTTTGTAATTCACAAACCATAAGAGGTACACAGAATTTTCATGCAGCCATTTATGACAAGTAATGCTTTTTGAGGCGCTAAGCATTTCCAAAACATTGTTATTGGTTTGAACTTTCACCAATTACGAATCAATTATTTTTTACTTGTCTTTTGTCCTTTTTCCTCTTTCTACACGCTTTATATTAGCATCACCTGTATGTATGTATGTAACGGAATCTTTCGACGTCAGTTTCACCCTCTTAGAGTAGTCTGACTGACTTGAAAATTTGCACACAGATCAAGAACCGATGACAATACAATAAAATCATAACTTTCTCCTACGATCCTGATCCGCATCACCAGAATAAATAAAAATTTATTAGATGAATTTATCAATGTGACAGAATCTTTCGACAAAATGTTCACCAATTTGAGACGTCTGTTTGACTTGAAAATTTGCACACATATCAATGACAATGGCAAAACAATATTATTACAATTTTATCATAAGATTCTTAACACAATCATGAGGATAAAGCAAAATAATCAGCTAAATTTATCAATGTAACAGAATCTTTCGACGTAATTTTCACCAACTTGAGACGTCTGATTGACTTGAAACTTTGCACACATGTCAAGTATTGACAACAGTAAAATAAAATATTGAACTTGTTCTAATGTGCTTACTAGGATCTCCAGGATAAAAACGGCTAAGCTAAATTTATCAATGCAAAGGAATCTTTGACGTAATTTTCTGCAACTTAGGTCGACTAATGGACTTGAAAATTTGCACGCGCATCGAAGACCAATGTAAATACAATAATGATATTATTACTTTGTCCTAATGCCCTGATCAGGATCATCAGGATAAAAAACATTCTTAGATGCGCGTATCAATGTAGCAGAATATTTTTACGCAATTTTCACCAACTTAAGAATAATTGTGTGACTGACTTGAAAATTTTCACACGTGTTAAGGACCAATGAGAATATAATATCATCATGACTTTGTCCCACTGTCCTGACCAGGATCGTCAGGATAAAGAATTACTAAGCTAAATTTATGGAAAACAGTACAGTTATTACATCTGAGATGTCGCTAAGGCACATTTCTACATGCACCCTGAAAATTGCTTTAATTAAATAAGACGTATATGTCCAGAGAAAGAACCTGAAAGGAACATGAGACCAGGGGAAATATCGTGGACCGGAGTTCATACAGGACCAAGATACCCATAACAACTCGTAGTTTAGAAATGGACACAAGTTACACAGGACAAAGGAATCAAAACGCTTGAAAATGTTGAAAGACGATGCTGCTTGGAGAGAGGACCTCAGAGGGACACGAGATTTCGGGGAAAGGATTATTACTTATTACTCGAAGTTTACCCAGGACCAGGAAGTTCACAACAGCTGATAGTGCAGTTAAAACAGTAATTGTAATCTAGCACTGTTCCATAAAAGGGTGATTTCAAAATTTTCAAAAAAATATTTGAAAGAAATTTCGAACTCAGAAATTTCTAAAATATTTCAAATTAAAAGTTATGGAAAATATTGCATTGAAAAATTTGAGAGTAAAAAGTTAAAAATAAATTATAGTTTTAAAAAACTAACGAAAATAGGCTTTTATAACAAACCGAACTAAACAGTAGAAAACATCTTTAAGTATGAAGAGTTTGTTCTATAAAGTCAAGTAATTCATTATATTTCAAAATAATAAATTTTATTGTAAAAAAGCGTGGGGTGTATCACATCAAATGTTCTAAATACTGTATGCCCGCGACAAGAAGGCTAGAGGGGAATGAAGGGCAGAGGGGCTTGAACTGTGTATCTACTCCGGTAGCAGATCTGTTTACTAGGAAATGAGTGTATGAGAGTGTATATTTCTAGCTATGGGTGAGTAATGTGACAACATTGTGTGTTTTAGACAAGCCTAGCATCCTTGTCATACTCGGAAACTAGGCATAAATACCGTGCGGGAAGCACAAAATGATTACGCTACACATTCCTAAGACTTGCCTTCTTGTCCTGGTCATACAGTAGTTCATTTGTTACTATTTATAAAAGTAAAGATATGATAAAAATATATAAAAGCACCCCACGCTTTTTTACAATATAATTTATTATTTTGTTAATATCATTTAGTTTTATTTTAGATCTTATTAAAAAATTTTGAAATGTAATGAACTACTTGAATAGAACAAATTCTTCATACTTACAAATTATTTTCTACTTTTTAGTTCGGTTTGTTATAAAAGTGTGTTTTCGTTAGTTTTTTAAAACTATAATTTACTTGTTCGTTTTGTGCTCATGTAAAGATAAAGGTGCTTCTGAATCATGCAGTAGTGACCAGAATTAAATAAAGTTGGTTTACTGTATTGCTACAACAAAGCGCATACACATATAATGATTTATCCGCATTATCAGAAAGTAGCTTTTTCAAAATAAGCTTTTTCATAAATAGATTTTAACGAAGTGAGTAGAGAAGATCGTGCAAATATAGCATCTTTTTTCAACCGGAAGTCGCTATTCGTTTCTTCTGTGTTGCTATCACAACAATCACATGACATATGAAATTTGGACTCGAAAATCAAATGAAATTAAACATGAAAAATGAAATTATATACGAAAAAGAAACTGATATATGAATATGAAGTAAAATCCTAAAAACAAATGAAGTATGAAATTTGAAAATAAAATATAAAGTATGAAAAATGAAATGAATAAATTAAGTATGACCAATGAAACGTAATATGAAATATCGAATATGAAAAACTAAATGTGAAAATCAAATGACATATCAAACATGAAATATGAAACGAAACATCATATGGCAAATGAAATGAGATCAATTATGAAAAATGAAATATGCAAAATGGAAAATAAAAACGAGAGATTAAAATGTTATATCTATGTATAACAAAGGGTGAAATATGAGGTATGAAATGATATGAAATTTGAAATGAAAAGTCAAAACATGTGTGAAGCATGAGAAACAAAATTAAATACTTCACATGAAAAATGGCGTATGAGTAAGGAAATGTTAAAAAAATTAAATGATACGCGACATGAAATATGAAAAACGAAATATCAAATATAAAAAATGAAAAGAAAAGCTTGAGTATCACTTCAGCCTATTTGTCATTAGAACTACAAGCAAAATGGAAATGTGTAATAAATGTTTAACAGAAATTAGAGTGTTGCGTTTGTTTTACGAATAGATTAAAACAGAGCGAAGGAGGTCATGTGAGTGCACTATCAGGTTGTTGCACCAGCTTAGAAAAATATGAAGGGAGTAAAACTGTTGAAGCCTATAACACAAATCTCTATCGCAGATAACAAGAGCATAGGGTGACATTTTAGCCCTTCATGTGTGTAAAAACAAAACTGCCAACTGAATATGATCGTTTGCTAGCCATAAACCTCTGGCAGTAAACGATATGCGGTCTAATGACTGCAAGAAATGGGGTAACAGCTATAGCTCAGGTCCCTCCATTTTAACTGGACCACTTCTCTTCATTGAAGAGCTCATTCAAGCTTGATTGCAGTTCCACTCGCTTTACGAGTGACTTCTCCTGCATTTGTGCAGACACGCTCTAATGGAAGCACCACGACCTCGCTTATGAGGCTATCAAATGAACCATGTGCATCTTTATTAATGATTATGAATTGATGTCTTATTGTGTCTTCTTCTATACTTCTTCTACTTGGGGGCTTCAGCTCGTTCCACCGCCAAATTGCTGATACGATCGATTCTTTGGTCTCCTCGGTTTCCTTTCACATATTGAATTATTTATAGCTGCTTTGCATATCCTGTTTTTGGCATCCTGTCCAAGTGTACTTCTAAATTCCTTTATATGTCTTAATTATATTATTTAATTTATCTAATTTTAATTCTCGGGAATACTTACATTTTTCTTTCTGTCCAATATTGTATATTCCGCTATAAATCTCAGGAATCTCATTTCTGCCGTCTGTATTTTTGCAGGTGGTGGTTTTTGTTGGTGTATGTTATAGAACCATATGTGATTGTAGGTATTGCGATGCACTTATACAATTTAATTGTCGATTCTGGTGTTGGAAAGGGAAGAGTGACACTGAAACATTGAATGCCGTGACTGGGATTTGAACTACGAATCTACCGGTTACTGTCCGGCTACTCTAACCACTAAGCTATCATGGCTAACGAGCCGATATGACATTAAATTCTCCAACTCACTCGTATTGTTTCCGGTAAATCACACAAGGAGATCTCAATTTACTTTGAGATAACTGTAGCTTAAGCTCCGAGACTTATTTTATGGGTAAACATACTTCTCCTATCTCGAACAACATATAAAAGCATAAACACTGTCTCTAGGAGCATGGTAGTTATTTGAAAGGCAACTCAACTGGAACTGGGCTTCAAATGCACAAAGAGCTAAAATAGGAATAGGAGAGATATGGAGGGGGTTCGGCACTGAAGACAGGCTTAATGTACCTATGCCGTGGGAGGAAGGATGAGGTGAGTGGATATATCGGGAGGCCACATTCAGATTAATGGCACAGAAATTTATAGAGGTCCCTAAGGTTCCCCAAGTTTGACATCTTGAAGTCTTTAGGTCTGCCAGAGTCATCTCAGGGAGAGCTTGGCGTGAAGTCCAACGCCTCCAGATGCCACCCGATTCCACGGTCAGCGAGAGTCACAAAGAGTTCCTCTGAGCATATCATCCCTGCCAAGCTGCACCTAACAGCTTCGCTGACACAACCCTGAACGAACAAACGACTGAAGAATGGATGAAATGATTAATGAAATGAAATGAAATGACAAGAAATACGGGGATGCACTTATCCTTCCCAGCATTCTCCTAGTAACCCGGGGAAATCTCCGATAAAAACTGATGGGTCAGGAAGATCAGCCATGAGAATCGAACCCACGACCTCCCGAATGCGAGTCTCATATGTTACCGCGGAGCCACTTCGGTAAGAGAGGAAAGCATTTCAAAATTTTGGAAAAAGATGATTTGAAGTGCAGTGTTCCTGTTATCTTCCTATTAAGATTAATAATTCTTCTACCTGAGATATTTTCAACTTAAGGACTACTCAGATCACTAAGTGAGACCTCAATAGGAGCAGCATTTTTGTGTACAGAAGTGAAGGACGTTTTGTGTGCGTGTCCCACAAATTTTACATGGTATGTGAAGAATGTCACCAAGAAGTTCTATGACGTCCGTGAAGCGGATTTATCTTCTTTCCGCTCTGGTTAAAAGCACTACTTCGAATCGATAACCTTCGAAGTCTGTTTGCACGTGATCAAGTCCAGCTGTTTTCCACCTACGCTGTCATGTCGTGTCACTGTCTAGCTTCTGGAGGTTTGGGATATTAGCTCTTGCCTGATGTACGACTACATATCAGGTTCAGCACTGGTTTTACGATTACACTCTTCTACAAAGGTTCTATTTCTGGATGAATATATGTCATTCTAAAGGAATCCACATTGCTAAATTCAAATTAGAAACCTTAATTGTTCTGTAATCTCAACATTTATATATGTGAAACCTTTATTTGCAGTAATTTCATTAGTTGGCAACATAAACCTTACTATTTCTAATTCTTCTTCATACATTTGCCTGACTATTCACATAGTGTGGTAAGTTAACCTTAAAATCAGTGAGAAAGCGCCGATTTTTACAAATTTCAAAGTAATTTATTTGTATTCTTCTGAGAGCGGAAATCCACACAGGATAGCTGCATAAAGGCTCCATCTACTAATGAATCTATTATATACGATACATTAAGGATATTATACATAAATAATATAAAGACAACTATGAGAGCTGTCACATATTAGCAATGTGCGCAAAGTAATTAGGTATAATGAGCATAAGTTAAAGGCGATTTCAAAGTAAGAGCATTCTTTTTGGGAATGGAGCAAGGTTACACAAAATACAGTTAGTTTCTTTGTGAGTGGGATAGTTGAGATATACTACGTAAAAAAGAAATGTTCTAAACGAAATTGGATAATAGATAAAAAAATGTGCAGCGGGAAAATCTGGTTCCTCATGAAGACAAGTTCTTCCATCCTTGCAGATAAAACAACTTATTAAGGTCGTGGATCCAACAGCCAAAGTGTTTATATATCTTTCAGACAAATTCCCTTCTCTATCAGCTGATAAAATTAAAGGTGTATTTCTGGGTCCTCAGATTTGACAGCTTCAACGAGACCGATATTTTGAAGCATGCTAAACAAAGAAAAGCGAAAGTGGGTGTTTCAAACTAGCTTCTGAAAGAAATGATCGAAGCTTATAGAAGATTTAGGATGCAATATGTCCTTGAAAGTAAATTTCATGGTATCGTATCTAAACTTCTTTCCAGAAAGTTGCAGTGATTTAGCTATTGAGCATAGAGAAAGATTCCATAAACACATAGCTACCATGGATAAACGGTATGAAGGGAAATGATTACCCACAATGTTAGCCGATTATTGCTGGAGTATAATTCGGGACAAGAAGGATACTCAATACAAAGCGAAGAAACACGACACGAAAGTTTTTGATGACAAATTTCTGAATTTTTTTTAAAAACATTTCCATGAGTGACTGTTAAAGAGTGAACATTATGAGAGTACTTCAACTATCACCTTCTGTTACTATAGGCATCCTTAATTAAATTCTGTCACATGTATAGCTATAGTGACATGAACATATTAAAAGAAATTAAAAATCGGGTTACTATTAAACTAACCCTGATGTATGAAAAGCTCGTAAAAACAGATTTGAATTCAGCGTTAAAATTTCCATAAGATTCTCTCATTTTTCCTACGGAAGTAGAAAATAATTTGTATTGTAAAACAGTGTTAACAACACGGCATTATAGCTCTTTCGTTCTAAACATACCTAGGCTACATTAAGGATACCCATAAGTGAAAAGTAATCAACATTTGAAATTTCAAACATTAATTTTTGTAGCAATTAATTATTCTTTCACGCTAATATGTGAAGGACAAAGATTGGAGAGGTAGAATCAGACCGAAAAATTTGACGCAATAGCCGGAATTTGAACCATAGGTCTTCCGTCCTATTCCTCTAACACAGCCATGGACAAAATGGGCTCAACTGGGCCACTGCACTGAAATGCGTTTATACCTCACTCCACCGGCCATCCCTCGCCAAATTTGCTGTTCAGATTCCGACTCGCCTCATTCAGTGGCGAGTTGTAAGTTACAGGAACAGGAAAGTTTGCTGTTTAATATGCTTGATTTCAATTTGACAATGTAAAGCGTCACAATATTAAATTATACTTTGATCAGAAGTATAAATCAAACTTTGGTGATCTTACAGGTATTTATTTACAGTTTCAAAAGGTATTTCCTGAATACCTTTACTGTAAACATATAAAAGGAACTACACGATTCCACTTTTTGGTGCTTTAGTTTCATATTCGTTTATTTAATATAAACTGTTATTTGGTTTTTTACACTGTGAACATAATATTAAGCTTAAAACCAAAGAATTTATTAGGTCGATTGAATAATTTTAAAATATTTTAAGGCTAAATAGGAATGGAACTTTACTGCTTTATTTATTGTGAAAGAGAAACAATTTAGTATGTTAATCATAAGGCAGTGTAAGGATATTACTGTCTAAGATAAAGGACGTTTATAAACTTCAAAATTATGTAATTTGTCCAACCAGAGTAGGTAGCTGTAATAATGATTGTATGCGAAATATATTTAATATAAAAAAAATAGTGAATTGCGTAGAAATTATTACTGCCGCGCAGATGGAACGAATCCACCACTGCGCGCATTGTATCAAAACAACGTTCGTTACTCAACAAGAGAATGAGGGGTGATTGAGGCAAGATCAATCAATCGCTATCTGTCTTCTCGTGCTCATGCCTGCTGTAATCCCTGAGCTACCATGGCAGTTTGCCAATACAACATTAAATGCTCCAACTGACTCGCATCGTCCTTGGTAAACCACTAGGATATCTCAAATACATAGAAAATAACACACCCTAAGTAAGTAAATAATTAAGTGTGAGTAGTTTAAGTCCCGGACTTCGTCCTACACATGGCCATCAGTGTGAAAGAACAATTAATTGCTATTGGCCTTGTAGTTGCTTAAACTAGAAGCCTGGTACCTAAAGTACATACGTTCACTATGGAACTGGTCATTAGGGTATATGGCATATTTGAGATCTCCTAATGGTTTACAGAGGAAAATGCGAGACATCTGGAGAATTTAATATCCCACAGACATGTGGCCAGGATAGCTCAATAATTAGAACAGCCGGACGAATGCCAGAAGATTCGTGATTCAAATCCCGAATATGGTATTTAATTCATACGTTTCTATCTTTCCTAGTAGTTTTTATGTGCAAAATGTAACTATTTAGAACCTTTAGCTTCAATAACGTGATGACTCTTGCCCTTTCAAGGTTGAGCACACGGCCATGTAGGTGCCGAAGAGCATGACCTTATTTGTCAGAGCGCTCCGATCACTTATCTGTTTATCAGAACAACAAAATACTAGTAACTTGGAATGCAGCATGCTTTCCTCTTGATTCATTTTTAAGGATTGAAGTCTTTGACGCTGTACCAAGTACTATTTTAAGGGCACTGTATAAAGCTTTATTGTAGATATTTCTTTCCGAAACCCATATTGTTTATCGGATAATACTCAATTTCTTACAATCTCCCTCTCTAATCTGATCTTGCTCATTCCTTCATAGAGCTTTCAAAAGATAAACTGTTCATTAACAAACTCTTTAATATCTCAAAACCCAACCTGGTGTTATTTTGACAGCGGTTTTAGCTAAAGGATTCATAAGTGGATTCTATGTGCTTTTCCCGTCTTTATTTTACTTTCTGCCTCATCAAACTCCTCTACAGGGAAGAGCTCTGGATTCATGCACCTAAATCCTAATCCCAATTTATCTTATCTCATGAAGAAGAATACTCATGCAATCTGCTATTCTCAGTAGCCAAGTCAACAATCCTTGTATTTGTCAATTGCCTAACTATTATTATATACCGATATTATCATGTTCAAATCAACTCATCACACATATTTTGCCAATTTCTTCCACTTCTCGAGTGGAGTAAAGTCCTAATTCTTCGCTTCTGTATGCATTGATCCTTTAGTCATATATTCCCTGTTCCGCCAGTATGATACAATAATTGTGTTTACTCTTGATTTCCTTATCTGGCTCACTACAAGTGTTTCTTGCAGCACCATAATAAAATATTCTGATTCTCCCTTCTACATTAACACCAGATCTCTTTAACTTACATTCAAGTCTGGTTTTAAACACCCCCAGTCATATCCGATTTCCCCCTTTTCCACATTTATCTCTGTGATATCTTGTTCCCGTGACTTAAAACTGAATGAATGGCGATCGCTAAAAGCTGTCTCCTCTAATATGTACCAGTTCACAATTTCTGGTGGTATATTCAGCGACGAAGACGTAACGTCCATGTACCTATAACTCGCATTATCTCTAGTATTATGTGCAGGAGCACATAATGAAGCTACCATCCACTCCGTCCAATATTCGGTCCTGCGGTCTTGATGGCGGATCCGCTTTGTAGCTATTTACTATATTCAACGATCAGACGGTCAATATCAGTCCGCGTTTCTTATTCCTGAAATGGACAGCTATATATTGTCTGGTATCTTTTGCCCAGCTAGTCTGAGAAACCTACTTCTTATTTGCTTTATAAGCAACTATTCCACCTGTATACTTCTCCGTGGTGTGGCTTCTACCATGCCACAACTAACTTTTGATATCCTTAAATTATCTTGGATTATATGTAAGGTTTGTGTATGTATATTGCACATTACAGTTGTCTCGCTCTAGCCTACACCAACTTGATGAAAGTCGGGCATTTCATTTGGTCAAATCTATGCCCCCCTTTATGGCATTTAATACCAAACGTATTGTTTGTACAATCTTTAGCGTAATGGCCTTGCCCTCTACTGTTAAGGAAGCCTTCTTCTCTGTTATATTCTTACTTACATTGATAATCTCTGTTTCGTAAATCAAAACACGTGTAACATCTTGATACAGTGACCCTTTATGGTACACGGCAGTATGTGCATCCTATCTTTATTTCCTTTCCCTTATTAACTGCCTGGATAGCATCACGCATAAATTACAGATGCATTTAAATTTGCAAATCTGCCAGGTCTCAGAACATTAATGATTATTCCAGAGGTTTTTACTCTATTGCGCCTTCAACACATTCTCGTTAATGTCGGGCCCACCTCATACAGTAGGATGGTAGCTTCCTGTTTTCTCGTGTTGACACTCAGTTCTCTGATGTTCCTTTGTATCTCCTCTTTTAGGGCGTTGGCTTGTCCTTCTCCTCCCACAGTAAGTGCTAAGTATTGTTACCACTTTTTATGATCTTTATCTTTACACCAAGTTTTCCTATATCAAATTCTCTCTTCACAGTATTTATTGCGACTGCGAATGTTTTCTCTTTGACATTGATTTTAACATTTCCTAGGCTCTTTAATCTTTTCCTGAACATTCTACCTTGGCACTTCTATTTCGGAATACCTATTCCAGGAAGTTCTATAGTCCTTATCTAATCCGCTAGCTGTTAGAAATGTATATTTTCTTCCATGCTCCTCTGCTAGCTACTTCCATTGTTGCAGAATTATAAACAGATCTTCTATATCACTCACACCTTTTTGGACCCAACCACGGTATCAGGTATATATTATTCCTTTTTTATTTCCTCTTTTCGAATATAATAGTCAAACATCACATATTCTACATTGTCTACACCCAACTTCTCTGCTCTTAAGTTTAACACCTCTGCTGAGCTTCCTTCAACTTCATTACACCCATTAAATAAACCCATTAAATAGTTTTAGGACAAGGGCCTCCTACCACGGTATGGATTACCTCACAGGCTCTCTGAGGATGAGCTAGCCCCTAGAAGCTCCACCACCTCACACCTTATCCTCTATTGTGATAATACCTACTTGGATTACATGTGTGTTTTCTTATCTCATCCGCATGGTGCAGCTCAAGCTGTTTGTCGTATCATTCAATTCAATTCACTCTGTCCGTTTTTCTTTTGTCCTCTGTAACTTCTTCCGATTTAGGTTAGTTGACCTAATTATGTTCTCATTTCACATTATCACCTTTTTTTATGTTTCATTTCACTCTATCACACACTTTTCATGTTCACTGTGTTCCTATTTCTACCTTAAGTTAGTTTTCCTATAATTAGCTTCACACACGGTGTCCTGACCTACTGAAGTTCTACTAATGTTTTGAAGTCGTGTGCCCAACTTAGCATTGATCTTCCTACGTTTCTCTTCTCCTGTCTCGGATCCCACACTGTCGTCTCGCAAGTCCATCTTGACCGATTCATCCTGACTAGTGCCCCCCCACCCCCCCCCCCAGCTCCATTTGCTTTATCAGGCTTTTGTGGCTACGTCTTCCCTGCCGCTTGTTTTCCTCAACACCTCATTCTGGATCCTCTCTATCTCTAAAATTTTTCGTTGACATACTTTTATCTTCTTTGTTTAATCTCTCGTAAATGTCGAGGTCAGGCATCCATATAAGAGAATTGGAATGTTGCAAATCTGCAGCATTTCAAATATTACCTTCAGTCCAATTTTCACACTTAGTACGATTGAAATAGCCTCTACTTTTGTTGTTATTGGGTTTCCATACAGTACGTGTATAGCAGGTTCATAAATACTTTCCGGCCACTCCTGATTGAATAACGGGGCAGAACACTTCAAAGCTTCTAACATTCAACATGGGATTTTTATCACTATTTCCGCCTTCATATCCACTTGTATCCTTATTTATTTCTAGTCTCTAGTGTACCACCAAAGTGTTCATCTCTGTGTATACACCCTCTTAATTCATAAGAATGAGCATAGTCTGGTCATTTGCTCCATGCCCTCGACTCCACTTTTTATGTCCGCCTTAATATTTGGAGTGTTCCTTGTCAGGTTTTTAACTCTTAACCAAATTTATGCATTTACTCTAATAGTGCACGTATGACTAACAATAAGACCTCTGTAGTTCATAGCTCCTGATTCTTTTTCTTGCTCATTCGCATACCAGCCTGTGCAATTTTATCCTCCTACCTACTTAAATATATTCTTCTTTACCTCTCCTACTCTTCTCAGGTATATCCTGTTATGTGCTTTATCCATGTCTTCATTCCCTTGTCCTGAGTTACCCATATTTTCAGGATAGCTATTTGTGCTTACAGAAGGACTATCTCTAGAATCTCTTCTTCATAAAGGGTACACTTGCGCATTTCATCCCTCCTTGTAACTATTGATGATCGTTGAATGTATCCATTCTCGTGAAAGCGAGAACTTCTTTCTGACATTTCCTTTCGATTTATTTGGTTTTCAGCAACATTGCATTCTGGTCTGGTTCGTGGCCGAGAATGCTGGTAATCGCTTGCTAACAGTCGGGCTGAACCTACTTGCTCAGTCACCGAACAGTTCACCCTCCTGCTCCGTAACTATTCCCATCGCATCTTCATTTCTATTCATGGTTGGTTATGATAAGGCTGCCATCCTAGCGTGATTAGTTTAGACCCGAGGACGATTTCCTTCCTCGTATGAATAACATACACCAGTGGATAACCATTAGGGACCACTTCCCCACGCCGAAAGTGCTGGTGGCTGCAGCAGCAATGGTGGTAGTATTAGAGCGCTTAACAATTGTAATTCTGAGGTGTTTAATTGTAAATATTCTAAATAGATGGGGCAGCGAATTAAACAGATGCAACATAGCAAACCGAAACTGAAAAATCTTTTAAAACGAAATGTAGCTTTACTTACCTTGTGACCACCACTGGTAACGAAAGTCTGAGCAAATTTATTTTAAATTAAGTATTATATCTTGTTCATGTTCATAAAAGTAATATTTAACATCGTTTATCTATTTCTTTTTTACTCTTTCGCATGAATCACATAAAATATTATGCCAACCTATATTACAGAACTTATACTACCAACGGCTTGGTACTTTATGAGCCCCACTAGTAGCAAAATGTCAGCAATTTTAAAGCAAAATTATGTTAAAATTGGGTATTATGTTTTATCATGTTCATAACGGTAATATTTAACGTGGCTTAACTATTTCCTTTTTAGTTTTTTAAATAAATCACACACCGACGGGGGAAGGTGTGAATGTGTAACGATAGGGGAACACCTCGATCAGCTGCCACCCCGACATGGATCATTTTCGGAATACTACCCCAAGGGCGGAAGGGACAGGGAGTACTTCATGACAACCTTGACATTTCATTGTTTCTCAAAAACAATTATGCAATTCAATAATAGAAACAGTGATTAACAATAACTATTTCTTGCACATCTTTAATCAAAAAATTAAGACAATTTAAAAAATTACGGAAGGTGGACCTAAATTACCCTTCCCCGTCCTCGGTTGGTATTGCTAGGGTTAAGCAAAGATTTAATCCAGGGCTCACACCCTAATGAGATGCTGTAAATATCAGGAAGGTTCAGTACATTTAGTTGTAACTGCAACATCATAAAGCGAAGTCAACAGTGTTGAGCTATGGAAAGTACATCACAATCTATTGGAGGCAATCAAAACTTAAACCGGAATCAAATTTAAGAGCTATCGACCAATTTGCAATGATCAACCAGAGCAAATCGCGAGTGAGGAAGAAAAGCGGGAAAGAGAAGCCATTAATTAGTATTGGATTTCACATTCATATATTCGCAATTCACCAACCAAAATATGCCCCTGCTTGTTTTAGAGGTTCGAATGAAATGTAGCCTATGTGAATCAAAGCTACATTAGCGAAATATATAACAACATAGGCTACTCTTTTAAATCACCGCAAAGCGTTACTGCATGCGCAATTCTCTCGCAACAGCACTTTAAAATATTTTTTTTTCCCTTTTATGTTGTTGTTTTTTTATAGAAAAAATAACCAAGCGAGTTCAAAACATCGACAAAAGGTACAAAAATGACAAGAAATGTAACGAGAAGGTTGCCATAAAATGCATCATTAAATAGAAAATAACTGAGAGACGCAGATTCTCATACTATAGACATATTGACTTCTGAATTTCATAAGCTGCTATTGCACTCTTTCATACTTCAGTATGAAGTTGCCACGGCAGAACGCAGGCATTAACTATTGTGAATAAAGATTTGTTATTAATGACGGAGACTTTTTGGGTAGAAGTAGTTTAGTTCTAACTGGTCAATTTTTGTTTTATTCTAACAAGCAAATGGCAGATTACTCCTATATAAACACGCTTATTAAAAGTAATTGATATAGGTATTGGTGTGTTAGACGCTTTCCTAATGTTCATGTACCTAATGAGACATTCCAAATCTGAATGAATTATTGGAGCTTCTAGAAACCTTTCTTGTCATTATTAAATGAACATCACTGTTTAACGACGCTGTCAATTTCCAGGATCAAATCAGCGTCGCCTGTGTACCGGAATTTCATCCCGCAGGAGTTCTTTTACATGCCAGTAAATCTAGTGACATGGAGCTGTCGTTTTTAAACACGTATTTAAGCGGATTTGAACCCGCGACCTTGGGATCAGTAGGCCAGTGTCTAACCAACTGAACCACCCAGACCAACAAACTGTTCCTCATGAAGGGGTACTTCATGAACAATATCAGTTTCTGACTTATAGGACCATTTTTTTAAATCAAATAGTTGATGCCTGTATACACATGAATAAAATTTGGGCCCCTTTATTAGAGAATTGACAAACAGAGAGCGTGATTTTGCCTTTTTTTTTTTTCAACTGCACTATGGAACAGCTCATATGGCCAATGTTTTGATGAGCACAATTTAATGTGTGTTTCAAGACAGAATTATTAGCAGAGATTTGTGGTACCTCGACCTAACTCCTTCCGATTTCTATCTCTGAGGTAGCTTAAAAGCCTAAAGTGTAAAAGAAACGCGCACACCCTGGAAGGATTAAAGCAAAATATCCACCGAGAAATTGCCAGCACTTGTCGAAGTGTAGTATAGCGAGTGACGGATAATTTTCTAAAGAGGTGACAAAAATGTGTGTATGGACAACGAGATAGCCAATTTCAGCATCACCTTTCATAAAGTTGGTCAGTAAAGGATTTAAAAGTTGTTTTAAATTGTTGTACGGTTTGATCCACACTTTGCACTGATAACGCCAGGATGCCGACAGGGAAAACATTGCGCAGCTCGTTCGGAGGTTTTTTGCCCTCCGATGCTATTTATATCTGCTTATAAGAACTTGATTAACCTCCTTCTTGTTGATGTTTGAATAAATAATGAGGATTATTAAAATTAAAGTAATCAAAAAAATTACCAAATAATACTTTAAATAGTTAATTTGTCTGAAATCACTTACTAATCCCTCTTAATTTTATTAAAACCGAATACAAATTCCTTGCACCTGCTAGCACCGACATGAAAACTGGAATCATTAGCACTTCCCGCGTTGCCTACCGGAGCTAATAAATGTTTAGGTATATTCTTCCTCAGGGAAGTCGCTGTGAACACAATGGACCATTCTGGTGGCCGTGGAATCTGTACTCCATGGATTGAAGACCACCTCCATGTGTTACCTTTTCCACCTAGTGTACAACTAATGCACTCGAATCCTAAGTTTGTTTTCAAATTAACGGATTTAAGATTAAGTAGATAATTATTTCCTAAATTATAAAAACTCATCTCGGGATCTCAAACACATACAACAGACCTTGCTGGGATAGCAGTTGTTTACATCATAAAGCTAACTTGTATGTACGAGGTGAATATCATATGGATTTAATTTGTTTCACAACTCCTTTTGTTTTTTTCACTTTAGCAGGACTCAAAGCAAATGCGCTAGATGTTTGCTCCCTCTATGCTGTTCTTAAAAAAAACCAATGCCCAACAAATTCTAGATATATGTTACTCTCTTCTTACCAATCATAAAATATTTACTTACCATAATACAGTAGTACGCTATACGCAGATTGATTGTCTTTGCTGTGTGGAGATAGCCCACAGTATAACAAAAATATTCGATCAGTAAGTACATCGTAGGTAGAGAAAGTACTGTATTTCACCCAAAAATTGTATACTAAATGTTCACTAGAAATACATATTTAAGGTCCCCTGAATACAAAAAATTAGTTTTAGAAAAAGATCCGATTACGTGTGTGCATGTGCATATGTGGGTGCGAATGCTGGTGTGTGTCCGTGTATCACAACTCAAATGATTAGTTAAATACCACGGATTTAAGTTCAGCATATTCCAGGGATCCTACACAAGATTGACAAGAAAATGCTCCACTTCAGATTAGCCTTTTCATGGAATATTTTCTAAAAGTGGCTCCAAAAGCATGTATCAAAACCACGTATTTAAGAAAATTTTATGATGAGTTAAATGTACTCTTATATCTTGAATTTCTAGGAGTGTCCTCAAAAGTCCTGTTCATTCTTGAAAAGATTTGTATAATAGCTAAACTGTAAGAGATGGACAAAATCTTACCGCACAAAATATATAGATCGCGTTAAAACAAACAATTTGTCAAATATATTTCTTTTATAGAGTAAGCCATTTCCGAGATATTCCTTATCTTTTATTTTGTCAAATAGGAATATCTTCTGTCTCTTGGCCATGCAAACAAAATGGAATTTCAGAGCCATCATATAGCGACGAGTCTTTAAAAGGTTGCGCTATCACTTAAAGTCTGCTATACTCCCACATTACTCTTGCATCTACAAGAAAATAAACAACAAAATAAGTTATGCAAGTGTTTAGCCTAATTAACATTAAGTAGATCAAGGAATAAGCATTCGTAGGAATAGTTTCCACTAAAGCAGAGAAAGCTATGTGAGAGGAACACATCAGATTCTTAAGGATTATTTCCTATTCTACATTTACATTCTATAAAGCATAAATAGGCATGTAAATGCTAATTCTCTACAAAGAAAATACTTGATAAAGCGATATTTGCCTTAAAGTCAAAGTAAGGGCCGTATATTACTGGCCTAAAAAGTAAAATTAACACAAAACAAGTTGTAAATACCTCACTTTAATATTTTCAGACTTGACAAATAACACAAAAGAATGAGTCAAGGCCTTAATGATAGATCATTTGGAGTGCCTGGTCTTGCACATAAAGTACGTCTAAATATGCAAAAACTCCGTAGTAAATCATTCTCTGTGATAATAGCACAAAAACACCATAATTATCGTCCATAATTATACCTTTCTCATATAAAACGACCAGCAGTTTTATGAGCCCATTCGCTTCTACACCATTGACCTCCAGGACCTGTTTATGGTGGAAAAAGTTTGAAGTCCTTAGCGACTGCATTAATTTAATCATACTCCAATGGGTATATAATTTGTACAATATACCAACAACTTCATCTCATTTGCACAAATGAAATGGAGCTACTAAACCCAAACCTCTATTGTTACAGCTCTTTTGTTACTTTCTTAAAAGTTCATTAAAACATTTTCCTTTGTGCTTAAAAATCTTCCAACCTTATTAATTTTCTTTGCTCTCGTATCTGCCAAGAAAGCAGTAAAACTAAACAAATTTTCTTTATTCTTTAGAATTAATGCCTTGTTCGCATGCTGTTCTCCTAGACCGGTCAAAAATAAACGCAATCTCTCTCGCCTTCCAAAATTTGTCTGTTCATTTTAAACAACTAAAACGCTATGCCATATCCGAAATTTGAACCACGGATCTTCCGGCTTTTGACCAGTTTCTCTAACCAACCGAGCTACATGGCAAACTGTCAGCAAATTAAATTCCCCGACTGTTTCTCGTAAAAAAGGAATTGGATGTTGTTAGGCATGTTGATATAGTAGTTCAGTTGATTAGAAAAACTGGCGATATGCGGTAGAATCGCTCAAAACCTGGGTAGGCATTGGATTATTCAATTTGATTTTATCTTTCCTACCTTGTCCTAAAACAGGCTTAATGCCAATAACCAGTTAAATAAAAACGGTTAATTCCGTTCCAGTATGGATCTCTTGTTTCTGTTTAATTCAAATTCGCTTCCTTATTTATCTTCGATGCACCTCTTGATCTAATCTCCTGCGGCTCATAGTCCCCCTGCTGTTGCTTTATTTTATACGTTTCTCCTGCGGGGTGAGGGAGGGGGTTAGTAACAAAGTGTTCCCCTTAGATCGAGATAAGTTACCTTATCATAGTCACAGGCATATTCACTTCCTGTTGATTCAAATGACAACTATCCTTCATTTTATTTTATTTTAGCTACTTACGTCTTGTATAATCTCTTTCAATATATTTCTTTGGAAGTTCGGCCCATTTTAGCATGTTGCATTCAGCGCCACCGCCATCACGCACACACCACGCACACACCACCACCACGCACACACTACCACCGCCATCGCCGCCACTCACCACCACCACCGCCACTCACCACCACTCACCACCACCCACCCACCACCCACCACCACCCATCATCCACCACCGCCACTCACCACCACTCACCACCCACCACCCACCACCACCACCACCACACGCGAACACCACCACCACACTGATAAATGGCAATTGAAAATCTGAAAACTTATCTCTAAAAATAAACTGAGGCTGTTTTAAATAAATGCACTTACCTGTATAACTGCGTGAGAGCAAGCCTCCACTTTGAAATTTCTGTACGCTTGTGGCTCTGAAAAACGAGAAATATTAAAATATGAGTTTAGTGGTAGTTCTGTCATATGCATAAGGGTCAGGGAGGACAACATTTTGCGGAGACGACAACAAAGGTCACCTGTGTAGGGGCTAGAGATGAGGTTCTGAGGTTATACATAATAGATAGAGGAGAGAAAGGGAAAACTATGAAATCATGTTAACAATCAGATTGTGTATTATTGTTAACAGCTGCCTCGGAAATTATGATCAGAGCACAGCAATTTTTCCCTCTTGGTAATCTAAAGATCGTAAAAATAAAATCAGTGAATCCCAGAAGTGTTCTTGTGCTACTTGGACGTCTCAACGACGGAACACGGAAGCAACGAGCGCCTTAAGTTTTCGCCATTTGCGGAAGCTAGGAGTTTCGGAGATCCATACATCTCCTGGTGACTGTGGTTCAGTTCCATTCTTACTTTCTTAAGTTCTTCTTTTACATGCTAAAGTGAGTGACATAAGGTAGTGTACTTTAGTAAGGAAAGAACAGTATTCAACACAACTTTAACTGAATTAGTATTAGTCGCGTTGCTCATTTTTTGCTGTGCAAGATAAGTGATTCTGTGGTTTTTTGGGCTAAGACTCGGGGCTTGTACTTTTAGAATGACTGTCTGATCGTGATGCCTGCGTGGTACTTCTAGTGGGAAGAAATTAATTATTAGGGAAGTAATTCTCGAAATTCTAATTTATGCACATGAATAATCTGGGTTTTTCAAGCAGGCTCGAACACTACCCAAGTTCTCAAATTGCCGGAAGTTGTATGGGGTAAAGCAAGCTTGTCTTTTCACCTATATTTCCATTGTGTGTTCATTTTGTTTAGAGGACGCATTCTTGATTCACAAATGTTAAAGTAGGTACATGTAACTGTTAATGCTAAATCGGGTTGGAGAACTGTCATTTGGAATCTATGATGCCTGAATGGCGAGTGTTGTATTTTGTATGAATTTATATTTCTGTTGCCAATCAAAACACCCTACTCGAGTATTTAGCCTGATGTTATTGTTGATTTGCAAAGGGTGATTATTAGTAATGTTTTTCTAATTAAATGCAATTAGTCAGACGTTTGTTGTATACTTGACGAAGAAAGCTGAGGGGCAAACCTTTGTCAGAATTGGTTCTGTCGGCTACTTCCAACTACATGGTCCTCTCATTTGAAATCCTCTCCCCCCCCCACCCCTCCCCACCCTATTTCACAATTGTACCTAGGCCCCACGGTGCAAGATGTCGGACGCAAGGAACTTCACCTTCGGTTTCGTTTATGAAAACCATCAGAGAGATAACGATCTCCACTCATCAATATACAATATTCAATTTTGATATTTTCTGTAACAAATGTAACAACAACAAATGTAAAAACAAAACTCCATTGCTTCTCCATTTTAAACTTAAACTCTTCTCTTTGAAAGATTTCCCTAGTAATGACACAAACATGCTATTCATATGCAATGCATTGGATATTAAGTAACTTAGTCTAACATGGACTATAATTCCAAATAACCTTGCCATCTCAATTTGTAAAACTGTCAAAATTCAATACTGAATCTAATCTCAGCATTTTGATGGATTCTGGTTATAAACTTTTCACAGATCTTTATTACATGGCAGGATTATTTGTATGTCTAAACAAATACTGAGGTGACATTTCCCATGTGCAATTAGGTAAAGCAAAAAGGCAAAGAAAATGAATAATAATATAGAGTATTCATTAATACAGCTTATTGAATGCTATCAAAGAAATGACAGACCTAAATAGCCGTGTACACACTACTACACCCTTCAAGCTTCACGTTTCAATATTTACATTCGCAATAGTTTTATTTGGAGTCTTGCCAAATACTCTTTGTCGTATCATACAAGTTAATATCTAAAGATAACTGATAACACCAAATTTTCCATTGTTCACATCTGCAGTAAATAGACTATTCCATTTGTATTACATATGGATGTAATTATTTTATTTAAACTTAATGGTATTCAATCCTATTTTAAAACATTTATAATTTGAAATAAATTTATTTAGACGCACTGAACTACGGTTTTACATTTTCATAATTGATTTTACCACAATATGAATTCTGTACGTTTTGTATTGGTATGGAGAATTATTTTAGTGATGAACTAGAACTTCTTCCCTGCTAACAGCCACACAAAAATCGTAATCAAGTCAATTAAATACGAAGTATACATAGTACCCATGTACATCCAGGTACACCCATCGAATTGCGTTTCCCTTTATTTCACTTCACTTTTCATTTCGTTTCACCCCTCATCTAGCTAAACACTTTCCGAGCAGTAAGTGTTGGAGAGGTTCTAATAGTTGAATATCCACTTTTACTTCAATTGGTTAAGTGTTCTCTTATTTTTTGTAAAGTTTTGTTTCGTTCCTCCTTTCTTTTCCGTTTGGTTTTGTTTTGAAATATTAGGTAATCGTAAGGTTTAACCAGTTTTAATTAAAATAATAAATCTGAGTTTTATTCTTGCCTAAAGCTGTTCAGTTGGCAAGGAATATTCACTCTGTAAACCTTCGTCCTTTGGTGGGGTGGTTTCCTGTCTCCGAACGAGCTGCGGGATGCCTTAGACAACAGGTGCACAGGATTCCGGTTGTACTTGACACTGCCGGGGAGTTTCAATTTATAAGTGTAAGAGACCCTGCCCTCCACTCTGTCTTGACGCCTTGGTTCGGCCACCCTTTGTCTCCTCTCGCCTCATTCTTGCTCCCGGGGTGCCGCGCAAGGGTTCTAGGTACAAAAGATCTTCAATGTGTCGATTCAGCTCCGCGACGTACTAATGCTAACCTATCCTAAGTACCTCTTCAGATATATGCAAGATTTAGCTGAAATTGCACTATCCACCAGTAGCAAAAGAAGCAAATATTTACCGTCTTCTCCGTTTACTTGCTCTTGCTTTTTTGTTACTGTACTGTACAACTATTTACAAATGGAAGCAGATGATCATTTCACCTAAGTTTAATGTAGTCAATGTACATATGTGTTTGAAATCCAACTTCTGTATCCGAAATGTTTAACCATCGCAAAAATATAGAACTATGACATCCCTCGTGTCTATTTCATAAACACCCAATACATGCAGCACTCAGGAGTGATAACGAGGTTCAACAGTCATCTGAAATGTTCTGCGGGTGACAGCTCTGCTCTCGCCCGCTTGAGTCTCGCCAGATTTTGTGTTGCCAATTACTGCTAGTCTAATGGGATGCAAAGCGTTTCATGGGGAAACTCAATTAACCTGACAACATTCACCCTGCAATTGGCTTCTAAAATGGAAAAATTATTTTTTAGCCCATCCTAATTAATTACCTCAATCTCACATAATAATGCTGCAGTACTCTTTGCCCCACGATTATGCTAATTGTCACGCCTTTGGAATGATTCCAAATCACTTGAACCAATCCTATTGCGTTCATAATTAACGATTTTAATACTTATTCTTTGCATCAACCTATTTAATTTTAACTTTTATTTTTCTTTCAAAATACAGCATCTTGTGAAACTGCTCTAAATTGTATTTCTGATGTTTTATAGAAAACTTTGGACATTAATAACATCAAAAGGAATCATCTATACGTTCACCGTCTGAAAAAAACACGTAATTTTTGGCATCGTACATTAGCTGGTATAGTAGAAACCGAATATGTGAGAAGTCTGTGTTCGATTGCTCCAGAAATATTTGTTTACCCAAAGTTTCCCGTAGAAGGAGGATCTGGTGCATGAAACCCATTATTTAGTAACCTTTTGACCGCGGAAGCAAGTCCCAGAACTGCAGGGGGATGAACATTTGAAAATATGCTTCAGGTGATATGTATATTTTGCATGCCAATTGTTATTTCGCACAGACCATAGTAAGATAATAAAGAACCGCCGTGCTGAGAACGTGCAAGTTGCTGCTACGGTTCTTCATCAAATGTAGGATTGGGTTCATTGGGTTCATATGCGGCTCTGACTTGCAGAGGTCCTAGCGGACGACAAAGCAGCGGTTGATAGAGTTTTTAATTTTTTAGCGGAGTGCAATATCAATTTGAGGATTTAATTTTTTTAATTATCTGTTTCTGCTTTTGGACGTATTTGTCACCTTGTTTCATATCTGGCTATTGCCACTGCCTTTTGCCTTTGTAAACTTTTCTTGTTGCTAGTATTTTTATTTTTTGAATGAAATTTATGTCTGGCTATTGCCAGGAATCTTTTAAGGGTGCTGATGACCTAGAAGTTGAGCGCCCTTAAACCAAACCAAACCAAACCAATATGCGGCTCTAACCTAAGCTAAACCAAACCAAACCTATCCTACCATAACCTAATCTTTCGCTGTACGTCAGATGTGTATTGAGTAAAGTTGGAATCTTCGCGAAATGATAGGTTTCATTAAAATTAATGGCGTATACGAATATTTATACTAGTATCATCACAATAGTGCGTCAACTGTAACTGATCCAATTTAATAATTAATGATCATGATGATAAATTCAGTACGAGAAAGACTGTCTTCTCATTATTGTTAACAGAAACGCCACAAAAGGTTGTCAGAAAATAGAGTCAACAAGTGGCTGCCGCCACTGGAATGCAGTGTAGGTTTTCTTCTTTACATAAGCCTGATCTGATCAGAAGATTAATTGCTTGCAAAAGTTGTAGACTTACAGTATTGATTTTATCGGTTGTACCGGATTTCGTTTGTTTCTTTTCTTTTTCTTAAATTTCTATACTACATATAGTAAGTAGAGGAAGTATTTTATTCCACCTAAAAATTTGACGCCGAGATTTTGCAAGAAATATATGTTTTGAGGCCCCATGAATCCAAAAAAGCATTTTTAGAAAAAGGCCTGTTTGTGTCAGTCTGTCAGCCTGTGAGCAGCAAAACTACAACATGAAAAGTCGGTTAAAAACCGAAGTTGGTAGTTACGTTTAACATCTTATAAGGATGCGACATGAAGATGTTGAAGAGAGTTCATCTACCCTAAAGTACTCTTTACATGGAAAATTTTTCGAAATTTTTTATTTTCTCGCAAATAGATCTAACGATTTTGATTAAAATGCCATATGTTTCAGATATTTTATGACAAATAAAATGTATATTTTGAATTTTCTGTTTATAACTCATGTAGTCATATTTACCCTAAATAACTTTTGTATAACTCATTAACAGTGAAAGATAGGCCAAATCTTACTGTACGAAAATGTAGATCTTGCTATTACATAATTTATGTGCAAATAACCCTTTGTTGTAGATTAAACCATTAAAACCATTTCGCAGATATTGCATGTTAGACGTGTGATTTTCGAATACTTAAACTTTGGTCAAATGGAAGACTGTTATTCATTTTTATATCTTAGCCGTACAAAGAGAACGGAATCTCAAAGGTTTAAAAGAGTTGACTATCGGTCAAAGCCTACTGTAGTTCTATATTCTCCTTGCATCCACAATGAAATAAGCAATAAGATAATTTCTGCAAATGTTTATCTCAACTAACTCGAAGGAGTTATAGGAATAAGAGTTTGTAAGAGTTGTTAGTACAAGAGTATAGAAAGTCATGGGAGTGCAACACATCAGATTTTTTCCACGTTCTTCTCTCTTTTCTTTGTTTTCCATCATGGAATCCTGTTATGAAACGAATATGGGCTAAGTGTTGACGTATAAGATTTCGCAAAGTGACATCAATATTGCCTTGCGGAGAGCTTTGATTTTGTACTCAAACTTTTGTAACATTCTTGGATTGCGTTTATTATGGTATTGCGAATCAAATTATGACAATTTCAGCCACGAAAGCGTATTCTTTAGCTTGCGGAATTGAAAGATATGCGGTAAATATGGCGTTAAGAAATAGCAGATTTTTGGGTATGAAATAGTTGATTTCAATTTCTTCGTTATTTCTTCGATTGCCAGTTTTGGTTTCCGTAACCTGAATGTTATTTGTGCCACTCTAACTTTAAGGCACTTCCTCTCCCTCACCTTCATAACGCTTAAGCCATGCGGAAAATGCTCAGCACGTTGAGTTACACTGCCAGTATTACGGTAGCTTAATGCCATATTGGGCACCTTTTTGCAAACGAATTCATGTCCCGCGAGAAGTGAGACACGATCTGGAGGTGTAGAGTTGAATAGAACTGTGTATAGCACGCGACGTGACAGTTGCGCAAGATCCTGAGTCACGTGAATTCAAAAACACGTCATGTGTTCAATTGCCATGACACATGCAGCAGTCATATGACCTCAACGTATATGGGTGTATATAGGCCTGTTTAAGCACGTCACATTTCGCAGTATGAGCGAGACAGTTTAGCCATTTGGGAAACCTAGAACCGAAGTTTTCATTTTACAATGTGATTTGTACTTTCACGTGTTCGTCGTTCAGACTTTTATCAAATATTTCATCAAGGGATTTGTACTTAGCTAATTTCATAACGAAGCTCTGCCTGCTCCAGTTTACTGTACTGGCCATGTCATTGTCATCGAAAACGTTACTTCCTTGCTCGCAGCGCCGATTATCTAGGCAATATGGTACTCCACGGCTCACACGAGCTCAGGTTTTCAATACGTCACACTGCTTGAAGCTGTTCTCCCCATACTAAGCGTTCCTGGTCATTGTAGTTTTTCTACTTTTTAAGCAGTAGCCAGTTTTAGCTGCGTATAAAAGGACTCAGATAACGCTTTTGTTTTACGGATCTGTGGTTAACACGAATATCTGCTGGAATTTCTTCCAGTTTCATTTTTCCAGGTTCCGACTACGGGGACTCTTCAGAGACTATTTCATACCACGGCTACCTTGAATAGGGTTCTACAGTATGCACAATATAGGTCTAATATGCTACATCCGGAAACGAGAACAACAAAGTTAAATTGATCAGGTATTCCTTTCTGTTACCACACTCAGGATACCTTCCCGTAATTGTGAACGCCTATATTAGGGTTGTATTTTAACCGTGTCGTTTTGTTCTGCTTTCTGTTTTCGTTTATTGTAAACCAAAGACACTTGGATATGTTTCATTTTATTTTCTAGGCTTTTGGAACATAAAGCTACAACAGAACAGTAGAATAAACAGATCTACTGTGTGCAAAATAGAACGTCAACATAATTTTAATGTATTTTTTCGTTTTATTTGCAAGTGAAAGATCATCCATTTCGTCTCCAGCAATATGGCATACAGCATTTCAACTCAATGCTTTATTTAATTACTTATATTTTTTTCTACATAGCTGCCACATTTGTTTAAATATTTACTATGATGTTCTGCAAGCTTATGTATGCCAACATTATAGAAGTCTGTCACCTGCATCGTTGGATAAAAAACAGTGGAAATTTCACGTGATCATTATGGCCGGCCTGATCGCGGTTCATTATGTGTATTATCCCGTCCGGCCTTGAGAGCTCTCACCCACTTAGTCATCCCACTGGCACCAATGCATTTCACTGATCTGCTGAAACGTTCCTTGCTGTCAAAAACCGAATCATAGGCCATGTTTTAGAGTTGACAGGCCGATCAATTGTTTTAAATATTTTCAACCGACATTGCGAGGAACACATTGCAACACTACCAATACAAATGGAGTAATTTTTCGTGCGAGGCATGCTGGGAGTCGGTACGCATGTGCGTTTCAATATTCACGCAAAATTCGATGAGCTATGGCGATTTGTACATTACTTTCCGAATTACCCTAGTATAACATAAATCACGAATAGAATCACAAAAGCTACCACTGGTCTTCAGTCCCAAATGCAGGTTGTCGGCATTTACGCTGTTTTCAGGGAGGCGTTGTGACATAGAATACGTTGGGTAGGGCGACAGTCGCGTCGCCTTACAAATAGATTACTGTAGCTATGTGCTACCCCTTCCCTACTCCCCCTCCTGTCAATTCGTGCAAACGACTACGTAAAGTAGCTCTTAACATAACGTCGTTTACAGCCCGAGCCGAAGCCTAGCAGCATGCACACTGAAAATGCTAGTGTTCCTCATGGTCGGCAGCCTACTCTTCTTCATGTCTCCGTTTACTTCAGCTTCGTGATTTGGCATGCAGCGCTTCCCACTTGTTTGACTATGTCACCTCGACAAAGTATCCATAGACAATAGTCGCTACAGAATACATGCAGCATCTCTTTACAATCACCTACTGGTGATTCTTCTTTTACGAATCTGTCCTATTTCAATGATGTAATTCTAACTACTAATCAGGGCAATCAAACATCTTCTCTTTAATGTAAAGTCTGTAATAATGGTGATAACAACAACAATAACAACAAAAGCATCATAATCAACACTAATGTCAACGCCGCCGCCGCTAATAAATAATAATAATACTAATAATAATACTAATAATAATACTAATAATAATACTAATAATAATACTAATAATAATACTAATAATAATACTAATAATAATACTAATAATAATACTAATAATAATACTAATAATAATACTAATACTACTAATACTACTACTACTACTACTACTACTACTACTACTACTCCTACTACTACTACTACTACTACTACTACTACTACTACTACTACTACTACTACTACTACTACTACTACTAATAATAATAATAATAATAATAATAATAATAATCATCATCATCATCATCATCATCATCATAAAGACGTATGACAAATGAAAAGATAAGTTACTTCTCCTATCACTTTATTTATTTTCAAAAACTGAAACAATAAAAAAACAGTTCTCTTCTTATCCTTAGCACAATTTCAAATTCGTAGTTATCTTGCAACTCAGTTGTTTTGTATTCTTGTAACCTTGACATACACTTCACCGCTCACAGTTCTACTCCGCTCTCTAACAAACACCTGCTTCCACAATGAACATTGCCTCACACAATGAACAACTCCGACGCAATGATTATATGTTTAAAACTGTCTATGGCAATACATATGCTCAAACTCTCAATGCTGAGTAGAGAATATTTAAAAACCAATTGTTGTCTCTCTCTCTCAAAAGTGATTTCTTTGGCCGTGCCGACTCGCTTATATAGGTCAGGCCACTTGCAGGCGAATTCTCTGGAAAATACGAGTACATATTTTCTCAATAAACGTCTCCTAAACAAGTCACCAGTCGAATGGTTCTCGAGTCGAGAAAAATCGGCCCTTATTGCGGCCCGCTCTGTTGTTACCTTGTTTACTCACCCCGTAGTGGTCCGAGGTAGTCTACCTGGGCTTTCTAATGTGCTTCGGCGGCCGTCGTCGCAGTATTGTTGTTATTGTTGTTATGGGTTTTTCCAACATCATAATTAATCGCCATTTTATAAGCTGGAATGCAAATTACCCAAAACCTAAGTGAGCCATCCTCCTCAACTTTGTAGTTGGTCAGAATGTAGGCATGGCCTGCATTTGCGAAACACAAATAATTCACTACACCGGTTACCGTGTTTCAAGATTGACTGCAACGCCAGAAATACCTCCGCGGTTCGCCACTGTTGTAAAAGGAAGTTAGCACGTTACTGAATAATTTTCCTCATTTGATCAGCTCTGATCTGATTGAATAGCATGCGCCATTAAACCGAAGCAACTTGAACGCCAGGAGATGCTTGTACCAGTTGTAGTGTATGTCAGCTTCATTCAACGAGCAACATCAGCAAATTATATTTTCTGTTTCGTCACCTGTGATCTGTTTGGCGCATTTGGGTTGGCACAGGACGTAAAGGTATTCTCTCGAAACTTAAATGTAGTGAATCAGGTAATTTACTCCTAATAGTTTTTATTTTTTGCCAGTTTTTATTATGTCCACACAAGGTGGAAAATGAGTCTTTACGCAGATGTAAAAATGCTGATTTTGAGCCATTTAAATTAGAAACTACTGTAATTATATTAAACTTTTATCATTATTTTTATTATGTACTAGCTGAAATAGATGGCGTTGTCCATTAATTGACGATTTATCCCCACAACTTTTAGGTTGCATTTACAAGCTTATGTTGAAGTCAGAAAATGTAAATAAAAACACAAGAAAGTCAAAATAAAACAAAGACCATTCACAGGAGGCCGTGACAGCAAAGAAATCAACTTTTAAACGTTCTCCGATACACATCAATAATCTGAATCCAAAAGACGCTCACCGTACATAACGGATAAGTAGAACGAGTCTACTAAATATGCTTTCTCGTATGTTAACAATTAAACGAGTATAACAAGCGGGTTAGTAAGACATTATTAAAAATCCTCACACAGCAAACCAGTGTACACCAACAGAAGCAATGGCAGCTGCTGAGTACAGCAGTCTACCGTCTCACAACGTCGACACAACCACCATGAACAACAGCACTACAAGAAACTCCAGCTATGCTACAGTTACTCAGACTTCTCCCAAGAAAGAAGAAGCTATCATCATCGACTCCCATGAGGGTCTTACCGTCAGGGACTACGCTCTCGCAGTAAGTAGATTAACCGACCCAAGTAACAAAGTTTATCTCACGGATCTCTAACTCCAGAATATGCATATACCTAACGTCATCTAAAGTAGCAGAATCACTGGTTACCAAACATCCTAAAATAAATATAAACAATGTTACTCTTCGGGTCCGTCCTCTAATTACTCCAAACAAAAGAATCGTTCTTTCAAATGTGTGTCCAGTTATACCAAACTCACTCATAGGAACTCAGCTAAATGCATATGGAATTAAACTAATGTCAAACATTACCTACTTAAGAGCTGGCATTTCAGAGCCAGGACTTTCCCATATCCTTAGCTTCAGACGTCAGTTTTATATTCCACCCAATGATGTGGAGAAATTACCTCCAAGCATACAGATCCTATATGAAGGCACTAAATATTGGATATACCTAACAGCGGATACCCCTACCTGCTTCATCTGCAAGCAGGAAGGCCACTTTGCAAAAAATTGCCGTGAAGCTGACGGTATACAAGAAACTACTCCTCAGGTCTTAAACAAAGACATGTTTCCTGAATTGCCTACCGCTACCAAAAACCTCCAGGACCGTCCCCCTTCCCCTCCTAAAGGAAAAGATACTGGACAGCAGCAATCACATAACCTCACTTCTACCCCTGAGCCCATCCTGCCATTTCAAGACGAACACAACAATTCCCCAGAACCTATGCTAATGGAAACACAAACAAGACCTAAACGACCAATATCAAACAGCACATCTGATACAGAGGATAATGCTTATGGAAAAGAAGCGCGGCACCTCCTCGCTTCACAGCAGGCTAAGAAGGTTAAGAAAGCAAACCTTATTTCGTCAATAGCTGAATCTCTCAGACCAATTAAACATATTATCGACGCCGACACCCACAATTATGCACTAAACTTCAGCCAGTTCCAAAGCTTTATGGAAAACAGTGTTGGAGTAACAAACATTGTTCCCATAGCTTTGGAATACACTTCAGATCTAGAATCTCTAGTGAACACAATGCAAAAAGTCTATCCCTATTATACAGAGCGTAGTATAAAGACCAGAAGTAGTAAAATTCAAAAAAAGCTGCTGGAATACATTAATCAGGTCAACAATGCCTCTGAGCGAACAAAACCGATGTGTCCCGAAAACTAATCGCCATACATATAACACCTTATCCCATAAACAAAATTAACATATGAATAACATACTTCAATGGAATATTAATGGTTTCCATGGCAATTTCGAGTTTCTTAAACTCTTAATCAATAAACATAACCCTGCAATTATGTGCATTCAAGAAACTAACTTCAAAGGAAACTATGTTGCATCATTACGAGGTTATACTCAATATCACAAAAACCGCAAGGACTGCCTCCATGCTAGTGGCGGCGTAGTAACCTACGTTAAAGACAGCATCAAACATCAGGCAATACCGCTTACAACTGAACTTGAAGCAATTGCCACTAGAGTAAACCTTCCTACACCTATTTCCATTTGCAACATATATCTACCAAATAAAAGCCCACTTGATTTACATGCACTGCAGGAGTTAACACAACAACTTCCTAAACCATTTATTATACTGGGCGATTTTAATAGCCATAGTGCTATATGGGGTTGTAAGCATACCAACGCAAGAGGTAAAATAGTGGAGCAGCTCTTGCACAACGAAAATCTCAATATGCTTAACGATACCTCACAAACTCACTTCAGTACAGCCAACGGTACTTCCAGTGCAACCGACTTAACATTAATCACTCCTGATATCCAAGATAAATTTGAATGGACAGTCGCCAAGCAATTACATGGCAGTGACCATTTCCCAATTTTATTAACTAATGCAAATAACATTCCTTTATGTTTTAACTGTCAGCCACGATGGAATTTAAAATGCGCAAACTGGAACAAGTTCAGAGCACACGTCTCTGACAATTTATCCTATCTAACATCCCCCATGAATTTCAGTCAGATACTGACAAACTAATAAACTCGTTTGCAGAAGTGATTTTCAATTCCGCCGAGGTCACTATTCCTAGGATATACCCTGTTTCTAGGAAGACTGTATGTTGGTGGAACGAAGAATGTAAAACAGCGATAGCATTAAAAAATAAAGCCTATTATAAATACAAAAGGCAACCTACCCCCACACACAAAATCGAGTTTCAAAAAGCCAGAGCTAAAGCACGTCGAGTAGTAAAGCACAGCAAGAAAGAGTCCTGGCTAACATTCGTGTCCACTGTAAACAGAAAAACCCCGTCACGAGTGGTATGGCAAAAAATTCGCAAAATACGGGGATCTTACGATGGAACACATAATATAGTTTTCCACAATTATACAACAAACAGTACAAGTACTGACCCCCAAACCATAGCAAACATACTGGCGCATACTTTTGCAGAGGCCTCAAGAGAAGAAGCTTGCGAAAGCAAGGTGACCCACTGCTACCAACCTGACGAAAATAACCAAGAAAACTACAATGATAACATTACTTTCACAGAATTCATGGAGGCACTTGAAAAGAGTAAATGCTCCAGCCCTGGACCGGATAACATTCCTTACGTAATGTTAAAATCCTTACCGCAAGATGGACTGGTTTACTTTCACGAAATCCTTAATTATATATGGAACTCAAGAACTTTTCCTAAACAGTGGCGCACAGCAACTATAGTACCCATCCCCAAACCAAACAAAGATCTTACTTCACCTGAAAGTTTCAGACCTATAGCCCTCACCTGCTCTATGTTTAAAATACTTGAAAAAATTATAAATAACCGATTGCGTTGGAAACTAGAGAAAATGCAGTTCTTCACCGAACTTCAAAATGGTTTCCGCCAGTTTCGATCCACCACTGACCATCTTTTAATACTTGATTCTGAAATAAAAGCTGCATTTACACAGAAACAACATCTCATGGCAATAAGCCTAGATATAGAAAAAGCGTATGATAAAATTTCACGAGCTTACATACTCAAAACAATACGTAACATCGGTATCCGTGGTAATTTGTATCACTTTATTGACAACTTCCTTCAGGAATGGAAAATTAAAGTTCGCTACAAAGGAACCATGTCAAAAGAAGAATCCATTAATAGAGGTGTTCCACAGGGATCAGTAATCAGTGTCACACTATTTCTCATAGCTATCAACAGTATAGTAAGCAGTATTACACCACCTGCAAAAGGTATACTATTTGCAGATGACCTAACTATCTTTTGTAAGGGGAAAAACCCCTCTACTACTGCAACACTTCTTCAAGAAACACTGGAAAATCTGCACACTTGGACTAATCATGCTGGTCTTAACTTGTCATATCATAAATCGAAATGCGTATGCTTCTCCAAATCACCATGTAAAGTTCCAAACCCCACAATCTGCGTGGATAACAAGCTAATCGACTCAGTGAAGGCTATCAAAATTTTAGGTTTAACGTTTGATGCAACTCTAAGCTGGAAACATCACATTGATGATATGAGAAATGAATGCCCCAGAAGATTAAATGTACTAAAAACCCTAAGCTGCAAAAACTGGGGTTTTGATCTCAGTACCCTCAAACGAACGTATCAAGCTCTCATTAGAAGTAAACTCGACTATGGAGCCCAGATCTACAATACAGCTAAATCTTCAGTTTTAAAGAAACTAGATACAATTCAAACAGCAGCTCAAAGAATATGCTTGGGAGCTTACAGAACCAGCCCTGTTTCTGCCTTAACAATGGAAACCGACGAACCACCATTGAACGTCCGCAGAACAGATCTGAGCCTAAAATTCACCCTTAAAACTTTAGCAAGACCCGAATCAATGATATACCAGTACGTCCTCCCAGAAACGTCCAACCAACGTTTACAGGCTAATTCACAAAAAGAAATGTCATTTAAATCTAAAATAAGCAAATGCATTGAAGAATATAACATAGAAGTTCCTGCCATAATGCCCAGAAAGTTTCATTGTCTACCACCTTGGAGAATACCAACAGCTCAACTAAATTTGAATATTACAGCTTACCATAAATCCCATACAGATGCATCTTGCTATAAACAGCTGTTTCAAGAAATAACAAATGCCTACCCTAACCATACATTTATCTACACTGATGGTTCCAAAACGGACAGCGACAATGGATGTGCCATAATTACCCCAGATAAGAAACTTCAGCTGAAACTCCCTAAATATTATTCCATATTCTCCTGCGAACTTTCTGCACTTAAGCAAGCTTTAACATACATCATCCAATCTAGTGAGAGTAAATTTCTTATAATTTCTGATTCATTAAGCTCTCTCCAAAGTCTCAGAGATCGTTCAACTGACCTCCAACTGCTCCAAGATATCCAGTCTTTATTCCATTGCTCTAAATAAAAATAAAATAGTTACTTTCATTTGGGTCCCTTCACACTGCGGCATTAAGGGCAATGAAGAAGCGGACAAAGCTGCTAAAGAAGCAAGTCGGTTAACAGACACACATGAACACCAAGCAGTACCTTATCGTGATATTACAAAGTACTTCTCCAAACTACTAAAAACAAGATGGAAACAGGCCTGGAATCAATCGCCTCCAGAAAAACTACACATGGTAAGGAAAGGAGACACCAATACTTCCCCTGTCTATTCTCTTAGCAGGAAAGAGCAGGTGATTATCTCACGTCTCCTCATTGGTCATACAAGGTTAACCCACTCATACCTCCTCAGCAAAGGCCAGCCACCACAATGTGAAGTCTGCAACACCCGCCTCACAGTAAAACATCTCCTCACAGAATGTAAGCAATACGCTACACAACGACAGCTTCATCACATCACTGGAGACTTATCCACCACTCTGAACACGCCATCCAACTGCAGAAGGGTGTTATCATTTCTCAAAGGTACGGGCTTGCATGCGAAAATATAATATGAAAGATACTTGTTGTACTGATTTGATTGTATTCTCATGTTTTTGGTAAAATAATTGTACTAAATTTATTGTATACCGCTGTATTTCATAGAATAGTTGCGATATGACTTAATTGTTAAAGCGACTCTAAATAAATTAAAAAAAAAAAAAAAAAAAAAAAAAACAAAGACCAAATCTGATGTGTCATCACTCCAAGAGCTATGTCAGAGAGTACATCAACGAATATTATTGGAATCTATTGTTCCCTTGTTGTTTGGTGAGGCCGTGGAAATTTAAGCTATTATTGTTTTTTTGATTGAAGAACTTTGTGTAAGGTTTGACAAAAACATAGATGATCGTGTACGCATTGTGGACATTACATAAAATTAAATAATTAATTGTTAAATAGGGGGGTTTAATTTCGAATTCTAAGCTGTACATTATTTTCTGTCTTATGTCAAAGATTATCCTACAAAGTGTGGCGAAATCGGTGCAACGGTTTAGAAGCTCTAAGAAGCGCGCACGCAAACACACACGCGTGTGCATCAAAACACACCTTCAAAACTTCATAACATAACGCATGAACACTAGCATAAAAGTGGAACAAAGTTGTAATTATGCATTTTTCGATCCATATTGTTATAACATGTTTTCTTCTCGCTGTATGAGAAAACAATCTCTGAAATTTTTCCATTGAGCTTTACACATTGTATTAATACATTTCAACAGGAAATTAATATTATGTACAGAATTAACAGTTTTCAAACCTAAATTCAGACTAGATGAGGTACTGTGAGATAGATCCTGTTGGAGTCCTGGAATATCTAATATATACCTCGCCCAATGTGATACATAGAAATGAAAAACACATTCAACATTAGTTTATGGTTTGTTAACTTTGCATTATGGAATATTTCTTGTGTTCTCTTTAACATTTTTGTATCACTGTAATATAAAACCTGCGTTTCTCTAAGGTGGTGCGTGACTGTTGTATACTATACAGCACATTCTAACTTTATGGTTTCTAAAAGACGCATCGATAGACAATCTCAGCCAACATGATTTCCGTTTACTGAAAGTACTTCTCAGTTTTATAGTCTGTTGTAAAACTGTTCCACTTTACGTGCTCAGAATTGGCAGACATGCATTACGTTTATGGTGCTGCTTCAGAAAATGCGAAAAGACACGAAATCTTAGGAGGATGAGCCTTACCCTTGGTGACATTTGCCCTTGTTCGTCACAGAATCATTACTGCCGTATATCTAAAACAGGAACTTTCCCAAAACAAGTGTTTTGGACTCCAAAGAAATTTAATTAATAAATAAATAATAAAAATAATAACAATAATAACAATAATGATAACAAAAATAGTAACCACAACAATAATAATTATTAGTAATAATAGTCAACAAAAATAGTGTTTTAATTGTAACGACGCTGCCAACTGCAAATATCATATCAGCGCCACCGGTGTACCGGAATTTTGCCCCGCAAAAGTTATTTTACTTACCAGTAAATCTAATGAAATGAAGCTACCACGTTCAACCTCACTTACATATCACCAGTCTAGGCAGGATTTGAACCTTTTACCTTGGGATCAGCAGGCGAGTGTAACCAACTGAGCCACCCAGAGCAACAAAACGAAAGGTAAGAACAGTGGCTCTGCAGCAGAAGGTTGTCTATGGGTCCATAATCATTCTCCGTCCACAGGCACAGGAGCAATAGCGCATGCCATGCATAGAAGCCAGTCTTCGGTTAGTAGAGTTCTGCGTGACCAGCAATTACAGCCCTATCATATCGACCGAGTTCAAGCACAGGACCACATTACTTTAGCCGCGACCCCGACTACAATTTGTCCACTGATTCTTCATTAATGATTGCTGTACCAATATTTCGCATAACCATATTGTGGACGCACAAGAAGATTTTCACACGAGAGGGTATGTTTGACATACGTAAGAATTTGCGCTGAGGAAAGTCCTACAAATATTAAAGTTACAAATTAACAACCGGTTGGCAGTGAACATTTGGACTGGCATTGTGAATGATACATTTATCGGCCCCTGCTAGTATCTCCGCGTTTGAGGGAGCACATTTACCTAGTGTTTGTATCCCATTCTCTGCTGAACTTCTGTAAGATGTTGCATAAGGAGTACGCCACTTAATATGGTTCCAAGGCGATGGGGTAACCGTACATTATTACGGTACGTAAGGGATGGCGTAAGTGTAATGTATTGTGATCGCTGGATTGATAGATGAGCACCAAAAGCATGGCCAGCGTCTTCACCAGAACTAGTCGCCTCAGATGTTTTCCTTCTATGGGGTACTTCAGACGCTTTGTAGCATTTGATGATGTTCGCAAAAAGCCTGGTATTTTTAAAGCACTCGGAGAGGGGGGGGGGGAGCAGTGATTTACAACGACGTTATCAACTATGCTCCGGAAGTCAAGGTTGGCATTTGAAACATCTTTTAACAAACAATTATGCACTGGTTCAATTTTTCTGTTCCGAGTTAAAGTAGTTACCACAGATTATACCAGATGATCGACTCTGTGTTAGAGGATGATGTCACAAATGGCGCTGATGTCGCTACCTTTCACAACGGCACCGGCGCGAACTAACGATCCATCGATAATGCAGTACGCCTCTATATCGACCGAACTACATCCATCCTTCCTTCGTGCCTATTCCGCGCCAAAATCAAATGCCGATTTCTTTCGAAATCACAATTCGCGCACTCATGAATTGTTTCCGGCACATTTTAAATTTTCACATATTAGCGTAATACGCACTACATGAGCTACATGATTCTTGTCCAAGTAGCTGATGTAATGCATATTATGCTAATATGTGAAAATTTGAAATGTGCTCTAAACAATTCATGAGTGCGCGAGATGTGACTTCGAAAGAAGTTCAATCAATTCCTGAATATAAGATTGGCAAGAAGAAGCCACTTCTAAACTTGACATTTTTTTCTATGTATGAATATTTGTCTTCAATTAATCACAACTTTAGTAATCTGATGGAGAACGTAATATCACACAAATTGTTGAGACTATGCAATATATTTTAATTTTCTTTCTCTCAAGAATTTCAAAGCTTACAGCAATTATAAGTACACATTGGGTTAATGGCAGAGGAAAACAGTAAAGGGTAGCACAAGGTTATGTGTAATGCAACTTTTTTTGTACACAGTAAATTAGTAATAATGTTAAAACAAACTTCTGAAAGATAACCTTAGTGACCAAGGAATAAAAAACTAAATAGATTCTAAATGAACATACACCAACAACTATGTACAAAAAAACCAGCACTATTTCAAATAGAGAACAAAGAAGTCATGTTAATGCCTATGTTTAATAAGAGTTTGAAAAGCAATTACACTTTAATATGTACATTATTTTCTGCACAAGTTTATGAAAGAATGTATTAAGAGAAAGACCTGAAATTTGAGATTGTCTCTATGGCATTCATAGTTTATAAAATGTTTAAAATTAGTACATGAGACAGTGTCAGCAACCAAGCAGTATGAAAAATATACATAGTACATATAACGCTATCCATGGTAGGTGCTGCCAAATCCAATTATGCTCTCCTGAAACAAACAACAGGAAACAGTGCAAATAATTCATCAGTATTTCATATAGTTCATTTCAAAACGATTTCAAGCCCCATCGCAATCAAAATTTAGTTTGGTACAATTTCCTACTCTGAGTGCGTATTCTATAGTACTACTGATCAGTTCAAAACATATTAAATTCTAGTTTCTAAGCCTGCTTGATACAAAGCAGATTTCTTTCTATATTGTTGGTGACTTGGCTGCACACTGATTGTTGATTTTGTGTATGTGCCCTGGGTGTTTGAATGTGGCTGAGGGCGAGGATTTTCAGGCATAAAAATTTCTAGCACAGCTTCCTTCAGAAGAGAAGTATCCTGTGTTGTAGATATACAGCACAAAGAAGGGCCTCAAGCCCAATTAAGGAGACCTCTGAGCAAAATTAAGCAATCTGTCATTCCCAATGGGACGCTGAGAACTATATTAGTTAAAATGCATCCATAAAAAAACTAATTTTTTCTTGTATATATCTCTAACACAAGAATAGCATTGTTGTAATTATACCCCAAACTATTAAATGATCTCGACCAAAAACAAACTTGTCAAATAGCTATTATACTTCACCTAGTGCAATGTCCAAAGTATATTTACATTTAAATAAACATAACCTAATACAATGGCAAATATTCTGAACAAATTGAGCAATTAATAAATGAGGAAGAGTATATCTAAGATCATTAATTACAGTTTTGTGGCTAAAATTCTGTTTACACCTGTGCTGCAAATATAATTTTAATGCAACACAGAACCAAATACAATTGTAACATCAGGTGTATGAATATTGAAAAGAAAACTGTTTTTATTGGTCCAATTATATTTCAACATGTTTATATGAATGGCTAAACCGAATGACAACATTTGGTTTTTTCAGGATACTATAATTTAGCTGGCTCATCACTAACTATAAAATATCCTGACACTTATAATCACATTCTCTCTTCATTCTCAGCAACAACACTGATCAAAACTTCTCTAATTTTGTAAATGCAACATTGTAGTATTACTTATTTACCATAAACTTGTTTCTTTATTTCAATATTTTTACTTATGCTGATGTCCACGGTCCAACATACTAGTACAAAGCATTGTATACAACAAAAGAGCATCGTGGGACACTGAGAGTTGGATACAATTTTGTTGCATCTAATTTTTTCATCAAACAACTTGAAAATAGCTAAATCAGCATCAGTAACAAAGCAATATGGCAGACTGTGCAGGCAACATGTAGTCAGTTGTTTTATATATATGGCTCATGGTTCTTTTAATGTGATGGGTGTTTTAATAAAACGTTTAAACTTTTTCTGGAAGATTCATTAACGATTTTTCGTGACCATTAACATACATTACTAAGGTGGCCATTACATAGCTAAACTTCACAAATAATAAGAAACCCAGTTTACAGTGTGTTCAAATTTTACGTTATGAAATGAGTTCAAATCCCCTGTCCATGTATACTAAGATTAAAACCATTACAATTGTACCTTATCTCTTTCGCACTGTAATAGGTTGTCTCATTTGTGTCCTAGTGTGAAATATTGCCTTCTACAGGAAGTAAACGGTTGAGAAATAAAGCTTCGCTAATTTGCAGAAAATTGCCATAATTTTCCAATTCCTCTAACCTCAATTTGTTCTGTAGCAGACCCAATATACCCTGGCCCGTGTCCTGTTCTCATGACCGTGCCCACCAACGTCTTTTACTTGTAGTACATCTTTTCTTTCTACATAGACTCATGGAAATATATCGCAAACCTATACTTAATATAGTAATCGCTAAATTAATATTTGCTTCTGTCATGTTTATTTTTCACACTTGCTACGTGAACTGTCATTTGTGTTGGACCAAAATTCATCATAGTGTGACAGTCACTGTTTCTTTTGTGTACAATTCCATTGGATACAAAACGTTTGGTCAAAAAAGTTGGACCGTGGGATACCGGCTTTAATCTCATCTCAATGGTTCTCCAAAGAAATTATTTTCTTGTGAGGATACCATGAACTATGTACCAGTAAGATCACAACAATATTAAGATAGTGCTGCAGACTGAAACATTGCTACAACTTATGAATACCAGGCATTTTACCACATCTTTCATTACTGAAGTTTGTAAATTTGAATGATTTTCTTGATAAAACAGCAATATGTTTTTACAAAGAACTTTATCTTAGCATGTGATTCTAGGCCATGTCATAATGCTGTACCAACAATATTCAGATTGTGTGTACTAATCTCTCACAGTGACAAAATTGAAGAAAAGATAATGTAGCAATGAGTGTGCCATTGGGTTATTGCAGCAAAGTGGAAAATGTATTAAATATAACATACTTCAAATGATAAATGAAGGAAATTTGTGCCACAGTCCTGAAGATGCACTTCTGGAGGTGTCGAGCACTGCAGTAGTTCATTTTGTAATATGCACAGTTCTGGAGAATGCAAAAGTGAATTTAATATTAAAATGAGGATGAAAAGGCTTTCAATTCTAGTCTTCTAACAACTACAAATTTTAAATAGGTTTCCGAATGGACTTTTGTTGCTGACTCATAGTTCATGAACTATCAAGCTACTATGCAATTTATTATTAATGTTATCATTCTAAGCGGAGTAGATTCGAACTATAGCTGATTTGCAAAAAGTAATATTAGTCAAGTCCATACCAACACAGTTCTATATTGAAAATAAGTAATGCAGATACATTACAATTCAGGTTATGTGATGATTTAACTGATATCATTTTACATTTATGTATTTAATACATGAATCATACTTACCAACGACCTTGTAACAATAGTTTTGTTTCCTCTTGCCGCTCATACACTCTAGCACATATTTAAAATCTTGCGAGTTTTACAAATACAAGAATATTTTTTCCAGATTTATTTTCGCTCCGCTGCCGTTAATAATATCACAAACGTTAACCATGTTTCAAATTAAAAACACTTCTAAATTACGTCACTGCGTGTCACATCGCCAAATTACACTCCATTCAATTACGAAACTAGATCTGTAATGTATTCATATTTGGTATTGAATCAGTTCGGTCATTAGGTAATTCCTTTTATTGTACAATTTATTCCTTCGTTTTATTGTTTTATTCAGAATTTCCTGTTAAATTGTTTCATTAAACGATACCCCCATAATAACGAATATTGGCATCACTGATGCTTGCTCTACCTCCATTGACATCCGGTAAAAAGAGACATCTGTTGACAGTCACATGTTCTAAAATTGACGTGCAGCGCTCGAAATATACCTTTCACAACAGTGACCTTGGCAGAACGACGTAGAACCGGAAGTGCCTATTCCAGTTGGCACCCGCTGGTAGTTACATAGGTTTTAAAACTCTATGTATTGTTTAACATATTTATTTTTCCCAATTTATAATGTGGTGAAAAAAACGCCCTGAATGCACCTTTACGTAATACTCTTGATACTTTGCAAAAATCAGGTATTTATGAAATTGATTGGCCAAGTGTGTGCAACTACCTACTTTGGCAAAACAAAAAGCAATTTGAAAACCAGACTCAACGAACACAAAGAAACATTAAATTAAACCAATTGGATAAATATTCTGCCGCCAACCATTTCTGGAATTGCTATCATGAAATGGGCCAACACATAAAACTTTAAAACCAATTTTGATCCAATACTGAGTTACTAGAGCCATCTACCGAAGAGAGAGGTAGTACCATTGGAGTTCCAGAGATGTCACCAGGTCCAGTTCCTAGTGATACTACATCGTCGACGTCTAGAGGTTGAAGTCAATGGGGTCTTCGAAAGCGCTCGTAAGATCCAGTGAAGGACGGTGATAAAGTTTTAAAACAACGCAGCCAGCTTAAATTTCATACGGTAATCATCACTTCAAAAATTTAACTTCAATGATTTAATTAGCTGAAGATTGTTTAAAAATCTGATGCGCTGACAATTACTTTCTGTACCCGCTCTTAATTATGTATAAAAGCGCTTACTCTTCTAATCACGTTATGTTAATCCAGGTAAATGTTCGCAACAATGGCTTTATTAAGAGCTTCCTTGTAGGTACTGTTACGCCTCCTTTTGCGTTTTACTTACACCTACTACCTTTCCCTTTCCCTTTCCTTACTAACGTATTCCGCAGGATCGTGACAGGATACTACCAAGTAACACAACAAACTACAGCATAACATAACATTTATTATAATGAAAAGTGTTAAACATTAACAAGCAATTATTAAAGACAACAATAATTTTAAAAATGAATTCCGTTACATAATAACCTATAAATATTAAAATGAAACTACAAATTTGATAATGGACGCTGTTAAATATTAACATGAAAATTCTAAAATGAAAACAAGAACCTTTCCTATATTTGAAATCAGAAAATTACAGAGAAAATACTAACTGGAAATCTTACGTACAGTCTGTGACAATATCCACCTATACCGAGTTGCTCTCCGGTTTACTGATAAAGGGCCTCATACAGAGCAATCCCCCTTTGTTAACTGTCCCTCTGGAGTTTTCCCACTCCTACAAAGTATTATTAACTAAACTGATACTCATCCCGATGTCGGCACTAGAAGATCTAGGATGTACGGAGAACTTTCAGCCTGGAATAGCCACGCCCTGGTCGACAGTGTACAACGGTGTCCTCTGGTTTCACAGCCATTCATCGAAGCCTCCTTTGCACATAGGCGACGTCTCTTACCAGCCTTAACTGGCACAATCACCTCAGAAGTCCATACCGCTCCTTTGCCAAAGGGAACCACATGCACCAAGTCGAATTACGTGTAACTAGCAGGATTAGGCTTATGCGCCTGTCCTGCACTTCCCACGACTGATCGCCGTGCCAACCACTTGCACTGGTGCCCGGGTTCTACTTCCCCTTGCTGATGGCTGACCCACACCTGGTCACATCTCACGGTAGACTCTCAACCACACACTCACCACGCAGTAGAAACCCATAGGCAACCGGCTTTTGTCGCCGACGTCATCTCAAGCTGTTCCATCTTTTGCCGGCCACCCTCTCTTTTTGGCTCTTGAAACTGCCGTTCGTGCTCCCCCCCCCCCCCCCAATTAATCCGTTACAGTACAATGGCGTAGGTATGGTGTAAGCTTCAGCAATAATCAAAACTTTAAGAGCTAGTCGCTAGGTGGCGCATTTTAAATTCCATTCTCCTTCTTTACCAGCAGAAGGAAAACGAATAACGACTTTCCATTTGAGTAATTAGAAATTTAGAAAATTCAAACAAATAACGAGGAATATCTCAGAAATGATTAAGTCCACGAAACTGTTTACCTGCTGTAAATTGTGTGCATTAACAAACTCTATATTTTTATATGATTTTTTAAAACTTTGTCTCTTACTGTTTGAGAGTTATGCAAGTCATTGAGCAGAGCTACTTCTTGAGCAAAGCATTTTAACGTGTATTAGCAGAGCTGTAGTTTAGAGGCCATTGCCAGAAAATTCAAAATGTATATTTCATTTGCCGTGAAAATTCATAAATATAATGTAATTTAGTCAAAATCATTTGAGCCAGTTTTAAGCCATTAAAACTTTTAGAGAACTCCCTTGTAAAGAGTATTTTGGGATGGAGTGACTTTCTTGAAAATCGTTGTATCAGATCCCTAGGACAGTGAACTTAAATACCAAGCTTTGTATTTAATCACTTCTTTTTTGAGTTGTGCTGTAGATAGACAAGACACGCGCACACGCACACGCACACACACACACTTTTGCCTATTCTTGAAAATGCTTTTTGGTTCCAGGCAGAGTTTGTATCCAATTTTTGAGTGGAATACAATACTTCCTCTACTTACTCTAAACACATTATAGAAAAACTAAAATTGGTTTTGACCTATCCCACAGCACGTGGAATGCCATAACATTAATACAGATTCAGAGGTTATTATATCAAAGTACTGTTTTTATTGTTTAAAGCTACAGCGTTGTTACCCTTATCTTTACCTAAATGTGTTATACTTCTAATTTATATAGTGTAGATGGCGCTATCAACCTCTTAACCAGATAAAGCAGGCATGCTTACACCGGGCATATTGTCTAGTGGGCGCTCGGTAGACAGCGCGGGTGGGCAGAGTAGTAGTCACGTGTTATGGTCTTGGCTGCATACACAAACAGCTTGTCTCCCTGCAGTGGCGGCTGGTCCTATGAATAAGCATTCGGCGGAGGACAGACCAAGTTTTAGTATAAATAAAAAGTTGGAGAACTGCTAAATGTTTAGAATGCGGATATTCCGTAATAGTAAAAAGAAAAAGTATTCAGGGAGGTGGGCGTTTGCAGCTAATTGCAAATTTAAAAGACACCATCGACATAAAGGTGAGCTCTTTTATTTCAATGTGGTTGATATCAACTACTGAATTATGAGAGTTTATTTATAATTTTATTTACCCGACAATTTCATTTCTAGGAAGTTGAAGCTATAAACGAGGGAGTTACTGACATAACGAGTCATTTGAAAGCTCTCAATACTTTTTGTGGGGAAAAAAAAAAATTAATTGTATCTTATATAAGTTGCTCTCGGGCTTTGAGTCAGGTGTAGTGACTATGTTCACCTTGAATATATTCGTGGTCAGGAAAGCTTCACATCTTATTTTAATTGTATCTTTTTCTCTACTGGTAAGTAGAGGAAGTATTGTATTCCACCCAAAAATTCGATGTCGAGATTTCACCGGAAATATAGGTTCTGAGACTCCCTGAAACCAAAAAAAGCATTTTTAAAAAAGGTCCATGTGTGTGTGTGTGTGTGTGTGTGTGTGTGTGTGTGTGTGTGTGTCAGTCTGTGTGTCTGTGGACAGCATAACTCAAAAACGAAAAGTATGTTAAAAACCAAACTTGGTATTTAAGTTTAATGTCTTTCAGGGATGCGACACAAAATTTTGAAGAAAATAGCCCCACCCTAAACTACCCTTTAGATGGAAAATTGTTCGAAAATTTTGATTTTCTTGAAAATGGCTCTAACGATTTTGACTAGTGTCATATGTTTGAGATATTTTTACGACAAATGAAATGTATATTTTGAATTCTCTGGCTATAGCTCTTGTGATCACATTTACTCTGGGCGACTTTTGCATAACCGGTAAACCGATAGAGATAGACCAAATCATACTGTACAAAAAATGTAAGTCTTGCTAAAATACACGATTTATGTCTCAATAAATTTTCTTGTAGGTTGAACCATTTCGGAGATATTCCTTGTTATGTGTGTGAGCTTCGGAAAACTTGTAACTTTCGTGAAATGGAACGTCCTTGTTCATTTTTGTATGTTAAGTGTGCAAAGAGAACGGAATATCAAATTTGACTATCGCACAAGGCGTACTGTGTCCTAATATCCCCCTTGCACCTACAAGGAAATAAGCAATAAGAATATTTCTGCAACTGTTTATCTCAACTAACACGAAGAAGATATAGGAATAAGAGTTTGTAAGAATGGTTAGTAAAAGAGTAGAGAAAGCCATGTGAGTTCAATACATCAGATTTTTTTCTAGCATTCGTGTAGTGAAAAAGAAACTGGAGATGTTGTGGAAGAAATTCCAGGATCGTAATTTCATGCATTTTCTCAATGTGATAAAATTCTCAGCAAACATTAATTATGATCTAGCTGAGACATTTATTCAGTCTCTGGATAACCTAAATATAGCGTTTACGAAAAGATTTGAGAATTTGGAGTCTCTTGAGCTGGATTTTGCTATCTCATATCACCATGTTCGGTTGATGTACTGTGTCTACAAATGATCCAATTAGAATTAATAGATTTACAATGTGACATCCTTACTAAGGAGAAGTTTTGGATGGCGAATGATATAACTCAGTTTTATATGTACCTTACACAGAATAGATTTTCTGGACTACACACGAAGGCGGCAGCTATTGCGTGCATTTTGGTTCTACATATTTATATGAAAACGTTTTTCAGTCTTAAAGCTTTCGAAGTCCAAAACATCGTTCACGAATGACAGGCATTCTGGAAGTGTATGTCCAGACATTCCCTCACTTACAGGAAATATGTGAAATGCGCAGTACAAGATAATGCCCACATCTTTGTATGTAATGTAAATATATTGTAAAAAATAGAACAGTATAAAAGAATCTGCCACCACTGTATCCCTATCACCTGCAATTGTGACCCACTGCCTGGCTCAGACTGGTCTAGCCCAGTTTCCTGCCCACTGAGCACGCCTGGCATTAGTATTGAAGTTGCAGTAATACACCGTAGGGGTGGCATTCATTGTTTTATTAAACCGATTAAAATTTACGTAACTATAGAAATTCCTGTTAAATTTCTCTTTTGAATTCCTTATTTGCTTCATCGTAAGTACTTTTAGGCATTAGTGAATTGAGTCTCAGGCAAACATTACTGAGCAATAAACAAATTAAATATCATTATGGATACTGTTTAACTCCTACTGCAAAAACTTTTATATTATTTATGCTTTAATTCACTTTAAACGGATGAACTACTTGTTTATGTGTAAAATTATATTGTGAAAACTAAGTTTCAAGTTCAGCATTTGTTGGAGACTGAAAAGTTATCCAATTTGCATAAATCAATAAACGCATATTTTCTTGTATTTTCTTCAATGCAACCAGGACTGCTTTTTAAATACATCTTAAATGGAAAGAATATATGCTATACAGGAAATAACCAGCACATCCACTTGGCTGGTGTCTATGTAGTGCTGTGTATATATAAAAAACTTGAAAAGAAATGATTTTATTTTATTTAATGCAAAATAAATAATATAAATGTTTATGTGCTATTATATCTGTCACCAACCAAAAAATATTTATATTGCTAAAATATTTCTGTTAAATTTAAGCACTACTTCTAATACTAGAGCTTTTGGAATAATATTAGGGATGTTTAGTCATATGTATTGTTGAACCAGTTTCTACAATCACGATAAGAAACAACCCCCTTCTTCGTTTATTATTTTAATTATATCCTGTTGCCCTTGAAAGTACAGCTTCTCTTAAACGTCGTAACACTCCATATGTGCAAGTGAGAACAAATGTGAGAGTGGTGAGAGTGGTGGGGGAGCAAGTGACTAAAAAGTAATCAGTCGCATATACAACGTATGAACTTATGACTCACGGCAACTGGAACACTGACCACCACTTCTCTTACATAAGTGGATTGCTCAGTGCTACTATGCATCTTTGCTTTGGGAGTGGGGGAATGTCAGGACGTTTCAGACGAGCTGTATATACTTTAATTCATAATTTGAGACGGGAATACTGTTTAAATACATTGGTTACATTAGAAATCCCTTACAAGGTCATGTACAGCTCATTTATATTTACCACGATATATTATTTTTACATTTCTGTTTAATTTCTTGAAATATGTTATACATTCCCCAGTATTACTTATAAATAAAGGCCGGAGGAATGTGCGCTCGCATGCGATACAGGTTAGCTGGGCGCAGAGTATGAATGACGTCAGAAGTGCAGCACCGAGGCCCACGTTATAGAAGGCCTAGAAACGAATCGATCAGCTGAGATAGGAGAACCTATGTTCTGTGAACAGATATACAAACATGGCTACCAGTGTTGAAAGTTATTGGTAACACGTGTTAATTTTGCTTAATTGAAAGTGAATTAGTGGTGGTATATGCTGTTTCAGTGATTGTGTTTGTGATTGTATTTATTTGTAAATGGCGTAAAGTAATCAAAATTCGTTTTGCAGTAGTTTTCTTGCTCTAGTAAGAGAATTGTATACACGTGTTATTCGCTCAAATTTTTAACGGTTTCTTTTGAGCAACTGAACAGTTTTTCGCCTGGTTTTCGTAAGTTCTACTTGTTATAGTTGAACTATTAAACTAAAATGACTATTTTCCTTTATAGTGTGTAATTTTAATTGATTTAAGAAATGGTTAATTCTTCAGTGAAGTTATTCAAGAATCCATAACCTATATTGTAACTTGGTCATACCGGTACTGAAAGGTATGTAATTCTACTTTTGTTTTAGGTGTAGAATTGAACAATATAGGTCGACGTTGTAGTGTGTATCGACGTAAAACTAATTAGGACAGTTTATATATATGAAACACGTTGAAAGGACAATTCTACACCCAAAAACTGTTGAACTAAAGATGGTATGGGTTGGTTTTTGTTAAACCATTCTGGTAACAGTTAAATGCAATGAATGTGAACAAAACATTTACCAAGTTAATCAATACATTTACAAAACAGGCAGTACCTAGGTGATTTTCATTTTTCCCCCCTTCATCAAAAAGGGAAAACTATTACACTTGGGTCAACTTTTATCCCCTGTCTTTACTCACACATGATGGAATTATGTAGGCAACGACACCTAGGTTAATGTGTACCTACCTATATGAAAAGGATGACAGAGTCCTGTGTTATCAAAATTTAGCCTGTGTTATCAGAGGCAGCATCCACACCTGCCATCAATAATAATATGCAACCCTAACCTAACTTTATAACATCATTTCTCAACTCTTTCTCCACTTTTACAAATTAACACAGGTATCACAGCTTAGCCTATTGTTGATAATTGCTATTTATGTGCAAATTTACCAAACCAGCATGGTAAATGTTGATAGACTGAGTTTAATTAGTATTTTGCTTCAATTTCTGGGATGCCTATCTAAAGGACAAATCCACACCCAAAAACTTCTTGGTATGGTCACCGTATGGGTTTTGTTAAACCCAAAAACTGTAAACTTTGTAAAGATTTATAATTGTAAGTTAATGTTAATTGTAGCCTGTAAGCCGGGTCCTTTGTACCGGCACCAGGCCTAAATTTCTCTCAATAAACAAAACTGAAACTGAAAAAACTATATATGTCCCGCTGATAATAAGTTAACATTTATAGATTCCATCATTAATAAATATTATGTAAGGTAAGTGGATACATTGGTAAGTACCTACTTTATACAAGTGATATTGAAAAATAAGTCTTCCAGCTTCTCCGGGGTAGGCAACATATCAATATTACCATTATTTTAATATGATTGACTAGTTATAATAATATATGGTTAGTCACAATGGGCCATTAAAAATCAAAATAATGAGGATGGAATATTTCCATTTACATGTATATATTCAGTTTCAGTGGAATTAAGTTTGGCAATAATCATGTGCCTCGTATTTACAATTTGATGGCAATAACAGCAGCTATTGAGATAGATAGTTAATCATTATTATACTGATATGTGATTTATTATTTATGTAACGTATTATAATATTGTGCAGGTATTTTTGTTATGTGTTTTTATTTTTAATAATGAGTGACAATTCAGTGGATATCACATCCTTACGCTGTTCCTCCAAACGGGGAAGTCATATTCACGTTCGGCTTCGGTCGGTTCCCTTCAATCAGCTGTTCCAAGGATGACGCAATCGGACCGTAGCCTGTATTTCGCGCGAGCCTCGTGCAGCACAGGCATCAAATGTATAGAAGCAAGAGTCGAAAACAACGTACCGTGATACTCTGCGAACTAGTGAAGCATTGTCTTGCAAGTTTATGCAGAAGCCAATAATTACAAGATGAGGTACTTGGATAGAGACCGTCACGTATTATATGGTGCATTACAATGAAATTGTAAACGTTATTAGCGCTCTATATGATGCAGATTCATCTGCTATTGTTACTGCAGTCTCTGATATCGCATGAACTATCTGAAAATCTTCAGTTCATATCCTACAATTTCTCAGTGTTGCCCAAAGCTATTAAACAATTAGCAAAATCGGGTTCAGAAATCTCCAAGAGCATAAGCATAATAGAAGATTTATGCTAAATGAATTAATGGGATAGCTTTTGTGCGAGGCATCAAAAAGGTGAAAGCTTAATTCCAGAAAGTTCTAAACATAAATATTGGTTATCAAGCTATGTGTGAAATTTTAAAAATCATTAAGAAGGAAAACACGCCAGACGACAGAGTGGAATTCTTTACATTTGCAGCTCCGACATCGTATGACGTAGAAAGAAATGTTTTATTGTTTAGAAACTACTTCAGTTGCAGGTGTCGAAATTCCATTTTTAATAATTTACGAAAGTACATTGTAACCCAGTGTAATGCACTCTGTGACGATGTTATAGTTAATAAATAGCAGTATGTATAAGCGTTGTTAATAAATAGCAGTATGTATAAGCGTTGAAGTGCAATTCTAGAATGCATAGTTTATGACGTTTGTAGGTTGTGCTGCAGAGGCGGTTTACCATGGTTTACCATTTACTTATAAACAAGCTCTCCATCTGGGAGAACCTACTTTCATGCGCCATGCCCAGTGTTTGAGAGCCATCCTTGATATATAAGGCCGGAGACGTGTGCGTTTTTCCACATGGACTTTACTGCCATCGCTCGCGCGTGTAAACAAAAGCAGGTGGGTACAACCTGACCATGAAAACCGTCTCACTACAGCACAACTTACAAGCATCATATGAACACTAAGGAATATTATCACCCCATATGTGCAGCACACTGTGAGAAGAAACTAAATAGTCGCATTATATTCCACCTTGATCTTGCGTCTGTATACACTTGCAAGGCAATGATTCGCTAGTACGCAGATTACTACATTACCTTGTTTACGACTCCTGATTTTAATGACTGTTTCCACATTTGATGCGTGCTGTATTATTAACGTCATTCATACTCTGCGTCCAGCTAACTTGTATCGCATGCGAGCGCACATCCCTCCGGCCTTTACTGATATCTATACACTTGAATGTTTACCTCCTCAAACGAATGTCTCTTGACGGTAATTCGAATGGGATGTACATTCATTTTTTGTCATCATATAGATAAACAATCAATTTAAACCGTTGTTAGGCATATATTATAGTTATATTAAGAGGTAATGAACTCTATGTTCAAAATTACAATTCGAAAGAAATAAGAAATGCAGACGTGTTACCTGGCAAAGCCACGAAGCGTACTGGAAAGAATATGAAACTGTCCAGTTGTTTATGTGAGCTTATCGCATAAACATGGCCAGACGGTGTGCGTACATTAGTTCAGATGTAATCATATCTCCAGGACACCAACGTCTCATACATCGGCAGGTGCGAGAGATCATCTATTTGTGTTTTATCACTGACTATATTCCAAGTTACTGATATTTCGCTCTTCTAATACACAAGATAAGAAACGATCGTTGCGCTCGGCCACCAAGGTCAATACGCCTCAACGCTTTGCCAGGTAATATACAAGTGTGTGTTTGTGTGCGTGCGTGTGTGTGGGTGTGGGTGTGTCTTTTTAAGGATAAAACGTGGTTCGAAGATGTAGCTTTCTAATTGCGCTATATTAGAACCAAAATACATTAAAAATTGACATCATTTTAAAAGGTAAAGATGTAAAAAGGTAGTCCACTCCAAAGCGAAAGCTTTTAAATATATTTAAATAAACGATAACCACTGATTAAGCTAATCACTGGACTAGGACTATGCGATGTGAAGTCTAATCAGCTTATTCATAAGATGCAGAGCTTAGCTGGAAATAGTAAGTCAGAGAAAGTGTTGCGCAGGTTGACATTAGAAAAGCTTCCCAATTTGGTTAAAATTGTTGTAATTGTTAAAGAGAAGACATTAGATGTGCTAGTGGACGTATGACTGAACTGAAAAAATGTATAGTTAATTCAAACTCAATTCTGCATCAAGTAATCCCCTATTCACAGAACATATACCCATACAGACTACTACTACGGATTTAGCCTTCAAGAAGTCGGAGCAACAGCTGCGGCAAAATATCTGGATGGAGCAAGAGTCATTACAGAAATGAGACTGTTTGTTTCATTAAAAGTTTGGAAGCAAATGTCGCCCCGAAGAATGCAATCAGCAGTTTGGATGGAAGCAGCCGGAAAACTTCAATGAGCAGCACAAGCAGCGACGAGCTTCAATGCTGAAGAGACCTATGTGGGTCGCAAATCGATTATTTGTGAATGACAAAAACGAACTGTTTTGATATTGATTGATGCTTCCATTATATGTGTTAAATGCAAAAGCGTATTTTTGATTATACATTATAATCCTTATTGGATTTCTGAGAAACCTTTCTCGCTTATGGCGTACAATGCACCAAAGTTTTCATCATGAAAGCTTACTTCATGAACAATATTAGATTTTCAGTTATAGGGCCAATTATTTTTTCGAGTGAACGGTTGTCGCACGTACACACGTGAATGCAATTTTGCCCCTTTTTTGAGAGAATATATATTTCACAAACAAAAATTGTGACATCTGCCTGACATTGCAGGTGACCATAAAGATCCAGAATACAAAGATATACGACAAACTCAAATTTGAAGAAAAAAAAATGATTAAAATTAAGATGCAAAATATCTAAAGTAACACTAAATGATTACAACAAGAAGATAACAGTTAACACATGGAATATAAGACGGAGCGTAAATTTGCCTTTTTAACACGACTCTGCAACAGCTCATTCGGCTAATCTTTCGATAACAATTGAAAGCGTGTTTCAAGACAGAATTATTAGTAGAGATTTCTGGCCCCCTCGGTCTCACGACCTACCCCCCCTGCGATTTCTATCTCTAAGGTAGCTTAGGCAAACGCACACACTCTGGAATAATTAAAATAAAACATCCGCCAGGAAATTACAGCATTTCTCAAAGTGAACCTCGGCGAGTGAGTTTTCTAAAGAGGTGCCAACAATATATGGATGACCAGATTCAGCATCTCCTTTCATAAAGATAGTAAGTAAAGCCTTTAAAACCTAGTTTTAAAAATGCTGTATGGTTTCACCCGCGCCTTTCTATGATAGTGGTAGACGCCAACGAGCACCGAGGAAGTGGACAGGCAAAACACCACGCAGCCCTTTTGGAGGTCTTTTGCTTCCCGGTATTTGAGTAATCTGATATCTTCAGCTGAGGGTTACTTCTACTCCAAAACGTCCAAGTAAAGGATGGGACTGTCCGTCAGGCCTCAGAACACCAAAATTTCTTCCTGACCTACAAATGCTATCGAACATCCGACGTTGTCCGTGAGCCAATGACATTTTGTATGGGTCGCCTCTACCGGCCGTCAATCACACTCAATACCGTGGTGGATTATCGACCTCGCCTGATCCTTAGCACGTGGACTTGACGTCATGTAGGCAACAACACGTGGCTTTCATGTCGAGCTATTTGACGTAGATACGGAGTATATTTCACAATAGGCACACATGAATAACCTATTCGTCTGTGGAGTATCACAACATGTGGGTGGAAGACAATTATTCCTAACCTGGATAACTGATATTCCAAACTGCTTTTAAGCGTTAACGTTATAAAAAGCTCTTACACAGGTTAATTTCAGAGGCATTACTTACACAATAAGTATTCGTATAGCTACCAATAAAAAGCAAAATGTTTTATTTTGAACATTTCTACACTTAAAAGCGCACATATTTGAGACACATAAGAGCTTCAAACATTTTATTGGTGTACTTATCTATTGACATTACATTTACAATGTTACATTTGCATTGTTGAACATGGAGGTGGTGTTATGGTCTGGGAACGCACGGCTATTTATGGTCTATGGGAACTAGTATTCATAGAGGGAAATATGACTACACTGTCATAATGAAGGCAATTTGAAGAAGAGTGTCTTGAAGTTGAATTTAGGTGACAACCACTATGGCCCTAGTCATTCTCCAGAGATTGTCCGCTTATGGACAATCTCCGGATCTCAACTCCTTTGAGCACCTGTGGAGAGATCTGGAAAACACCACATATCCAGCAAATCTCAACCAAAATAGCTTCTTCTGACAGAATGACATAATACTGGTGCAGAAGCAACTAGAAAACACTTGTCCACTCAATGCCCAAACAGTTAAGAGAAGTAGTTATAAGAGTAGAAACATTTCTTTTTTAATTTTCCCTTCAAATGTTGTACATATACACAATGTTATGGATAAAATTCAACCTATGAGAGCAAAGATTTCATGTATTAATGTAGAACAAAGCAAATGCAATTCTATTATATCTGTACTTAAATAAGATGTCTGAAGCTCATATTGTGGACTTTGTTCTAAGTTTTATAACCGGAAAATATTCAAAATAAAAATCTTAGTTCGTATTTGCAACTGTATGAATGCCTATGTCCATGTGTGTATAATTAAGGAGACATACTGAAGCAAATTAACAATCTCTATCACAGATTGACAGATCGTTCAACATTCATTTCAAGCATAGGATGAGTGGAGTTTGAACAAACTAATGGAACTCAGTGTGTAAAGGAAGACAGCTCGTTGATGTGCCTGGCGATAATGCAGTTATAAAAGTGTGATTCTCCATTACAGGTTTATGGTATGACTGTAATTATTAAACATCTTGCGAGATATAGATTGGGGCGGTTTATGGCTCGATTTGCTATTAGTATTTACTTTACATATTGTGAATTAAAAATGGAACCTAAAATGTCTATCATTATATTGCGTTCAGTTCCTGTGTTTAACTTGTAAATACAATACTCAGCACATATCTCTAGTCAGGCATAGATAGTAAGGAGTTTAGTATTGACGAAATAAATACATATAAATGTTTTTGTAGTTCATTGTTATACATATTAACACTAAAAACAGTTCGTTGTCGTTACACCAAGTTGTTACCACACTGGGTTCCCTGTATTACATTTGCGCGGTTCGTTAAGGCTGTTGTTTTGATTGACTCTGCAAATATATGTGCGCTTCTCTAAATCCCTTGAACTTTATGTTCCTATATTTTACGCCAACTTTACAGCCTGAACCGCTCGCGCTGAAGTCAAAACTGGAAGTAATAGTGATTCAGGACTGGCATCTTTTCATTCCTAACATATACAAAACTTTTAAGCATATGAAATGCTTGTATGTGATTGGTCCTCGTTGCTTAATACTGAAATTTCCAAGATTTCAATACACTCCTAATTCGTTCTTTCAAACGTCACATGCTACAATCGCGTATATCTGCTGTCTGTTTTATGTGAAAGTTGGTTGGAACCCATTAACTTTGGAGTCCTTACTACCCCTAGTTTGGCTTTTCACCCTGTTTCCGGCGAGCTAACAAACAGCCTTAGCAAACCTCTATTTTAAAAATACCGGGTGGAAGGGAACTATAGATTTTCTTCTAATATGTGCTTCATAAAAGCATTAAAAACAAAAAAGTAATGACATTTTCTTCTTTGATTAGCCGATTTCGGAAAAAAAATGGGATGCCTAATTCCACAAGAATGTACCAAGAAAGTAGTTTGTTAGTTGAAAGATGCGTAAAGTAGCTTATTTTTGACATAGTTAAGGTAGCAATTATGGGACATCATACAGGGTTTCGAAATAATTAATCACTTAAAACAATTAAAGGAATACCCCGAGCAGTTTTTCAGACGTAAAGTAACTCATCAAGGTTGCGTTGAAGTTGGTCACGATCTAAACCGGTTTCTGTATGTAAAAAGCTCGGTTGTTTGCAGGGTGGTGTAATGTTTTGGGAGATAACGATTATCATTGGCCTACACTCGGACAGTAAACATGGAAGTGCACGAGACGCGTGGTAACAGAAGTGAAACGTGTTTATATACTGACCTAGTGAAAGTGACACCCACACAATCTGCGATGTTGCCAACTTGTTTCGACAAAACTAAAATATCTCCGTAGAAAATGTTCAGAGACAAAAACGTAAGATACAAAATGTGTTCCAAATACCGGTTTAAATTAGTGTAATGACTTCTCTTACACCCGATATACATGTACAAATACTATCATTATTATAACACGACTGTGATAACCAACACGTATGTGTTACATCTACATAAATTATAGTTTAAAACATAATCTTCATAGTATGCGATTTTAGACAGAGCCAATTATGTTTTAACAAAGAACCTGAGTTAAAAATGTTTATGTTGCTCATAGTATAAGAAATACCGCTACAAGAAAAGACACAAAGTACTTTTGGACATGAATAACACATCATTAAGTCAAATAGAAGTGCCTAACTCGTCTGAATAAATGAACTGGCGTTGTAGTCTGACACTAAAATGATTTCCCGTGCCTCTTGAAAGACATACATAATTCCCAATACAATTCCCACAGATATTTTTTGTTTAAGAGATTAAATGATAACCTTATTTTATATTATATTTTTATATTAAGTACAGCAATCTACATTGTCTTTAAGTATAAAGTATTAAAAACTGTTGAGTACTACGGAATACAGTCTTCACAGCGGGGGATTTAACAGTAGTTGTTTCAGTCCATTTAGCCATTGATACAAACAATGTTGCACTAATGAGTTACGCAGAGAGCCTATAATATATAACCACCACTCAGACATACTGTATACAAACACAATGAGAACCTTTCGAAGCTTAACCCCTTTCTTAGGATGAAGTCAACTGGTTCATGTGTTTGCAAATATGTCTTCCTGTTGTTTCCATTTATGTAAGGAAATATATAAATTAGAATAAGGAGGAACCTTCAGCAACAAGTTTAATTCTATATGAAGTTTTTGAAGTTGAACATGCCAATTAGTGTAGTTCCCTGAAGAAGGGTACAGTTGATGGTATTAACATTACTCAGCTCAGCTCAGCTCAGCTCAGCTCAGCTCAGTCCAACTTTAACATTACTCAGCTGCAATACCACAGTAGTAATAATGAAATATGCAGGGTAGAAGGTACTTGATGCGCCAAGTATTGATGCACGTAGTATTCACATAACAAAAGTCGCGCATGACTTTCTCTACTCTTGTTCTATTCTTACAAACTCTTATTCCTCTTTGAAATTTCGTCCTCTTTGCCTAGCCTAGAGATAAAACAAAGTGAATAATGATCTTCCATCCGAGAAAAGTTAACTATTGCAAAACTCACACAAATAACAAGGAATATCTCCAACATAGTTCTTTGTTTCTTTGCCTGATTAGCCTCCCCTTATGTAGTAATTACACTTCCTAGGACTTACAAGCCAATGCCTAGAGTCAGACGCCTGTCGGGGAGCACAGGAACCTCTGGACCAGACAGAGTGAAGACCTGGAAGTAGGTGGTCTGTCAAGCACCAGGTATGATAGTGAGGAATAGGATGATATAAAATGCAGGCGAAATGGATGATTGGAAGGGTGACAATGGAGTAATTGGTAGAATGATTGGAGGGAGAAACCGGATAACCCGGAGAAAACCCGCCCAGAGACCACTTCGTCCATCACGAATACCACAAGCGGGATGAGGAATAATCCTGGCTGGAGAAAAATCCTACCCCCCCCCCCCTGCCGGGTATCGAACCCGGGACCCCTTGCACGGCAGGCAGCTGCTCTACGGGGCCAGTTTCAACTAAACAAAAACAAAAACAAACAAAAAATGGAATATGTTGCATTCAGATGATTTTCTCTACCCCTGGACCAACCATTCCTACAAACTCTTATTCCTATATCTTTGTGTTAGTTGAGATAAACAGTTGCAGAAATATTCTTATTGCTTATTTCCTCGTAGGTGCAAGGGAAATATGGGAATACAGTAGGCTTTGAGCGGTAGTCAAATCTTTTAAAGCTTTGAGACTTCGTTTTCTTTGCAGGCTAAGATGTAAAAAATCTGATCTGTTGCACTCACATGACTTTCTCTACTCCGCTACCATTCCTATATCTTCATCGTGTTAAGATAAACATTTGCAGAAATTATCTTATTGCTTATTTCCTTGCAGGTGCTAGGGGAATATTAGATTACACTAGGCTTAGTGCGATAGTCAAATCTTTTAAAACGTTGAGATTCTGTTCTCTTTGCACATTCAACATATACAGAAATGAACAACGATGTTCCATTTCACGAAAGTTTTAACTTTTCCGAAACTCACATACATAAGGAATATCTCCGAAATGGTTCACCCTACAAAAAAAAAAAAAAAAAAAAAAAAAAAAAAAAAAAAAAAAAAAAATTAGATATAAATTGTGTATTTTAGCAAGATCTACATTTTTGTATGCTATGATCTGGCCTGTCTTTAACGGTTTACCAGTTATGCAAAGGTCGTCCAGGGTAAATACGACTACAGGGGCTATAGCCAGAAAATTCAAGATATACATTTCATTTGTCATAAAAAATATTTCAAATATATGACATTTTAATCAAAATGGTTAGAGCTATTTTCAAGAATATCAATATTTTCAAAAAATTTTCCATGTAAAGGTTAGCTTAGGATGGGACAATTTTCTTCAAAATCTTCCTGTTGCATCCTTGAAAGACATTAAACTTAAACTTAAATGGTTTTAACCGACTTTTCGTTTCTGAGTTATGCTGTCCACAGACTCACTGACACACAGACACACACTGACACACCCACGGACCTTTTTCTAAAAATGCCTTTTTTTGGATTTAGGGGGTCTGAAAACATATATTTCCGGTCAAATCTCGACATCGAATTTTTGGGTGGAATACAATATTTTCCCTACTTGCCAGTAGAGGAAGTAAACATGAATAACGATCTTGCGGTTGACGAAAGTTTTAAGTATTCCAAAACTCACACAAATAACAAGCAATATCTCCGAAATTGTTCACTGTACAATATATAATATACATATATTATATTTGGACTTCAATTCTGTTTTAACAGGATCCATATTGTGTATAGTAAGATTTGATCTATCTCTTCTTACGGTTTATGAATTATTCAGAATCATCAGCAGTAGGCAGGACTACATAGGCTATAGTCAGAAAATTCAAAATATATATTTCATACAATGTCCTAAACATATGGAATTTGAATCAAAATCGTTAGTGTCATTTTCAAGAAAATCAAACTTTTCGAAAAATTGTCCTTGGAAAGGATAGCTTAGGGAAGAGGAATTTTCTTCAAAATCTTCGTGTCGCATCTTTAAAAGATATTAAACTTAAAAGCCAAGTTTGGTTTTTAACCGGCTTTTGGTTTTGACAGGCATATCACATACAAAGACTTCCTGTTCAAAAAAAAAAGCTTTTTTTTTTCTTTTATTCAGAGGGCCTCAAAATATATTTCCCGTGAAATTTCGACATCGAACTTTGGTTGGAATCCAATACTTGTTCTACTTACTATACGCAGTAGAGAAAGTAAAAATACACTTTGACATAACCTGGGTGTTTTAACGAAATCTACATTTTCGTATAGTAAGATTTGGTCTCTCTCTTACACTTTATCGCTGTGCAAAAGTCATTAAGAATAAACAGCACTACATAGACTACAACCAAAAAATACAAAATATGTATTTCATTAGCAAGAAAAATATCTTAAGCACAAAACATTTTAATCAAAATATTTTAGCCATTTTTGAAAAAAATCAAAATTTTCAAAACGTTTTCCTTGGAAAGGTTAGTTTAGGGTGGAGGAGTTTTCTTCAAAAACTTCGTGCTGCATCCTTTAAATATGTTAAACTTAAATAGCAACTTTGATTTCTAACTAAATTTTCTTTTTTGAATTGTGCTGTTCACAGCCACATGCGCACGCGCGCACGCACACGCAGACGCACACACACACACACACACACGCACACCTTTCTCTAAATCAGTTTTTTTTATCCATAACATATTTCCCTTAAAACTCTACATCGAATACTTGCCCTACTTACTATATGTATTAGAGAAAATAAAGTGTTTTAATTGCTATGTATTTAGCAACAATTGTCCTCAGGAATGTCACCGGCACGTGCTCCTCCTGGGTCCAGCAGATTGTCAGCAATTGTGATGTGGTGGGAAACAGAAGGTCGCGTGCGCATCTGTAATGTATGCATAGCTCTGCTGGTGTTGAAGCTGCTACTACTGTGACCTCATTTCACATGTCGCCCTACTTGTGGGCAGAACTTTAAAATGCTTCTTTTCGTTTTATCTATGTATTCTTTGACTACCTTTCAATTTGTGTCACCTTTGGCTGCGGGTATTGATGTACCAATATCTGCTGTCCTCCAGTTCTTTTTCACATTACTATCCTAAAAAAGGAAGGTGAAATTTGTTTCTCAAGATACAACTATCACTGAATTGTTAACACTTACTTTATAATTAGTTTATTAATTGAATATAACACACGAGTAATCGACGTGTTGTACTAAATAAAAATAATAAATTCCTAATGACAAGACATCATAAAAATCTTCACTGTACTCATGCAGACCTCTACCTAATTCAAACGATGCCATTGCTGCTGTTTCACCCAATGTATTATTATAATGTGCATTATAAGTAAAGATGAAATAATTCCTTATTAACCAAGATATCAGCGTAACGTCATTGTGCATTATATAAACTTTATGTCACTGGGAGAGAGTTCTCTGTACTGTCTTGAGCACCTCGAATCTACTCTTGTTGACCTCTGACCGGGTGCAAGGTTCGAAATCGGCTAGATCAGCGCTGTCCAACGCGGCGCCCGCGGTGTATCTTTCTGGCGCCCTTCATAAGCAGTTTTTTTCTTCGACGATTTCTAGTATTAAATCAAATTTCAAGAAATAAATATTTCCTTCCGAACATCTTCCCAGTACACCCAAGCTGTATTCATTACTTCCCTAACCCTTTATCCTCTTACAAGAAGTATAATTGCCCTAACGGTGGTTGTGATGGCACCCGCGCCTTCTTAGGCATGGGTTAAATGTGCCCGGGCACATAGGAAAGTTGGACAGCACTGGGCAACAGTGTATGGTTTATACGTAGCCAACCCCGCGTCCATTGAAGAAACTGTTTCATGTTTAATTATCAGACATAGGCCTGAGTATATTTTATAGGCTAACATCTTGTATTATATAGGAAAAACGCGAAAGACATACAATTATAATATTTTATATATTGGTATACCCCAGTTGTACAATAATACCGCACATGTAAACTGAAAAAACCGGTAATCGTTTGCATTATTCGTTATTGATGATTATTCCATAATCGTTTTAATTATCACTTCGTCTTCTTATTTCTTACTCTTTCGTTTTGCTTTTGAATTTAGATTACACAGATGTGCGTCTACGTATGAGTAAGGTATAAATAATCAGTAGATAAAATTAAATTAAATGAAATCCAATGGAATTGGTTGTGTCAAAGAAGATATACTTAGGTACAGTGAATTGTACCAGCGTTACCACACGTTTGCTTTAATTGACACAGGCATGGAGTACTTTGCAAAAATTATATCATATGTATGTTCTGTGCACAACTTGTAAATATAAAGATGATAAGACTGTTTTCTATAAACCACGTAAGTACAGGGTAATAACGATCCAGCCGTCATGCAATTTTATTCCTCATGCTCTTTTAGCTCTTTGTTTGGCACGCCCGTAGCAGTACGTGGGATCACTGTGACGTAAATGTAGCAGTGTGCAACAAATGTAAATGTAATATACTCGCATTCATATACGAATATATATTAAATTATGGAACTTACGATTGTGGTCACAGTCAGATATTTGCACAAGTAGTAAACATAAAGAAAACTTACGGAATTTAATAATCACTTCTAAAAACTAAACTAAGCCCCAGCGCAGCAGCACTTACCGGGCCAAGCCTACCGTCCGGCCGCTGCCACTCTGCCCACCACAATCGTCATAAGTGGGATGCAGTACTGAAGGGTGGAACGTGGTCAGCGTCCCAGGCCGTTCTGGGTGGTTTGCGGTGTTTGCTCCAGAGGCTCCAGAGGCAGTTCGAGTCGAGTGGGGAAGCTTACTCCCCCACCCGAAGTGTCTTTACCGCAGTACCTAGCCGTTATACGGCTTTACCTGCGCGATAGTATGGTGTTTTGGTCTACAGGGATTTAATCTCTGGGAATGTTTGGGATCAGGGGTATTTTAGGGACAAGATGGATGATGGTAGGGATTGGTCCATGAACGGGCACTGCCCATACATGCTGATTGGCTGGTTAGTCAATCAGGTGACGCGCTAATCTCCTCCTGGTTCTGGCCGTCAGTCACTCACTGAGAGGTGATCTGAGTTAGGCGTTTTACTCTGTTTTAAGTACAGATATTCATTTTGCCTTTCCCATCTGCGAAAATTAGACCGTTGGACTTAAGATGTCCTTCGGCAATTTTTTAGACGGTAGTCGGCGAGGCTCTCTCTGGTCATATTGTCCCAGAGTATTCACCAGTGGATTAGGGTGGTTCTGGAGACCAGGGACTGCTACTTCTTAATCATGTAGCTCCTCAACTGGGCCCTCTGGGACCTAACGAGTCAGAGTGCACCCCTAACCGGTCTCCCAGTGGGAGAAAACTCCCCACGCTGCTAACGGGAATCGAACCCGAGTCTCCCACCTGGTAAGCAGCAGGGCTACCACTACACTAAGAAGACCAGCATAATTACTTCTACCAGAGAAAAGTGGTGGAGTTTTATTTTACGTTAAGTAAACAGTGTCGCTGCTATTCTAAGATTGAATAGGGAGGACCTTTCAAACTTATGAAGTCCGTAGAAATGAAAACTAAGGGAAGTGCATTCGGTGGCAAGGAATAATGTTGCGGTTCAAGCCAGCGAAAAAAAAAAAAAAAAACATATCAGGAAGACAATAACGAGTCTTATTTCGCACTGACTGTAAAGTACGCACCAAAGGCTTAATAAAATGGGCATTTAAAGCAGTGTCATTAATGAGTAAACAACAATCTTAATAATTTCCTAATCTGAACACAAAATCCATATGGAATAGCCAATTTTGTGACACTTTCCCCCTTGTTAAGTCGCTTAAGGACTTTGTTTTCTTTTAACGTATAGGAACTATGTTTTCGTTTGGTTGACATTGTAGTGCGTGGTATAACACAAACGACCACCTGTTCTGAATTAATTTATGACCGAAAAACAAATTACTGTAGACTGACCGTTAACAACAGTGAAACAGATATAACTATCTATATACCGCCACTATCGCACGCAATCGGCTATGTCCATAGGTCAGAAGAATGCATTGTTATATTGAATACATTGCCCTTGTATTGTGTATGGTAGTCGCGACTTTTTTTTCATGTTTATTAACGTCGTCCGGCGTAGTCATACCGGACGGTGAATGAATGAAATTAGTGAAATGATGATAAAATGAGACCAAGGTCCATTTCTTTTTAACTCTTCACTAAAAATGATTATCCTTACAATTTTTTGACATCAAGGTAAGAGCATAGTTTATTTATTTGCCTTATTACATAGACCAACATGCTTTCTAAAAAGGTTCGGTTTCCTGGGCTATTTAAAACAAGAATCACTTAGAACAGTCCAACGGTATAACTTTTACATTGGTATGCTTTGTGTGAAAATGACGTTTAACTATTGTTTCATTTCACAATAGCTCCCTGCAGATGTCAGACTAGGGAGCGTGGGTGTTGCTTTGCACCAGTCTGCTTGAAAACAAATGATAAATGCGTTTCTACACAATGCCGCTCAACACTTATACATTTACTCACAAATGCAGAAAACAGAAAAGAGAAGGATCAGTTTTATTTTCCTTACTTCAACATATTCATTCTATTAAAATTACAGCTCTCGGCTTAGTGCGTAAAAACACAAGAACCCAATCAAAACAGTGCCAAAATGGTCAATATTATGCTCCAGCAACGTGGAAAGTCCAGCGGTTATTTTCTTTTTCACAGCAGCCGTTGACAATAAACAAAAGAACTAATTTCACAATAGCCCTATTAAACGAACTCCTACGTGACCTTTTCGTATTGGAGAATGATAATGACAATAATCAAAAAATAAAGAAATAAAGGACATTCATGTTAATGAACTTTCCTGAGGATTAGCGTTGATAATTAAGGATTGACTTTAGGGACTTATAACTTCATGTTCATTCTCTCGCAGCCTTCAGCGGCCTATTCGTGGCACACCGGTACATAAATCTCATTCTAGACTGCCCGCGGCTGTTGTGAAAAACCCGGCAGAACTGGAATGGTCACCTCTTAAATTACAGGGACGTTTGTCATAGCTTTTCCAACCCATTAGTTTTCCCTGGTCACCAAGCAAATGTTGGAAAGACTGATTACATCTTCCAAATTTTCCGTCCCTTCATTCATTTCATTCCGTCTTTCAGGGTCGGAAGTTTCGGCAAAGGGCGAATTTGGTGCTACTTGTGGGAATTCACGAACTTAACTGCTGGGTGGCATTGTAGGTACCTGATTGGTGGTTGTCTGGTGGACATTGGTATCGAGAGGAAGAGTCTCCAGCACACGTTAGAGACCCTCATATTGGCTTGCGCTGTTCGCGGGTTCCAATATCTTTGTAGAGCGCTCTCATTTTTTCCCTTCCTCTCGGGATCTTATAATAGCCTCAAGAATGCCCCAGTGCGGAATTCCCTCCGTCCATACTCTAGCTCTCCATCTCATAGATTTCTTAGGAAACCAGGTAGGTACACCGCCTACTCCAAGTACCAGAGACCTACGAAAAGTACCCACTTAAAATTAATAGGGCTGCAGTAGCCTATCGTTGGTTTCAGTTAATCATTATAAAGAATTCTGGAAGGAACTTATTCTTTATGAATCTGATTACTAATCCAGTTACACACAATAAAATTGTTCTTCGGGAAGGAATTACACACTGTCCACCGTATGAAGCACAGTTCCACTTGTGCGGATATTGGAACTCGCACTATTGGGGCGTCCAAAATCCACATGTCATTCATGAAGCACCTATGCAGACAGTCAGTTTGGAGGTTTAGTCCACAGGGAATAGAGGCCAATTGGTTTTCTGTTTATAAATTGCTGAGCAACTATGGGACACAGAGCTGCATCATGGATATTTTCAAAAAGATGGTGCTACATGCCAACAAAATAATTGAAGGTTTCTTTGAATACTGGAGAATCTCGAGGAACCTGAGGCCTCCGAGATGTCCTGAGTTCAAACGCTGGATACTTTGTGTAGGATTGTTTAAACGACAGAGTTTATCCATGCGTCTCTTTGACGACGTGAAGTACGTCACCACAGCAATACACATCATGTTTTATTTTTTATAATTAGGTTTATCTTTACGATTACTGTTCATTTGCTATTGTGCAAATAAATAAGGGTGCTAATGATATTTATGTCACCGGCTTTACAGCGTGATTTCACAGCATGTTTAACTATTTAACTTAGCAAGGCAGGACAAGCTGATGATTGAATTTTGTGTTGAGCCACCCGCCATTAAATTTTGCGACAGCCATAGTGTTCTATATCACACTCAGTCTCTGTAACATACTCCTGAGTTTGATTAATTGCAAGTTTTAATTGGAATTCAAGATTTGCTAATGTCAGACACGACCATTTAAGATTAGAGGAACAGTTACTGCTTACATTGCTACTGTATTTGTCTCAGGAGTTTAGCTATAAACTTTTGGTTGGCACAAGCAAACCTGAGAAATCGCGCTGTTCTTTTTTCCTCTCGCACTGACGTTTTACACCCTGCTTCAAAAGCCATTTATCCTTTCTTTTCCGGCACGATAAATATTACACGCATCACCAATGCACTATATTATCGCATAAAACAAAGCAATTTGTGAGCATACTTTCAGTAATACCATTAGTGGCACTGGCACTGCTTACAGCCCGACGGGCACGTAGACAGTAATTTTGAACTGCTGACATAGTTCCAAGAAGCTCCTCTCACAACAGCGCCATTACGTGTTCAAGGACAAAGACATTCTCCTGTGTTAATGACAGTAGTGGCATAGTGAAATGTTTTTGCCAGAAGGATAAAGCTGTAATACGAGGGTGGGTCAATAAGTAATGCCTCCTATTTTTCCCCCTTAAATAAGTTAATTATGTGAAAAATTTGAATTTGGCGCAATTCCTCAAACCTTCTTCTCCAGTCCCCTGCAGTAGTAACTTCCTCAGTCAACAGGTGGCATTCACAAAAGGCCTGGCGCTTCGCGTTTCATCTGCCAATGATGTTTGCCCTTTAGCTTCGTTGCAGCGACGAACCCATCGTCTAACAGTGCTGACATCCACCGTTGCATCACCATACACATTTTTTAGCCTTCTGTGAATGCGAATTGGCGTTTCGCCTTCCGCAGTCTAAAATTCAATCACAGAACGCTGTCTAATACGAATGTCGATGTCAGCCATTTTGCAAGATGATGCAGTGCTGCGACCAGTTGACTTAGGAAGTTACTACTGCAGGGGATTGGAGAAGAAGGTCTGAGAAATTGCGCCAAATTCAAATTTTTCACATAACTAACTTATTTAAGGGAAAAAAATAGGAGCCATTATTTATTGACCCACCCTCATACAAGACAAATTTCTTTCCTGTAACATTCCTGCACATGTTATTTCTTTCACTGGAACATCAATGTTAGAGAAGCGCTTCAGTGCACTAGAAGTAAAACTGGAATAAATCCGTTCAGGAACGACTTAACATTGGATCTAAGTTCTGAACTTCCTTCCAGAACCTTTCAGTAGCATGGCGTTCATTAAAATAATTCAAATCTTTTACATGCTGAACTTTGATGCGTATGAAGAACTGATACAATAAACCACATCAAGGTTGCATCAGTAGCTATGGTCAGATTGCACTTGGTTACAAATACCATCACAGCTTCTAGATGTGGTTGAAGGTTAAGGGTTTTATTTTCAACCAGTCATTTCAAATTGTTATCCATCTTTTGGATCGATTCAGCAATTTCATTGTTGAAATTCCTAGCTTTTAATTGTTAATGGAAATATTGGATTAGTCATTGAATCTGTTGTTTGATTTTAAACAGCCAGTTAATTTCCATTTACATTATATTACGCATTATGCTTGATATATCTATTTCTACTCTCTCAACTACGTAAAAGTAGGGGAAGTATTCTATTCCACCCAAATATTTGATATAGAGATTTCACCGGAAAGTTAAAAACCAAAGTTGATATTTAAGTTTAAAATCCAAGGGTGCGACACGAAGATTTTGAATAAAATTCCTCCACTCTAAACTACTTTTTACATGGAACATTTTTGGAAGCTTTTGATTTTCTCGAAAGCGGCTCTAACGATTTTGATTAAGATGCCATTTGTTTAAGATATTTTCATGACAAACGAAATGCATATCTTGAACTTTCTGGCTATAGCTCATGAAGTCCTATTTACTCTGGATGGCTTTTGCATAACTGGTAAACCGTAAGAGATACACAAAATCTTACTATACAAAAAATGTAGATCTTGCTAAAACACAATTTGTCTAAGTAGGTTTTTTTTTTATTATTTTTATAGAGTGAATCTATTCGGAGATATTTCCTGCTATTTGTGAGTTTTGGTGAACTTATACTTCTGTCAAATGGAACACCGTTATTAATTTTTTATATTTTAACCGTGCAAAGAGAACGGAATTTGAAAGCTTTAAAATATTTGACTATCGCTCAAATTTCTACTGTATTCCCATATTTTCCTTGTACCTACAGGATAAATAAGACGATAATTTTAGCAAATGTTTATCTCAACTAACACGAAGAAGATATAGGAGTAAGAGTTTGTAAGAATGGCTGGTACACGGGTAGAGGAAGTCATGTGAGTGTAACACGTCAGATTTTTTAAAATTATATTTTATTGTACTTTTAAAATTTGTTTTTCCCGGACTCCTAAAATCATATCCTGGTTAGGAACAACATGTATAAGCTTTCACGGCCGGTGTCATAATGTAGAAACTGATTTATCCGGGCTTGTGGGCCGTGGTCTAGTCAGGAAACGTCTGGAAGGAGTTTCCTGACTAGACCACGGCCCACAAGCCCGGATAATCAGTTTCTAGAACATGTATAAAGCTCTGTAATGCCTTTCATACTTATTATGGTTTTCAGTTACGCTACACTTCGCAGGGAAAAGTAATGGTTTTGCAATAGAATGCAATGAGGGGCCCGTAACACGGCTGGCATTCATGATTTTGAAAATGAATAAGGAAAGAAATGTCTTATAAAATCGCTCTGTATGTTTCCAAGGCTACTTAGTTGAAATCTAAGTTAATAGTTAACGGCAATTAGCTAATACGCACGATCATTACTAGTTCCATTCAGGCTGCTCCACAGAATACATTATTTACTCGTGCATTCCGTTTAGGAGGAACGAGTGAGGTACACTCATTAAAACACGCATGAAATCTATGGAATTGCAGAGAAGAAACAATTGGGGAAATCGCAATAAAAAGTGCTTTAGAATTCATATCCGACCAAGGATCATTAGCAGAATTATTCTGCCAGCTGAGACCCAGGAAAGGGAAAGCCGATGTTCCCCTCTTGTACGTCTCCTTTTCTCTTTCAGGAGGTGAGCAACCGATTCAACTTTTTACTCACATTATAGAGCGAGTTCTTTATGCAGATAGGACAAAATTAAATTTGCTAATTTCTTGCTGGCTTATGCTTCTAGCTAACAAACATCTGACTGGATAAACTAAATGATCTTGCTTTTAAATGTTCAGAAAGTGGAACTAAGTCAATTTTCTTGCATAAAGCAACAGTTTCAACTGGCAGTAAAACTGTTCTTCAGAGTTAATGTTGACTGTGAAATAAGCTGTAATCGTAGAAGGAATTGATACTGTGACATTGAGTCGTTCAAAAATATACGGACGAGAGGGGGTGACCTTCGATACGGAAAGCAACTGCGTGTGCACTTATGTATATGGTTACTTATATATATATAAATTAAAAAAGAATTATAAAAAGTAAAAGAATTATAGACATAAATTTAAAAATGTAAATATGCTTACAACCGATCATATCACACAGATTGATTCAACTCAGATTAAGTTTTGCGTAACTAAGTCCGTAAATAACCACATTTTTGTGAATATTATCACACTTGGTGTGATATAGAGCTTAGTGCTTCTATGTTACCCTTTATCCTCGAATATTGTTTTGTTTATTTCGCACTGTGGAAAGCAGATTAAACAGAACGTCAGAGTGGTTCATTATAAACAACACTTAATCCACAGTTCATAAACATGCGCGGATCAAAAGGTATTATGTACCGTTTGATCACTTTATAAAAATTGAATACCATGGACAAAGCGCGGGGCAAATAACCCATATAGAGATAAACATTAGAAAGAGAACCGTGCATAAGTAGAAATAATTTACATTTTTTCTGGAGTGGGGATCATTCCATAATACGTATCTAATAGATATGAGTTATTACAGTTCACCCATATTTTGTCAACTCAAGTGTTTTGCCATTTATCCAGAGACATGGTTTGTTGATCAATTTTAGAGCATCTTCTAACTCAGCGATATCCAGCCTATGCGAAAGAGGGGAGTTTGGGTTTATCTCCTCTCACTTTATGAGGAGATCAGATTTGCATTGGTTGCAGTGGCCGTTTGGTTGTATGTAAGTTGCGTTTCATTTATGAAAGCAGTTTAAATCTTTTGTGATGAACATCTGTTCATTAGTGACTTTTTTACCACTGCTTATGTTTAAGAGGTCTGTCAATATTTGGTGACAAAGTCGAAGTACATAGCCTTAGAAGATCCACCAAGTAATCATCACGTAAATATTTACAATAAAGACTTTTATTATAGTTCAATTTGGAGAAATTCTGTTCCCAAAACTTATGTTGAAATACTCACACTCTTACAAAAACTATTCTTCCAAATGCTTATTTCCCTATCTACCTCATTGTAATCGACATAAACATTTTCAGAAATAAACTTATTCTAATTTTCTTGTAGGTGCAAGAGGAATGTAGGAATACAATAGGCTTTAAGTGATAGTAAAATGTTTGAAAACTGGTTGCTATGCAATAGCTTTGAAATTACATTCTCTTTGTAAGGCCAAGATATAAAGACGAATAACATATTCCTATTTGATAAAAGTACACACCAGTATTGGTAAATTAACGCAAATAAATAATACCTCGAAAAAGTATCACTCAAAAGAAAATATATATATATATATTAGACATAGATTTTGTGTTTTAACGAGATCCGCATTTTTTATTTAGTAAGATTTTCTCTGTCTCTTACTGTTTACTATTTATGCAAAAGTCATCCAGGATGAATAGGTCTTTTTGGATTATTAACAGAAAATTCAAGGTATGACTGAGAAATTGCTATGGATTGGCTGCTTGCGTCCTGCACTGAATCCTAACTGCTTGCTTGTGATTTTACATGCCACATGCAGTAGGTTATTCACCCTCCAAATGAAAGAATAGGTGGGGCTGTAGCGGCTAATTACGTAAGTGTCTCCAAAGGGACAGGACTGAAAATCGTTGCTCTAGCTTTTCACTTCTATAGGAGGCATTTTTCAAAATTGAGTTTGTAACGCTGAAGGAATTGGAAGATTAATTGAAAGGTTGACTATTATCATTTTATATTTCTTCATTCAGCTTGCAATATATTGAGAATTATCTACCGTAATTTCACAGATGTTAATGGTCTGTGACGTATTTACTCTTTCATGTTTCTTCGTGCCCTTCTAATAGGACTAAAGAACATACGCAGGCATAGTATGACCTCATTTGCAGCTTTCGTTCATTTACTCTCGAAAGTCGCTGATGCATTTATTCTTTTCATGTATTCATAGTGTTAAACACTAGGATATTGCCAGACTGTTGATAACTGTGGTTCGTTATAACAAATATGTATCAATGCTACAGCAGAAAACCTAAGATTACAAATTCTAGGATCCAATCTAGTGTTGAAGTGCAAAGTACTAACTAGTATTTTTACTTTCTCTACATCCAGAATTTCGATGTCGAGATTTCACCGGAATATATGCTTTGAGGCCCCCTGAGTTCAAAAACGCAGTTTTAGAAAAGATCCGTTTGTGTGTGTATGTCTGTCTGTGTGTGTGTGTGTGCGTGTGTGTATGTGTGTGTGTGTGTGTGTGTGTGTGTGTGTGTGAGTGTGCGCGCGCGCGCGGAACAGCATAACTGAAAAGCAAAAGGTCGATTAAAACGAAAATTGGTAATTAAGTTTAATGTATTTCAAGGATGCGACAAAAATGTTTTGAAGAATATCCTAACTATCCTTTACATGGAAAATTATTCCAAAATTTAGACTTTTTAAAAAATTCTTATGACGATTTTGAAAAAATACATATGTTTAAGATATTTTTATGGAAATGAAATTTATATTTTGAACTTTCTGGATATAGCATTTGTAGTCCTGTTTGCAATTCATGACTTTTGCATAATGAAGTGAACTCTTTCGGATATATTCCATATTTGTGTGAGTTTTGTAGTATTTAAGATTTTCTCAAATGGAAAGTCAGTATTCACTTTGTTATCTCTTAGCCGTGCAAAGACAGCATCATGTCGAAGCTTTAAAAGATTTGACTATCACTCATAGCCCACTGTATCCCCATATTCCCCTTGCACCTACAAGGAAACCAACAATGAGATACTTCTGCAAATGTTTATTTCAACTAACATAAAGAAGACTGGGAATAAGAATTCGTAAGAATAGTTAGTAGAAGAAGAGTAGAGGAAGGCATGTGAGTGCAACATATTGGATTTTTTCTTTTGATCGTTATTTTGCAACTTTAAACAAATACACTTGCAGGTACATTATATCATTAGGAACCACAGGATTTATGCTGTTTATGAAGCTTGTTCAAATATCTCGTTTCATTATAACAGAAGCATTTTAATTAATATCAATTGGCCACCAGTCCCTACAGCAGTACGGTTTATATTTACACACCAACTTGATGTGACGTGTATCTGTGAGCTATGTCGCATACCCTATGTCAACGTTAATAATAAAACTGATGTATGTTATATACGAATGAAATATAACAAGGATTTTAAAAACTGAAAATGGTAAACGTCAATTTGTAACGATGCTACTAATGAATTTAACCCCGTAAATCCTCATGTGCGGTGAAGCCATCTGTGTGGTCTTCTGCCCTGAAAGTGATTTCCATCAACGTTTGAAACGTTATGATTTTAATACAGCAGAATCCCCAACTCCACTTGCGTGCAACCATTAACTTATTAAGTGTCTTTCTCCCTCTCGCCTCTTGAAGCAAGCAGTTTCAAAATTCCTAATTAGATCCTTTGTTTTCGTTAACAGCAGAAGCTCTAAAAGTACTTCATTGGTTTGTTACAGTTATCTTTTTTTGAAGTAAGCAAAAAGGGGATGGGAAGTAAAAAGCTATAAATGCTGAGGATACCTGGTGTCTAATTTGACTTCTTGTCGTAACAAGTTTTAGGCCCAAGGCCTATTCCTAGGCTAAAGAAATTAAGTCTATCTTCTCAATTACGTACAACATTTTTTCGTCCAGAGGGTTGATAAAAAACCTTGCTATGGATATCTCGAAAGGGGCATCTTTAAGGCATGGTCTTTCCACTCCTGATATCGTTGAATCTGTTCAGTTACGCTATCTTCCTTGAGTTGTGCTCTTATATCGGCATTCTTCATTCGGTCTAATCTTGCTACTCCCAATAGTGCTCGAAGAAACTTCATTGGAGCTGCGTCTATCCTACCCTTTTCTCTGGAACGCAGGACTCAAATTTCGCAGGGATACTTTAGTACTGGTTTTAACACGATCTATGTACCCTTGTTTCACTTGTCCTCTCATGCTTTTGCCGAAGTGTCTTTTTATACATCTGTTTAATTTGTTACAGATTTCTATGTTTTCCTCAATGTCTGCTTTTGTATTCTAAATTGATATTTTTGATCCTAAATAAAAGATTTTGCGGTTGAGAGAGTTTCATGTACCTTGTATGTTCTCAACCAGAAAAATCTGCTATCGCGGAATATACGGAAAACAGCGGCCACCACATTGACTTTGACAATTTAAAAACTTCGGGAATCTGTTACAATTTCTCTCATAGAATAGTGAGGTAAAGTATAGAAATATTTAAAGAAAAGAGCAGTCTCAACCGTGACACAGGCAAACCACTCAGCACAATAGCAGGTCAACTTCCTATTGGAGGAGAAGGAACCAATCAACGAGGGCAACGAGGCCAATCAGAGTAAGCAGTGACTAATTTTATGCATTGTTTGCAATCGCTCATTGAAGAAGCCAAACATAGTTTAGCGGCGAAACGTCGCCATAAGTTTTATTTCTTAAATAAGCCAACAAGACGCAGCCCATACCGGAGATAGGAGAGAAGTAAAGGTAAGTTCTAGTTGAAGTTCAACTGCAACATTCTCGAAATCTACAAGAGTACCAAACGGAAAAGAGATCCAGTTTAGATTTGAGAGCTTCCAAATTTGAAAATCTTCGAACAAACTCCTAAGAGTCATTCAATATGTCAAAATACTTATTAATTTCTGTGCTTATGTTAAGAGACTGGAAATACAGAAGTAGCTTCGTTTTTTCCACGGTATATCTCGGAAATGGCTGGGGACACAAGAATAGCCCTGTAGCATATTGTGGTTTACAAAGATCTTATTTTCGTAGTACATTTTTTCCTTCTTTTATGATTTACTCCTTTTGTAAAAGTGTTAAAAATAATAGAACTTCACAGGCTATTCCCAGTAAGTTCAGGATACTGGCTGATATTAAACATATTAAATCTACAGCATTTCAATAAAAACAGGCATAAGGCATTTCTAAAATATTGAAAACGAAAAATCTTCTATGCAAACGGTAGATTAGGCCGCGGATATTTCCTTTGAAATTTTGAGATCCCATCTTTGGATGATACTTAACTTACATCTCACATTTGGATTCATGTGACATTTGGCTTTAAATCTTTACTGTTCAAAGACACAAACTGGTACACATATGCTTTCCTAAATACGGGACTTATTTAAGAGAGCCTGAAGATATGCATTTATCGTGAAATATAATCCTATAATTTTATACTGCAATGCAATACTTCCTCTTCCTACGAGGAGTGTGGGGGAAATCTAATGGGATTGGGGGGGGGGGGGGGTGGTAAAACTGTATCCTAGAGCATAAGGGCACCAACTACTGTCATGGATATTCACCTCAGTGGATATCAGTTTTGTCGACGCCCTATTGAGGATTACTTTGCACACTCGCAACCAGTTCCACAGAGTAAAACATTAAATATGGATCTTTTTCCTCGTTATACACGCAATCCAGACTCTGCTTACGTGCTCAGTGGTCTGTTTCAAGAGAATGTATTACTACTGTTTTAGTAGGTTTTAAGGTTGGATGGAATCTAAAACACGTTTGTGAGGAAACGAGCTTTCATTATTTATCACAAGAGTTGGTCTGGCAGAGGTCTTGGCGGAAGACAAACAAGAGGTCCAAAGAATTTTTAAGTTTTTAAGGGAGAGTAACATGAGTGAAGATTTGAAACTTTAGGTATCTAGTTACCTCCTCTACTACGCATAGTGTATTCCAACCAAAAATTCTATGTGAGGATTTCATCGGAAATACATGTTTTGAGGCCCCTGAACCCAAAAAGGCATTTTTAGGAAAAGGTCCGTGTTGTGTCTGTCAGCCTGTGGACGCATTACACAAAAACGAAAAGTGGGTTAGAAACCAAAGTTGGTATTGCAGTTTAATATTGTTCAAGGATGCAACACGAAGAATTTGAAGAAAATTGTCCCACACTAAACTACCCTTTACATGGAAAATTTTTCGAAAATTTTGATTTTCTTGAAAATGGCTCTAACGATTTCGATTAAAATATGATATGTTTGAAATACTTTTATGAAAAGTAAAATATTTATCTTGAATTTTCTGGCTATAACCCATGAAGTGTTATTTACTCTGGATGCCTTTTGCGCAAGTGGTAAACTGTAAGGGATAGACCAAATCTTAGTATACAAAAAATGTAGATCTTGCTAAAATACACAACTTATGTCTAAATACATTTTTATAGAGTGAACTGTTTAGGAGATATGCCTTCTTATTTGTGTGAGTTTTGGGGAACTTACACTTCTGTCAAATGGACCATCGTAATTCAACTTTTTATATGTTAACCTGCAAAGAGAACAAAATTTCAAAGTTTTAAATGATTTGACTATCACTCAAAGCCTACTGTATTCTCATATTCTCCTTCCACCTCCAAGGAAATAAGCAAATCAGATAATTTCTGCAAAAGTTTATCTCAACTAACATATAAGATACAGGGATAAGAGTTTGTAAGAATGGTTAGTACAAGAGTAGAGAAAGTCATGTGAGTGCAACACATCAGATTTTTTTATACTCGTTTGACATCTTTATCACTTTGTTTTAATTCTGGCTTTTGCCACTCTGTTTTGTATATTTATGTATATTTACGTATATTTATTTTCCTTTTTACTAGTAATTTTATTTTTTATTGAAGTTTATATTTGGCTTTTGCCATGAACTGTGTTTTAAGGGCGCTGATAGCCATGTAGTTGAGCGCCCTTAAACCTACATCTGCTCCTCCTCCTCCTCCTCCTCCTCCGCCTCTGTCATTTAATTCATTTTAGAGGGATGTAGGCGAGAACCTTTGTGTTTTTGCTAGATTTTTTACACCGAGTATTACCCGTAGAATGTCACGTTAATAAAAATATTACTTGTTGCTGTAGACCATTATTAAATAAATTTAATTATATTATAATAGAAATTAATTCTTAATTTAATTACTACTAATATTATGTTTCCATAAACGTAGTTAAGCTACAGTAAGAAATATAGTTCATTTCGCGCAGTAGCTTGAATTTTAGATAATCTTGGAAAAAATCCGAGAAATAGAGAGAATTCCAGAAACGATGTCCTTCATTCCTATAACTATATTTCCAACAGAAGCATCTAAAATGTATCCCGGTGGAAACTATTGTTCCTTAATAGTATACCAATATCACATTTTCATTCTCTTCACGATATACTTGTCTTATTAATCCAGGCCTGAGGAACTCGCGGAATAACTTGAGCGAATCTCATTTTCTTAACTGTTATACCAGGCCGAGAGTGGACTCCGCTCAGAGAGTACCAGTTACCCAGCCGTATATTAGCTTCTTAGATTTACAATGACAGTCAGAAATAAGTGAGAAAGAGGGTATGCACCGACGCCGGTGACCGAGTACCTCACAGCATGGACTCTAGAACGGCAAGTCTACAATTAAAGTCCAACCAGGCCTGTTGCTCCTTAGAGACTATAATACTCTTGTCAGTTTCCTCAGTCTGCATAACTGGCAAATGCCGAGGAGACATCCTGGGTCCCATATATTTGGCCGTACTATTTCATGGAACATTTTACCAACCTTCCCAGCCGGCACATACCAAGCAGGGAGGGCGTGTGTGGAGCTTCCTTCGTTTGCTATTCGACCAAACAGTGGTGTATGTTAGGAACCCTACGACTAAATTTTTAGGTGAAAATGACAATTAAGGCACCAGTGAATCATTTTGTACACTCACTTTTCCCGAGCTCACATTTTTAAAACTCCGGTGACATGTTTAAGTCTCCCGTGCACTTCATTTTAACAACACTGGGTGCACCACATTGACGCTTCATTTTCCTCCGTTTTGCATGTTGCATGAAATTAATTCCTTACATTTCGGTTTTACTCTTATTTGTATGCAAATGTCATACATAATTTCATACGTGTTATCTAAAGATTCAAATATGCGATTGATGATTGCTGTATTCATTGTCTCATGAAAAATAATTTATGCTGAAAATAAGCAATTTTAAGTCCAACAAGTCCATAAGAACAAAAGTGTATTTCTCTGCAAGTAATAACATCAACTCTTATCAAATCCTTTAATTTATTTTCAGTTTAAGTATCTGAAAATGTCTATAGTACACTTCTCTGAAGAAGTGCTATCAAAAGCATTTAATTCCCTTATCTGAGAAACTGTTAAGAGCTAGAAAACTGAGATTTTGCACAGTCATGTGTTTATTTAATTGTATTAAGTGTGCCAGTTTTCAAGTACATAGGTGTAAAATTGAAAAATAGGAAAACTTGGTTTCAGTGTCCCTTAAGAGTAGCTAATACGATGTATGCAGATACTACGGAAGGGTATAGAAGAAGAATTTTATATGGGAATTCAATTTATTTGAAGGGATAGCTCGAAGTTATATATTCATCTGTAATTAATCTGGAATTGTGCATGTAAGACACGACGCCTCTGCATGCGCGAACATTTAAACAGATAGACACACCCCATTCTTGCTTATGCATAGTGAAGGAAAGTAGAGCACCTCCTGAAGCTGAAAGGGACAACATAAGTGGAAGTGACTGTTCCTTAAACTTAGGCTGGATGGTTTCCTCTCTCAATGTCTTTCCAATCGTTTCCATTTCATTTCATTTTTACTTTCTCTACTACGTGCAGTAAAATAGAGGAAGTATTGTATTCCACCCAAAAAATCGATGTCGAGATTTCACCGGAAATATATGTTTTGAGGCCCCTGAATAAAAAAAAAAACGGCATTTTTAGAAAAAAGTTCCGTCTGTTGGTGTGTGTCTCTGTCTGTCTGTCTGTCTGTCTGTCTGTCTGTCTGTCTGTCTGTCTGTCTGTCTGTCTGTCTGTCTGTCTGTCTGTGGACAGCATAACTGAAGAACGAAAAGTCAGTTAAAGACCAAAATTAGTATTTAAGTTTAGTGTCTTTCAAGGACGCGACACGAAGATTTCAAATGAAATCGCTCTACCGTAAACTACCCTTTACATGGAAAAATATTCGACAATTTTTATTTTCTTGAAAATGGCCTTAACGATTTTGATTAACATAACTTATGTTTAAGATATTTTTTATGACAAATGAAATGTATGTCTTGTATTATCTGGTTTAGCCCATGTAGTCCTGTTTCCCCTGGATAACTTTTGCATAACTCGTAAACCGTAAGAGATAGACCAAATCTTACTACACAAAAATGTTGTTGTTGTTGTTAGCTAATGCTGGATTTCTGACAATGAAGTCATTAATCCTCTTGCTCTCCAATATTTTTCACAATGATATTGAAGAGAGCAATAGCAGTAATAGTAACAGTTTTTTAGAGAGCACCATATTTTTGTTTCGGCGGTCACATTGCTCTCTCACAACCCCCAGAATGTCTGGAGGACCACACCTGTCGTTGGTTTACGGGTCTCACTGACATGACCGGGAGAATTATCAAAATAAAAACGTAGATCTTCTTAAACACACAATTAATGTCCAAGTAAGTTTTTGTAGAGTAAACCATTTTGGAGATATTCCTCGTTATTTGTGTGAGTTTTGCAGAACTATAGTTCTGTCAAATGGAACATCGTTATTAATTTATTAATATGTTAATCTGCAAGAAGAACGGAATTTGAAAGCTTTACAAGATTTGATTATCGCTCAAAGCCTACTGTATTCCCATATCCACTTCTCCAATAAGATAATTTCTATAAATGTATATCTTAAGTAACATGAAGAAGAAACAGGGATAAGAGTTTGTAAGAATGATCAGTACAAGAGTAGAGAAAATCATGTGAGTGCAACACATCAGATTTTTCTTATTAGCGTCCAGTAATGCCTATCTAATAAGAACGGATGAGACACACTGGAAAACATAGACAGCTGTACACAGGTCTGGTGTAGAAAATATCCGCAAGTTGATTCAATACGTGGGGCATTTTTGCGTTTTGCTTAATAACTCAAGAAAAACCAATATAGAATTATAAAATTCTATACAGGTATAAGAGGAGCTAGACACCATTGAGTACGTACCATGCTTTAGTCGTATTTATCTGCACAAGGAGCATGTTGCAGTGAGTCACGAAGTAAACACGGAACATCTTGTATATGCTAGTAGGGCAAGACTTCATTAACTAATCAATTACCACCCCTTACACACAGGACGCTAACAACTAATTAAGAAAGGCGACGGAAAAGGTTTAATGGATGTTGAGAATCGATATCACGTCAGAAAAGAGAATCACCTTAACTGGATAAATAATTCTGTACTGAATAATATCTTTGAAAGCAGCTTGAATATATTCGGTTTTATGTACAGTTAAACATAAATTAATCACTTAAAGGCACTTGGTAGAGACAGTAGCAATTTCTATGCTGAATCTCAATGAAATATACATTAAGGATTCTTGAAAGCTATACCAGCTACTGCAATGATAGCTTTGCCACTTATAAAACAGCTACTTCTGATTCAGAAGTCATAGTCAAATAATAATTTAGGTTAATAATTGATAACTTGCTGATATTTCAATAAACAAGAAAATTTGCAAATTTTTTTTACATATTTTGTTCTCTAGGTACTTTTCTTCTGAACAATTTAAGTAGAACACTTCAGATTTTGTAGTCAATTTGGAAACATTATTTGAACATAACTGGTGAAATATTAAGGCATTTTAACAAAGATAGCAATCTTAAAAACATAAAATACGTGCACTTTATTTTCAAAAAAATTTGAAGAGTATAATTTTTAGGAATTTTACACATAGGTAAACGCTTTCACCGGCTGGTTAGAGCAATGCATTTTGCACGTTCTCAAAAAGCATCACAGCTTTATCATTATAGTATTTTTTTAGAAAAGTGCACCTAAAGTTTAAAAAAGTAAGTTATCTGAATCTCGGTTTAACTCCGGATTTAAACACCCCTAAGTGCCGCAAGCACACACAAACCTTATATGAACACATTTTACAAACTGTGTATAAAGGCAAAAATCAAATTATTGAGCCATGTGACTCTACCAAGTGTTCCACTTAAAGATAGCTTGTCAGTAATAGTAACTAGACATTTCATAAAACTAACTGTAAAATCGGAATTCTGGATATTCGAAGAACTACAATATTAATATCTAAACGTATATTAGTACTCAAATTTATTTGGATGCTTTTGATTTTTTAAGGTAAACCCTCATCGAAAGCGGATTTAAGGAGCTTTAACCTTATTACTTCAAAATTAAATTAGAAAGGCTTCAGAATTTATATATAGTTTGCTTGTACTTGATATTCTGAACTAAAAGCATCTAAATTATATGTACCTTAATTCAAATACGCAATTTTAATGCCTTCTTTCTTGACTGCTATGTTTTCTTCACATAAAATCCGTTCATTTTAAAACCATTTAGCAGACATGCATGAAATTTGTTCCTAGCGTAACTAGACGCATACTTATTAATGCGAACCACCAACTTTTACATAATATTTATATACATTTTGAAAAGAAAAAATATGCTAAAATATTTTATAAATAATTTTTTTTGATTTAAAGGCAACCAACTCCAGTAAAGAAATAGGGAGCTTAGATTAATGCTGAGAGTGTTTTAATAGGTTGTGCGAGTATGAATTCCCTATCATGACAGTAGTAACTGAGAAAGGCACGTAAAATTAAATATATGTAGTTATATCGAGCAATTAATATAGATGGTAATAACAAAAAATTTGAAACTACCAATTTGGAGAACAAGTAACGGGAAAGCGATTGCCCCAGCAGTGGACGCCCCTTCAGCAACTAAAAAAGTTAAAGGGACCCTAAACAAAACTATCCTTTTATTCGGTATCACTTAAAATAAGTCACTATGAACTGCGCCACTGCAACGCTCCGGATGAAACTTTCCTCACTAGAATCCATACATATTTCTATGGTATCAGTGATTCCCAACCTCATACGAAAGATGGGAGGGCGGAATTGGCTCCACCTGCTGTTAGCTGAACTATGATGCATTTATGAGACTAAAACAAAGCTATCTAATGCTTACTTTCCTTAGTGAAGGAGAAGTGCTTCACACTGAAAAAGGAGGGGGATTGAAGTGATAAAATGACGTCATTAGCTCATAAGAGAAAACGCTGGCCACTCCCGGTTTCGGTTAAGAAGTATTTTGTTTTAAAATAATTCTTAGGAAAATGATAGGAGTATGTCGATTGTCAACTATTTTTATTTCAGAAGGCAGCACGCAGTTTTCATCTTGCTGCTAACTCACTGCCGCACAAGCGTGCAACATTTGAGAATTCAGGCCACTGCATCTGGCAGGTCCATTACTCTCAGCCGTGTGGAGAACTTCATTAATGCAAATGGTATTCACGCACAATTTATTTAATGAAATGTGTTCAGGTTTCCATTACGATAAATAAAACGTTCTACACGGAAATTGCCTTGGCAAATGGCATGTCTTTTAGAAAATCATCCCACACTCTTCTTACAACAGCGGTATCAATTAGCACTTCTGGGATTAGCAGCCGTGTAATATCTATAAATTCGAGTTTTCGGCCACACCATACCCCGTGACCATCATCAGGAAATGGATAGTAAATTAATAAAATACCATCTCAACTCATTAGGAACTGCATAACAAAAAAACGGCCATCTCAAAATCATGGCCCTCCTTTAAGTACTCCTGTCCAAGCTGTGCTCAAGCATGTCGCTCCAATTTCATTTTAAACGCCTCTTTTACGAGTGTGTCGTAATGTCGGTTACTGCGGTGAAACACCACGACCTCATCAAAGAAAATTTTGTTATCATTGTTGAGACTATGCTGTGCTATTGCTGATTTTTCTGGTTGTAGTGATCGTAGATTACGTTTGTGTTGATGATGTCTCACTTCAAACGCACGACCTTCTGTCTATAGTTATGTGTATTTCTGTATCTTTTACAGACGTTACATGGCTTTTAATCCTAGAAGGGCTGATTAATAATAATTGTCGCCGTGAAAGCTTCATATCCTATAACAGCGTTATCATTAAATGTATGATATGTGCGTCTTTCAATACATTTGGTTTCTTACTAGAAATCCTCGAATTCTGAATTACTTGTATATATGCAAAGTTACATATGTTGAAAGGAGGCCTTTCCCTTTGAAGGTCACCAATTTTAACATATTTTGTGATGCAGGTAAGCATAATGTAAGTTAGTACATTAGTTAATGTTCGGTACTCATGACTTGCCGGTCGTTTACGTGTAACTCCAGCGGAGGGCGCACTGGTCTTCGCTCGGTACGTTGCCGCCACGGGGCGGTCCAGCTGATCTACGAACTCACTGTATCATTTAATTTCATGTCCCAGCGTCACTACATGTAGCGTCGTATTTAGCCAAAGACTATTAAGGATAGGGTAGGTCAGGACGTGCGTAGGGGATTCAAAACGTCGACCTTGAAGATCTTTCGTACCTATGTCCCTTGTGGGACCCCAGGAGGAAGGATGAGGCGGGAGAAGATAGAGGGTAGCCAACCCAAGGAACTATAGAGCAGAGCATATGTTCCTTGCCATTTCCAGATTGAAACTCACCGGCGATGGCTAGTGTTACTGGTGTCCCACTCACCTGCAGTCTTAGGGATATCCCACAGGGAGGTTTGGAGACCGGAGACCGCCCGCCGAAAGACAAAGGTGACCAGAGAGCATCATTTTTCCCTGTCATTCAACCCCACCGCCACTTACTACCTTGAAAGAGACCACCCACATGAAGAGTTAAAGGAAATGAGAAGTGAAGTGTAAAGGAGGAACAGGAAATTCTGAGGATGGAATGAAGCTACCTAGGATTCCTTCAAAGTGCAAGATTACTCTTAATATATGTTATGGCCAGGCTCAACACACAACCAGACAGTGCTAAGTATTGCAGTGGTAAAGTATCGCTTTGAGGCAACGAATGTACATCAAAGTCATGTTTCGTAACTCCTGTGGTAATAACAGCAGCAGAGATTTGTTTGAGCAAACACAAATAAGAACCACAGATGCTTTAAAGGTATTCTGAAGTGTGGAAAAGACGATTTACAATATACAGCTATGACAAACTGAGTATTATCATTATCAAAATTTGGCGTGTTATCTGAAGGATGACGTCCCACCGGAAACTAAGGATGTACCAGGGTGCATGAGGATGTAGAAAAGACTGATGTTAATGTGGAAAAATGGTCATGTTAGACAGGCACACGTAAAATAATTTAAACAAATTAGCATATGAAATCTGAAAAGATTTGCAAGCAAATAAATTATGACCTGAAATTGAATTTTGTGGCAGAGGCCTCTTGCCAATTATAACTTAAATTGGTTAGCTCTTGTTTTGTATTTTTTTTTTTTTTTTAGTTTTTCTTTCTTTTCCATTTGATTTTGTTTTCAAATATTAGGTAATCAATGGGTTGAACCGTTAGCCTTTTTTCTCACGCGTAGAAAGATTGAGGTAAAGTATTTACGGAGGGGATTCCATACTGAGACAACTGTTGAGGCTATTGCAGTCAGACCGAGGGATGAGATGAGAGTGCTCTAGGGATGTGTTGGAACCCGGGAAGTAGCACGAGCCAGAGTGAAGGTCCCTAACATTGCTGGAGATTCATCTCGACACAGTGTTCACCAAGCACCCACCAGTCAGGCGATTACAGCGCACCCATCCGTCGAGAACAGCAGTAATATCCTCTCATAACAGCCCCAAACTCGCCCATGGCCAACACTTCTGAAGCTAAAAGACCGGATTGAAATGAAGGTGAAATGAAATGTAGGGAAATTTGGGGATGTAACTACCCTCCCAGCAGTACCGAAGAAGTCACTGATGAACAGATGTTTTGCGCATAAGATTTGAAACTACTTTCGAAATTCAAACGCAACGTAAATATAGCCAACTCGCCACTGCAACACGATGCACGGCTGGGGGCTTAAGTAGGGCAAACTCCGCGTATATTGGAAGAAGGTAAAAACAACCTCCCTTCTTTCGCAAACGTTGTACATCGCTGAACTATACCTACGAAACCCATGTTATATCTAGTTCTTCTTCTTTATCTGGTTACCCTCCCCGTATGGAGCACTGACCACCCCTAGGTATCACAAGTCTGTGTCCACGATCAGATGCCTGAAGGAGAGCAGATGAACCTATAGACCTGGAAGCGCGTGGTCCGCCCAGTGCCAGATATGAGAGTGAGGAAGAGGATGATATGAAATGCAGGCAAAATGGATAAAAGGAAAGCTTATCATTGAGCAGTGGTGGAATGACTGGCGGGGGGAATCTGAGAACCCGAAAGAAAGGCACCTTCCTCCATCACAAATACTACATGCTGGTACCTGGAATCGAACCCGCGCCGCCTTGGTGATAGCGCTAACGGTCCAACCGCTTGGCTACGGCACCACCCTATATTCTAATTCATCTAAATCTAAACAAAGCTAGCCCACTTCCATGTCTGTCTTACATTCCAGAGGTTCCGAGTTCGAATTATGGTTGTTACCCGGGGAAAGGTTTTATCCGAGGTTTCCCCACATACTCAGATGACGAATGTTGGGTAACTCCAGGTTCCAGGAACACTGGGCCCGTTTGAATGCAATTTCAATCATCATCCAATATAACCTACTCCCTTAAAGGACGTTTGCAGAAATTGCTTCTTTATCCATTGGAGATACATTTTTCTGTATGCTCGCCTTGAAATTCAACGCTGTTTCAATGATATCGCAAGAAACACATGAATGGCTGCAGCACTTTAAGAGAATGATACAAATATGATAGAAAAATACCAATGGATTATAATGGACGTATTGAATATAACGAATGCCGCGGGAGAAGGTATTTGATATATTTTGTGTTAAAAAAACAAACAAACAAATTTGTTTTTATTGTTAATTGTATAACATTTCTCGATTGAAAGGGATTTCGCCGGCTACTCCTAGAAAATTGAAGAAATACACTTTGACATGTAAATATTTCAGAAAACATATTTCAGAAAATGCTCCATGCAAAGGGTAGTTTGGGGTAGGGGAACTTTCTTTGTAATACTCATGTCGCAACTTTGGAAGATACCAAATTTCAGTACTTCGTTTAGTATTTGTGTATTCCGCATTTCCTTTCAAAGTTTTACTATTTACAAATACATTTGGACCCTTTCTCCTAACCATCTTAAAAACTGAAAATTGCACATTCTGTTTTTAACTGCATCCTCCAACCGTGTTCTGTAAAGCTTTTGTACCATGTTTGTCCGCCACACGAGTCTCGTGCATAAACAGTCACACTGTATCTGCTGATGCAGCAACAGATTGCTTCTGTTGTTTTTTCAGTTCTAATTTTGTCCTGGCAAGTTCTGCAAATAACTCATTTGTGTCCGTGGGCCGCTTCTTCACTCAAGAACACAATAAGCAAAACATTGACTTGGCCTGGCTGTTCACATGAACCAATATTATGGTCATCTAGTGCTGTTTTAACGATTCGCTTCATACCTCCTTTGAGCTGCGGCGGTAACTTTGTTGCTTGAGTGGGAGAACTCATTCGCCGCTCTGTCCGTCTCGATTGTTATCTTCCTTGACGCCTGCATGTTCAGTTGTGTTAATTAGGTTCAGGAGCAAGGTGTAAGAAAAGTTGGTAAGGATGGTAAAGATCTCTTCAGAGGTGGGATTTTATTTCATATACGGAATAATTGTTTTGAAAAAATTCCCTCCGTTAATCCCCTTCTTTAGTAGCTAAACACAATTAGGTCTTTGGAGTTAATTTTCATATATTAACGCATTCCTGTATCACCCAAGAGCTGACGCTATTCCGACCATGGGCAATGATTAAACAGCAAATTTTTATGTAGATATATATGGTATTTTTTGGCTTTTGAATAAAAAATTGTAACTAAGACAGAAATTCCCGAAACAAGTCACTTCGATTGTATACGAAATTCTATTACACACAAAAACGCACAGTTTTAAACTATTTTATGTAAATATTTTAAATAAGTTTGCTCTTAACAAATAATTTGTCACCTTTCTTTGTTGTAATTTTTAAATTTAACAACAAATCTCGTGCTTTATCATACTATGATAACGCAATTTGTGCGAACTTCATTCGTAAACGTATTGCGTAGTGAATGACCTCCACTATATGTGCTGCCTCACTCTCTCAAGGGCGAATTCCTTATTTATGGTGTGGACCACGGGTGCACAACTCACGCTATTGAGGGGAAACATTTGTAAGAAAAGAGAGAGAGCTGAACGAAGATTTCTTCTCCGAATGACTCAAGAGTAACTACGGCAGTAAAAACAATATTGGTCTATGAAAAACTATGTGCTTGTTGAGTTACGTTAGAATTGATACGGAGGGAGAAACCTAAGGAAAAGTGATGTAAACAGTTCACAAACATAGCTACGAAAAAGTAGAAACACAAAGAGTTTTGGTTACTAAAGAAGGGAAAATCAACAAGTAGGTAATGCAATTAAAATGAAATAGACATGGCTAGTTTAGTCTAATGGGACTACAATGTGACAGAATCTTGTCACCAAGCTGAGTTAATTGCTTGAAAGGGAACACGGCCTAGTCGTGTCTGAATCCTGTAATTGTGAATTCCATCGCAAATTCACTGGACTGTCGATTCAGGAATACGTGGAGTGTTCAATGGGTTCCGAGGTCCACTACCATAGGAATGGTATATTAAGACGAGGTTGTATCTTACATTTTCTGATATATGAGGTGATGTGGGTTCGAGTTCTTGCTAAGGGAAGAATGTCATCTAAACAAGGCAGGAACAAGCAGGAATTTTGAGTGGATTATGAGTGCTTTGAGATCTGCAAGAAGGTAGGAAGTTTATATTTTTCCGATATATTGGTGTTCCAGGCCAGTCTACGTTTAATGTACAAACGATACGTATGCGTACTATTTTATGAATGAAGTATTTGTTAGTTACAGAAGTGCAGAGAACATTTCATGCAATATATTTACTTGTGCAAGTATTGTGTGTAAGAATGAACATGCATAAGAAATTAGCTAAATAATCATTCTTATCCTACAAACTGTTAGATGCACAAATAAGTAAAACATGTATGTGGAGCATGTATTTAGAACATTCGTTTGAAATATTTATATCTAGAAGCTCAAGACGTCTATATAATGTGTATGTATAAAATACTTGTTTTGTATTCTTTTTTGTCTAATCGATAAGGACAAAAAGATTGTATTTAATTGCATTTAAATTGCAATAAAGTTGAATCTTTTAGTGCGGTCCTAAAATTGTGTTTCACGATAAGAATAGGTCAGTTAAAGCTGTACATGGCTTGGCAAGGTTATCGTAGAGAAATTTAGCTTAATTTACTTATCGTTACAGTACTGTTCCGATAATAAATCACTAACCCAGTTTACAGTTGTAGTAAAATAACATTACTTCTCGTGAATCAGGTAGCTAGAGTAGTGAAGAATAACAGAAACGCGTAAGTTAAGTGAAACTGGTGTGTTTTATCGGAATAGTTTACAAGACGAAAAGGGAGTAGATTGTGGATATTTAGTTTAAGATGTAGGTGTTGATGTCAATTTCTTTCTTTCTGATAGTAATTGTTATTTGTGTGTTATGTTGGAGTGATGTCAATGTAAGAAAAAACGTTCAGAATATAGAAAGAGTTAAATGGTGGTTATACTCGTATTTTGGTAGTTCGTTCCTGGCTATTCAACATTTATTAGGATATGCTTCTTCTCGAATCCTGGATTGCGACTAGCATATCTGGGAAATATTTGTGCTTGTTCACTTATCCCATAGAGAGTTGTAATTTTAAGGAAGGAAGGTGAACTGTCACACCCACTGCTATGACGTAACGAAACATCCTCTACTTAAAATACGATGTGAAGCTTTCCTGGCGGCGAACATATTCAAGACGTTCTCGAAGCCCGAGAACAAATTGAATATGTCCCTTACTTGTTCAGTGGTTAACTCTGTAAATTGCCTTTGCACTGTAAGGACTTGTTTGTGCACTAAGCTGGACAAAATCGTTATTTATTATTTATTTTGCACGAGGTGCATTTTATTTACTTCCCTATGATGACGATTGCAAGAGTTTTAATCTCAGTAGTTCCACAATGTCCGAAGTAATGCATAACCGAAGTAGTGCACCTAAATGTTTGTCAGTTAAAGTAGACCTTGCATTAGTTTATGTTAAACTCATTTTGGAAAAGCCTTGTTTCCACTATGTTGTGCCAAAAATTCCTATTAGGTGGGCTGCAAAGCAGCGTATTTAGGGACGCTTTCACTTTTTATTTGTCTGTAAAAATCAAAGTTCACATTTTTCGTATTTCGATCAGTAATTGAGGTTTCTTAATGTTCTAATTCATCTTGCAGATTAAACGATGATGATAATGAATGAAAATTGAAAGGGTTTCTGAATAGACATATTTATTTTCCTGTATTTTTAGCTATGAAAATTTGGATTGAGATGTAGCAGATGATTCGTGTAGAATTCTTCTGTATGGAAATAACGGATTTATTACCCGTGAGAAATGCACTCACAGGAAACTACACATATCTCCAACAGATATTTGGTTATCTCACTTTGTTAAATTTCCTATAAATGTATTTACTGATAAGGCTAATGAAACAATGTTTATATTCTTTAATAACAAAATAATCATTTTTCCAGTTAGAATAGAAACGTCATCACGTTGTTGACATCCTGTTCCCTGTTGTGTACTGTCGGTGATCTGCGCTGCTTTGTGCTCAGAACACGTTAATCAGATGTAGTGGGAGAAATAACGCCACCGAAACATGACACAAAGAGCCACACTTGCGCATCAGTCATATGGACGGCTGACGCAATGTACACAACAGTCTTCAAACCATGACTTGTTCAAACCAGAGCGTTTATACAGTACGGTATCTTAAGTGAAGTGATTGGCGATGTAAGCATAATTCCAATAGTAAAGTCAAGTTCTCGCTCTCATTTGCAACAATACCTAAAACGTGGAAAATCAGTAAATGCAGACCAGTGATCCCAAGTCTTACAGCATTTAGCAGGTAGCTCACTTAATGCATAACTTCTGTACAAAGTTCTTTTAGGTAAAACAGCTTCCTCTTCACATACACTAGTTTCAAAAAATTCCGTATATTATGCAGTTTTGTGCAAAAATATATATATATATATATATATATATATATATATATATATATATATATATATATATATATATATATATATATATATTGTGCAACATTCCTTTGTATAAATTCAGAAGTCCACAGCTCAGAAATTTTCTTATGAAGTGCACAAATTTGGAAACACCAGAAGAGTATTTCGTATTGGCTACTGTTGCTTTTAGAATAACTGGAATCTCCCCTAAGGCGGCTTCTGACTGATCCTCTGACCATCTCGACTAGGAGGTGCTAAGAAAAACATGCTTAACGTGTTTACCTTGTACTGTGTGTGACACATGTGTTTTTGTTCCGGCAGGTGCGAAAGTCCCTGTTTGAAAGAAGCTTTCCTAATTGCAAATACAATATAAAGTCGTATTCCTGTGTGCCGTAACATTTCGCCTTAGAACACAGCTGAAGTTTAAGTGCGAGTCTCTTGGTATTCTGAAGTCACCCACGGATACTACCCTGTTGAATAGTACTGATGTCTACGGCTCTCCAGTGCAAACTATGACAAATGGTATATTCAGTACCTATCACACCGCCCAGTTCCTTTGGGCAGCTGCAGAACTGATCCTCCAATCTGAAAAATTTAATTAATTTGTTTGTTGAAATCATTTGCAAGTAAGGTACTTTGTAGTTGTCAACACACGCAATACAACAAAGGAAACTGTGGATCATGTCGCTGAGAAAAAGCAATCACTACAATGAAGAATACCGTCTATTGGCTTTTTTCCCCTTTTTCATGAAGTTTGATGACAATTTTCCGAAATTGTATTTAAATATTTTCATGCTAATCTAGGATGACTATAAACACCTATGCATTTTGGTCATGTTTATAGAACGTTTTTCTTGCAAATAATGCTAAGATTGAATATCAGTTACTGGAAATACATGCTAGATAAGATTTTGGAGTCAAAATTGATAACTGATGAGATTGCTAATATTGACACATTACAAAACGTGCAGTTCTGCAAAAAAATGCTATATTAAAATTTTGCCGCAAAAACATTTTTTGAAAACGATCATTGAATATGTGCTGTGTGTAAACCGCAGAGGCTGCAGAGTAGTCGGGTACATACTAAATGTTCATTTATAATCAGGATACTCATATTTTAAATACTTCACAAACGTATTTTCATTTAGTTCCCTTTCCACTAAAATGTAATGTCCTTGTCACTTGGATTGAATGTTGTTTAATTAGAAGCTGTGAACCCTTAATACACAAAAGCTGTCTGTATAAAATGCATGTGTGGACCTTTAGAATAGTACCTATTAGCTATTTAGACATCATAATTTTATATTTAATTTTTCCTAAATAGAAACTAATCACCTAATTTTAGTTTTTCTGAGCTTGGACACTTTGCTACGTATAGTGACTATGTAGATTCATAGATTTGTACCCCTCTTTAAGTGATCAAAAGTGTATTTCTTCATTTCAAATAATTTCTAGGCATGTGTGTGTCTGTGTCTGTCTGTCTGTCTGTCTGTCTGTCTGTGTGTGTGCGTGCGTGTGTGCGTGCATGTGTGTGTGTGTAAGACTCTTGAATCTCAAAGACTTGGAGCATTACTTTGCCATGAGACATATTACAGCTCTAGTTGTCTACTTAAAAATTTACATTATATTTGCAAAGTTCATTAACTTCATAGCTTTGTTCAGCTAAACGACCTTATTAAATGAGTTATGAAGCTGCCCCTTATTCTCGAGTTTTATGCAATCCGCATTTTATACCCCAACATGAAAACATGAACCCCATTACTAGGTTCTACCCGCGTATTTAACATGGATGTTAACACTCGACGAAATTAGTGCTAATATAGATGTTATCACATCGCCTTTTAATATACTCGTAATTAGACAGCTGACGTTTGCACTTCTGTAAATGTTCACTGGAACCAGCGAATATTACATCTTAAACGGAATGTTTACCACACACGTTAATAGGTAGCTCAGTTGGAACGAGCACAAGACTCCGAAGTAGGTTCGAATCATCTGCATGTACTAATTTATTTATTTTTTCTTTTTACCCTACAGTCCTACCAGTTTACAATTATTATTCTGAAAACTGTTATTATATTCATTTTTATTGTTTTATTTATGTTTTATGGCATTGTTTGATGTTTCTTTATTGGTGAACTACAGTTAGGTAGTTGTTTAAACATACCTATAGGTAGGTGCAATTGAAATAAGGACTGTTTATACACATTTGAACACAGAAAACAATGAAACTACATTGTCAGAGTGTAACATGGTAATTAAACACAATTTTGCAGACAATGAATTGTTGTGCTATTGAAATGTTTCATAGTGATATGTTTTGCGGCGCTGGGAGGACCCTTTCTCTATTCCCGGAACACGACTCCTCTAACGAAGTGCTCGAACAGATGACGTTCTTGGGTAATACAAGCCTGGGCACGCTGTTGGATGGAGCCCCTGACTTGGTGTAGCATGACGGGTTGAACAGATCTACAAGCCACTGTAATAAGAAGGGTTTCTGGATTGTCCAGCTCTTCTGCGTAAATGCGTTCTTTCAAATAACCCCAGAGAAAGAAGTCAAGGGGTGTCAGATCAGGTGATCTGGCAGGCCAGGAGATTGGTCCTTGCCTTCCTATCCAACGACCAGGGTGTGCAGCATTCAAATGATTGCAGAAGATCCTCGACCGATACGGAGGAGCGCCATCGTGTTGAAACCACATTGTCATTCGCTCCTGCAGTGGCACATTCCCTTATAATAAGGGGTGAGCTACGAAGGAATTCCGGGTAGCGTGCTCCTGTTAGATTCCCCTCGAAGAAAAATGGTCCAACAAGGTGGTCTACCAAGATTCCACACCAGACATTTACACCCCACTGCTCTTGGAATGCTGCCTCCCTTACCCAATGAGGATTATTAACACTCCTGTAGCCAATATATCCTATATTGTGACGATTTTCAGTTCAATTGTTGTGGAATCTTGATTCGTCAGAAAACAATATCCTGGATTACGAATCCCATATCACTTGATACTCGCTCCAGCAACCATTCACAAAAGATCACTCGAGCTTCGAAATCTCTCCCGTGAAGTGCTTGGTATAGGTGCAAACGATAAAGATGAAACTTAGTGTTCAATATTCGCACTACAGAAGACTGGCTGATGTTCACCTCCTGAGCAACTGCCCGTGTACTAGTATATGGATTGTTCTGGGTTGCGTTCAAAACTGCTTAACACCCAATGTTGCTGGTACGTGTCTATGAGGAGGCATTCTTGCAACTGATGCTATTGCACGCAGACGCCTTTCAACATTCCAGAAGGCTGTTGGTTGTCGTCTATTCGGATATCTCTCTCGATATAGATGCTGAGTCACTTGTGTATTTGTTCTTGCTTCTCCGTAGATCATAAGCATGTCTACGTACTCATCTGTCAAATACATAATGAAAGACTGGCACAAAATATCCTACGACAGCATACGTTTGGAGAACGTAGGGGTCGGCATTCATATTAACACACTATATCATGCCAGTCCAATGGGGCTGAAGTCACTATACCTGTTCTATTACAAAATGCAGACAACCAAAAACAATTTAAATTATAATGTCCTAAACCCTCAGGGACTTTATAATTATATTATTGTGAATTCGGTTTACAAGTTTTGATGAACATAAAAAAAGACATTTACAATGCTGAGACTCAAACCTGTGTCATTGGAGGTTAGCGCCGAGGACATGTCACAATCCCATTTAGCTATTTCGAGAGTTAACTGAAAGCACGTACCACGTTCAATAGTTAGACTTGTATGCCTGGCGCTATGCTATTGCCACCTCGTGAGTTTTCGTGCTTGATTTAGCCTTTTAAGACAGTTTTAATCACTTACTGGGCGTTTTAATATTATTACTTAAATGGCAAAAGCTGTCATGCATATTAATTGAGATGCACGAGGCGTAGTTCACGCAAAAATATAAATAAACTGTTTAATAATATTTCCGTTTTGACTGTACGAGTCCATGATGGATGAGGCGTGTCTCTAAATTTTTCCTAATTTTTGGCAACCAACCCCTGCTCCAAGTACAAGAATCCGCCATTTTCTTTTTAGCTGACGTTGTTAGTGTACCCATATGATAGATCCATTTTTTCCGAGGCGTTTACTGAATTACGTTGCTATGTATACTCTAATAAAAAGTTTGTAAAATCGGCCGGAAACCGGAATTCGCTCTCAGTAAACGAGTCGTGTGTTTCTGAGGTGTATTTTAGCGAGGAGAACGTTTTGTCCCTTAAACCGCTGTTGCTCTCAATTTTGCGCATTCCTCTCTTTAAGAACGTCAAGCACTACCTTTTAGTAAGCGCAAAACTGGACTAAGGCGCACATGCCGTTTGATGAGTGGCGTACCTTCCAAAAAAATAAGGCGCGGCTGACTCACCTAGTGTATAATACTAAAATTTACAATGATTCTAAGTTAATCCCACTTCATGTTAGACTACGATGAAACTTACTGCGAAAGTATACATTAAATAAACTTAAAATTGCTAGCATAGAATGTCTTACTGCGAGTAAAATATAGTATGATGGTTTATGGATATGTGTTAAAAGATAAGGGCAGACCTAGTATCTCAAAAACTAAAAAGTTGAAAATATTATTGGAAATAGCGTACCATGTGTAGAACACTAACTTTTATATTATCAATTTAATATAGTTATAACGGAAACAAGTCATTTGTTATGCAATATGCATAGAGAAATTTATGCGATTGTTACACTGTTTCCCCCCCCCCCCTTTCTTTTTATGTCCAGAGCTAAGTTTATATGGCAAAGAATAAAAAAATATTAGGAAAATGTGGTATTGTTTCCTGAGCCATATTCCATTGTTAAATACTGTAGATCTTATCACACAGTACTATTGAAAAAAAAGTTGCGTATTATTTTTCTCTCCGCACAAATTTATGTTTCACTCCCGCCCACAATAGCTTAGTTTCCTATCCTCCCGTTTGGTATTGCTTGTGCTTCATTTCGCTTTTATTCTGTGTACAGGTGGTTTTGAACAGGTGGTTTTTCGGGATATTTTGAGTCTTCAGACAGGAACTTAGGCCAGCCTACCGCCAGAGGCGGATCGTCTTTACTTGTGGCGAGTGGACACTTTCCCTGGTTTATTTCAAAGCTCTTCCGTTCAGCATGGTTTTTATATTCAACAAAAAAGTGTTAAGTCCATTACGCCAATAGTAAATGGAACTTGTTCTCTGTAAAATTGGGCCGCACAAGACCAGACATGGTTAGCATGTTACCGTTATGTACCAGACATATCTAAAATGCTTAAACCAAAAATATGACTGTACTGGTACGCTGCTTTAGTTCAACAGGACACCTGATAAAGCTCTATATTTGCACCTCATGAACATAAAGTATATATTTAAAATATGACACCTGGCTCGGTTGCAAATATAGTATCACTGACAGGACATCAGATGTAATCTACGGTCAGAACATGAACTGAAATCATTTGAACTCTGATTAACTTTTATGTAATCGTGCCCTAGAATCATTACTGAGAGTACATTGGTGGAAATGTACCTGATCGTTAAATATTTACGGACTCGTCATATGTGATCCTCTAATTTTCATAACAAATAAACTATGCAGGGTAAAAGGTGGCTCAAAGAAAGGGCAGCAGCACAAAAGTAGTGTTAGTTTAGAGTTACCAAGTATAGAAGGATCCAAATACATGTTTTTCCACTGCGAACGCGAAAATACGATATCAGCAGCTGATATGCACAAGGTCACGAGGATCACTTGTTTTTCTCTGCTCTGCTCACAATCAGTATTGGGTTGACGCGATATCTGCATTATTATCAATGTGCTTTATTATTTAGTCCAGCACTTACTTATAAGGTCTATTATGGCATTTGTTTTGTACTGCATAGCGCGTATTTATTACCTATGAGTTGTCAACAGTTGTCGCCCGTACAAACGTGAATACAATTTTACGCCCTTTTCTTTAGAGAATTAACCAACAGGGAGCGTGATTTGCCTTCTTTCAACAAGTCTCTGCAACATCTCATACAGTCAATCTTTCGATGAGAACAATTCAAAGTTTGTTTCAAGAGAGAATTATTAGTAGAAATTTATGGTCCCCCGGTCCCCCGACCTAACCCCCGGCGATTTATATCTCTGGGAAGAATTAATACAAAATATCCGGTAGGAAATTGCCAGCATTTCTCAACGTGTACTACGGCGAGTGATGGATAATTTGCTAAAGGGGTGCCAAAAATGTGTGGACAACGACGGTAGCTAATTTCAGCATCTGCTATAATTTTATTGGTAAGTAAATCCTTTAAAAGCAGTTTTAAAATTGCTGTATGGTTTTATCCGCGCTGTTATATGAACAGCGTCAGTCGGCGACTAGCGCAGGACTCGCACAGAAAACAAAACACAGCGTAGCCGGTTCACAGTTTTATACCTGACGTATAGAGGTGTGTCTCTATGCCTGCGGAGCAAAAAGTTAATTTATTGAACTTTCCAAGTTCACATGTAAGATATAGATTGGTATTAATGTAATTGTCATTACGAGCACTTTGAATGTATTAGGTCAGAACTCAGTAATTTTGAATCAATATTAAGCAATTAGATTTCAAAATACTTTTGGAGATTAAGAGAAAATTTGTGATTCAGAACGAGTAATCAATACAAATGACATCAATATAGGAAATAACACATTTGTGCGTGTGCAAAGATATCCATGCACGACTTCGAGAATCCGTCAGTGCAGCAGAATTTCCAATCACGAGTTTCCCCTTCAATGGGTCGGAAAGATGATCTCTCAGTATAAGCGAATTAGTTGCTAGAAGAGAAATGAATATCTTACAAGATATCATTTAATCAATTTCAAGGACGGTATGTGATCTCGCATCTGATACAAGAACCTGCATTGATTCTTCCAGGATTCGGGATATACTAAGCAGGAACCTTAAGCCACGTTTACATCACCAATGCAGTTTTTACTCGTGATAGAATTAAAATTAGCTGTCGACATTCAAAAATGTTTCAGCAAGTGTGAAAACATTGCTCAGGATACTCTTTATTTTGGTACTCAAGATATTTCATTGAGCCATTTCTTAGTTGGTAAACTCTTGGGCATCAACTGTAGGTAAATGAAACAATGTCAATTTACCAAGTGATTAAAGAAACGGTATAACGTTCGACTACGTTCCATTTATGCAGTATGAATAGACAGACCTGCAAATACGTAACGTTTTATTCCAATGGCACTGAAGACTTAATTGTTTTCCATTATAATCTACATCTTTGCTTTCTCTAACATGTCCGCAGTAGGAGAGAAGGCACTGAATTATGTTTAATAATTTGACACCGATATTAATTTACTGTAAATATATGTTTAAAGTCTCGTGAATTCAACAGTCTATTTTGTTTCAATTAGATAGATTGCACAGCATGCACCATTGCCACTTATTTCGATTTTTACTATTCTTTTAGACTTAAGGGGAATTTCGGGTCGTGGTTTTAAAAATACTATTGGGTAACTTACCTTGGGACTGAGGGGAAACCACGAAAAAGTAATACGAGATTGATCGGCCCTCGGATTTGAACCCCGAACCTCCGAACACGGGCCACAGACGCCATCCGCTCGGTAGGCTCTCTTGTTTTCATGTTCAGTATAGTTTCTGCAGCTAAGTTAAACAAGTGCTTTGAGAGCTATTGGTTGTAATAAGACGTATCTTCGTAGTTTTATGTTCAAATGTTCCGCTTCCTGTAACGTTAAATAATATACATGAGCACACTGTGGGTGTGGGGACCTGCTGTATCTGCCGTTCAGTGCTTTGACGCATTAGTGTAATGGTGCCGCTAACTTTGATCACTGAATTAGACAGTCACAGTCGTATTGCACGAGTACGCGCTGCGGAGTGCCAGACTTCGCATTTATATACATAACCATATCTACATTTCCAGGCCTTTAAAAATGAAACTACCATTTTCTGGATTTTAGCGAGTTCAGTCAATCTTATTTCGGGTATAATCAATGAAAATATGTACCATTCTTCATTATCTGGGGTAATACGCCATACACAGTTTAGCGAAAGAATTGGTCGTGATGTAAACAATGCCTAAAAATGTATCCTTCCGCGTTCTCGCTCTGATTGGAGGAGTAACGGCACTGCTTGCATAACCACGTGTTGCTATGAGAGAAAACCACGTGGAGCCTGGAACTACCATCACCTGCCTTCGACCCACCAATCCTTCACGCGGTAGTTTAAAAGACGCTACTGATTAGATAACAATTGCAATTAGCACCCTGAACTAAAAACGTGACTAATTTAAATAAATTTAAAATCACTATAGAAAAGATAGCTTTAACATGCCTAATCTGAATCTGAAAGAGGTTGTATTCCATCCAGATCGGAGTTCTGCTCCTCCCCTCTCCCTTTACTTTGGTATATCCAGTGGCTGCTAATTACATTTTGATGTAGAATTCTTACAAACTCTTATTCCTCTATCTTCGTGTTAGTTGAGTTAACATTTGCAGAAATTATCTTATTACTAGTTTTCTTGTAGGTATGAGACGGGTAGTTTGGTGTGTTGTGAAGGGAGGAATATGTACTGCCAAGACGTCGTCTCCGTTGCCCTCGGCTGTTGACTCTTCTTCAGGGGTGGTTATGCAGGTGGATTAATAAATGTTTCTTACCATTCGGCATTGACTTTATTCACTTTATCCTATACCAGCTCCCTCACAGCTACACCTGTCTCATTCAAGTACTTGAGTCTTTCTGCCACCCAGAGTTCACTGCACCGACCCTTTTTGTGGTCCTCCACTTTGTTCATAACGGTACCTCCCCTTGCTACGGTCAGTATGAAATACCTGAGCAGTGAGGGGTGACAAAGCCCCGCATCCTGTTTGTTTCTTCTCAATACCTGAATGAGGCGTTTGAAGACCGCTTGGTCGCTATTTACATTTTACAAGTTTCCAAGTGTAACTGCTTATCACTAACAATAAAATATTTATCTATATACAAATTATGTTCTAACCTAATGTACAACATACTTACTAATATGTACCGTTTCAGGTACAAGAGGAATGTGGGAATACAGTAGGCTTTGAGCGATAGTCAAATCCTTAAAGCTTTCAAATTCCCTTCTCTTTGCACGGCCGACGTATAAAAAATGAACAACTACAACAACAACAAAATTGGAATAAATTATGTGAGTTAATAAGATCTACACTTCTTTTATGGTAAGATTTGGTCTATGTAACGGAAAACTTATCCAGAGTAAGCAGGACTACATGGGCTATAGTCAGAGAATTCAAAACAAATTTCATTTCTATTGAAATATCTTAAACATACGCCATTTTAATCAAAATTGTAAGTCATTTTCGAGAAAATCAAAATTATCGAAAATTTTCTATGTAAAGGGTACTTTAGGCTAGAGGAATTTTCTTCAAAATCTTCTTGTCCCATCCTTAAAATATATTAAACTGAATTACCAACTTTGGTTTTAATCGACTTTTCGTTTGTCAAGTATGCTGCCCATAGACACAGACACACACGGATCTTTTTCTCTGAAAATGCTTTTTTTTTCATTCAGGGGACCTCAAAACATATTTCCGGTGAATGTTGGCATAGAATGTTTGGATGGAGTGCAATAATACTTCTACTTACTATACGTAGTGGGGAAAGTAAAAATGGTAATACAAGAATTATTGGGAATAAAGGTTCATAACAATAAGAATACAAATTCACGTTAACAAGTAGTGTACGAATTATTGTTCAAAATTTGTATTGAGCCTTTCAATGCTATAAGGCCAACTTCCATACACAGCTACTTGTGGATGAAAAATTGCTGAGAGAATTCCAGAAGCTGTTTTGGGATTGTTCCGGAACTGCCAATAATTAGACCCACGGCAATGAAGGTGCTGATTTTATATTTATCTTTAAAATATGGTGTGGTAGGAGTATATATTTTTTTCTTTTCGAGGTCTACGAGGCTGGTTGTTTGAAATCCACTTCAAATCGCACTGTAGGCTCAATTATTTGGCCTGTTTGTTTGGTTCTTTCAATAGCAATGACATCAGTTCTTCTGGTATTCCCATCAGTAGCGATGCAATGGACCTCTTCGTATACCTCGTAGTTTCTTGTAGACAAATAGGCTTCTTGTAGAATCAACTTATTGCAACGGCGTCGCTCAAGTATTTTTGTGAAACTCGTGTTATTCTTCTTCGCTTTCATACCTGCATTAGCAAAACTTACATAAAATGTGCTGTTTCAGCTTATTGCATCCAGGTCGGTATTGCATAAAACAAATGGATTTAAACATTTAAGTGGACAACGACGTACCTACCTTAAAGGGTTAGTATAATATATTCAACAAGGGTATTTAGTTTCTTTTTACACGGGACCACTTCAGGAACTATTATATCACAATAGCCTGTTTATACAAAGTAGGTTCGGAAATGATTTACCGTAATAGTTTATGCCTTATTTATTACTAAAAATCATTTAATGCACATGGGATGTCTCAATATACTCCCCACCAACGTCAATACATTGCTGCCATCTTCCTGGCAACTTCATTTTGCGTCCGGGAACCATTGTTTAGGGATACTCTGCACCCAATTATGAACAACTGTCTGCAAATCCATATTATTGTCGAAATTTTACCTTGTAGTGCGTCCTTCGTGTTATCCAACAGAAACTCAACTCTGCTCTCCTAGGCTTTTGTCAAGTCCCGTGAAATGCAATGTACGCACAACTTTTCCCCAACTTTTTTACTCCTTCTTTCCACACAAAGCATGCAGTCCATCTTTGTCCACGATAGTCACCTTCCATCTTGCCCATTGCTTTCTCTAGTTAACAACAAACAAGCACTGTTCTTTCACTATACACTCTCTTCATATCTACCATCTAGTGTCTCCTTATGAACTAGCATTAGTTCATCGTCTACGAGAGGACGTGCACATAGTTTTTAAACAACACAATCATAAATTGTTTCCTAGCACACCTTGTAGTTTTCGTGCCCACTGAACCAGTCCGCCGATGCATACTAATGAAGACTATGTGTACACTTTCAGATTTTCTTTTAATGTTCATGCGCTATATTCAATTGAATTGCTCCACTCCAGTTTTTGGTGGTCTATAGCTTCAGCAAACTATTTTACGGACGCTTATTTTTTCCTATTTACTTCATATTAATAGAGATGAGCCTTTGTAGAAATAGTTCCATTACATATTTCGTTGTAGCACAGAGGATTTCCCTTTCGAAGTAAGCCATGGTAAGAATTTTATGCTGAAATAAAATAAAAAGTCACCGTCTGGTAACCTCGGAACGCCTGCTCAAAGGGATCATCATAATAATACAATTAATTGAGGCCAAAGAGCCAAGATAAGTTATATGTTTTCATATTCACTGATTGACTTTGTCCTTCTTGTGATAGTTGCCACACGCCTTTTAGACAGCCTACATTCACACTCCATATTTGTTTCGTGGTAGTTATTGTTCTTGCATATCATCTGGTGGAATCCGTGGACTGCTAACCTCGTGCCCTATTTCAATATTTTCATCTGTCAGCAGCTGCAGTAGTGAGATGGGTTTTCGAGGCAACAACTGTTAAGGTTTCTACAATCCGTAGCTTCCTGTGGTTTCTTCACTTAATCACCTCTCCTGGAATGAGAACCCGTTATAGTTCTTGCTAGACAAGGTGTCTCTCTTCGTTGGGTAACCTATACCTAACCTACAGGCATTGAATCACTTATTTAGCCACACATTGAAAAGAATTTGTAGCAGTTAATACATGTTTGGAATCACACGTTGACGAGACAGTTTGAAGTCGCAATATATTCCTAGTAGGTGAAGCCGTTACAACCAATAGTGCCCCACACCGCCTAACAATGTCTCAAATTCCTTTATGTGCAGCCCCTTGCCGTCAGTCGAACACTGAGGTTCCCCTTTTAGGGTGTGCATGTGTTTAACTTAGAAAGGAGGACCCTAATTATGGTGATACCGTTTTAATAAATGTTTTCCATTTTTCCAATGAGACTTTGCCGACCAAACAATTTAGCAGTCAAACAAGATTGTGCTCTTATTTACATACCTAACATGCTTCACTGTGATACATAATTTTTTGTCCGTTGATTTCAATGTTTCACGCACTTAGACGCTCCAAAGAGTTCACTTCGACAGACAAGTCAAGAGTGTTCTATCAGCTAAAAGTGACACTCCCTTTCCTTTCCTGTCTAAAATAGTTATAACCCGCACTCGTACACTTATATTTACGTTCCTTTTCCCTATTCATTCATTATTGATTATTATTATTATTATTATTGATTATTATTGATTATTATTGATAATTATTGATTACTATTATGATGATTATGATTACGATTATTATTATTATTATTATTATTATTATTATTATTATTATTATTATTATTATTATTATTATTATTATTATTATTATTATTATTATTATTATTATTATTATTATTATTATTATTATTATTATTATTATTATTATTATTTGTTAAATTATATTTTAAATGATTAATTTTCTTAATCTATAATTTCGGTATCAGTATGTAGTAGAGAAAGTAAAAACAAGTGAGTGAATCCTTGTTCTGCGAAGGTTACACATACTTTATTTGCACTTTGGGGTTAATTTTGTTTGGTAGTATATTCTGAAAACACTAAACACGTTAACATAAAAGCAAAGCTAGCTTAATGAAACGGTGCCAATGACACTGTGTGGCCAACGTAAATTGACATTAATCAAGAAATCAATCAGGCGGATTATGTCACAACACAGGAGATAGTAATTTCATTAAAATCCATGATATACATGCCATCAGTAGCTTGCAACTCCAGCTTTTCTATAAAACATCTAGCTATAATGTAGTATCAAAGTGTATATTGTATTCTACAATGTTAAGAAACGACAGGATTAAGCACGAATGCTTCTTCATCCTCTTCATAGCTGTTTGTAAAACATTCATCACGTCGTGGTTTAATTCGTAATATTCTCGGATGACGTATATTGCGTAGTTCATTTATACCATACGGTTTCATATTTGGGAAAGAAATGTAATGCTAAGTGTAAGCTGTAGCTTTTTTTTTTTTCTCTCTCTCTCTTTTTCCAAGAGGAACGTAGTTCCATTAATTCTCCTGTGCAAAATCAAGCTAAAAGCGTGTCTAGCCTGAATTAAAACTTGTTTTGGTGGCAATTCAAGGAACCTCAAGGCTCTTAAGCAGAAGCGCGGTCAGTTGTAATGGAATAACTTCCAAAAGCCGCAATTCTAGCAGCGAGAAACACGCCAAACCACCCTCTTCTGACTGACCGCAATCTCTGCCTTTCAGATTAGTTCATATCAAAAGATGCAATACAAATGTTGCAGCTGCTGAAGTTGGCCTCAGTAGAGAGCTTATGGAGTTAAAGGTTTTATATGCAATATGTCGGTCTCAACATTAGTAACCATTTTCCTCTTAATTACAAATTCAGGCAAGCACTGCAAAAAGTACATACGACATCTGTGAACAAGTACTATATTAATCCCGTATTATATCGCACATAACAAAGGGCGTGTCCGCGAAGAAAAGAAATGCGGATGTAATGATCTCGTAACCTAGATGGCAGAAAAAAGACGTTATATCTTATACATGCACTAATAATAACAATAATAAAATAACAATAGTAATCCCCCATGTCACAGAAGTCCTCCAGACCAAAGCATACCTCCCAACCACTGCGTCTCCCACTTTTGTGCACCACAGACGTCATGAGTAGGGTGCAGTACTGGAGGTGGGACGTGGTCACCGCCCCGGTCCCTCCCAGTCGGGTATGCGGTCTTCTCGACGAGAGGCTGGTACTTTTCAATCAACTAGCTCCTCATTTGGCTCCTCAGGGACGTAACAAGGCTGAATGCACCCCGGGCCAGGTCTCCCAGCAGGAGAAAATCCTCACGCCGGACGGGGAATCGAACCAGGGTCCCCATAAGTAAGCATAAGCAGCAGTGCTAAGGAGACGACCAGTAATAATAATAGTAATAGCAATAATAGCAATAATAGTAATAATAGTAATAACAATAATAACAACAATTCCAGAAATTCTAATTATACAAATAAAATACAGCTAACTTACTGAAAGCCAGCACATATTCCAACTGGAATAATACAGTACGTTTACTGCAAAACTTGGCCGACAGGAACACGACCCGTCTCCCGAACACATACTGCACAACTGGGCTGGCAGTCGCACGGCTCATGCATCGGTGGACGTCAAATGAGATCTCAAATCATATTAACAATTATCAGAACAAAACTAGAACATGGCTTATCAGACGAGTTGTGGCAACTGCCGTCCATCCGTGTCAATATATCTACGGTATCTTGTGAAGTAATTTTAATTAACACGGATTAGTTCATTTATCTCGTGATATTTTGTTTTAATTTTGTCTTGTGCAAAACGCCTAAGAGATTTGCGCGGTAACCGTTCTGACCTTCTCCAATTTCGTACATAAATACTTTGTTGTACTGTATACTGCAACCGATTCATTTGAAAACACTTCAAACAAAACTAAGCACTTCTAAACACTCCTAATGTTATTCATGTGTGAACTGCAATAGAACAGTACAGAACACCTTCCCAATAGCAGTAAAAATTACGCACGTGTGAGGATAGCTGTCGCACACAGTCAGCGAAGGTCAGCGTAGGTCACATGGGACATGCAGTTGCAGGCCAAGTTTTGTAGCAAACATACTGTATACATGATATGCTAATATACGTAAGTGTTTGCCTGATACTTGCCCTAGCCATCAGACAATACTCAGAACCATAACAGTTACATTTAGAAGTCCCACCCTTCAAACTGTTGTGTTCACGGTCCACTTCTATTTGTTCCTTACATTTCATAAAAGCTTTACAAAACACTTCTTATGGTCTTTCAAAATACTTCTCACTGTTTATTCTATTTCTGTTCAACCATTGTCTGCTAATCAGCTGTTTCTTTTAATGGTCTGTATCTGAAAATTCTAATGATAAGCGAATCTTATTTCGCTACCGTTGCGTATTGGAAATACTCCCTTAATCGTATTCTTCCTTTCTTTTGTCAATTTCCATATTCCCAATCGAAACCAATCAACCCCGCCTCAAACCTTAAGATATAACTCTCTCCCTACTTTATAAGTGACTTTTTTCTCTATTTAAGCGTATACAATTTCCCCATCCATGTCTTCTAGCCTTTCTTTTATTATTTTCCAAACTTCCTTTACTAATTGTATTCTGGGGCCCACATATCCCCGAACCTATTTATCATTAAGAAACCTTTGATTTTTTTCGAGCCATGTGTTTGCCTCCTTTCGAGGCTTTTTCTTTCTTTATTCCAAAAATTCAAGCAAAGTTTAATAAATCTTGCCCGGGTAAGTAATGGATTCTAAATAAATATTTTAATATTCCTTTAATTACTGGTCTCATTACGCTCACTTTTCCTAGCTCCAATAAGCTTACATGTAGTAATGTTAAAATGAATATTACGAAGGAAAAGTCTGACACATTAATAGCCAAATTAACTCTGCGACGTCACCGAACCTGGCTCTCTGGCCCACTGCGGAGAGAGGAGCTGACTATTTACATTACGCTTTCCAATTATGATTCCAGCGGGAGTTCAATCCAGAGCTTCGCATTATCAACTTCAATTAACAGCTAACCAAGATGAACTAAACGCCACTAGTTCCGGTTGAATATTAAGTTGGAAGTAACCATACGCCACGTACCTGCTCACATTCGGAAGGTCATGGATTAGATTTCCGCGGGTTACCTTCCTTACTCATGAGTATTTTTTCCGTTTTTTTTTTCCGGGCCACCAGGCAAATACTGGAAAGGGTAATTGTATCCTCCGAATTTTCCGTCCCTTCCTTTCATTTCACCTTCATTTCAATACGGTCTTTCAGGTTCGGAAGTGTTGGCGATGCACTAGTTTGGCGCTACTGTGTGGGGATTTTGCGAACTGTAACTGCTATTCTCGGCGAATGCGTGACATTGTCGTCGCCTGACTGGTGGTTGCTTGACGTACCCTGGTGCAGAGATAGATCTCCACCATATCTTAGGGATCCTCACACTGGGGGGACTACATTTTACAATGTAAGTTAAGAGGAATATCTCCGAAGAATTCTACGATCAGCGTATCTTGGAGAAAATCAAAGTACTGCTGTCGAGGGGAAAGCAGATGATGGTCGAACGAGGTATTATTTACAATAACCATCTAACAAGCATTTGCTAAAATGCACATATCTGTATTGCACCAAAATTAACGCATGCCCTCACATCACTACAAAAAGCACCCTTGTGGATAAACTTGGTTCGTACATCCACAACACTGCTGATTATTTTTCTTATGATACAAACCTTATAGGGTTCTTTAAGTGCAAACATAAGATATCTAATTTCCCATTACGTTTAGTACTAGTTTTCCGTGAACTGTTATTTATTAGGGAGCCACAGTGGGAATTGAGGATACAGTAGTTGTAGGAGCCCATCGTCGGCAGTCAGGGTGAGCTGGGTAAATGGCATGACCTAGTTTCATTTTGGCTTATGATCTGGCCTTGTAATGACATAACAGTGACTCGACCTTATATCCCACTGCCTACTCGATTCCTTACGAGTTCAGTCACAGCCGCTGTAGAGACAACATGCCAGGAAGAAGGAGGAAGAGAGTCGCCGCAGTAGTTCAGGAACCCTCTGAAAAGCCTTCTGAGGAAACTGTGAGGCAGGGATGGTGCTGGCGTTTTCAGTCAGCCTCCTCGCCAACTCCACCATCTCCGTCTATGCCGTCAGAGCATGGTATCTCAGCCTGCGAAACCACTTCGAAACCAACCTCCTATGGCAAACAGACGACACTGCCAGAGGTTGAATACCGAATGCCCACACAGAGTCATCCTAACCGCACGAGGCTGCAGAGCTACAGCGCAGTTGTGCGCGGAGTATATTAGCAGCTTCCGGATTCTCTCCTCCTTAGCGCAGTCCGATGTCGTTGACCTTCTCTTATGAATGCGACGCGCATTGTCACAACCAGAGGACCGTCAACGCTGCTGGTACACCTGGAGTTCTGGGATGGCTTGCAGCCTTGACTGATGGGCTCACTGCCCTTGGGCAGGTGCTCCTAGTTGAGGGTAGCCGAGGTGTCCGCCCTACTCCCTGCCGACGCTGTTGCCAATACGGTCACACCGCCGACGCCTGCACCGACGCCACACGCTGTCACAACTGTGATGCTGGCACCATCACCACACTCTGGATCAGCCACGACCTTGCACGTCGTCCCCTGTATTGTGCCACGTGCAATTGCACCGGTCACTTCACGGGCCAGGCGGCGTGCCCCAGGAATCCACGCCGTCAGCCGCCTGCAGCTCAAACACGGCCCTCACAACAATCAGTCTCCGACTCCCAGACCATCGCCGTCACACACCAACCACACATCAACACCAACCGTCAAACTGCCCACCAACAAGACGCCGTAGACAACAGCCTTTACACCGCCGTACTCCACAACACCGCAATACTGCGGAAACTACAAGAAACACTTGGGATTCGCCGACCGAGTTGCAGCATGGGAGGCAGCCCTGACTGGTGCTCTCGAGGACATCCAGGACATCACCCATAACCTGCAGACAACGTTTCCAGCCACTATTCACAAAGGCAAGTATAGCCTCCGTGATCACTTCAACAAGTAGCTGGAGAAAGTGGTCACCTACATAAATGACTCACGTCTACACAAGGTCCATAAGTGGTAAGAAGAGATTCTACAAGGACATACAACAGCACTGGAGACTAGACTCAACCATATCGAAGACATTCGGACACTCCCCAGACTGGGAGAGTCCTCCCACAGTTCCACACATGTTCCCCCCAAACCGCAGTTCAGTGTCAAGACCTCCGCCATGATACTTCACCTGCCCAAGCCAATGATCCATCTAAACATTCAGTCAGAATCATCTGGTTTGCTTCGGCGGTACCGGAAAATACCACCCCTGTTTAAATAAATTGTGTCACCCCAGAAGAACTTTAATATAGTAAATGAATAAATAATAAAAAAAAAAAATCCCTACTCGTTTTATGAGGTTCATTTGAGCTCTACTGTTTGGTATTACTTTAAAATCGAGAGTAACAAGCAGATAATGGCGGCGCCGTGGCTGAGTGGTTAGACCGCTCGCCTACCACCTAGGTGGAACCAGCCTGTGGTATTCGTGGCGGACGAAGCGGCGTCTGGGTGGGTTTTCTCCGGGTTATCCAGTTTCCCCCGTCATTCATTCCACCAATTGTTCCATTATCAACCTTCCAACCATCCATTTCGCATCATGCTCTTCCTCACTATCATACCTAGTGCTTGGCTGACCACCTGCTTCCAGGTCTTCACTCTGGTCCAGAGATCCCTATGCTTCCCGACAGGCGTATGACTCTACGCTGACTTGTAAGTCCTAGGGGGTATAAGTCCTACATAAGGGGAGGGTAATCAGGGAAAAAAGAAGAAGCGTAACAAGCAGTGACTTCGTAAGTTAATTGCAACAGTTATACTGGCGAAACCAAATTTAAATGAGTATAGTATAGTGATATTGTCACTTAATTTAACGCATTCATATGTAAAATGAACATGTACTCTTACTATTTTAAATGTAATGGCATTTTAAATGTAATCCGCAAAGTATAACTAAACTCCTTTACACAGCACAGAATGTGTAGTAATTTCAGTCCTGGATATAAAATTTATAAAAGAATTGTCCTTTATATGAAATAAGGGGCATGGGAATTGATATAACTTATGTATAATGCCTAAAAAGGAAAACACGTTCTTGGAAAATGTACTTCACTTCACGTCAATGTTATGGCAGTAATTAAGTACTAAATGTACACACATAAAAGTGGAGTATGATCCTCAACACAATGCCGGAGAGTTTGGAACTTCCAGTCATTGTTGTATGTTCCACAGAGAAAACGCACATGCAAAACAAAAGCCATCACCACTAAGTTCCTGAAGTTGTCCAAGTTTGAATGGATGTTGAAGATCCTCGTGAAAATGTTCCTAACAGTGCTCTTACTAACCTGAGGACCTCACAACACAGGTCAAGTGATTGTTGAGGGACTGTTGTTAAACTTCTCCAACACCTTACTCTGGTGTATGGAACCATGGACTTCTCCTACCATATATATATATATATATATATATATATATATATATATATATATATATATATAGGTATTATATAATATACATTGACTGCTCCAGTCTCTCCCAATGGCACTCAATCGGAAGAAACGTCTTCGGATTTGAGATTCGTTTGTTTTGAAAGCGAAGGTGTTTAAATATGTCCTTTAACTTCGAGACAGGCGACCATTCGCGTCTCCCCAAGGTGGCCCAGGTTCGATCCCAGGGGGCTGCATGTGGGTTTTCTGATGAACAAAGCCGCGCCTGGGCTGGTTTTCTCCGGGTTCTCCTCTAACTGCTCCATCACGTTTCCTTTCATCCATTTTGCCCTCATTTCATATTATCTCATTGTTCTCTCCCCTATGAGGCTTCGGTCTGATTACCAATCCTGACTACTCTCTCTGAATCAGAATTTGTCTACTCCTCAGCAGGCATTTGACAAGTTAGGTGCTATCTTGTACGTCCTGGGGGTATAAATCCTCTACACGAGGAGGATAAACAGAGAAGAGGAGACATCGTGCCTACAGCAAGTGGGCAAGGTATTATGCTGAGTTCTGGCCATGTAAAACATTCCATGTTTTAAGAATGACAGCAGATGCCCAAACTTTCTACAAACCGTTTGAGCATTACCTATTCGAATACCTTTTAAATACAATTGTGGATGGGGTCTTTCCTCTCCCTCTAAAGTGTCTACTGTGGGTTGCGTTAACAGAAAGAGGATAAGAAGCGAGTCCAACTGTAGACAAATATCCAAAATTGGACAGTTTACACAAACATGCGAATCGCAAAATCAAGCTTCCTGTACCGCGGATTACTGTGTTTACATCCATATATAAATATAATTAAAAGTTCAATTCAGGTGTAATAATACACAGGTTAGTTAAATTCCGCATCACTTAAATAACTTTTGAAGCATGTGATTCATCAACATGACACTCGATGTACAGAGATAGTCACGTACAGGAATCTCAAAAATTATGTTAATGCTGTTTAGCCGGAAGTGACCACAACTCTATTTTACTACCTATTCTTGTGTATTTGGGTAGTACTCCTCAAAAGCCTTTCAATAAATAGAGAAAACACGGAATAAAAATAAAGCAGTTCACCTTAAATTCTTTGTTCAAATTGGCAAGCCTTCAGTTGCTTGACAAATGGCATTCGATGGGAGAAACAATTTCAGTAATGACAATAAGGATTTCGCACCAGTACTACTTGATTTCAAAGTCACTCCAGGTATTCAGTAGGTTTAGCGCTTTTTCGAAGAAGGAAGGACCAATAATCTGACTACTACCAATAGTAGCCCAAACATTCAGTTTCTATGGATACTACGTGGGGTCCTCCTTCATCCATTATGGATTTATTTATATCTGACCAGTATCGGCAGTTATGTCTGTTGACAAATCAATTTAGGCTAACGTAAATTTATCTGAAAACATGATTTATCTTAGAAACCCTGGAGCATTATTAATTCTCAAAACTCCAAATATCGTCCTGGAAAAGTTGTCATCCAAAAGTTGAATTTTGTACGAGTGCTATTCGACAATTTTAGGAATTTTCCTCACGGAAATTTTACTTACACTGCATTAAAACGCCAAATTATGTATAGGTAACTTTGAATTTCCTGGCTCACTGAAGTCAACATCCAGTATTCTCATCAGCTGCACATCTCGGATGCCCTGATCTTGACAAATGACTTACGCGTCCATTTCAGTAAATTTTCTTACAATCCTTTTCAGTTAAGCATGTGGAATTGGAGCATGATCGATAGAATACTATTAAATAAATTAGCAGGCTGCCTGTCTTCATAGCATCATTAAAATTACAATCCTTTTCTTTTCACTCAGCATCAAATAAAATATTATTTAACACACTAGATGTCAGATACAATCTCATAAATCAGCAAAACGATCAATATCAAGAAGCAAAGCAAAGTAAAATAAACATGCATTTTGGGTATAAACAAAGGACAATGAACACACGCGCGCGCGTGCGCACACAAACACACACACACACACACACACACACACACACACACACACACACACACACACACACACACACACACACACACAAAATGACGCCGACTTTCGTGTTGATCAGCCACATGTTATTTATTGTAGATACAATACAATGTTAAGGTAGATGTAAACGTCTTCATAAACATTTATTAAAGTGATTTATAGCTCTCCAATATGCATTATCACCACTAGTGTCTTTCCGACCCAATGTCAATTACATTTGAATACTCCTGTAGATATCTCACACCACCATTCGAAGAGATTTGCGCTCCTATTATGGCACTCCATCTAAGGAGAAATAACTTCGTATATTTACTACACCAAAGTACCAGAGAAGAACGTACGGGAAGGATACTTTCATTTTAAGCTCTAACTTTAGCAAATTAATTGTCTACGTGTATTATATAGTCGCAGTACTCGTCAAAATATTTTCAGGGCTGAAAGCTGAATATGCTTGTAAATAATGTCATTGTGACTATCACGCAGTTTTTGTACGAAAAGAACAAAAACATCTCACAACTCCTGCAGGAATCAAAAAAGGAAAATTACTGCTTTTAGTAAACTTGGTAGGTATAAATGATTGAGAGGTAGAACTGGAACATAAAAACTCAAACATTGCCCACACACGGCTTGTGTGTTTAAAAACAGTAAGTTTTTTGGCATAAATAAATAATAATTGGTATAAATGAGGAACATACTGTTTATCTTTACATTATTTAGAAATACCAATCAGAGTTTGGAACGGGCACATGAGTGGTTTTCTTAGTTATTTTTGTACAAAAAAAGAAACTTTGTTTTCCTATCAAGCTAAGAATACCCATTTTATAGCTGGCTGGGTGAGGAAAAACAATGCTTAATAAATCAACACTATGGTACAGTTTTAAACAGTTGAAAACAATATTTTGCTTGATACAATTTATATTAATTTTAAACAACTCGTTTCCCTAAACTGGAAACACCTATCTCGAAACTATGTCTCACTCCTTTGTATTTTTGTATGCTGTATGTTCTTTTGCAGCGCAATAGTTTAGTATGTTTGTATTTGGTATGATGCTTATCTGTGTACCTTTGTTTCTAAGACGCATCTCACTTCTTTACCTTTTTTATGCTTGTTTCCGATTCTAACTCTGTTGCTATTTGCCTGAAAACTCTAAGCTATTATCATCTTATACACAGTGACAGGACTTACATAATTGACTTTTTTATCCTCTTTATTCTGATTTACACGGATTTATAAGGCTCTTGAAGTACATATCACCAAGTGTATTAAAATTTATGTTTTTCATGCAGATTTATGTTATATATGCTTTTGTACTTTCTCGAAACTTATTTTTTCCGTCACATAAGACTATTGTGTTCCCAAAGCCTTTATATTTTACATTTTCTTACGAGGGCTTTCAAAGTAAAGTGTGTCATCCTTGAATCCAAAAGGAATGCAAATCGTGAGGGTGGTTTGTTTTAATGGATCGAAACTGACGCTACAGTCTTAGGAAAGTAAATAGGTTTGTATGGAGATTGACGCATTATTTAGAATGGATGCATAATTCATAAGGCATCAAGAGGAAAATGATGGAAGACATTTCTGAACAATCAAGATATTAATGAGCCTGAGCTATCCCAATGCGTAATCGCGTTATTCCGCTCCAAAGATACATACAACATAGCTAACTCTGTTATAATCCCACGAGAAATCTAGAAGGTTCGGTGCGCTAGCTATTGCTCATCCCCGCTGAATATCAAAGTAAGTGATTCAACTTCCACATTATCGATACTGATCGCTTTCAAAAATCACTGGAAATATAATCAGACATATAATCAGACAGCTTAACACTTATTCGGCAGGTGCCCTCCTTAATCCTCCAAATCAATGAATAATATATATTTAAAAATTGTAATAGGTCATGATAATCCATTCTCCATTTATTTCCTATTTTGAGGAATATACATAAGCCGTTCTAACTCTAATTCTTAAACCAGTTTTTATTTACCTTTCGAGGGCACCTCAGAAGCGATTAAAATAGCTGTGATCGTTATAGCGATAAGCAATGTACTGGCAATCCATTTAAAGTCCCAGAAACTGCAGTCAAGTGTGGCTGAGATAAAAGACGGGGAGGGTAAAAATAACCGGTATAATGGCAAACTTAGGTGTTGACAGAGCTACATTTGCCTGTAGTTATATAGATTTTGCTTCTTATTCTTCAAAAAAAGAAACAACACTACAATTTTAATGAAAAATATTACCTAATATATTTGCAATATAAGATAAATACTTGAAATATACTGCAAATACTTGAATTCTATTTATTCAGGTCAGCATAACAAGAAATTAAAGAAAGAGCCAATAATTATCTCAAAAGTTTTGAAACGTATATGTTGCCCATTAAAGGGTTAAGTTAACCCTGGGGAAATCGTGGGACAAACTCATGGTCAAAGTGGACGATCCTGGCAGAGTTTGAACCACAGATCTTCCATTCACGAGTAGTGGCTTAATGAGTTCGGTTAACCGAGTCGGTCGTAATTTCCTCGTTGTTAAACCAAACACTTGTGTTAGCCTTTAAGAGTTGGAATTTATGTCTTCCTTTTGCATCTGTTTTCTTTTCATTTTATGGTATAGTAACCGCTTCTTTAAACACCCATGAATTTCCCTGCACCAATCAGCAGCCCAAGAGCGTTCCGTTACAGTATCTGTGTCTCTTTCTTCCATCCCATATGTTTACAACAGGATGGTTCTAATTTGAAACAGATTATATGTATATACAACTTGGATGGAATGCTTTTTCTGTCTCCACGTTGATATAGCTTAGAAGTGAGGACCTTTTTATAGGGCTATTGATTATCTTTAAATTTGAAGCATTATCTACATCAAATATCTACATCTGCCCCTGAGTTTGAGCGATCGGCCTTTCATATAACTACAAAATGGTTGGGCTATTTTTAGTAGTCCACATTCGCTATCTATTCCCCATTTAAGGGTGATATATGTTTAAATAGACACCTACCTTCGGATGTACGTTTACAAGAAATCGACTTTTGCCAAAATACTGTGGTATGGAACACTATACGTAATGGTATAAAAATTCATCTAAAGCTTGTCTGGTGCACTACGTTATAAGAACTGGGCGTGATCCTGGGCTACAAAAGGAAAATGCTGATACTTCTGGTAGTTTACTGTGAACAAGAAAGGGCTGAAGCCATGTTTATGTGTCATAATTTATACCATCCGTTCCATTGATAGCCAGGCCATAGATCATTGAAATGAACTTTGTATTTTTACGCAACGCGCCAGCTGTGAATGACCCACTCAAGGCTACGTTAAACTTACTGTGCAGTTGTCATCTTCCGTTGGAGCTTTTAAGACTGGAGTTTGTTCACTGTGTATCTCGAAAGTGAAAGTTTATTCAAGACATGTGTATGAACTTCATTCGAGTATTCTTAATAGTCCATTGAAATGCCTACCGAAATATTCACGCTTGATCGAAGTATTTTCGTGTACGATTGCATACATAAAAACCAGTAATGTAGACAAGTGTGTAAAAAATTTCTGTAGAAATTGCCTGACACCCCAGTTTCAGATAGATAAACTTTTAAATGTGCGGTTAATAAGTCTAGAATAACGAGATTGCTAAACGCTAAACCTAAAAGGCGAAAAGGAAATGTTCTAACACAAGAAAAAATTGACGAAACTGTTCTGTCATTCCAAATTTCTTCAAAGAGGTCTCTGTGTTACACACAATTACATATTTTCAAAACATTTGCTTAAACCTTTAACATTGAAACTCTTGTTCATGAATTACCTAAAACATCTTGGCGAATGCCAGGAATGTCTCGATGCGGATCAAGACTTTCAACACAATTTGTAATAGAGTTACTAATCATTATAGCTCACATCTTGGTCTACCTAACTGCACCTTTTAAGATTCCGCGCCAAGACACGACGTAAGGTCGCAGGCACGTGATCAAAGGGTTTGGAGAACATCACGGGTACAGTAGTGTGAAGGTCGGTTGCATTATGGCTTTGATTGGTGTTTCTTATATTGCATGGCGGACACATCCTCCTCCTGCCAGAAAGTGAACCAGTCAGTTACGACGAAAGCGACAGGTGTAACAAGAACAAGGTAACCGTTCCGTCATTAAGTTTCTTCATCTGTATTGGCGAGTTATGTCAATTTATTTTAATTCGTGTGCTAGCAGTAGTCGATTTTTGTATGAGCCGGGGTTTTAATTTTAAAAAGGGGTTAACTTACAACTGAAATTGGACGTAGGTGCATAGAGGCAGGGGAAGTTGGTGGTAATGGACATATTCAAGAATATTAATATGGCTGAAGATATACGGTTACCTGCCGGCAACAAAAAATATACTCCGCTAAGGTTATGTTGACAAGAGCTATTGTATTAAAATGAAAAGAGATATAATTTCAAAACAGGAAACCCGGGAGAGCAAAAAAAAAAAAAAAAAAAAAAAAAAAAAAAAAAAAAAAAAAAAAAAAAAAAAAAAAAACTCCGAATGGGCTGCGCAGTGTTTTGCCCGTGGGCATCCTCGCCCTCGTTTCCGTCCACCGCTATCACAGAAAGACGCGAACCAAATCATACAACATTTTAAAGTACCTTTATAGGCCCTATTGGCCAAGTTTATGAAGTAAGATGCTGAAATTGGCCACCGTTGTTCTCCATACATACATTGTTGGCACCTCTTTAGGAAACTACCCATCGCTCGCCGTAGTTCACGTTGAGAAATACTGGAAATTTCTAGGCAGATATTTTGTTTTAATTCTTGCAGGGTGTGGGTGTTTGTCTTTATGTTTTAAGTTATCCAACAGATAGAGATCGCTTTGGAACTGTGAGAAACCATTCTACGCTAATGGGGTATCATACGCCAAATTTTTCGTCATGAAGGGTTACTTCATGAAAAATTTTAGGTTCCGAGTTATAGGGTCAATTTTTTTCGAGTCAGCAGTTAATGTCCGTACATACGTGAATGCAATTTTGCCGCTCCTCCTCTTTTAGAGAATTAACAGACAGGAAACGTGATTCTGCCTTTCAACAAGACTCTACAACAGCCCATACGACCAATTTTTCGATGACAACAATTGTGTTTCAGGACAGAATTATTAGTGGAGATTTGTGGCCCCCCTCGGTCCGCCGACCTAACCTCTGCGATATTTATCTCTGGGGTAACTTAATAAAGTGTAAAAGACAAACCCACACACTCTGGAAGAATTAAAACAAAATATCCACCAGAAAGTTGCCAACATTTCTGAACCTGAGCTACGGCAAGGGATGGATAGTTTTCTAAACAGGTGCCAAAAATGTAAGGGCAATGTCGATGGAGAGTTTCAGCACCTCCTTTCATAAAGTTGGTACGTAAAGCCTTTAAAAGTGCTTCTAAAATCTTGTACGGTTTAATCCGCACGTTTCTATGGTTCGGATGTTTTACTCTCCCGGTAGAGCTCGTAGGAAATCACCATGCGTACAATATTTAACCTTTTGATGCTGCCTTTAAATGTAAATGAAGTCTTCATAAATCCCTAAGCTGCATAATATTTTTACATATTATATATATATGGTACTAAGGGAGAATATTGTGCCAAGAGAAAAATACAGAAATAAAACGGCACACTATCTCTCATGAGTAAATAACATGGGAGCTTTAAAACGGAAAATCTCTGGTGTAGTGGATATTGCGCAGATCAGGCACACGCGCAGTACGCTGCCATGCAATGTAAGGAACACACTGTATACATATATGAAGAGCCTCACCCACGAGCCTCCCAGTCCACCAGTATCAAAGCATATCCTTTCGGAACAAAAGCTGAATGATGCTAATATTGCGCTTTTGAATAGATAGTGCTTTAAGCAACAGAAGGAACGCTACTAACAAGAAGTGATGCTGCGGGGTGGGGGAGGGTCTGGGAGTCACAGAGGATAATGGAACAGCTCCAGCATCTTGATTCTTATCATCTTGTCCAGAAGAAGACGACATCCAAAATGTATTCTGACATAAGAATAAAAACAACCATGGAATGCGGTTAAATTTGCTTGGAGAACGCAAATTCTGAATATAACTGAAGGGCACCCGCAGAGGAATGGAAAATGCCCCACTTCATTGAACAACACACTTGAAGAGGTGCGGCTTAAGATAGATATTGTAGCTGAGGTATCTACCATAGAAGCTGAAAACGAAGACAGTTATGCACAGTGAAAACCCCTCTATAAAGTTCCTGCTGCCACGATACAATATCAAACTTCAGTTTACTGCAGCGCGAAGTAGGGTGAAGAAACGTATAGTCTTCATGGCACAAGACAAGTAAAGCGCAAGCACTTACAATCTGATTTAAGCAATTAGATATCGGAAGTATCTTGCACAGATGATTCTAGGATACTGTGTTTAAACAGATCCCGTAGGGAAGCGGTTCCAACCCCTTCAGCTGCCGTGCTGAGGGGGCTGCGGACCCCAAGCACTTCTCATGATACTAGAAGTACGTGATGCAACTAAAATAGTAATTATTTTAATAGGTTGATTATATATTTTAATAAACAACTGAATATATGGTGGGGTCAAACAACAAAACCTAAGAAACCAATTGCTGATATACTTTATACTTTAATTTCCCAATGATTCCTAGAGAAGTTAATAATTAATCACCCATATCATTTAGTAATGGTTCGAACTTTCGACACGGGACTTATCCGGGTTGAGTTGACCTCGGCGGAGCTATGGTTCCTGATACTCATGAGAGTTGGGTACGCCTGACAGAAAGACCTTCAGACAGGAGGGAAGGGGAGGGAGGGAATGAAGGAGGGTTGACGGAAGGAGGAAAGGACGGTAGGACCTAGGAAAGGAGAAAAGGAGGGAAGGAGGGAGGGAGGTAAGTAAGCAGGGAAGGAGGGAGGTAAGTAAGCAGGGTAGGAGGGAGGGAGGAAGGAAGGAAGAAGAGAGGGAAGGAGAGAGGAAATGAGAGAGGAAAGGAAGGAGGGAAGGAAGGAGGGAAGGAAGGAGGGAAGGAAGGAGGGAAGGAAGGAGGGAAGGAAGGAGGGAAGGAAGGAGGGAAGGAAGGAGCGAAGGAAGGAGGAAAGGAAGGAGGAAAGGAAGGAGAGAAGGAAGGAGGGAAGGAAGGAGGGAAGGAAGGAAGGTGGGAAGGAAGGTGGGAATGAAGGTGGGAAGGAAGGTGATATGGAAGGTGCGATGGAACGTGGGAAGGAGCGAGGGAAGGAAGGAGGGAGGGAGGGATGAAGGAAGGAGAGAGGGAAGGAAGGAGAAAAGGAAGGAGGGAAGGAAGGGGGAAAGAGGGGAGAGGGAGGGAGAAAAGGAGGGAAGCAAGGAGGGACGGAGGGAGGGTGGGCGGGAGGGAGGGAGGGAGGGAGGAAGGAAGGAAGGAAGGAAGGAAGGAAGAAACTCAAGGGCTGGGGAAAAAGAATTAACTTCTTGCCATTCTTATTTATAGACATCCTATGATAACTAGAATCTCTTTAACGCCTATACACCAGAACATTTCACTGTTCCACACCTTAGCTTATCGTTCCTGCATGTAATTATCCAAAAGCCACTGGATACACTTATTATATCTTAATCACTAATTATCTTAATGCCTTTTATATAATAGCTTAGCTTTTCTATTTTTACCTGTTCTGCATTTATTTTGCCACTTCATATTCTTGTATATCTAGGGTATTTAACTCATTCTGTATTTTCTGTTATTGAAGATGTCACTTATTTAGCTTATTTATAATGAACTTATGCCAGGATTATGATAAACTTTACTTAAAATGACTTAACGCAACGGGACATAGACGTGAAAGTCACACATTGTATTAAATGAAGCTATTGAGGGTTGACTTAACGTAACTTAAGGCGATGTGACAGAGTTTGAGAATGCCAGACGTTTCCTGCACGCTACGTCAGGTTTAGATGTCGCCTGACTAATTTGAACTAATGGGCGAAAGTACGAGTAATGCCATTGTATAATAAATAATTTATTATACAATGGCATTACTCGTACTTTTCGAGAAAGAGACTTGATGCAGATAGATACACAAGCACAATTATTGTACTTGTGTATCTATCTGCATCAAGTCTCTTTCTGTTAGTTTTGTTCTTCTCCAAGAAAAGGTAATGGTCTACTGCATACTGTATTCCCCTTTCAAAATTGTTTCTTACCTCGCATTTTCGTATCCTTTCTTTCATTTTTGCAAAAGCTATCCACTGTCACTTACAGTAGAATTCATCGTAATATCAACATTATTCCTTGATATAAAAATGTTCACTTTCTAAAACTTAACTTTAAACCTTCGATAACTATATCATTCTTAAGTATTAGCACTCTTTTGCTTGGTGAAATTGTATTAATTCGCATTTGTGGATCTGTAATTTGTTTTCTTAATGCAAAGTAACCTGTACGTTTGTGAAAGACGAGCTGTATGACACTACTTGAGTTTGATTTCTGGACATTTATTCATTCTGTAGTCTTTTAAACTACTTCATTTAATAATTTCAGTAGCGAGATATCTTGTATATTCCATGATTTTAGTCGTTTCCAAGTTCACCATCATACCAACTTACGCCATTTTCGAACAACGTAACTAAGAAAACAAATTAATATCCAAGCAACACACTGCTACCAACTGCTCAATTTTGAAAGCCGCCAGGCGCTGGTATCGCAGCCGATAAAAATTACTAGATACATAATCGTAATCGGATTAATATACTTTCAAGCAGGATAAGAAGCTTAAACCACCATGAAAACATTTAACAGTCGGTGCACGTCAGCGATTCGGAGAAATCACAAATACTGTTTGTTCTTTTGAATTATTCAGAAAGCGTGCTAACTCGGCGATCCGAAGGGTTTCCTATGGAACAGTTATCTCAGTGCTTGGCCAAATTGGGACGTTCTCAGAAAAATCGGGACGAATGGTATGTTTAAGGAGAGATTAAATGTCGAAAATTGTCCATAAATTACAGTTTCATTTATTATGCCCTCTTATCAATTGGAATCTTCTCTTTGAAATGAATCACGTAGACACGATACTGATATTTTTAAATATATCTACTGTTAAAATATTACTGCACCTGCTATTTTGTACTATAAATTCTGCATTTTCACCAAAAAACAAGGAAAAAAAACTACTAACTGCTATACACTTTGAAGTGGAGAAATTTCAGCGTAAGTTTTAGGTAAAGCTTTGTTGTATAGGTTGATATTACTGTGAAGTATGGCTGCTTTGACGTTCTCAAGCTATGTACTTTTTTCTAAATATAGGGGAATACTTTTTTCTTCACTTTTGCTTTGTACAGCTTCTTCTGGGATAAATGAGCCGTCTTCTGTATTTTCTAGTATAAATCAGCTGTTTTCTCTGAAAACACTCAAGGACGCTAAAACACATAGTTCTCGTAGATCTACCTTTGTGCTGGTAATATGTTTTTATTAAAAGGTTGCTGATCAAAGGATGGTATAATTAAGAAAATTAGTCCAATCTTTCTTAATAATCAAACTTATGGATAAGAGTACTTTGAACACTGTAAAAATAATTAAGAATAGGTTTTTGTCAGTCAGGTTAAAGAGGTACAAAAAGGGAACATAATTAAAGGTGACCTTCGAAAATTCTGTTGTTAATTTCCAAGTGTTAGATTTCAGAATGTTATATTCTTAAATTTAAGGAATTCTATCATGCTGTAGGTTTTAAAGAATTAATGCCTGGTCATTGAATTGCTTTTTGAAAATTATTTGACATCTAACTGTGGAGGCTCCATACATTAAGTACTGTTTTGCTTGCTTTCTCTTTTACTTTCTCTATCATGTATATAGCTGATTGAGATGATATCGCACTCCACTCAAAAATGTGATACGAAGATTACACTGAAAATCAGTTTTGAGGTCCCCTAATCAAAACACATTTTAGTATAACATGTGTGTGTGCGTGTGTGCGTGTGCGTGTAAAGAAGAAAAAGACTCGCTGAAATACCAAGTTTGCATTGTAAGTCGCCTTCGAAGAATACGACAAGACGGTTTTCAAGAAAATACCCTGAGCCCAAACTACTCCTCACATGGAAACTTTTTCTAAATTTTTTATTTCCTTCGGCTCTTAACGATTTTAATTAAAATACATGTTTAAGATATTTTCATAACGAATGAATTGGAATTTCTGGAAATAGTCTCTGAAACCCTCTTCGTTCTGGATGGCTTTTACATTAACTGATAAATCGTAACAGATGAACAAAATCTTACACCAAAATATAGATCTTGTTAAAACTCACTGTTTGTCAAATATATATATTTTTATAGGGATAACCATTATCGAGATACTCCTTGTTAATGGCTACTATTTTTAAAAGGTTTATATTTTTATGAAATTGCATGTCGTAGTTTCTCGTATTATGTCTTGACCTGGCAAAGAGAATGGACTGTTAAAACCACTACATAGCAGCCAGCTCTTAAAGGAATTGTCTATCAATCGATTCTCATAATCCCATTGTACTTCTAGGAAAATAGGTAATAAGGCAATTTTTACTGATAACATAAGGCAATTACAAGAATAAGCGTCTTTGAAAATAATTTTTATTAAATTAAGTGGAGAATGTAATGTGACTGCCCACTTCAGATTTTTAACTTCTGTGATACTTAATACCTAGAGATGCAAATGGGTGCTGAAGCTACTACTGATATCACATATAAGCAGATAGAATCCTCACGTCTGCAAAGGAGAGATAATCCACCTCACAGATTTCACTTCTCTGTAACTAATGTGTTATGTATGCGTAAATTTGGTATATGCACAAAGCTGCTTACTTGTTTAACGAGCATGTTGCCAGAAACGACGGAACAGGAAATATTATGTAATTAATAGTATCACATTTAGAAAGACACATAAGAAAGATTCTTAAAATCATTACATCGTATTCATACATTTCTAGTAAATGCTGTGATTTTACTGCTCTTATAAGACTTTAGTCCATTCGTCTAGATGATTAATTTCTCTAGGATCACTTGCTTCAGATTCTTGTAGTGCTCTCTTTAATAGGTATTTTTATTTTTAGTTATGCTTTTCCCCGTTTCTATGTCGTTTCATTGTGTCATAGTATTGTGTGTTGGTCGGCAGCTTACAAGAATAAGGCCCCCTGTGCAACACGGTTACAGCCGGCTTCGTAAACGCCGTGCAACGTAGTTCTAGATGCTTCGAGAAAAGGCACGGGAATTGTCGAAGCTCCCCGAATTACTACGATTGACTGTGTGTAATGTGTAGTAAAATGACCGCGAGTTGTAACGTAGTGAAGCGTTTTGTGTTAATATTGCGTGAGTGATTGTAAACGGACGAGCAACTGTAAAGTAAAAATTGTTTTGGTTATACTTATTTTTTATTGAAACTGCCATGTAATTAGCTATTTACGTAACTAGTGTATAATCTAATTGTGACATGAACATATATTTAGCTAAGTTTTTGTGAGTATTGCAATGAGATCATACATGTGTTACATACGCTTTATGCAATTTTAGCATTACAGCGCGTAAAAATAATTAATACATTTTCTAAATTAAAAAATATAGTGTATTAGACATCACAGATGTATCATATATGGTAACTAGGCAGATGCTTCATTTGTTTCAATACTTTCAGGGAAAAATGGAAGGTAATGACTTAATGGGAATATGGACTGTATTTTGTTTGCCATTTCGAACGAAGCCAAGAGTACTGAGAGTTTATTAATTCCAGAAAAATCAAAAGATGCAATTAATATTTATTAATGTGTATATTGTAGTTGCTTTTGGTTTCAAAATAAATTTAACGAGGTAATTCTTGTATTTAAAAGTTGAACTTGCGAGAGTGACTATTTCAGGGGACGCATATTGGAGAAAGTTATATTGCGGCAGTGATGACGTCATTGCTGTTTTGTTGTCACCGTAGTTACGTCTTGATTTTCTGGTGCTGGTGCCAGAAATAGGGAAATTTTGCATGATTTGTGCCGCCATGGTAAGTTGTTTTAATGCTATGATTTCATAAAAGAAATAAGGAAAGATAAAAAATAATTGGATTTATACCTATATTATATTGCACTTATAGGTCGTGAGGCAAGACAAGAACAATTTCCTTAGCTGCGCAGTGGCAACTCTTCGCCAGAAAGGCTGATGGAGGGAAAAGTTGCGCAAACATGTATGCGCAGAAGTTATATATAACGAACAAAGCGATTTCGCAATAACTATGGTTATGTGCCAACAATTACTTTCATGTGCTGCAATTGTTTCAGCTGCACCACGCTGTTGGGTCTTTATTCGTTGGCGGTAAGCTAGCCCGTCTATTCCCCCTCTCAGCCGTTGCAGAGAGGGAGGGAAGGATGGCAGCTTCCCCTATGCGCAAGATTTGTTCATATCTCACCTCACGACCTATTTTTCTTTTTCTTTTTTTTTTTTTTTTTTTTTTTTTTTTAAATTAACGTCCTCTAACATTGTGTCATATCGGACGAATGAATGAAATGAAATGGGTGAAATGATGCTGAAATGAGCCCGAGGTCCATGGAGCTTTAAGTTACCCGACATTCGTCTTCTCAGGGTAGGGAAAATCTCGGAAAAATACCTTACCCGGATAACTTACCCTAAGCGAGATTCGAACTCGCGACCTCTTGAACGTGAGGCAGACCTCACGACCTATACAATCCTGTTCCTTATTTAAGGTTTGAGCAATTTGCAACGCAGAAAGATTACCAGCAGTTCTCATCCACTGCTTACAGCACCTTACTAGATTCTCCCACTGGTTTTCAGGGTTCATATTTGCAATAGCTATTCCTTTGTATTTCAACTCACTAGTCAGTGCTCTACATAGTGGAGATTGAAAAGTTGCGTACAAAATCTTTCCACCTAAACTACAAATATGACATGGAATATAAGTACAAACAATACTTTCATCAGCATAAACGTTTACAACATTGTTATAGTCCTCTGTTTAATATAATGACAATGACATACCCACAAATAAACAACAAAATATGAATAACTATATAAAACTAGGTGTAATTTTATAATAAGTCTCAAAGAGTTGCTCCAAGTTGATTGAATCGTCCTGAAGCAACATCAGCGTGAACACCAATATTTGCAGTTGTTGAAGAATGGATCATATTTTCTGATGTAATTAGGATTCGTGTTAAAGTATTTATTAGTAATGTTGTACGGTTATCTACTCACAACTATAGTTAGCAGCAGTCAAAAACCTTTCTTTTTTTAAGATACGGGATCTTTAAGCAATAAAACTCCAATTAGTTTATACGTATAGATACATCGCACCGAAATCCACTAAAGCAAAATGTAAACTATGTAGACGCTACAAACCATAGGAAGAACAACATTGTTTTCAGAACACACTTTAAGTTCATCAGTGGCATGTCCGTTTCGCGGCCAAGTTAACATGAGGTGGTATATGACCAGGTATAGAACATATAAGGTGTAGTGCAGGCTGTGTAATAAATAGTCTTAACTGTACCATTGAAGCTTCACGCCTACACAGACACCCATTTATATACATCAGTCTTTAAAGTCTAAAGGCAAACATACCAGCTGGTCCATCTCATCCGTCTTTGCTGAGCAATGTTCAGTGCGGCTTTCGTCGCAATCGCTCCAGTGTCGACAACCTGACATGCATGGAAGCTTATATTCAAAATACCTTTCTGCTGAAGCAGCATGTCGTGGCTGTCATCTTCGATCTGCAGAAGGCCTACATCACCACATGGCGCTATGGGATTCTCCGTACTCTGCATAGTTACGATTTACGTGGTCATTTAGCGACCTTTATTTTTAACTTTTTAAAACTACGCCGCTTTCGTGTCCGCATTGGGACCACGGTCTCACAGGAGAGGATCCAGGAGAATGGTGTGCCCCAGAGATCGATTCTCAGTGTCACGCTTTTCGCCGTTGCCATTAACGGTATCACTAGTGTTCGCAGCGGAATACCGATGTCACTGTATGTTGACGACTTTGCTATATACTACCGCTCCTATAATCTTGAGCACATTGAGCGTCAACTGCAGCTGACCTTAACATCCATCGCCGAGTGGGCGCTTCGCACCGGCTTTCAGTTCTCCACTGCGAAAACACAGTGCATCCACTTCCATCGACTTCATATCTCCTCCTGATCTTTACTTGCGTGGCACACGTCTGCCGTTTGTTCCGCACCTTAAGTTCTTGGGCTATCACCTCGACAGCACACTTAAATGAGAGCACCATATTTGCCATCTTCGTACTTCCTGAGATCGTGCGCTTCGGGGCATCTTGGACATCTTGGGGTGGCGATCGCACGTTAATGTTGAGGCTCATGGGTTCGGTCCAAACTAGATTACGGCTGTTTTATCAATGGCGCGGCGTCGCCCTCTAAACTTGGTGTTTTAAATATTGCTCATCATACTGGTATCCGTCTTGCCACTGGAGCTTTCCGAACTAGTCGAGTCGAGTCTGGTGAACCTCCTTTGTCTATCCGGCGCTCATTGCTGCTCTGTTCTTATGTAGCCCTTTTGCCAGCTCACCCTGGTCATCCATCATTTTAATGCGTATTGCGTCCAGACTTTGCGCACCTTCACATGCAAAATACCACTATATCCCGCCCATGTGGTTTCAAGAGCTGCTTTCCGCACACGCCCTCCGACTGCCTGCGGTAGAGCGGTCTTCTCTAGGCCGTTATCCTCCCTGACAACTCCAGAGTGCACACTTCGACCTGGAGCTTTCGGGCTGTGCTCAATTAACTACCCCTCATTCGGTGTTTCGCTAGCTTTCTGCCAAAATCCTAGGCCGTTATCGAAGTTACAGTCTGGTATTTACCGACGGCTCCCAGGTGGAGGTTGCTACAGGATACAGTGTAACGGCGAGGCTCGCCAGTATCATCTTCCGGTCTATAGTTCCGTTTTCACTGCCGAGCTGTTTGCCATCTTTTATTTTTTACTTGTTTTCTGTAGTTCAACTCCTGGAAATTTTATTATATTTTGCGACTCTTTGAGCGCTATACAGGCGCAACAGTTTGTTGGCAACCCGGCATTGGCTCTGAAAAATACAGACACTCATATATCAGTTGCTATCTCGCGGATACCTGTTCGTTTTTACCTGGACCCCAGGCCATGTGGGTATTCCCGGCAACGAGGAAGCGGATGCAGCTGCTAAGTCTGAATGTCGCTTGCTGGGATTATCAACGCGCACACTGCCTTATACAGATGTGTGGCGGTATTTATCGTCGGCATTTATTCCTGTATAGCAGGAATCATTAGAAGCGTTGGCTGGCACTCAATTGCGGGCAGCTAAGGACGGTGTTTAACCCTGGCTGACCTCCTGCAGTGATTCCAGGCGGGCTGAAGTTATTTTAACCCGCATGAGGATAGGGCACACGCGAGTCGCAAAATGGCTACCTTTTGCGTGGTGACTCCGTGCCTGTCTGTCCTACATGTGACATCCAACTGTGTGTCGCACACATATTACTCGATTGTGCGCAATACGCTCGTGAGCACCAGTCTGTTGGTCTGGGATCTACACTCGCCTCTATTATGGGCAACGAACTGGCATCTGTAGCCAAGACTCTGCGGTTCGTCGCCGATACTGGCTTCGGAAAACAAGTCTGACACGTGTTTTTAGCTTTTAAGATCTTTTTATGGTATTTTACCGTATTCACTTTTTGGAAGCTAGACTTGTTTTTTGTTTTTAGTTTTTGGTGGCTTTTAGATTTTAGAAGTTTTATGGTATTTTGAACCTTTTATACTTTACATTTACTGTTTTAATTATTTACTATTTTACCCGTGTCTTTTAATTCTGATTTTAACTACGTGAGTGTGTTTTAAACCTTTTTGTTTACCTATAAGCCCAAATGACCCCGGCCCAAACACTCACTCACTAACTTTATGCCCATGACAAGAAGGCTAGAGGGGAATGAAGGGCAGAGGGGGCTTGAACTGTTTATCTACTCCGGTAGCAGACCTGTTTACTAGGAAATGAGTGAATGAGAGTGCATATTTCTAGCTATCAGTGTGTTATGTGACAACATTGTGTATTTTAAACGAGCCTAGCATCTTTGTCATACTCGGAAACTGGGCATAAACACCGTGGGGGAAGCACAAAATGATTACGCTACACATTCCTAAGACTTGCCTTCCTGTCCTGGGCATACAGTACTTACTCATCCGTCTTCCTGCGTTGAGAGTTGCAGAATGCAACGGGTGATTTCTATGAAGCAGGCACCAGTGGCATAAGTGAACTTTGTGCTGCCTGCAGGAGTTGAGCGGGAGAGGAATTCCCCAGGCTTCAACTATCGTGTGTAGCTCGTGACAATAGACAAGACAGTCTTTGAATATTTTCCACCTCATTTACAAGGACTTTATTTTCCAGTGAATAAACTCACTGCTGTAAATGCTGCTATTGTCTAACATTACGGATTACAGATTGTAAATTGCGTAACAAAATGTATGCAAATACGAGGGCACAAAATGTTTCATTGGCACCTATTTTGGTTCCTTATTAATATTCTTGTTATATGTTATTATGTTATATTATATTAAATTATATTATTGTTATTATTGTTAGTTTTGTCTGTGGTTATTATTGTTATATTATTCTGATGTTATTTATATTGTTTATATTGTTAATATTAATTTTATGATTATTCTTTTATTCTTATTGGTGTGACTATGTCTATCATTGGTGGTGGAGGTGGCGGTGGCGGTAGCGGTGGCGGTGTCGGTGGCAGCGGCACTGTCTTTCTCCCAGCCACACTTAGAAGACCACGGTATTTGGAATTCCTGTAAGGCGAACTACAGGATTTCCTCGAGTTCCGATACGACTGGCGATAAAACACTGGTTTAAAGGAGATGATACATCACTTACTATTATGAACCTACAAAGGTTAATTTCAGTTAAATGTACATTGGGTCCTGTATCGGCCTACATGGCCCAATATCGTGACCACCAAGATCTCCTGATGTAGCCACATATAACTTTTTTGAGTCACATCAAGAATATTGCGTTTGAAACAGATCCCCTCAATGTAGAGGTCTTATGTCAAAGGATCGTTGAAGCATGTGCATCTGTCAACCCGCAGTTCTCAGAAACGTCCATATGGATACAAGGAGACGTTTGGAGTATAAATCAACAGGCATCATATTGAATGAGGTGTCAGCACAATAGTATCCTTCCTTAATAATAAAGAAAATAGTAGCATTATAATAAACCATAACAATTATTAATATTAATATAATTAAAATGAAAACACTAAAGTTAATTAGAATAAAACTGATAAACGTTATACTAATAATATTGATTATGATGATAGTAACAACTACAAAAACTAAGTAGCACTAACATCATTAATAAAATAATAATAATGGGGATGCCAATGATAACTATCAAAATAACAATAATGATAAACATAATAAATTTAATAAGTACACTAATAAAAATGACAAAACTATTCTAATTATAATAGCAAAAGAAATAATACATAGTAATTAATAACACTGTTCGACAAGGGTCATTTTTCTCATATGGAAATATGTTTCCAAAGAACTTTTATGTGAGAAATTCAAATCTCACATCAGAAATGCGCTATCAGGCACAGTTTTTTTAGTTATGCGAAGATATGTCTAATGTAACCGATAATTTTTAGGTGTGGTAAAATTGGTGACATTTGCTTTGCAGCAGTTGGCAACAATTAATTTTGTTTGTAAATTTACGTCTTCAGCTGTTTCCCTTCCAGTTGCCAATAGAATTATCTCAATATGCAAGTCATTGTTACACTACTGTTTAAAATTGAGTCTTAAACTGGCATTTTAACTAATGGAAACGTTTATGTGAGTAATATTGATAGATAATATATACAATTATATATATATATATATATATATATATATATATATATATATATATAAATTAATTACTACATATTTAAGTGTAGTGTACAAAAATGTAAAACTGTCTACATTTCTCTTTTAAAGGAATCTCTTTAACCATAAAAGTGGACAACACAGATTGTAACACGAAGAGGGTTTGAAATTGTCAGTTTATCCTGACTTTCATGGTAGATGACGTGAGTAGCTTATACGAGTATATTATATTTAGTATTATTTCATTGTTTCCTGATAGAAACAGTTTGAAATATATATTTCTTTTACAGAAAATGCCGCGCCGCAGAACCTGTAGAAACACACCTGACAGCTTCTGCAACATCTGCGGAGAGTATACATTTGCTAGGCACAGGAAGAAGATTTCGCCCATTGTAAATAAAAGCCTACAAACATTATTTCGGAATACAACTTGAAGATCAAGAGAAGGACTGGACACTCCACATTTGTTGCTTCACGTGTTATGTTACATTGATAAACTGGTTGAAAGGTAAAGATAACTACAAATTGTTTGCAGTGCCAATGGTATGGAGGGAACAAAAGGACCACGTTACAAACTTATTTTTATATGACGGATGTTCATGGTTATACAAATCGGAAATCTAAGAGAAATATCGTGTATCCCAATGTGACTTCTGCAATCAGACCAATCCCACACTCGGAAACTCTTCCAATACCTACTAGGCTAACAAATGAAGGAAATGAATCATATACCGACAATGCAGAAACTGTAAGTGAAGAACTGACATCATCACCTGAAAAAAATTATCCATCATATCAGTCCACGAGCTCTTCGACTCCACGTTTCATAACACAAGCCTATTTGATTTAGGCCTAAGCAAACAAAAACCAAAACTACTGGCGTCGAGATTGCAAGAATGTAACCCTTTTAGAATCAGGCACGAAAATAACTGAGTTTAGACATGAATCAATCTGGACAAGGGTTTATGTACCACTCAAAAAAGGTCCCTCGACTTTCTTCAGCAAAAATAAAGGAAGGTGTTTGTTAGTCCCAAAATTAGAGAACTTCAAAAAGACTCACACTTTGAAGAATGCCTTTAACCTGAAGAAAAAAATGCATGGGTCTCTTAAGAATGTAACCCAAAAATATCTGGGAAGAAAATGAGCTGACAACTTGGAACAATTGGTTCAAAAAATGATAAATGCATATAAGGATTTAGGATATAACATGTCATTAAAAGTGCATTTTCTAGATTCAGATCTAAACTATTTTCCTGAGAGTTGTAGCGATGTTTCCGCTAAGACATAATGTTCTTGGAAAAGCGTTATGAAGGGAAATGGATACCTGCAATGCTTGCCGACTATTGCTGGAATTTCATTCGAGAGGACATCATTGTTCACAGAAGAAAAAATAAAGCTGTAATGCACGGCTTTTTATCATTCACAGCATAGACATGCAAATAGAACATTGCCTATAACTTGAAAACTATGCCTGACACGAAAAACGAATTACACATTTGAATTCAGGAGGTGTGTTTCCATAAGAATCACATAATAATTAACAATAACGAAATAGGAATAAAGTAGTAACACGTACACCTGGCATGCGCACGCCTTACGAAACTTCAAAATATCTCTTTCAGGTTAGTCGTGCCCCCTGTTGTTGACCCTTTGGACTACCTCAATGACAATCTTTACTATTCACCAGTGTTTATGTTCTCCGGCTCACTGCGGTTGCTGTTGAAACAAAACACGCCACTGGGTGCTAGTAGATTTGGTTTGCTACTAACTTAAGAAAAATAAAAATTCTTAGCCAAAAATATCGTTAGCGCAAATCCATTACCCTCAATTACAAATTGTCATTACTGCCTTTGCCCATATGAACCGAGCTCATGAATAGGTTTTGGTTTACCACGAATAAACCAGTGTATGCAGTTGTCAATAATTTTGACTCTCTGTATTCTGTAATATGTACTAAACTTAATTACAGATCGAAACAATGTTGCGGCTAGTTAAAATACAGTACGCTTTAATTGGTATATGCACTAGTACGTTCCATGGCCTGGCCTTAGCCACTGATAACCTATACTGATTCATATTTCAGGAGGAAACTATTTAAAATCCGCATTTTGGAGCCAAGAGTGTTTTCAAATTGTTATCTCTAATATAACTTTTATCCATTTATTGAACGTGGCGTTGTTGAGCATTCACTAAGATATGTTACAAAAACGAAGTTCTAGTGCAGTTTACTGCTAGAAATATGCAATATAGAACACAGCATTGCCGATTGGCCATTGTTAAATGAATAACGTATTTAAACAAATGCAGGTATTTGTGTGTGTAGTACAACACATATTTAGAGTACTAGTTACTAATCCTAATTTTGTAACGTATTGTCTACAATATTTCACCTGCGTTAAGCGTATTTTAGTCTATTTTGCATATTAAGTATGTTTCATTAAATTTATTTATTGCGGAAACGGTATGTTTAGACAAGGACTAGGGTGGGCTTTGGAGTATAACAAACATTGTTATACTCTGAAATACGCTAGATAATTCTTGGAGGTGATTTTCAGGGTTCATTAGGAAAAATTTTAAAATCAGTCCAAGACGTAACTATTAAAGTGCTTCCAGAAAAGTCGAGGATAGTCATCTATGCACGTTGTATTTGGATAATGCAGCAGACGTAGTGTGGAAGCGAATGAGTGAGTGATTAGAGTTTAAGGGCCCGTCGACAGCTAGGTCATTGTGGCTTGGTGTGGAAAGCAATACTTCTGATAGAAAAAATGTGCCTCTAATAAGTATTAAAAATTATAATGGTTGTATTATTACAGTATCAATTAGGAGAAAAAAGGTTTTTGCTTTGATGCATATTATCAAGAAAAATAAGACAAGGATGACCATCATTAGAGTGCACTTTATTTGAACCTTTATTTTATGTTTTGACAGTGTTTTGTGTTTGTTCGAATATACAGTTTAGCTTTTGTTGCTTAGTAACTACGAACTAAAGCATCATTGATTATTATATGTCGGTCTGGGTGGCTCAGTTGGTTAGACGCTGGCCTACGGATCCCAAGGTCGCGGGTTCAAACCCGGCCCAGACCGATGGTTTTTAAGTGTGCTTAAAAACGACAGCTCCATGTCAGTAGATTTACTGGCATGTAAAAGAACTCCTGCGGGACAAAATTCCGGCACACCGGCGACGCTGATGTGATCCTGGCAATTGACAGCGTCGTTAAACAAGAAAATAATTTTTTAATCATTGATTATTATGGTAATAGATAATAGTATATTGTGATAAAAGTGAGTTAAGTGCATATTTGCACAACGAAGAATACATTTAAAATCTTGGTATCTCCATTTCCGAGTTTTTGCAAAGGATTTGACCCTTTAGCGTGGCATTTTATTTTTCAGTAATGGTGAAAAAAAAGAAATGTCTGTGTGAAAATAAAGCTACCTAATTACTGTGTCCTAGTCTCCGAACTGGTGATGAATTACTCATGCTTGATACTATTGATCAGGACAGTGAGATACTTGCACGAAAGAGTTATATTTAAATGTTGCATGAATTAAATGTAAGTCAATGTTCGGTGATAAATGATAAAATTCTACTACAATATGATTATATTGTTTATCTGCAGCAATAAATACACGCACATTAAAATAGTTGAAGGATCAATACATTTTTAACATCTGCGGTAAAAACGGAAAACACACAGAGTGCAGGAATTTAAACCTCCAACATATGATAGCGTGGTTATAAAGTGGATAAAAATATCATCGATAGAATGGTTGAAACGAGTATTTGCCTTGTTGCTATGAACCATCCTTGCTAAGCGAATTACCTGCATTCCGGGAATTCCACCTCTAGTTGAACATGCTGGGAGGTGGTTACTGACGGATATTTTATGGGTAGTTGGGTTATATTAGGTCACGTGTGATTATTCGATATAACCTACGCAAAATAATTATTTGAAATACTAAATTTCATGCTAGGGCTGGAATCCTGTGTATATGTAAATGGAAACGCATTATTTTGTAGTACTATAGTAATAATATACAAAAAGAATTGTTACTGATCAGCAATAATGCAGTATTTGCCCTTGAAGTATGCCTCCATCAGACCGAGCGCAATGGCTCAGGCGGTAGCGTATGTGGCCCACATTCGGAAGGCTGTGGATTTGATTCCCTTGGCCTTCTTGACCCATTGGTTTATTCGGGGGGGGTTTCCGGTGTCTCTATACCAGCAATATCCAACGTTTGCGAAAGAAAGGGCTTAGGTTTACCTCCTTCCACTATACGCAGACTTTGCCTGTCTTTAAGCCCCAGCTATGCATTGTGTTGCAGTGAGGGTTTGGTGCTATGTACACTGCGTTTGATTTACGAAAGCACTTTCAAATATTACACGATAAACATCTGTTCATTAGTGACTTCTTTGGTACTGCTTAAAAAACGTTTAAAAAGTCTATCAATATTTGGCGACAAAGTTGATGTGCATAGCGTTAGAAAATTCACCAAGTGATCGTGGCGTAACATATTCCGATATAGACGTTTAGTGTAGTTCAATTTGAGGAAACTCTGTTCGCAAATATATGCAGAGCTATACTCACTCATACACTATTGTTGCAAATGCTTATTTCTCTATCTACTTATTTTAACCGGCATAAGCATTTTCAAAAAGTATTTTATTACTTATTTTCTTGTAGGTGCAAGTGGAACAGAGTAGACCTTAAGCCACAGCAAAATATTTTAAGAGCTGGTTGCTATATGATGCCTTTGAAATGCTGTTCTCTTTGCAAGGGCAAGAGATAAAAAAGAACGAATAATATATTCCTATTTGAGAAAAGTAATGGCAAATTCAAACAAATAATAAAGAATACCTCGGAAATGTTTCACTCAAAAGAAAAAAGTGTTTGACAAGTTGTGTGTTTTAACGAGATCCACGTTTTTTATTTAGGAAGCGGTTTACCATTTGTGTAAAAATCATCCAGTGTCTTCTGAGGATAATCCCAGGAAATTCAAGCTATGCCTTAGAAACTTACAGGGAATCTCCTGTTTGCGTCCGTAACTGGATACTTACTGTCTGATCCTGCGAAAGGAGTGGAGTGGGGAATAGCCGCTCATTACGTAAGCGTCTCCAAAGAGACAATATTGGACGTTGTTCTAGACGAATGCTGGGAATTACATCGCCCGAATTTCACCTCACTTCTCATTTGATTTTACCTTTCATCCTGCCTGGCTATTTCAGAATACCAATTGTTGGCGAGAGTTTGGGCGTGCATGGCAGGTGCATTGCTGAGTCCTCGTCCTTCGGATTGGGAGCTCTCCAAAAAGCATTAACTGAAATCCATGTTTCATACACTTATAAAAGCTTATCCCAGGGTTAGCAAGTTGTTATTATGAACAAACAGATAGATGGGCAAATCGATGCAGGAGCGAAGCAGCTAAAAAGAGTTTATTAGCCATCCGAGTTTTACATATCAATATACAGTAATTTAATTATATCTAACGTGATTCCGTATTCTATTATTACTGATGATGGAAAATTATTTTCGTAAGCTCAGTTATTAGAAACTACATTTGTTTGTGTACTTTACTTACATGTGTGCGTAAAGTGTATTAAATACTCTAAATGTTACACATTTCTTATTGTAGGCATGGTGTATAATTATACAAACTTGATACCTGAATTTTACCGTTTAAGTCAATCGACGTCTTTACTTCTATTAATATTTACCTATAATTTAATTCATACAGTCACAGTATAAGCTGCAAACTATTGATTATTTTTAGGTCAACAACCAGACTGGGTAATCGATCACTACTTCGCCACCACGGCTAATGTTTGTGACGCTGTACACGGTGGTTTCAGGGGCAACGTCTATTTGTGAATAAAATTATTCTGTATTATTTTCGTTCAGCACCATTTTCATTATTCATTATCGAATAAAATACACAGTACAGGTGCGCATCCGCTCAAAACAGTGGAAAATTTGTTTTTCTTCATCTGATTATCCTCCCCACATGGACGACTGACACCCCCTAGGACTTGAAGCCAGTGCCTAGGTTCAGATGCCTGTCGGGGAGCATATGAACCTATGGACCGGATAGAGTAAAGACCTGGAAGCGGGTGGTTAGCTCAACACCAGGTATAAGAGTAAAGAAGGTACAAGAAATGTAGGCGAAATGGATGATTGGAAAGGTAATGATGGAGCAGTCAGTGGAATGAGTGGTGGGGGAAACCAGAGAACCCGGAGAAAACCCGCCCAGATGTCGCTTCATCTACCACGAATACCACATGGAACTACCTGGGATCAAACTTGTACCATCTTGGTGAAAGGTGAACGGTCTAATCGCTCGGTCACGGTAAAACCGTAGAATTTCAAACAAGTATAAAATACTCTCTTCAATTCGTAGTTTCAAATTCATTCTCTTTCTCCAAAGATGCATAAGACTGAAATTCCAGTGTACAAACTGTTTTTGAGTTTATGTATCAGCTAGGCAGTTTACTAACATTTGAAAGTGACCATAAACTGCTAATTTAGCCGCTATTTTAGTAAATGATTAAACGATTTATTAGCGATTCAGATTTATAGCTTATTGGATATTTTAGAAAGGTTTATTCTTTAAAAGGATGTTCTATGATCAAATCAAAACTCCTATAAATAATAAAAAGCTGACAGAAACGCATTTTGTAGCTTTACGCAAATTTAATTTACATATGCTACACGTGCCACCTTCTAACAATTGTTGCATCCTTGTTTTATAAATTGTGTTGAGGCGCTTAGCGCTAACAATAAAAAAACAGCTGCATCAACATACGTGCATAACCACAAGGCATCGCAAAGAACTTGATCTAGATGCCACTTCGATCAATACTTGAACAACTGAAGGACGATGTTTATGGTGGTAATTGCAGGTTTCACTGAGCAACTCGTTTACGTCACTGCGTGAGGTAACTAAGCCTTGTTTGTGTTTTTATTTTTTTTTTTTTTATCCAGCCAGTGCTCTCTGATTCCATATTCTGCTGGAGCTGTAAAGTGGAATATGATAGTCTGGTTCTGCAGGTGGAAATTCATTCCATTATAGCAAATACATGGACAAAATCAATATTGTGCAGCAGTAGAGGGATACACAAAGGCGAAGCTTTGGAAATACTGGATGAATTACCTTGAACTGCCACCATGGATCTTTCTACTGGAACTGGTACTTCTGACGTGCTGCTTTCGCAGAATTGTCTTCTGGTTAGAAATGGGACTAAACTATCATGGACATTAGTCTTATTTTCTAGATTTATTATCTTAGAGGAAGTATTGTATTTCACCCAAAACTTCGCCTTCAAGATTTCACCGGAATAGGTAGATGTTATGAGTACCCTAAATTAGCGGCAAAACATTTTCAGAAAAATGAATGCCCTCTGTGTGTGTGTGTGTGTGTGTGTGTGTGTGCACGCGCGCGCGTGCGTGTGTGTATGAATGTGTGTTTGCGAGCCCCTGAGTAATTCCTGAAATTTCATAAATACATATGTAATATTCAAGTTCAATTTCTTGCAAATTTGAGTAAGGATGACTACTTAGATTTTCCCCTCCTCAAATTACCCCTTAACCCAGATGAGACAGACATGTGCTACATGGGAGTTATATAGGTGTAAACCAGTTTCATGATTAAAAAATAGTGTGAGTAACATGGTGCCCTATACGTAGGACGTCAATAATATAAATAGGAAGTTCACCACATTGTTGTTTGGGACATAGTGAAATGTTTGGATATTTCAGAGTTAATTTGAGTTTCTGAACAGTCACTTGGTATGATATGTCATGAAACACTTTACATGCAAACCAATATTGCATTTCACGCACCTTGTGGTAGTTTTTGTATGCGAGTTTGTTTATCTTGGCAAATCACTCAATAGTCTATTCTATCATCCCTGGAGTCTTGATGCTCTGTTTTTGATGGCCTCCCTTTAGACTTTCCTAACTGGGCATTTGTTTCCAGGATGGAAGTTTCAACGCGGCGACGAAATTCAAGATTATCCAGTTTCTCGTTACCTTCAAGCCTATGTGATTGCCATGCATTTTGTTTGGCTACATCATGCAGTGCGCTATCAAGCTGAAATATCATTTTTTTCCTCTGATGGATGACCTGTAAAGGCTTATGTTTTGATCAGCCCATTCATCTCCACCCATGTTGACATATATGAGGCTGCTCGATAGCTATGCTTTTTTTCTCACTTCGCAAAAGTCGTTTTACTGTGTGTAGCGGCTTTACTGGCGTACAGTTGGAAGCTATGGTGACTACACTATTGTCATTCCATCTATTGCTGGACTTGTCATATTTGAAATCAATGGTTTCCAGGGGAGATTTCTTCATTTTCTTTGTGTCCAGCAGTGTTTATTTTGAGATCCGGTTTTCTCTTATTGTCCCAGTACGTCCGATTCCTTTAACATGCAATTCAGTAAGGAGGGGGAATAATGTAAAGAAATTGTCAAAAAACAGGTGAAAACTGTATTTTTCCAAACTCAATAACACATCTGCATACTGAAGAACGACGCTTACTCTTAAGCCCAAGTGTTTGTAGTCATCTAGTAGAGTAGTGCTCATACCTTGATAATGATCCATCAATATAATGTATCCAGTCCTTGTAGCTCCAGTCCAAATTTTCTAACCATAGCGTACTGGTTTGCCTCGTATGAATTGCTTCCACTAATGTTTACCAAAGTAAGGCACCATTCCCTCATCAACACAATGCTTTTCTTCATGGGGTGCATTCTCCTGGAATCGTATGTTAAGCATTTCAAATAATTGCCTCACCTTAGCATACCTGTCAGACTTATTCAGGTTGTCATTGCCACATACATACGTGTAAGTTGGACATTATGAATCTGAATCTATCACGGGAAAGAGCACCTGCAACAAGATTATTGTGGGAATCCGACTGTTTCCCAAGAAATATTCCGCCTCGGTACTTCAACATAACCACCTAGTAAAAGTATTGCAGTAAATGATCTAATTTCAGTTGCAGTCACATCATCCAATCTATTCTGCTTGGCAGCATATTGATTTGTGAATGTAACAACGAGGTTAATATCATCATCAAAAAACAAATAAAATATCTGTAATGGGCTTCGATTGTTAGGAACTAACTTTGTTGGGGCCATTCATTATTGCACTCTGTAGGATCACATTTCTCCCAGTGACACTTCTTCTTCCTCTTCATATCACTATTTTCATCCTGTCTGCATTCTCCTTCCTCTAGTCTAGCTTCAAGTATCTTCACTTTCAATAACCAGTTCTAATAAAATTCTGTTTCGGTTCTCAATTGGCTACCCGGTAAATTGTCTAAGTGTGCACTATTTTCATCTCCTGAATCTGCATCAGTTACATCGTCGCAAGCATTTGTGGGTGGAAGTGCTGTTAGTGAGATCTGATTGCTGGAATCCACGATTTCATCGCTTTAGTCGTCATTTTATTGCATTCTCAGAACTTCATCAAGAACGAAACCCCTGTATGAAAGACACAATCGTAAATTACATTTGATATACACCAGCTCCACTGTACTATATGTAGTACGGCATTATACAACATTGAATGCTGAGGATCATTGTTGATATTATACTAATTTTACACTATAATATACCACATTGCCCTCCTCTCAAGCTCCAGGCATAAAACTAGCATGTGTATATGAACAGTGCGAAAATTACACGGCCTTTCATACACAATGTGATAGCGATCTGCCATTTTTTGAAGCACGGGTATATTCACACCACTTTTCAGCCACAAATACAAGCTGATTGTTGACTGGAATTCAGCCTTCCAGCAAGGACTTACAGTGGGTACCAACTGCTGATCACATAATCACAATACACAGTACAGTTCAAAATAAAATTATGCATAGCGTCCTATATGTAGAACGTCAGTCGTATCTGGGTTTAATATGAAATGTATTCTTATTGTGACAAAATGTCAGCAGGTCCGGTTACTTTGCCATCATTTTGTCTTCTAAAATTTTACCATAAATAGAGTTTTCTTCACGCGTTACCACAGTCAAACTTTTTTTTTTTTTTTTTTTTTTTTTTTTTTTACTTCGCATAAGCTTGCTCAGTTCATTTACTGTCTTTCTTCACTTTCTTTGTCTTTCATGCCCTAGTTAGCACGTTACAATCACTCCGGATGCTCGGTGAATCCTCTTACAACGCACGCGACGACTCACCAACACATTCACAGCTGCGTCACTTTCACTGACACACCGATTGATGTCCGGAACTCAACTCTAAAACTCACTCCCTGTCCTCCTTATACCGGGTGGATGGGAAGTCATTAGATTAATTTTAACCAGTAGTAGATCTCGGTATTTGGAACTCATTTTGTATTTTACGCTTTTGTCTCTGACCATTTCCTACTGAAATATTTTAGTTTTGTCGAAAACAAGTTGGCAGCACTGCAGATTGTGTGGGTGGTCACTTTCCCTAGCCCAGTACATAAAAAAACTGGTTACGGTAAGTCTTGAAAGAAACTCATACCCTGCATTGTCCTTTGGTGTTTACTATGTGAGTGTAGGCCAATCACAAGAGTTAGGTCCCAAAACATTACGCGAAAGCGAAAGTGTCCGAGCTGTTTAAATTCACAAACTAGGCCAATTTCCTGATCAACCCCACCACAAAGTTGTCGACTTACCTCATGTCTGAGAGAGTAGGTCCGAGTATTCCTTCACGTATAATTATTAATCATTTCGTAACCCTATATAATGTCCCATAAGTACTACCGAGGCTGTGTCAGAAATAAGTTACTCTACGCATCTTACAAGTAACAGACTGTTATCTTCGTATACACTTGTGGAATTACGCATCCAATTTGGATAGAAAAAAAACTATTTTTTCGAAATCGGCTGATGAAAGAACAAAATACCATTCGACTTTTTGTTTATAATGCTTCTATGAACCACACAGAAGGAATGCAATGACTTCCCTTCCAGCCTGTATGCTGGGGCTGACGTCACATGAAGCCTTCTCGACTTCCACATATACACACAACGGAAATGACTCAGCTAGAAGTCTCGCGAACGTTCTCGGCACCCCTTATGTTTCTGCCGCCTGGATTAAGTCACGTATACACAGTAGTCCTGCGAGGTAGTCTCGGCCTTGAGCGCTTTTTCCCGCTCGCCGGCACGGCAGGTGATGTGAAGTAGTTTGGTCCCGTCCGTGTTTTGTTGAGCGCCGAGCATTATTAATGTCTTCTAAAAACTATTCTAGAATTGTACTAAAATACCACATGCTTTGGTATTTATATCAAAAGTAAACGGCATATTTTGAATTTTATGGAAATAACCTGTGAGTTCGTCTGTATTTGGAAGGAATTTTGTGTAATTGTGTATACCTAGTTAACCGCAAGAACTTATTAGAGCTTTAAGAGACACCTTTTATTTAGAATAACCCTTTCTTTTAAACTTTCAATTTATGTGCCGCCTTTAACATCTTTAACAAATGCAAAGTGTCATATTGAAACAATAGCTCAACAGGAATGATGATCACTCGCTTACACTGTTAATCTATAGGTTTGTATTAATTTGGTTGTTAATGTGGCGGCGGTGCACATCAAAGGGAGCTCGGGGCCGGGTGCCCCACGCCACTGTCGGCACGTGCAACAAGGTCAGGCTACCTCACGTGTTTTGAACACGTGCCGATCAGAGTGGCAGAACCAAAAGGGAGTTTCTAAATTCAATGAGAAGTGCCCGGCGGCCGGCATATCTGTAGAAGTTCGAGGAAAGACCGTGTTATGTCATCCCCGCTACATAAGGAGGCGAGGCGGCGGCGGGGTAGTCAGTTCAGCTTTTAGTTCTAGCGTATATGTGTGTGTCAGCTGCGTGTGACGTGAGAGAATCGACGTCTCGTGGAGGAAGATAGCGAAGCAGTTAATCAATTTTGAGCGATTGTATCGTCAGTCAGCTGTTTGAGAGACAGAGAAAGTGAAGAAACAGAAAGGAGTGAGTCAGGGTTACGAGAGGAAAACATTTGTAAGTTGTAAACTTACAAAGGACTGTAGACTGTGTTAACGCTAGTAAAAGAGTGTTTTTGTGGAAAAGCTTTAGAAGAAACTAAAGTCAGAAAAAATGACTAGACTGATCGTCGTTTTTGTTTCATTACATTAAATTAAACTCACACACATTCACACTCATTTATATTTCCAGTTCTTAGGAAGGATGGGGAGGATGGCTAAAGAAAATGTCCTATGATTCCAGCCGGGAATCGAATGTGAAATCTCTGAATTTGAAGGTTAGTACTCCACACTGTAGAGGCAGTCAATAAATTTGTTTAGCACTAGACATTTTCAAAATATCCATCGTTATCGGTTTCAGTTCTTTATTCATACTTTGTCATCACTCAGCTACTCTTGCAATATCATGAAGGGTTATGGATCAGATACAACGATTCGTTTTTAAATATTTTATTGCGGACTCCGTCTTACTTATCATCCATATGTCTAGAAATACATTGTATTGAAAGTGTTCCTCTGAAAGGTTGTCAAGTAATATAAAGTAAGGAAAACAATATGGTTTAATAAAAATAGTTTGTAGGAACTATATGATAATGTACAATAGGTAAAGAAAGTCATGTCAATAACCATCACATTTTGTCCTGTGGCCATACAAGATGTGAAATAGCCATCCACCACAGCAGTAGCTTTCATTTATTCATTTATTTAGTACTCAAGGCACTTTGTATAGACCCATTCGCCTTCTTACTTCCCAATACAAATCTGCTGCAGTGTTTATTTTGTCTCTAACCTTGCTTAAAGCACTGCACTTTTCCATATGGTCCCTGTGCATAACCGAGTGTCCTTCCCCATACAAGACACGTGGCATTATGTTAAGCCAATAGAGCCGAGTTTCGAGGCAACCGTGTCTTGTGGCAGCAACCGTATCTCTTCCAAGATAATCTGTTATGTGGTGTTTCTCTGTCAGGAAGTTTGGCCACTTTTTGTTGCAACTTTGTTGTGTGGAACTCTTCGAGCATGTCATTTTTGAATGAAGTTTTCATAGCTTTAACGTTCCGTTAACCTTGTAGATCTTAGCGGACGGTGAATATGTGAATTGGATAAAATGATACCCGAGTCAGTGAGCGAGTCAGTGAGTGAGCGAGTCAGTGAGTGAGTGAGTCAGTGTGTGAGCGAGTCAGTGTGTGAGCGAGTTACTGAGTGAGTGAGTAAGAGAGTGACAGAGTCAGTAAAGCAGTGACTGTGACAGTGAGTGACTGAGTGACTGGGTGACTAACTGAGTAAGTGACTGAGTGACTGACTGACTAGCTAACTGAGTGACTGACTGGCTGAGTGACTGAGTGACTGACTGAGTGACTGACTGAAAGACTGAGTGACTGACTGAGAGACTGAGTGACTGACTGAGAGAGTGAGTGAGTGAGTGAGTGAGTGACTGACTGAGTCACTGAGTGAGTGGCTGAGTGGCTGACTGACTGAGTGAGTGAGTGAGTGAGTGAGTGAGTGAGTGAGTGAATGAATGAGTTACTGAGTGACTGACTGAGTGACTGACTGACTGACTGAGTGACTGACTGACTGAGTGACTGACTGACTGAGTGACTGACTGACTGAGTGACTGACTGACTGAGTGACTGACTGACTGAGTGACTGACTGACTGAGTGACTGACCGAGTGACTGACCGAGTGACTGACCGAGTGACTGACCGAGTGACTGCCCGAGTGACTGCCCGAGTGACTGACCGAGTGACTGCCCGAGTGACTGACCGATTGACTGACCGATTGACTGACCGAGTGGCTGACCGAGTGGCTGACCGAGTGGCTGACCGAGTGGCTGACCGAGTGGCTGACCGAGTGACTGACCGAGTGACTGACTGACTGAGTGACTGACTGATTAACTGACGGACTGACTGAATGAATGAGTGACTGAATGAATGAGTGACTGACTGAGTTACTGAGTGACTGAGTGAGTGTCTGTATGAATGACTGAGTGAGTGACTGACTGAATGGAGTGACTGAGTGACTGACTGAGTGAGGGACTAACTGAGTGACTGAGTGACTGACTGACAGTGACTGAGTGGCTGGCTGACTGACTGAGTGGCTGACTGACGGACTGACTGAGTGGCTGACTGACGGACTGACTGAGTGGCTGACTGACTGACTGACGGACTGGCTCACGGACTGACTGACGGACTGACTGACGGACTGGCTGACGGACTGACTGACGGACTGACTGACGGACTGATGGACTGACTGACAGACGGACTGATGCACGGACTAACTGTGACTTTCTGACTGAGTGAGTAACTGACTGATATAGGAGTTTAAGAGCAAATGGGTCATTTTGGCCCAGAGTCATATCTTGAAATCGAAAACACGATACCCAAATTAGCCAGGAGTTCATGAAAGTTAGTTACCGAACATTGATCTTTAAAGGAAAGGGAAAACTTCCAGTGGAAAAAGAAAGCCGTTCCAGGAATCTCATACCACTGCGATCCGAACTTGAGAGACGTTGAATATAAATCGGACAGGCTAATTCTACACCAGAGAGGTGGGCCAGAACGTCTCTACCTTGCGAATTAATGGCCTTTAATATTATTATCAAAGTTCTTTGTATCTTTTGCCCTTTATTTAAATATGCAGCTATAGGAAAAGTGTCAGTCATACAAGAACTGGGAATTGTGATCACGTACATTATTTGGAACTAAATCATCAATAGAAAATTTATGAATTACATGGAAGAACTGTTCAATTATTAAAATATTTCACATAAGAACATTGTGACAACTATTGGAACTGGTAGTCGCTAATTGCTTCTGTAATTAAAGAAGTATTTTTGCATTTGGAAATGAAGAAGTAGCTTTTCATTGTATGCATATTTTCTGATACGGGTTGAAATCTTTGTAGGGTTGCATGTTCATAGCTCCTGTTACTTTAAAGCCCTAACGTGGTGGTCTTAAATGATTCGCTTGAAAGATTCAATGATCTGTCAGGACTAAGAAACTATCTCTCAAACGGCTAATCTACATGGTTAAGATTTCCGATTGACATGACATTCTATAACTTAAAGTGGCTGATGCATAAGGCACATCCAGTTATATTGGATACCCAGTTACTCTTAGAGGAAAGCGTAGTAGATTATAAAGTGACAAAATGAGATGTCCATAACTCTATAGAAATCGAATATAGCAGTGAACTTGTCTACACTGCATGTCCTCATTAGCTGAATCCTGGTTCACTGTCCCAAGCATCACATAAACTTCATTGACGCTTCATTGAAGCTTACTTCATCATCCTTTTTTAAATAAATTTATTTTCAGTTGTAATAACATTAGTGTTCTTTGATATGTATGGTGTTTCAAAATACCGTACCATCTAATTCAGTTTAGTTTAATAAATGGGGAGGATCATGACTTCCCTATGCACTGCGACCATTTCTGATCTACTGTGCTTCCCCACATTTAGTCTCCAAGAATACCAGAATCCTTGATAACAGATGTCAGTTCCCTGGGAGAGGCCACTGACAGTTCATGCTTAGACATGAACCAGTGGTTAAAATATTTATCCCTGAGTGCTGCCAAAGATTCACAGTCAGTTAACGAATGAAGCGCTAATTCATCTGCTTTATGAAATCTTCTGCAGGTTGGATCAACTAGTTGACCTACCTTATAGAGATGTCCTAACAGCTAGCAGTGTCCAGTTATTAGACCTACTGCCCGGCAGAGTATGATTCTATCCATTTTGAGCAGTTCTTTAGTCCTCCTTTAGATGATATTCTTCAAGATCATCTTTGAATGCTTGTGTCCTGATACAGACAACCAGTATACATTATGTTTCCCATCAGTCCATTGCCGGAACGCCCCTCTGACGTAGCCATAGGACAACCTAGACAGGGTCCACAAAGGGCCTGATGAATCGCCCTTTGGCCAAGTCATCTGCCCTCCCATTGCCATGGATTCCCATATATCCTGGCATCCACATCAGTCTAACTGAATAGTGTTCAGCCAGTTTCATAAGGGATTCCTGAAATTCGAGTAACAGTTTTCATCTAACCTTCTTAGCTTTGAGTGCCTTCAAGGCAGCTTGACTATCTGAAAGTATAGTGACGTGTCTGTTCAGATGTCTCTTACTAATACTTTCCCATACACTCGCCAGTATAGCATATACTTCAACTGGAAAGACAGTCACATGCCCCGTACCATCTAAATAACCTTTGAAGGACAAGTTCAATGACAGAACATTGCGTACGGATATCCGCATATTGAGATCTCAAAAATTTTATTATCCATTTTTTGGACTACTAGTTCAGGCAAGTAATTCCAACTCTTATGCGGATGACCCCTAGAAATTGTCAATCGTCCGATCTTCACGAATCTTTTCATTCACGTTATTAACCCAAGCTTCTGTGACCATTGGTGGTCGGACTGATCGCTGTTCATTATGGGCATTGTCCCGCCCGGTCTTAAACTCTCTCGCCCACTTACGCACTTAGATACCACTCATCCATTGGGATCCTGCACTTCACTGATGTGTCGATGAATGTCTGTTGCTGAAACGTTTCTTGCTGTCATAAACCGAATCACAGACCGTATTTCATACTCAGTGGGCCTATCGATTGTTTTAACACTTTACCCGACACTGTGAACAGCATAGTGTAACACTACCCATGCAAATGGCGTCGTTTTACGAGCAAGGCATTCTGGAAGTGGGTGCGCATGCGCGTTTCTATGTTAGCGGGAAATTCGATAAGCTACGACGGTTCGGACCTTACTTTCCGAATTACCCTGTTATGTTTCTATTGTCAAACAATGCTCACTAAGCAATTTTCAAACTGTAATCACACTAGGTACAGAAAGTGATTTTAGTAGAATGCAAGGGTATCATGATTATTTAAGGAGGCCTCCGTAGGTTCCCCTTCTTTCCCTGTATTTAGTCTTCTCCAATGACAGCAGTATTCTAGCTACTTTATGGAGATAGTTATAAGCAATGGGCATCAAAGGGAAGTATACATTATTTCTGACGGCTCACAAATTCGTTTCTTAACTGTTGCTTTATTGGCAGCACATCGAATACACCAGAAACCCGATGTAGCCAAATTGTAGGCTATGGCAAGCTGGGAGCACAGTTTGATGTACCTAATTAAATTTTAATGCCACTCGAGAAAGAAGTTTTATGGTACAGGTATTAGAAGAAAACCTTTCATTCGAAAGCACAAATTATAATATAACGTAATATACAAACATATCTAAAGCTATTTCGGTAGGAATTTTAACTCCAGTATAAATATGGGAGAATTTGTAGAGTGATTAAACGTTTCTATATTTTCCAATGTAATATTCGATTGTGTTTACTGTACAGCTTAACGTGTTTGTGATTCTAAGGACAAAGTTAAAGCTTTCTTATAACACAGAATCGTTTAGCAGAATAAATTCTGCTTATTTCAAGCAATATTTGCAACCTTTTCCATAATATACATTAAGAACTTGGAGATAAATTTAAAGAAAATTAAAAAGTGGGTTTTTTACGAGGCCAGGTGTATTTACCCTTCCCCCAGCTACCTTTGCTTGTCCTCATTAGCGTCACGCCTCTAGCCGTACATTGCAAACTGTCAGCAGTTCATTGGTCAGTAGTTATGCTTCACTCATTGTGAGACTCTGTAGGACGATAAGAAAGAGAGATCTTCCCAAACAGTGCATTTTACTAAATTCGTTTTATGTAGTTCTCTACAAATGGATTGTTGCTAAATCAACAATGACCTCACTTGTAAAGTCAGACCCTCAGATAGTGTTTAGCACTCGGCTAAAAGGCGCACCTCAACTACAACGCCGGTACTTCAACCTCTTATCCCATGGAAGATGCTGAAATAGTCTTCGCGTTAGGCAGGCACTGTATTTATATAATTCTGCTTGTCTTCAATAACTACAATGTCTGGGGATTTCTATCTCCTACGTTACTCCTAGAGATTACTCGTCCATAAAGCGCTGATGCTGTTCGGAAAAAAAGGGCACCAAACACCATATTTCAATAATTTTTCCCATAGTCAGCTCTGCTATTTGAAGAGTGGTTGAATCTTGTTGAAAACAGAAATGCATATCCGAAAATGAAAATGAAGTACAAGTTATATCACTGTAAATACCAGACGTTAATAAACTGTGGCCCACATTCAGCGTTGATGACAGTCTTCACTCTGGGAGACATGTTCTGAAGTAGCGAAAGACTTCCTGAGCTACGAAAGACCATTCCTGAAGGTCAAAATGAGGTTTCAATGCGAATAGCAGTACGTAGTGGCCTTCTGAAATATCTCGCAGATCTATGGGATTCATTCCGGACTCGGCACAGACCAGTCTAGTAGGACAAAATTGAACCCAAACCACTCGCAATGCGTTGAAGAATGGACGATTGCTCGATAGTAGATCCTGTCAAAGCTTAAAATCGCACCTGGTACAATGCAGGTGCAGAGATTCCTTGAACCGTGCATCGTGCCTACTCACTTAAACTCAGTTCAACGCGGGCACTGAAGAGCGAAGAAGCAAGTGTTGGTAGATTGGTTATCAGATACATACCTACAACTACCTAATAATGGAGTAGCCTGTTTTAAAGAAAGTAAACAATGCCTAAAGTGCATTTAAATTAGGTGAAACTTTTTTTTTTTTAAATCATGACAACAGAGCCAAACGCCTCGTCTGCGGCCCAATAATTACATGTGTAAGAAAATAATCTGTTGAAAGGCACTATAATTGAGTACACGCAAAACATATGATGAAATCATGGGTTCCTAGAGGACGAATTTAAATGGTAGCATCTTTATCTAAAAATGGGGTTTGTATATGCCAGTAATTTCAAGATCATTGAAACAAAAGACTGGATTTTTCACGAAGAACCAAATTAACCAGTTTAACACTCCGCGTTGCACGTAAACATTACGCACTGAGGGAGAAACAGCAGTGAAAGTAACGAAGGGAGGGACGGCAAAGCGAACGAGACAAGCTTAGGGAAAGAAAGATTGGATGTTTGCACCGATGTCAACTTTCGTAGTCCAATTTTGCACCTTGAACCGTGCAATACGCGGTGCATGCACCCTGGGAGGCCCTGCTTCATAATGTTGAAAGACACCATGGTAATGCCTGAAGTGCCTTCAACGTACTTAACGTATCAGCGTAAATTTGTGCCGTGACATTACCACATTAAGCAACAAGGGAGCCAAGCTTCTCCAGTAGAAACATAACCACCTCACAACACCACCACTCCTGTATTTCACACTTGGCACAATATAGGCTGGTAGATGTCGTATAGCGGGCATTCACTGCACCCACACGCTACCATCCGTTCACATTATTTACAGTGATCCATCACTCCACACAACGCTTTTCCATTATTCTACGGTCCAGTTTCGAGGTAAAGCAACATTTGACAATAAACTGTGTGATGTGTGGCTTATGAACAATTTATCGACCACTGGAAACAGTTTTATTCACCTGACAAGGAACCAATTTGGTGTAATCTTCATGAACTATGGAATTCCTAACTGAAGCTGGTTGTGGAAGATTGACATGGATGCCGCACGACCCCCTTCAAGTTTTACAATATCTGCATATCATGAGGTTCATAAGTAAGGAGGATTTTCAGAACACCAATAGCTGCGTGTTTTTAAACCTTCACTCTCGAAAAGAACCAATTTTCGAACCAAGTTTCGAACACAATTACATATCTCTCTCACACAGTTTCTCTCTGTAGAGTGACGCTTCGTTACTCTGTACCTCCAAAGAAAACCTAAATGTAGAATGATCTATGTACATGAAATTCTTTACCCACTAACGCTCATTAATCCTCTCACTTCTACCTATAATAAGCAACAGGTATTGTGATTCACCCAAAAATTCGATACCCAGTTTTAATATGAAATACAAGTATTAGGATCTCCTGAATCTAAAATATCTTTAACTTTTTCTATCATATGTCTAGTAGTCAGTATTTTATCCCACCCAGAAGTACCTTATTGGGATTTCACCAGAAATATGTTTCTAAGGCCTCTGATTCCAAAAGAGGATTGTTGATGAAAATGTCTATGTATGCGTGTGTGCGCGTGAGCTTGCGAGCCTGTATGTGCTAGGCGTATGGACGTGTGTAAACAACATCTTCAAACGGTGCGACCGAAGGTTTTCACAGAAAACCTTAGGAGTTCTTCTTTAAGCTCTAGCAGAATGGGTCACTTTTTCTTCTTTTAATTTATATGAGTCCCGTATAATAAGTATTTATTTTGTTAGTAGTATCCATTATTTATTATATTGTTACTAACCATTTTGAGTATTTGAAAACTATACCAGCCCAAATTACATTTTCTGGGTCATCTACCAAAGCAATGATTTGTCTAGTATACAAACAGTGTATCATTGTTGAATTTTAAATATTCTCTTAGTATAATTTTATCGTAATAACAAAATTCTAGAGAACTGATTAACAATAGCGTACGTAAGACAATCGTAATAGGCCAGCACTTCCTGTTGCACTCACGTGTTTTTTTTCAATTTCAGGTCAACGTGCACCGTTTATAAATGGGTGTTGCTAATGTAAGTGGTAATGTCAAATTACACATCTAGTTATAAAATAAAGTAGGTATAACGATGCTCCATTAGTACTGTCGCTAAATGCTGCTTACAGTATTAAGGTCAAAGAGGGCAACGCCTTTGTGATAAACTCGAGACAGTAGCTGCGTTTTCTCAACGGAACACCTTTGGCACACAGAAACTGTTGACTTTGCTCAGTTCCTTTTTACTATCCTCACTTTTCCGCTCAGTTTATTTGATTTTCTGTTTCCTTTTTTCCTTTGTATTTATGGTGTCAAGTCTTTCTAAAACAGTATTTTACTTCACATTTTCCTCGGTAGAGTAGGTACTCAGTTTTCCAAGAACCCATCTGCAAGAGTCAGTATCTTGAAGACATAATCCTCTACAGTTATAGATAAAGAAATCTTTCGTACTACGTTATTTTACTTTCTTTACCCAGTAAACTTTAGCTTTATTTCTCTCCTAAAAACTGATCTTGTAAGTTGTATTTTTACGGGAATAGTTTCATTACACATTTCATTGTGAGTACAGCTGGTAAAATAATATTTGGCCCCTTGTCAGAAATCATGCTCACTTCGTGTTTCCGAACTTAGTCGAAGACGCAGGCAGGCTCCTAAAACTGATCACATGAATCAATCTTCAACAATAGAAACGTTTCCTTATAAAACAAACGTTTACAACTTTCTCAATTAAAACCACAAGTGTTAAAAATGACAAGTTTACACATTAAACGTAATGTTGTCGTGGACTGTTTCTCCTGTAGGAAAACATATCGAAAACAACAAAATTAAACAATCATCTCCAAGTGTCCCAGCAGTTCTCGGCGTTAAAACATAGATCATAGATATCGGATTACGCAGATTCGAATGTCATACACAATTCCCAATTTGTAGTTTTAATGTTTTCGCTGTTTGCATGACTAGCAATGAAATAAAGAGTAAGTTTTTAAATAAAAGAGAGAGTTTAAATTAATATTACTGCTGCCTTATACAAAAGCTAAACCATGCATGAAATGTGTGAGGCTTGGTGACAATTTACCAATTGTAAGCAGCTAAACAGCAGTAACATTTCGATTAGAGTTATTTCCCTTTGTTAAGGCAAGATGAACACTATGACCCATAAAAACCAGCTAAAATATTGACCAAAACAAATGCTCAAATTTGTTTCTGATTGTCACAGCGATACGATTTTTTGCTAGTGTATGTAGATACCTTCTGCTTTTGTATCATTACAAAATATAGTTAATGCATTCAATAATTTCATAGCAAACACTTTTTTTATTTGCCATTAATTTAAAAATATTTAGTTTCATTAATTCATCTTTATTGGTTATCTATTTCACTGACTATAATGAAATGCACAACCACTTATTGTGCATAGAGTTGCAATATCTTTAAAATACCTTAATTTTGTGTGAGTTCAACTTGAATGAAATTTTTGTTTTAAATTTCAAGTTAAAAAAACCATGCGAAAACTACAGAACTCCATGAACATATTGCACTGTTATAATTAACATGTACCTGAAAATATATCCTGAAAATTTCAAAGCTCTGTCAGTTTCTTTAAATAAGTACACCAATGAAGAAGAAAATGTTTGTTATGAGGAAAACAAAAACAAAATGGTTCACATGCTCTAACCTGAAATTTTTACCCTTCCTATTTTCCCGAGGCATAACTCATCATCTTGAGCTCTTGCTGTTCCATTTTTTATGATTTCACATATGTACCTGATCTATTATAGTATTTAGCAAAAATCTGATGTGTTGCATTTACACAATTTTCTTTACTCTTGTAGAATTCATTCTTACAAACGCTTACTGCTCTACCTTGTTCATGTTAATCGAGGCAAATATTTGCAGAAATTACTTTATTGCTCCTCTTCTTAAAGTTATAAGGGGAATATTGGAATACAATATCCTTGAAGAGTACAGGTGGTTGCTATCACATGGCTTTGACAGTCCATTCTCTATTCATGGCCAAGAGATATACAAAGAATGACTTCCCATTTGAGAAAAGTGTAAGTATTGGAAAATTTAGACATACAGCAAGGAATATCTCCACACAGAATAGAATTTGTTTGACATAAATTTTGTTACTTCAAGGAGATGTACTTTTTGTGTGATAAGGTTTCGTCTATCTCTTACAATTAGGGCTCGGAAGATCATGCCCTAAAAACACTGAAATATACATGCAAATATGCTCTTAAAAACTTGAAACTATGCCAAGAAATATGCACTATTTAATTAAAACAATTGATGTCCCTTTGCAGTAGCACAGACAAGTTAGTATAAATAATAAATAAAGTTACCTTATTCCTTAGAGGTTGAAGCAGAAATGGTCCCGCTCCAAGCATTAAGTGCTAAATGAAGTAGCGGTGCTGGTTTCCTCCGGGTTCTCCGGTTTCCCCCGCCATCTCATTCATCTTCATTCCATGTATAATCAGTGTCATCCGTATGTAGTGAATGCGGGCGATAAACACTACATAAAGGTGACTGATTGTGACACGAGTTTGCTAATGTTTACACTGTTGCACTGAAAATATTCACGTGTTACGTATTTTATGCAATTTTAACATAAGAATACCTAAAAACAATTAATAAATTCGCTAAATGAGAAATTATAAGATAATGGAGATCACAGATGTATGAAGTAATATGGTTGATAAGCAGAGGTTACATTTATTTCAACACCTATAGAGGGAAATAAAATATGATGACAAACTATTGGAATTATGGGTTGTATTCCACAGGATATTTTGAAGAAGAAAAGAATGCTGAGTGTTTATTAATCCCATAAAAATTAAAAGATGTTTACGAAAAACAATATGGAAATCTTTGTGGATTTAGAAATGAAATATGTGTTAGTTTGCCAGAATGACAATTTCAAGTTTTCTCACAGGCGCATTAGAGTAATGTATGTGGTTGCAGTGACGACGTCATTGCTGTCTTGTTGCCATATAATTACGTCATTCATTTTCTGGCACTAGTGGGGGAAAGAGGGTAATTTTGCAGGATTTATGCTGCCAAAAGTAGTTTTAATGTTAGTTAGTTAGACTGTTAGTGACTGGTTTTCCAAACGCCTACATCATCCGAGGGCCGGCGTAGAGATGTTCAAGAGTAAACTGCATTTTCTTCTATCTTTGTACTCTTTTTGTCAATTAAGTGCACGTAGATTTTTCTGTTCACTTCTTTCAGGACTGACCACATTTTCCTAACCTTTTAACGAGGTTTAATACAGATTATTTGCGTGCAAAACCGAAAACTTTAGGAGATTTTGTTACAAAACGGTGCCGCACTTTTCCACAATTTCTACTTCTACAATAACGACAGACAAGACAGATCCTTTGTTGTAACCAAAACTTCCATGTGTTATATTAAGCCACAATAGTCAAATAAGACCTGCTTAAAAGATGGGTCATAGTAGAAGGTAGCTATTTACAGTCTATTCTCATTCTTTTCAGCCACCAGGTGGCGTAAGGGAGTGGAGGACAGGTCCGTGCAGCAAGTAGCACGTGGTGACGCACACAGTAAACATTGCAGGCGACGTTTATCGTTCAATCTATTATAAATGAACGATAAAAGAGGCTACTACAGTTGCTAAAACTTATAAAAGAAGCTTACAGTAAACACAAAGTGCACGCTATTGATGAATTAGCTGGTAAGCACTGCGATGTAGTTGTTTGACTGCTCCATTATCATTGTACTTTGAACACACAGAATAGTATGGTCAGAGCAGCCAACAGTATCTATGGAAGAAATTGTTACTGAAATTCCAGCCTTAGTTCAAAATGTTATAAAGAACAGTAACAACAAGAATGATAACATAACTTCACACATCTTGTTGAACCAGAAAACAAATTTCGTTCCTTTGATGGTATAATGGTAAACAGTCAGCCTCTAATAATATAATCAATCTATAAGACGATGATATATGCTCAGAGAATGGCCATTCATGTTACATTAATTCCTTGGTGTAACTAGTACAATAAAATATTCTGTAGATTTTACTATTTTATTTATTCCTCATGATTACTGTATATGTTCTCCAGCCTAGAGATACAGATTTCTTATTCACAAACACGTCGAAAGAATTTTCAGCCAAATAGATACGTTAACAAAGTTCGAGATCATGTTGCATAGCAAGGACGATATTTCAACTGCTCACGCCTGACACACGACCAATACGTGCTATGCCTGACGGAGAGGGAAGATCGGAGTAGCCTAACCCTTTCCCCGACCTTCAAGCCCTGGCCGAAAAGAATACGAATGGACTATATGTTGGTACTCATATGAGTGAGACTGCCTGTGTGGTCTGGTTAGTACGTTAACCTTCAAATCCAGAGGTCTGCGATTCGATTGCCGGCTGGAGGGTGGGAATTTTTCTTTAGCCAGGATTATTGCCCAACCTCCCTAGGGCCTAGAATTATGAATGAGAGTGTGAATATGTATGTGAATTTAAGGCATAATCAATAGTAACATCAGCTCAAAGATTAACACCACTGTAAGCGGCTTAACATCATTGCTGCTGAGAAATTACTCGAAAAGGTAAAACTCTGCTGATATTTAAGAGGTGGAATTAGGACTGAAAAATTCAATGCCATAGCCGCGATTTGATCCACGGATCTTCCGCTTATCGAGGGGTTGCTCTAGCCACTAAGCTACCATGGTCAACTGTCAGCATGACATTAAATTCCCCAACCGATTCGTACTTCCCCGGTTAGACAACGAGAATCAAGAGATTGGGAAATTTAATTGGGGAATTTAATGTATTACTGGCAAATTGGCCACAGAAGCTTAGTGATTAGACCAGCCATTCGATAAAACGGAAGATCCGTTGCTCAAATCCCGGCTATGGCATTGAATTTTTCAATCCTCATTCCACCTCTTAAAATATTGCCCACAAACGGCTTGTGTGTTTAAAAGCACCAGCAGTAAGTTTGTTGGCATAAATAATAATCTGCCAATATGATCTAAATATTAAAGCTAGTATACAAACGGAACAAACAAAAAAAAATTAATGAGGCGACTGAGCCGAAATTGTAGTGCTCAGCGAGAGCAGATGCATTTCCCCAGGGGTTACACTAGCACATCTACTTGCGGCACTGCCGTTTCGCTATTAGTGTTCAATAGTAACAGCAGACGCAAGCAAGCAATGCTCATTTAACCGGGTGTTGCAGTGCAGAGTGACAGCACCTTGCGTTTTACTAGTCAGTCAATGGCCCTTGCGTGAAATAAAACTGTTCATTTCATTTTAGGAAATAAATTTCATAGCTTTATCAATATTTTATTTTAACTTCCCTTATCACCTTCCAGTTTCAACCTATTCTCGACCTGGTCTAATTAACGCCTTTTCTGCGGATGAATACTGAATTAAGAATGAGATATTTAGTACTGCATTTCACTGCGATGACTGTGTTGTGTCAGTTATGAACCCAATTTTCCGATGCTTAAATCGCCCAGGTTGTGTTTTAATTATACTATACAGAACTAATTGCAAGCGTAAAAATGTTCCTTTAGCAGTATAACTCATTGCGCGAGTATAGTTGTAAATGAATATCCTAATATGCATATTCCAATATACCTGGAATGAATCTACATAGATAAAGACTGTTATAAGTTTAAATTTCGATAGAAAGTGTCTTTCTTTTGGTTTCTGAGGCTTATCACGCTATCAATTTACATTTGTATTATTTGATTTGCGGCAGTAATTTTTAGAAACGCGCATGTGCTAGTGTGTATGTGAATACAGTGGTGGAGAAACGTGACTGGGTGCATTTGAGAGTAGGATTTATTCCATCTGCATTTCAGCTTCAGCGGTGTTCACAGGAGATTTTCCTAAATGTTACAATGATAGCACAAACAATGCCTATGGTATTCTATATCTTTGTCCACCATATAAATAAGAGACGTCTTAAAACACAAATAGTTCCTATTTGATCCGTGATAATTTAACAAAGTCTGTCAGACCTTCCTTATTTATAGTAAGTGAAAGTTTCTCGGCGCATGCCCCCAGCAGAGGAACGATGAGGCTACTATGAATTTTGGATGGATCATCGTGGCTTTGGCAGGTAACAGATAGCAAAGGTGTATAAAGTAGCAACCTAAAATCGTCAAAGTACGAAGACTAATTTTCTTATATTTTCTTCGAGATAATATTAGAAATCACGTCATCCATTGCCAGGCACTTAGTACCGTGCTAACCCCTCGCCGGACACCCTTAAACTTTAATAAACTGTAAATGTACTTATTTTACAGTATAAAAGCTGATTTTTATATTTGTTTCTTGGGTGACTCTTAGATCTTTTCTTACTAGCCAGATAGTTTCAACAGTTCTAACACCTGGCCAGACAAACTCGCAGCGCGTAGGGGCTGAGTGAGTGTGTTGGGTTTAAGGGCCCGTCGATAACGAGCTCATTTGGTCCCATAGTGAGCTAGATCTTCTGCGATTTTTACTACGAATTCTTAGTTCAGTCAGTATGTGTTATTATGCGTAGGGTATACATTTTACTTCTTGTTTCTGCAGTTTGTAAAATATATCTGATCCAGCTTTAATTATCATCAAGAGAGACGTTTTAATTTGTGTTTGAGTTGAGTTTGTCTGGCCAGGTGTTAGAATTTTGAAACTCTTCTGTTATTAAAGAAGGATCTTCTAGTAGTCACCCAAGGAACCTATATAAAATTCAGCTTTTATACTATAACGTAAGCACAGTTTCAATTCACTGAAGTTTAAGGGTGCCTGATGACGAGTTACCATGGTACTAAGTGTCTGGCAATGAATGGTGTAATTTTTAATACTATCCCGAAGAAAATATAAGATAATTAGGCTTTATACTTTGATGACTTTAAGTTGCTATTTTATATACCTTTCACACCTATTGCCTACCAAAGCCACGGTGATAAAAGGCTCATAGTATCCCCCATCGTTCCTACCTGTGTTGGGGACGTGCGCTGAGCAACTTTCAGCTTGTATAAAATAAGGAAGGTCTGGCAGACACGGGCTCTTGCTCTGTAAGCGAATGTCTCTAGAATAGAGACGTATGTCTGATCTGGCTGATCCGTGCTCAGAGATTGTGGCTTGACACAAGAGGACCAATCAAAACTACGCTGTCGAACACGACCTAAGAACTCGACCCATATAACTCAGCCATCGAATATTCATAAAAATATGAGTAATTCGTGAAGTAAGGTGCGATATTTTATACACATAAAACCATCATAGATTGTTGCAAAACGTTACTTTATTGAATGTTTTACATCTTTCAATGTTTTTCTACACAGTTGCCATATTTGTTTAAACCCTTGTTATAAGCTTCTTCAAGTTTTGCATGCCGACGTCATGGAAATTTGTCGGCTATGTAGATAACGAGTCGTTGGATAATCAGTGAATAACCACTGGATAACCATTGGAAATTGTCAATCGCCGATCTTGATGGATATTTTTATCCACGGTACTGATCAAATCTTTTGTGATCATTGATGGCCAGGCTGATCGAGATTCATTATGGACAATTTCCCGTCCAGCTTTGAAAGCTCTCAAGCACTTAAGCACTTTGACGTCACTCATCGCTGATCTGTCGATAAAATTCCGCTGCTAAAACGTTCTTTGCTGTCAAAAACCGAATCACAGAACGAATTTCACAATCAGCAGATCCATAGATTTTTTTAAACATTTTAAACCCACACTGAACAACACACTGTAATACTGCCAATGCAAAGTCGCTGCACATGCACGTTTCAATGTTCGTGCGAAATTCGATGAGCTTACTTTAGGAACTGCCCCCCCTAGAAGTATGTCATCATTTAAATTTCGTGCTTTATTAATTCGACGTGTAGACAACACTTAAAACGCAGCTGAGAGATAAAATGTGTGCTTTACGTACGGCAAGTCCGGTTTTCAATTCTCTGCAATTGTCTATTTGTTTCACTCTTTATATTTTTCTTCTTTACACTCCAACAGTATGCACAGTAAGCTTACCTCAAACTTAAGAATACTTTAATAAATGCAAAATGATATACAAGTTGTGAATTAGTTGTACCTTGCAGTTCTATATCAGAGCCGCAACAAAGCCCGACAATTCATTTTTTTTTTTTTTTTTTTTTTTTTTTTTTTTATTGTTCTTTAGTTTATGTTTACTCCTTATATATTTGTACTTTGTTCTCTATATTGGCAAAAAGAGATCACATATCTGTTAACCTGCGTCTGTATTCTCACCATACAGTGGAACATTCATTGCATTTCCAGCTGTGGTAGAGGACATTGGGCTCCATGCTTATTTCACAGGGGAGGCAGCATTTGTAGCTATTACAATCCACTGCGAGAAGGACGAAATTTCATCAAGAAAGGGAACAAACTGCTTCAACAATGGTTACGGATTCTTCTCGTCCCTTCAGAGGGTAAAGAAATTTTTTTCTTGGCGGCAGTGGAAAGAAATGCTTTCCAATCCACCACTAAACAAGGGCTTTGTTTCATTTCCTGGTGGTGCACAAACAAATAACAAGGAATATCTCGGAACCGGTTCACTCCACAACAAAACCAAGTTGACAAACTGTGTGTTTTAACAAGATCTACACTTCTTGTGCGGTAAGATGTCTACCTCTCACTTTATCAGTTAGGCACAAGCTCTCTAGAATGCAGGAGACTTCAGATTTCATTTGTCAGAAAAATCTCTCACACATGTGGTATTTTAATCAAAAACGTTAAGAGCCATTTTCGAGAAAATGAAAATTTGTAAAAAAATTTCTATGTACATACACACACACACACACACACACACACACAACACAACACAACACAACACAACACAACACAACACAACACAAACACACCTTTTCCTAAAAAGCTTGCTTTTTGTTTTGTTTTTATTCGGGAAGTCCGGTGAAATCTCGGTATGGAATTCTGAGTGAAATACAATACTTCTGCTTACTCTATGTACTTATAGTAGAGAGAGTAAAAGTGGACACTATACCGAATGTTTAAGCCTGGATGTTATTACTTATTAGTTTTATGGTCATTAATACTGGAAATGAATATTTTATATAAATTTATATAATTGGCTACCCACATTCACTTAGAAGAAGAATCACTTGAAGAGCTTTGCATCTTTCCTCAAGTTTTGAGGAAAATAAAATTAAAACAAAATGAGAATGCAGGAAGTGAATCTTGAACATCATCCTAAATTCTAGTAACTTTGAGAGAGATTCTTCGTTAATTCACTATTTTATTTCTCCGTGTTGCCTTTACACTAACTCTGACTTTAAATGATTGGTATACTTCAGGTTCATTTGTAGTTAGTAATTCTAAAAATCTTTGAAATCTGATCTTCAGGAATGTCCCTTTTAGTTTTCTATCACTTCAGCCAGCGAATATTATTTTACAGATACTTGAAGGTGTCACCTGTTTTGTCCATATGTTACATAAAGTTTTTCATCAACCCAAATTTGTTGTGTGAAGGGGAATAGCTCTAATTTGTGGATTAATTGAAGGTTTAAGTTTTACCTCTTTTTGACCGTCCCTTGGTTATGTAGTGTTAAGACAGAGGAAACAAGGATATTTGGTGAACCCTGGCAGTCCTAATAGAATGCTATTTTTAAGATACAAACACTGTCAATTGTGGTGGTTCTCGTATTTAATAGCTTCAAGGATGTGAAAAATGTTTTCGTACGTTTATTTTATTGCTCGTGCATAGTGTGCTACAGTTGCAAAGAAAGTTAAACCTTGTCAATTTTGTAACAAAAAGCCACTTTAAGCTTCTTTTGGAAGTCTGCTATAAATGTGTGCCGGTCTTCAACATTATATGAAATATTGCATAAACTACAGGATCTGTAACTTTAACATAAGGTAACAAGACTTATTTATATTTCTAAACCTTGAAGCGCTAGTATTTTTATGCAATATCTTCCACTCTTAAGGGATGATCTTAGAAGCTCAGTCAAGTGTTAAGTAAAATTCACCTAACAGATCGTCGCCACCAACCCCTTTTATTACACGGGGTTCTTTCTCATCTCATAGAATTTAGGTGTAATCTACTTGATGAGGTTTGCATATCATCAAATGATATTTGTCGGGTTCCAGCTCTTCTTTGCATGTAGAAGGTAGAAAAGGAACAGTCCTGATAGTCCTTGGGAGACTCGCATACCACATTACACCCTTACTTTTTTGAGAAAGATTCAGTTATATCGGTTAAACAAAGTCTTTTTTTTTCACGCCATATAACTTTTACACCGAAAGGTAAGTGATTTTTCTTGATTATATCTTGTACAAGCTATAGCAGGTATTTAAAAGGAGGTTCTGATAGTAAACTAGAATATAAAAATGTAACATGGCTCATATCTCATCATGTATTTGTTTTTGGACATATGTTGAAAGGAACATTCACTGAATGTTTGCCAAATTCCAACTCCTACTGCAATAGCAGACACTTTTTAAGTAGCCTCTATAAGGTACCCAGGCATGATCCCGCCCCCCAAGATCGCAATTAAAATAAAACTTATACGCTATATTGAGAATTTGGAAATTTGCTGCCAGAGCAGAACTCTTCGCACAAACAGCAAAAACATGTAGTTTTTACAACTACGCGTTTCTTTCTTCATTATCTCCCGTAGAACAACTCAATTCCTTCGGGGGAACCTGTAACCCCTAGAAGGCGCGTCCCCAGGTGGCGGATAGGGGAAAGCCCTCACCAGTCTTAGGCTTGCAGGTAGGTGGGAAATAAAATACCACCCGGGGACCAAACAGGTGGGGTGGACGGGACTCCTTAGCTGTAGAGAAAGCAACCCGTCTAGGAGAGAGAACTCTTGATAAAAAACTCTGATCCCCCAGGTTGGGGGTTATACGCTGGGCTGGAAACCCGCCATGTAAAAATAAAATTTCTCATCAGTCTCGCAGAAATAAGCCGGACGGACAGAAAATACGACATAGGCTAAAAGACAAGGACAAACGATTAGGAAGAAAAGACATATTAAGAATTGGGACCTGGAATGTCAGATGATTAGGAAATAAAGAAATGGAGCTAGTAAGAGAGCTAGAACACAGAAATATTGATATCGCAATCACTACAGAAACCCCCCCCCCCCCAAAATGGATTGATAAAAAATGGAGAAGCAAAATACTGGGTTATCAGTCATAGAATAGTAAATGTAAGACTCAAAACAGAAAGAGGAAAGCTGTCAATAATAGGAGTTTATGCTCCTGAAGAAGGTAAATCTGAGGAAACTCACCAATTTTACAATACACTACAGAAAACATTAGATAAATATAACAAATCTGATTATGTGGTACTAGCATGAGACCTAAATGCGAGAGTAGGCAACTCCCCTATCTCAAATGTGTGCGGACTCTATGGAGAAGAGGTTGTTAATGAGAATGGTAAAATACTGAGAGACTTTGCAACGTTTAACGAGTTAAAATTAACCAATACATTCTATAAGAAAAAAGATATACATAAATATACATGGGCTGCCAGAGGATCAAGATCATTAATTGATTACATTATAGTAAATGATAAATTAAAAAATTTAATCAAAGATACAACTGTTAATAGAGGAGCGGAACTATATACGGATCACTATTTGGTAACGACAGACATTTACATATTGGAGAAATGGAAAAATGGAAGAATAAAGAAAAGTTGTAAAAAATATAGTAAAGAAATGTTTAAAATAGACTTACTGCAAGATAATAGCATAAGAGATCTGTTCCAATATCGAATGACACAATATTTGATGGAGGTTAAAACAGAAGAAGATTTAGAAACCGAATACCAAAATATAAAAGCTATAATATTAAAAACGGCTAAGGAAGTTTTAGGTACAAGGAAAAATAAACGGAAAAAAGGAATAAAGTATTGGAATGAAGAAATATAAATGGTAATAAAAGAGAAAAAAGCAGCATACTTAAAATATTTACAAACACCCAGTCAAGAAAATAAACAGAACTATAAATTGAAGAGAAATACTGCCAAAACTAAAATAAGAGAAAACAATCAGGAATCATGGAACAGATTTATAGCAACAATAGAATATGACCTCTATTGGAGACAAAGTATAGCTTGGAAAATAATGAAGCATTTAACAGAAAGGGATATAGCGAAACTTTCGTGCATCTCACAAGAAGAATGGATAAAATATTATACCAAATTGCTATATGATAAAAATATAGCAAACATATTAGATGAAGAGTATGAAGAAAGGCCAGTAGATATGATAACATTTGAAGAAATGCAGGAGGCCATAAAAATATGAAAAATAGAAAGTCGCCAGGTATAGATAATATCCCCATAGAAGTATATAAATATGGAGGATTAATATTACAATTCCGCATACTACATCTACTAAACATATGTTGGAGAATAAAGAAGATTCCAAAAAAATGGGAAATAGCTAAAGTTGTATCTATCTTTAAAAAAGGGCAAAGGAATGAATGCAAAAGTTATAGAGGTATACACCTTTTAAATACAATATATAAAATATATACTCGAATAATAACAACTAGGGTGAAAATAATAGCTGAAACACATATTAGTGAAGAACAACATGGATTCAGAACAGGTAGAGCATGCATAGATAATATCTTTACAATAAAACAAATATTAGAAAAATGAAGAGAATTTAATCTTGAAACCGATCTAGCATTTATAGATTTAGAAAAAGCGTTTGACAAAGTTAACCGGTTATTGTTATGGGATATAATATGTAAAAAGAGATACCCACTACACTTAGTTAAAATTATTCAAAGCCTATACAGAAATAGGAAATTGGTAATGGAAATGGAAGGAGAAATAACAAATGAATTTGAAATAAACAAAGGATTGAAACAAGGATGTAGTCTATCTCCAATTCTTTTTAATATAGATGAAATTATAATAGAATGGAAAAAAGTAGTGCATGAGGGGATTAGGATAGGACAAGGAAGAGTAATAAACGCCCTTCTATTTGCTGACGATCAAGTTTTAATCTTTGACAAGGCAGATAGACTACAGAAAGGAGTATATCAACTAAACCAAATTTGTAAGAAATATGATATGGCAATCTCAAAGACAAAAACAAAAGTAATGGCACTCCAGGGAAAATACCCAATAAGGACCAAAATTGTAGTAGAGGAAACTATAATAGAACAAGTATCACACTTTCAATACCTTGGCTGTGATATAACCTATGAAGCGGAAAATCAAGATATAAGGAATAAAATACAAAAATTTCAAGCAGTTTGCGGAACAATTAAGAGAATCCTCAGGAATAAAGCAAGGAAAGAAACCCAAATAAGATTTTACAAAGTGATGGCAATCCCAATATTAAACTACGGGAGTGAGGCAGGATAATAAGGGAAAAGGAGAAGAGTAAAATACAAGCTGCTGAAATGAGATTATTACGATCAATCAAAGGATGCACAAGAGAAGATCACATTAGGAATGAAATTATTAAAGAAGAATTGGAAGTACAACCGCTACTAGAAGCAAATGGGTCGAACAGCTTAATCGCATGCCAAGAGAAAGAATACCGAAACAAGCCTTCAATTATAGACCAAGAGGACTAAGATCAATAGGACGCCCCCTAAAGAGATGGCTCCAGGAAATGAGAGACCGGAACAGGCTTAAGCCTAACCCGTGAAGGAAGAAGAAGAACTCAATTCTATCCGCCTTATTCAAACAAAGAAAAATACAGGTTGAAAGTATTATTTAAACTACCAGTCATTTTCTTAATTTTTCGACACGTCTACAGCATAAATCTTACGTCAAGTGAAGATACTCTTGCTATAATGGATGGAAACTGAAGAAGCTTGGGGTACACATGGTTATTTATATCATACACATACATTATTGTGATTAACAATTTTAGTTTCTTGTCATTTTGAGCATTCCCTTTTTGTCCACAAGTAATAAACAGTTATTTTGTAATCTAACTTAAATTGAAATTTCTATTCACCTTTAAACATTAGTAGCTATGTATATGTGAATGTGAGCTTTATTCATGAGCAATTAATTTTCCTATTTATTAAATACCGAGTATAACACAGCAGGGTATATAAACTAAAGATCATGTGTCTGTTATATGGAAACAGCAAAGAACTTGTTTTTAAAGTCTACAACGGAAGCATAGGACATTTCTGCAATATCCTTTGCCTCAGTTTTCCTAAGCTAAAAATATAGGATTTCTACAGGATAAAAACGATTCAAGAGTAAAACTGCAGTAAAACCAAATATTTACATTCTCCAAGTTGCGAAACCACATAATTTCCCTGGAGGGGTATAAGGGAATTTGAACAAGGTTTGTGTTTTAAGGTGGTTTTCCTATTTTCTGATCTGGTTGTGACGCTGCCCTGAGAACTTCTCCAGGCGGTGGTTATCTACTATCATGACACAGAGCAACTCGTGCACATCTGCTTTCTGTATGCACAGAGAAATAAGTAAATTGAAAAGGGTCGGTCATGCGCTATGTGGTCACTATTGCACGTCTTTTGATGCCGACATGGTGTCGTCATAAAGTATACAAAACTCTGCAGACACTGCTGTTAAACAAGGTTAGTGGCAAGGCGTAATGTGTTCATATCCTAAGGTTTACTACATTGTATATGTTTACGCTAGAGTATAATAAGAGTGCGATACAGTACGCTATAACGCGATAATTATTTATCCACTATTACTTCAGCATGGAAAGGTATACAGTGCGAAGCGCGCTCATTGTTGTTCATTTTCTCATAAATCGCAATCACCCACGATCGGCTACATCTAAATATGTGCTCTACCAAAACTACAGTTCGGTAGTATTAGTACAGTACATAAATGATGTAAATGGTAGGAATCAATGTAGTAGTGGTAGGGAAACATAATACAAAATACAACGAATTAAGACATTTAATAAAAATGTTCAAGCATAACAATCACCAAAAACTGTGATCAGGCTCTGATCACTGTGGTCAAAATAATATTATTCGTGATATCAGAGTCTTCGATCTGCACTTTAGGAGCTTCCAATTGCTAAGCGGTTCGGTAGGTTAAGTGGTCCTCCTTTGTATACACCAGGGGAAGACCGGTATCGCTCACATGCTCACATGCTCCCACGGAAAGCCAGTTGAACGTCGGACGCCACAGCGGGCAAGAGGAAATGGCATTCGGGACATCGTAACCTTAATGCTGACTATTTCAATTACGGAATGGTCACAGATTATAATTACATTTCGGCTTTATGCCATATATAAATTCTAGTTTATGTGAGCAGTCATGTTTTGACGCCAATAGAACAGAAATTATAACTACTTTGCCTGAGCAAGAGGAGAGCTATACAGAACAATTAGGTGGACATTTTCCGACATTCGTCGTTACGCTTTTCTTTAACTAGTTTGTCAATGTTAGGGCGTAATGTACGGCACATTTGCAACCGAAGACTGCATGTTAGATTGTGATCTGACAATATGCTTCGGGATTTTGACTTAGAAAGGTTCATAACAGAAAAGAATTGTTCGCAAACATACGTAGAACCAAACATACATAATATCCGTGCAACAAGGGCATACAACCTCAGAAATCTAGTTTGAGGAACATTCTTATAAAAATCAACCAAGTCTCCCGTGTGTTTATACTTGTACTTCAGAAAATTGTCGCACTGTATATTTATCAATTCAATTCGTTACCTGCTAGAAACATTGTTAACATCCAATGAATACGGGGTCGCAAAGACCTAAACGTAGTTGACAATGTTTCTACCTCTTGAAGTCTGGTCTCAAGCTGGTACGAAACACGGGGAACTGAACACAAACACAAAACCGCTACACACAACACTACACAACATCAATAGAAATATAAAATAAAAGCAAAATTCCCACTAACGCCGTTAAGATACCTTAAACAACAAATAAACACCCTCAGAGTAGGCTGAAGAGGGTTCTCCCTAAACAGCCCTGGCAAGTTATAAACATGCGCAAATAACATGTTTCATATTCATTCAGTTTCGTGCAAGTAGTGCAAGTAGGCAGCATAGCATTACACCGCTCTCGTGTCACACGAACATACAAGCTGGCTCTTAGTTTAAATACGTCACACCGCCCGAAGTTGTCTTCCCCTGGTATATACCCTCTCTCAGTTCCGAGAAGGCTAAAGTTCAACAATTTCAGTTTTAGAGGAAATTAGTAGAACATTATCACATAACATAAATAAAAATATCTTCTATCTTCTTCGTGTTAGTTGAGATAAACATTTGCAGAAATTACCTTATTGCTCGTCTTCTTGCATGTGCAACGGGAATATGGCAATACAGTAGACTGAGTGATAGTGAAATCTTTAAAAGATTTCAAAGTTCGTTCTCTTTGCAAGTTAACATATAAAAAATTTTATGTGTTGCACTCACATGACTTTCTCTACTCTTGTACTAACAATTATTACAAACTTTCAATCCTATATCATCTTCGTGTTACTTAAGATAAACATTTGTAAAATTATCTTATTGCTTATTTCCCTGTAGATGCAAGGGGAATATTGCGATAGTCAAATCTTCTAAAGCTTTGAGATTCTGTTCTCTTTGCAACTTAACATATAAAAAATAGACAACGATGTTCGATTTCACGAAAGTTTTAAGTTTTCCAAAACTCACACACATAACAAGGAATATCTCCGAATTGGTTTACCCTAAAAGAAAATTTATTCAGACATAAATTTTGTGTTTTAGCAAGATCTACATTTTTGTATGGTATTATTTGGTCTATCTCTAACGGTTTAACAGATATGCAAAAGTCGTCCAGAATAAATACGACTACAGGAGCTACTGTCAGAAAATTCAAAATATACATTTCATTTGTCATAAAAATATTTCAAACATGTGACATTTTAATCAATATTGTTAAGAGCCATTTTCAAGAAAATCAAAATTTACGAAAAATGTTCCATGTAAAGGAGGGTTTAGAGTGGGGCTATTTTCTTCAAAATCTTGGTGTCGCATCCTTGAAAGACATTAAACTTAAATACTAAATTAGGTTTTTAACTGACTTTTCGTTTTTGAGTTATGCTGTCCACAGACTGACAGATGCACAGATACACAGACACAACACGAAACACACACACACACACACACACACACACACACACACACACACACACACACACACACACACACACACACACACACACACACACACACACACACACACACACACACACACACACACACACACACACACACACACACACACACACACACACACACACACACACACACACACACACACACACACACACACACACACACACACACACACACACACACACACACACACACACACACACACACACACACACACACACACACACACACACACACACACACACACACACACACACACACACACACACACACACACACACACACACACACACACACACACACACACACACACACACACACACACACACACACACACACACACACACACACACACACACACACACACACACACACACACACACACACACACACACACACACACACACACACACACACACACACACACACACACACACACACACACACACACACACACACACACACACACACACACACACACACACACACACACACACACACACACACACACACACACACACACACACACACACACACACACACACACACACACACACACACACACACACACACACACACACACACACACACACACACACACACACACACACACACACACACACACACACACACACACACACACACACACACACACACACACACACACACACACACACACACACACACACACACACACACACACACACACACACACACACACACACACACACACACACACACACACACACACACACACACACACACACACACACACACACACACACACACACACATGCGCGAGCGGACCTTTTTCTAAAAATGCTCTTTTGGGGGGTTTATGATGTCCCAAAACGTATATTTCCGGATAAATCTCGACATCGAATTTTTGGGTAGAATACAATATTTCCCCTGCTTACCAGAAGAGAAAGTAAAACTGAACAATGATGTTCCATTTCACTAAAGTTGGAAGTTGTGCGAAACTCGCACTCATAACAAGGAATACATCCGAAGTCGCTCACCTTACAGGAACATTTATTCAGACATAAATTGTGTATTTTAGCAAGATCTACATTTTTTGTATAGTACGATTTCGTCTATCTCTAGCGGTTTACAAGTTATGCAAAAGTCATCCCAAGTAAATAAGACTTTGTGGGCTATAGCCAGAAAATTCAAGATATACATTTAATTTGCCATATTAATATTTCAAACATATGACATGTTAATCAAAATCGTTATAACCATTTTCAAGAAAATCAAAATTTTCCAAAAATATTCCATGAATAGGGTAGCTTAAGATAGGGCTATTTTCTTCAAAGTCTTCGTTTCGCATCCTTGAAAGACATTAAACTTTGGTTTTTAATCTACTTTTCGCTTTTGAGTTATGCTGTCCACAGACGGACAGACGGACGCGGACGCAGACGGATGCACACACACACACACACACACACACACACACACACACACACACACACACACACACACACAAACACACACGGACCTTTTTCTAAAAATGCTTTTTTTGGATTCAGGGGGTCTCAAGACAAATATTTCTGGTGAAACTACGACATCGAATTTTTGGGTGAAATACAAGAACTTCCTCTACATACCAGTAGAGAAAGTAAAAATGAATAGCGATGTTCCATTTTACAGAAATGTTCTCCAAAACTTGCACAAATAACGAGGAATATTCCGAAATGCTTTATTCTCAAAAAAAATTATTTAGACATAAGCTGTGTGTTTTAGCAAGATCTACAATTTTTTTTTTTTTTTTTTTTTTTTTTTTTTTTTTTTTGTGTGTTCCACTCTACAAATGAACAAGTCTTACTTCTCAGTCAAGAACTCAAAGACTCCTTCAATAGAAAAGAAGATAATTTATCAGTTTTTATTGATTTTCAAAGTGCATATGATTCTATATGCAGAACAAAACTACTAAAGAAAGTAAAAAAATAGGGATACAAGGTCCAATGTTTTCATGGCTATGTCATTTCCTAACACAACGCTTTATTGCAACCAGATATGGAAGAAATATATCTAAATATAAACAAGTACACCGTGGCTTGCCACAAGGTGCAGTGCTCAGCACTACACTTTTTAATATATTTATTAATGATCTACCACAAGAAACACAAGAATCAGGCGTGAAGTGTGCACTATTTGCTGATGACTTGGTAATGTGGACTTCAAAACAAAAAAGGCAAAAGTACAGAACTGGAAAAAACCATGCAACAATCCTTAACCAACTTACAGAGGTGGACCAAAGAAAATTTAATGACTGTTAATACAACAAAATCACTGAGTGGTAATGAGAAAGCTGATTTTCTTGCAAAAAAGGGTACCAGCGCTGTACAAAAATCTATAGTTAATTTACCATTTTATGCAGCTAAACGATTAGTCAACTCTGAATTCAAAAAAATTATTGCAAAGTATTACTATGAAAAATCAAAGAATAAAAGATGGGAACCACCAAACATTCAAACAGTGATTCCTGAGTATCCTCGAAAAACAGCAGTTCCAAACTTAAGGTTGATTACAGGACATGATTGTCTGGCAAAACATTTAAACAGAATTGGGATATATTCTTCACCACTCTGTCCTCTATGTGATCTGCAAGAGGAAATGGATCGAGACCACCTTCAAATATGTCCGTCCACTTCTAGTGCCCCATCCATCAGTGAAAAATATTGGAGAGCAAGAGGATTAATGACTTCATTGTCAGAAATCAAGCATTAGCTAACAACAACACATTTTTTGTGTACTAGGATTTGGTCTATCTCTTACGGTTTACCAGTTATGCAAAAGTCATCCGGAGTAAATTGGACCTCATGGGCTATAGCTAAAAAATTCAAGATATACATTTCATTTGTTATAAAGCTATCTCAAACATATGACATTTTAATAAAAATCGTTAGAGCCATTTTCAAGAAAATCAAAATTTACGAAAAAGTTTCCTTGTAAAGGGTGGAGCAATTTCTTCAAAATCTTCCTGTCACCTGAAAGACATTAAACTTAAATAGCATATTTGGTTTTAAACCGACCTTTCATGTTTGAGTTATGCTGTTCACAGACTGAAAGACACACAGACACAGACACACACACACACACACACACACACACACACACACACACACACACACACACACGCACACACGCACACGCACAGAGAGAGAGAGAGAGAGACAGACAGGCATGCATGCATACATACATACAGACATAGAGACATACAGACAGACAGATGTACACACATGGACCTTTTTTAAAACAAGCTTTTTGGGGGGGATTCAGCGGGGACCCAAAACATATTTCCGGCGAAATTTTGACATCCTGTTACTCTTTTGCACCGTCATGTCAAAGAAGCAAGTTATCCTAAGATAAATAGGAGATGAACCAAAAATATTTAGCACCATTACACTCTGCTGGCATGATACGCTTGTCTTTTACTCGTACTACGATTTATTGTTGTAAGTGAATTACAGCAAGACTAAATAGCTATACAAGCTTGTTAAAGTCACGCAATCTGGTTTGTTAATTACGCTAATAAAACACGGATTTGAGGAAGGGTGGAAGAGTTGTTTTGTGCTTTTTATAACTTCAACGGTAACTTTTTGGCGGCGATTAAATCCTGCACTCCGAGATAATGGGCTGTAATAGACAGTAAACAGAACAATAATAAAGGTATTTGATAACACTTGCAAATATTAATGATTTTAGATACGTTTAATACTGTGGCCAATTTTATCGATGGTTGCATTCTACTTTCATTCTTCACTGTGCTTTATATTCTCACATATTACTCTTCAGTTCCCAACATTCCCTGGTCTTCTTAATATGTATTTTTTATACATTTTTCCCAAGACCAAATGGAGGCAGGTTTATTATTTGCTAGGGCCATCTATGTGAGAACATGCGAAATGTGACCACAATGCTGTTCTGGTCGAGTTTCTAGATTTGAGATGTCCTGGAATTTCATATTTCTTTAATTGCCGCATTTCGTACTCTTTCATTTAGGAAATTCATAGATTCTTTTGTATTTTAGTCCATGTACTAGGATTTTTCAACTGTTTATTAAACAGTCTTAAGTTCCAGTCTTGTATCTTCATTTCAAAATGCTCCGTTGAACTGTCTTCTTTCCGCTCCACTCTGAGATATTTTGTCTTTATTTCAATTTGTGATATACCTAAAGTAATTAGTCCGTACTTAACTTCATATCTCCTTCTGCTCCCTCGTCTACTAAATCCTCTCCCCCAGGGGGAGGCTTCTCTCTCTACTCCTCTTAATGGTGAGTGCTGTCTAAGGTGTCTAAGTTTCTGAAAACAAGTTTACTCGAGATGAAATGTCATGGCACTGTGGAAACGCTGAAGATTTTCCAGCGATCCATACCTGGCGTAAAACAATAGTTTCAGAGGTAGAAGCCTTCAAAAACCACCCAGAGAATAAAAGCAATAACAGAATACATACTCGTGGACAAAAGGATTCACTCATCTGGACATACATTTAATGTTTGGATAGCTTCCACAAAAAATAATCTTTTCAGCAACTCTTTCCTTCATTTCATTGCTTTTCTGGTATCTTTATTGCAGCGGTTTGGAATAAACAGCATCAGGCAAAAAAAGAAAAAAAATATTGCAATTTCAGATATGAATAGAGTTCAGAGTGTTATCTGCTCCAATTTACACCGCTGTTCCACACAACATTCCTCTAGCTAATCCATAATTCACATACGCATTATCATTTCTCATTCAACTTTGTACGCGAGATGAAAATGGACTATAAGCGCAGCGCTGTGTTTTGAGTGAGGCACTCCAGTGTCACGTGTGTGTGTGTTAATTCACATGAATGGGCTTACCTGTCAAATCAGTTACTCGAAAGGCAAAATCGGATAGCTTACTGTGTTTAATGAACTTCGAGTGCTAAGTGTTAACGCTAAAATCATTTACCATGTTATGGGAAAGCTTAGAAATGAAATATGTTCAGCGATGCATGTTAACCTTCGGTGTAATTCTTGTAAGTTTGAGCGTTAATAGCTTCATACACAAGGCTTAGATGTCCGATACTTTTCTTGCTTAGCAGGATCACCGATTATTCACATGGTCCATGTGGAGCTCAGCACATATCTTCAAGACTGAAGTATCAACATGTCTTATAGCTATCAATATTTTATTATATTTTACAGCACACTGACATAATATTTATATATTATTATGGAGCACATGTTTAAACCTAGGTCCCCGAGTCTAAGAAGCACACCATCTAATATTGTCTCTCCTCTATATGTGCGATATCGTATAGCTTTCAGTGCAATCAGTATCGGAATTGAAAGAAACGTGTTTAAACAGAACGCTGTCTTCTCTTCACGGATATACTCATACTTATCCCATACCGGGTGGAAAGGAGGTCATTACATTAGTTATTTAAATCAGTGATAGATCTCGGTATTTGGAACACATTTTGTATTTAATGTGTTTGTCTCTGACCATTTCCTATGAAGATATTTCAGTTTTGTGGAAAACAAGAGATAACGCTGACAACGCTGCAAGTTGTGTAGGTGTCACTTTCACTAGATCAGTACATACAAACACCGCAGCGGCGCGTCTCGTGAGTGTAAACAAATGACATGCCGTGTCCTTCCATTTTTACTGTGCGAGTGTAGGCCATTACACATCTTGCGTCGTGTTTGCAAGCGACTGTGCAAGCGTGTTTACATCCAGAAGCCAGTCCCTGACCAACCTCAACACAACGTTGCCGAGTTACTTCACGTCTGTAAAAGCTACTCGGAATATTCCTTTAATTATTTTAAGTGATTATTTCGAAACCTGTGTAATGTCCCATAATTATTACCCAAACTATATCAGAAATACGTTATTCTACGCAACTTACAAGTTAAAATTTTATTATCCTTGTATATTCTTGTGGAATTACGCATCCAATGGAACAAAACCATTTATTTTTTCGAAATCGGCAGATCGAAGAACAAATGCCATTAGAAGTTTTTGCTTCTAATGCTTCTTTGAATCACATATTAGAAGGAATGTAATAAGCTCCCTTCCACCCGGTATAAAGGTATAGTAAAAAGAATGGTGAGGATATATTCCGAACCTATGGAGTGTGTACGTAATTAACAAATACAAACGCGAGCAACGATTGACTGAGAGAATATCTTCATTGGAGAATTGTTTGCATTAGCCCCATCTTCACTTGTAACTTGCTAGTTTATGAAACCAATTTACTGTTAATGTAATGAGCGTTAAAGCTTGATCTTTCAGTGTAATTAAAGGACACCATTGCACATAGAACAGCTTGAACTGTATAGCGCAACATTCAGCATTTTGTAACACACTCAAGCTTGTCTGTCGCTGTGCGTGAATACGAATTTACTGCTCCTTGGAACCCTAATCCCGCAGAATGCCAGCTATATTGTGTTTTGCACAGAGCCACGTCGTGCATAATCACATAGAAAAGCTGATATATTGCAATGTATACAGGCTTCAAGACAAACATTTATAAACCAGAATAGAGGTTAAAGAACGCGTTGTTCGAGGAAGTATCGCTTCTAAAAACGGTTCCAATGCCTTTAGGCTCGGGAAAAACCCATTTTTAACTCTCCACGTGCTCTATTCCCGACCTCGCGTAACCTGTAAACAAATGATCCGCCTTCACAAAGAAGCTGTGAGGAGAATGACTGCCTCCCAAACATACGCATGTGAAGCGGATGTCTTCCAGTACTTCCGGTAGGAGCTCTGATAAATAGTGCACCCAACAGTAACTTAAATAGAGCTTGATAACGCACCTACACCAAGCCGTATCCTACCTAAATCGCATTGACTTTAGGAATGTAAATTGTATAGATGATTATAGGCACACAAAACTATTTAAAAATCCGATGTGTTGCACTCACATGACTTTCTTTACTCTTGTACTAACCATTGTTACAAACTCTTTTTCCTATATCCCCTTCGTATTAGTTGAGAAATACCTTTGCAGAAATTAGCTTATTGCTTATTTCATTGTAGCTGTAAGGGGAATATAGGAATACAGAAGGCTTTGAGATTCCGTTCTCTTTGCACAGTTAACATAAAAAAAAAATAACAACGATATTGGATATGATAAAGGTTTGTTTTCCGAAACTGACACAAACAAGGTATATCTCCGAAATGCTTTACTCTACAAAAACGTTTATTTTGACATAGATTGTATATTTTATTGGGATCTACCTATTTTTATATTAAGATTTGGTCTATCTCTTTACGAGTTATTCAAAAGTCATCCAGAGCAAACTGGACTACATAGGCTATAGTAAGGAAATTCAAAATATACATTTCATTTGTCATACAGATATCTTAAACATCTAATTAAAATCGTAGGAGCCATTTTCAAGAAAATGAAAAGTATTGAAAAATGTATCATGTACAGGGTAGTTTTAACTGATCGAAATCTTAATACTTCGTTCTTTGATCCTGCAGAAGGAGGAGATCCAATTTTATATAAACATTTATTTATAGTTTTTGGTGGAGAAATTTTCTTCAAAATCTCCTGGAGACATTAAACTTAAATACCAACTTTGGTTTTTAATCAACTTTTCGTTGTTTTTGAGTTATGCTGTCCACAGACTGATAGACACACACACACACACACACACACACACACACACACACACACACACACATACACACAGAGAGAGAGAGAGAGAGAGAGAGAAAGACACACACGCGCGCGCGCGCGCGTAACCCTTTCTTTAAAAGTGCTTTTTGTGTATTCAGGGGACCTCAGAACATATTGACATTGAATTTTTGGGTGGAATACAATACTTCCGCTAGTTACTATACGAGTAGAGAAAGTAATAAAGCCATTTAAGTCGTTTTATTTGTGCATGGAAAAAACTATTCAGGCATTTCACGACACTACTTTTAAATCCTATCGGTTAAGGTCTCATTAAAGGTACAAAACAATGACGTTATTATAATAAGTGGTGTCTGTATCTAGTGTCTTGTTATTTTTAATTAGAATAAGCTGCTAAGTTTTAGGGACCATTGTGAACCTTTCGCTCTCCACATGGTCTACCGTCAACACCTTATAAACATTACTGACCAACTACAAATCCGTTTCTAAAGCGCGTTCCACCCTTAGATGACAGTACACGTTAAATGGAGCGCAGTGTTGCAACATGTACTAGTTGCGAATCTTTCTCTGCGCGCGATCCCGAGGTGGCTGAGTCCTGTACTTAGTCCTTCAATTGCTGCTTGACGGACACTTTTAACTTTGATATCCCTCCATGCCTTTGTTACTGTATGACCTAAATTTACAAATGACTCGTCTGTATAAACAATTGATTTCCCCTGGTCCCTAAACCTTTTTACGTCTTTTAGATATTTATGTCGCTATCTGATGATATGATATCGTCTCTTTCTATTAATATGCACTTGTTACCCCTTCTTTCATATTTGGACCCCAAATCATGTAAGAACCGACTAAGAGTGGCCCTTGAGAAATTTGGTAGGGTCTCATCACTGTTGAACCGTGACAAAATTATATTCAGCGTGGGTTGAATATTTGCAAACAGTAAAGAATGAACAATTCGCCGCACTCCACATTGCTCTATTCACTATATACTTCTTTTTCCCCCGCCCTTTTTGCTTTCTTTTTCGATGGCGTTCTTAGAGGTCCTTTCATTAGTTTTTAATCCTATTCACTACTGCTTCTGAACACCCGATAGCCTTAGCTGTTTCTTTTACTGCCTTACTTACACGCATTTTACTTGAAAAATAATCTAACACGTTCATAATTATTTGGCGTTCCTTACTTCTTAATTTACCAATATATCGTCTCTTCCTAGCTTCCCCTTCCATAACTACAAATATTTACGAAACTATTAAACAAATAACGCAATAACAGCTCATAGATTCCACACAGTTACACAGCGACTTCTTTCGAACTAATGCTACTGCTGCTCCTTATACTATCTTCTGTGTCAGGCCTGGCGCGAGAATACGCTGAATAGATGAATACTTTTGTTTGCCCTACTCGATGAAAGAAAGATGTTACAGCCTTTTGGTTTATATTAAAAACTTTTTCCAACCCTCGTCAACATTTGTTCTCGCTGGTTCCCTGATGTAAACTCAAAGCTCTAAAAGCTCTATTAGCATCCTTAGCATTTCCACTTTTATCTTGCACTCCAAAAGTTTCTTGTGCAGTAATAAATGTGTAATTAAATCTGGTGTTTTGCAATACGCACTGTATCTTTTGTACAGCAAAAGAAATGTGCAGAAAATTATTTAGTAGAAAGCATTTTGAGGATAGGAACAAGGATGTAGTTAAAGTACAACAAGAGCGCAAGAATATAACTGAATTTGAATTTATGAAACATGTTCATTTTCCAGTCATAATGCAACTTGCACGAGTAGTGTGTGCATACAACTTCAACCAATAAGTGCTGGTATGCAATAAGAAACTAATCATTATATGCCTCTACCACACTGCACTTCTTGGTCCTAAACAAGAGGAGTGGCTGCCATACGACGCAATTCTTGGCATTTCATACCTTTGAACCTTTTTATAAATTTGTTTAAATTCTTGCCTTTGTCTCATTAGTTTGGCCGATTTATCTATATTTGTCCTTTTACTTGAATTTTTATTTTACACTGAAGTTTGTGATGACGCTGAGAGTGTTGATGACCATGTAGTTGAGCACCATCATCATGTAATAGGCTTCACAACACAAATACGCCATGAAACACTACGATAGTGACCTGTACTGTACATTCAAGAGTTTACATCTGACATGACACAAACAGGTTTCACAATTTGGAAGTCAGGATTAGCGATTTAATGTTGACGCATTTAGCGCAGTAAAATGCTTTGGCGACCCCCGACCTCAAAATGTGTATTTCTGTACTGCCTTTCTGCTCTAAATTTTCTGCACAATCTTTCTTCGCACAGTATATTAGGTAATAACAACTGACACTTCCATTAGTTAATTATTTTTACTTTAATAGAACAACTTTATTACACATGGTAAAAATCTGAATTTTGAGCACCAAAGTGAAGTGTACTGTGAAATAAATTAGACTTCATGAATTCTTACAACTGGTGACAGTAAAAAAGCTTAATCTGCATACACAACATTTACCTTTTGTTTATATGCCCTCAAAACTACCCTAAAATACATTTAAAATATTTATTAACACAAGTAAAATATGTGTATGGTTTAAAATATATGATTGCATACCAGGAAGAATAAAGGATTTGCAATGCGGTGATTCTTGCGCAGTACGTAAACATACCCATAATTGTCGATTTAATGCGGCTTATGAAACTACATCCTGCCTCTTATATTATCAAAATGGAGGTGCGTAAACTGGAATACAATTGGATCCTGGATCTAGGATCTAGGGTGACGGCAAGATCAGTACTAGGTAAGAGGATGCCACATTTTACTGCAGTATCTATGAATATTGAAAATTACGACTTTCCGCCGACTCACAACACAGAATAACCAACAGATGTTAAAGAGCATCCCTGTGGTAGTGGTTATGACTTTCGAGTAAAAGATGGTCGTTGTTTTGTAATTTGGGTCTGTTTCTCGTATGTATACTATGCTTTTTATTTATTTGAGTAAAACACAACAAACAACTCTTAGCCTACCTTTTAAATTCATGTCTCAATTTATAAATCACATTTTAACACGTCGTTTAGTTATAACACTTGTGCACTATAGGTAGAGTGATGCTTGATGTAGAGTACAATTCACATATTATACTTTAAAACGAACAGTATTTCAAAGAGGTAAAAAGAGGTAAAAAATAAAAAAGACAAAATCTCCAAAGCTTTACTTCAGTTTAAGAACCACCGAAGGGGTGGCCTATACTTTATAGAACAAAGTGAACATTTCCATACTTGATATAAGCTCCTGGTACATGTCCAATACCATCATAAGTAGCAGTTTTACACCTGGAATGTTTCTTTCCAAAATTTCCTTCACCAATTACACTGTTCTGCATGGAATTTATGTGAAACGAGTGAGCGTTTCTGAATCACATTTTCACACTGACTGCAAAACTGAAATCCGTTTTCATGTACCACGTCAGAATTTTTTGCAATTCAAATTTTATGTTTTGATAATTTTTGCATAATGCACGTTCTGTAGTAATATTACCGTGTGCTTATCGTATGTTAGAAAGAAACAACAGCTTATAATTTCAACTTTATCACTTAAAATGTAAAATAACATAACTCTTACTATGTCTATATTTTATATTTTTATATTTATATATTTTTATATTTATTAAAATGTACTAACTATATCCGCCCTAGGGGATGCACGAAAATTTGTCATGGCGATAAGACATGCAATGTTTATTCTTGGAGATGTTTATCTACAGTATCAGATACATTGCCATCTGCATCCAGTAGCAATGAAACTGAACCTCCAGTAGACAATACTTATGAACCAGACAATTCTGATGGTGATAGATGTTTTAATCAAAGTGAGCTTAATAATTTAGTGAGGGATTGCCTAAAGAATCAGCAGAACTTTTGGGCTCTAGGTTAAAAGAAAAGAAAACAATGTATTGGCTGAGGGTACATATTCTTCATTGTATAGGCATAATGAGAAGGAACTTGCCCCTTTTTTTGCTGAAGAAGAAAACTTGGTGTATTGCCAAGACACCCCTGCTGTTTTCAAATGTTATAACGAAAGTTATAATTCCAAAGAGTGGAGGTTCTTCATAGATTCTTCTCAAAAAGTCTTAAAGGTATTTTGCTTCATAATGCTTCATCCTTCCATTCTTGTAGCCCACTCTTTTCTTTTAAACGAGACATATGAAAATGTTACATTTTTGTTACAAGAACTACAGTTACGAAAACCATAATGGCTAGCCTGTGTAAATTACAGGATAATTAGACTATTACTTGATCCACAGGCTGATTTCACAAAATATCCTTGTTTATTATTTGAAAGCAACAGCAGAGCTAGGTCAGTACACTGGGAAAGGAAGCACTAGACACGTAGGACTAATTCAACACCGATCAAAAGTGAACCTCTTATTGATCCCTCAAAAGTATTGTTACTATCTCTACATTAGAAATTAGGTTTTATGAAACAATTTGTGAAAGCTCTAGACAAGGAAAGTGAGTATTTTAAATACCTTTACGCCACATTTCCTTCATTATTCAATGAAAAATATTAAAGCTGGTGTAGTTATTCGTTGGCCCAAAAATTCTAAAACTGATGGACAGTCAGTTCGAGAATACTGTGAGTCGAGAAGTGAAGGATGCCTGTACTGCTTTCAGAAATGTTGTTTTTAATTTCCTTGGAAATAAAAAAGACCCAAATTATGTGAAAGTGATGCTACAAAATTTTAAACTATTTGGTCGCAACACGAGTGTCAAAATACATTTCCTTCATTCTCATCTAAATTATTTCTCTGATAATTTAAGACATTTTAGTAAGGAATAGGGCGAAAGATTTCACCAGGATATAAAAATGTGGAAATGAGGTAGGTATCCAGGGAAGTGGAGTGTTCACATGATGGCGGACTATTGTTGGATGTTAAAAATGAACTGCTCTGAACAATATGCGAGAAGGTCACAGAGGAGAAAATATGAAGTGTAATATTGAGGTAAGGTTATGAATGTGTTTATAATTATTATTAATTAGTTATTAATTAGTGGCAAATAACAAATTATAATTATGGCCCAATTTTTCATACTAAATTCTTGTTGAAAGTAATTTTATTACATTTCTCAAATTTGCAATTTAAATTCAGTTATTTATGAGTATTTTGAAAACCTGACATGATGGGAGAAAATGAGGATTATACTCGAATTCAGCACAAAAAATCCGTTTAGGATCACCTATCAGATTAAAACTGTTATTATCACTCCATTTCATTCCATTCCATTCCATCTTCAGCCTGCGATGTCATGTACAGAAAGCAGCTACTTAAAAAGAGCATGCTGCAGTTATTTGAAATTATACCTCCTTTAAGTTTATGAGTTGTTTCACAATGTACAGTGCTGAGGTGGCACCAGAAAAATAAATTGTAGGGGTGAGATCCGGAGAGCGTAGCTGGAATTCTTTCCGATTGATCCGGCAACAAGTGCTTGCTTGAGATGTTCTCTGACAGCCAGGGTGAAATGAGCAGGAATTTCATCAAGTGGCAGACACATTCGACATCGAATGCACAGTCACACTCTTCTAGAAACATATGTCCTACAACAAATAACTTGTCCAACGTAGAAGCAAATATAGGACAATGACATGGGCTGAAATAATGCCGACCCATATCCTCACAGAAAACATCCAATGGTAGATTGTAGCATGTTTAAGCGTAGTACACCCCTGGTGAACCCACCCCATTAATAAAAATGCCGGGGAATAGAGTTCTGGCTGCTGCAGAAAACTCCAGTTACTAAATTGCACATAGGCGCACAGCCTGCAGAACTTAGCAATTGCAACTTTTGGCAGTGAAAGGGATGAAGTTGTTCTTGATGTGTTTTAACACATGCTACCGTGATTAGTAGCCAGGACGGATGTAGGTAGATGGCTCTCTGCATTTTAATTTGCATTAAGCATTGACATTTTTGTCAACTGTAGGTCAGTTAGTCACGAAAACTTTAGCGCTCATTATTAAATAATTGTTTCACTTTTTAAGGTTTTTATATTGCCTATCACAACCGCCAATGTATTCTCTGTCGTCATATGTCGTTAAAATAACATTTTTACACCTATATTGACCATTAGACAGACATTTTAAGAAGAAAATGTAGTGTAAATGTCAGTTAGTCACAGGCGGAATTGCTTAGTTCAAAATATCTTCCTGAAATTGCATGCGTCGAGCTCATCTGGAACCTTTTGCCTCATTTATTAGATATTGATGCCAATAGAAGCTTAAATAAACATGAAAATTAATAAACTACACATTATTATGTGCGAGAAAAAAATTTAAATGTGCAGAAATGAGCACAGTAACGTCATGTTTTACCTTAAAACAATGTTCCAAAGAAAATACTGTCTCTTCTTAAAAAAAATGGCAAACAGCAAATTAATGCCGTTTATATAAACAAACAATTCCCGCATGGGTTAGCCTCGTAGCTTCGTCTGTACCCGATTCCTGGGTGGGTGGGAAATTTCATTTCAGTAGGATTATCCCCCATCCTCCATAGAGTCTGGAAGCATGAATGGGAATGGGAATTTAATGCAACAAATCAAAACAAAAACCAAAGTAATAGAAACCCAAAGTTCAAAATCACCGTTAAGTGAGTGAACACCATTGCCCTTGAGCAATTGTTTCGAAAGGTTAAAAGCTACCGATGTTAAAGGCAGCATATAAATGGAACATTAAAACAGATTTCCACGATGAAGTCTTTAACTTATTTACAATTAAGAGAAATTATTATATAACTTGCTGCATCTGCTCAATAAATGAGTAGCTTAACACCATATAATGAATAATTTTACCAGAAAGGTAAAACATCGCATGCAGAATAACGCTGTTTTCCTCGCATTACCGTATATATGTGGGTAATGAATTGTAAAACGCTAAATGAGGTCTTATTTAATACACCACAGAGAGAGAGAGACAGAAAAGAGAAATGAAAGAATCGTATGTCATTCACTCCTGCTCGGTTTCCTTCTGTTGATGTTTTGGCCCGCCTGAAGACCCATAGGAGACAATTAACTTTTAAAGATGTATAAGCTCTCTTCCTTTCACAACTTCAAATAGGATACCGTGTATTAACATCAATGATTCAAATTTCCCTCTAGCGAATCATGACCACCTCGCATACCAGGTTTTTTCACAAGTGCATTTTGTGATGATGAAGCCATGAGGGTAATAATTGATCATATTTTTCATGGTGAAATATTCTATCGTGAGAAATGATATTCATAGCCGTGTTTAGCAGTGGAGTGCACGTCAAGGACTTGTTTCCAGTTACTTAACGGCAAACATAGGCTTTAGTACTAACAATGGAGTTTTCCAGATAATCCCATGATAAGCTCAACTTGACCAAAGTTTTAGGTTTTATGGGCATGTTCTAGTTCTAATTGTTCTATGAGAACTTAGACACTCCTTTGCCTCCTTGGATACCAATGCTGATCCCTTGTTTGTACATAGCTCCATATATTATCTAAATTCTAAGGCATTTAATAACACTTTCAGGATTCATGTTTGCTTACGTGAAAGCAACAGGGAAACACGAGAACTGAACAACAATAAGATTTAACCCATCCTATTGTGCTCTTCGGTTTGCCTACCGAGCAAGGAGCTTCTATTCTCTCAGCACCTTTTTGCCTTAAATTTCGACCACCCCAACACACGGAGGGGAAAAGTAGCGGAATGACACCGCTTGTCACAAATTAGCATCAGTGATGTAACGATTTCTCGATACAGAAGGAAATGATCCTTTAAAGTCTACAGGATGGGAGGGAAGTTGCTACGTAAAGTTTTTAATGCTGATGGAACAATATTGCAAATAGCGCAAACATATAGAGCATTAACTAGAATAGTGATTTTTCATGCCGCGCAACACCGACAGTGGTCACGAGAGGCGGTACACACAACAATAACAGAGATGACGAATCGTAAGAGAACGAGCAGATTCCTTCATTCTGAGCTGTGGAATTGGATCGTACACCTTGTGACTTTCTCACAGGACTGGGTAAAAGAGGTGTGTAGGACGAAGCCTCGCAGTTTGGACAAATTGGAAGCACGATTCGGGAAGTTCTAAGCAACATTCACACAACTTCCTCTAGAAAGCTGTCAATTCCATTCCAGATCACTGAGGAGATTGGTCGACACCACAGGTGCCTACATCGATTTTCAGGGTATGCAATGGTGTTCTCATATTACAGTGTATCTACTGTGTTAATTTCAAGTAAATAACTCAGCAATCATAAAACTTATACGTCAACTTCAATAGTAGTTACCTCCCGACCACACTGCATATTAAAACTTTTGAAAGAGGATATTGGCTTCAATAGAATTCCTTTATGCTTTATGAATCTAGGCTTCAATTCTTTTCATATTGAACAAGAGACTACTATGCGAGTTGGCCATCTTCCTTTGGTGAATCTGATAAAAACAGGGTTATTTCTAGGTAACATAGCGAATCGTGCAGATTTTTTAAGTGGTCGTAATTAGGCTCCAGTGCAGAACAAGCTGTGTGGATATATAGTATCATATTTGCATTCTGAAAGATTTAATCGCCACAGTATTGCTGCTAAACACGAGTGCAACAGATTTCTGATGCGTGACAAGTTAAAAATTCTTGTTTCTGGGAAATATTTCCTAAGAGGCATATGTCCTTTTTTCCTTTCCGTAATACCGTCGCTCATGCATTGACAATGCCCATGAGAACAATAGGTCCGGGTTAAGGTTTCTCCTATTATCAGCTTTTGGAGCATTTGTCTGGAGTGTAAATAAATTGTATACAGACGTGGCCATCAAATTTGCTGTCATGTTTACCTTAGAAGACAATGTACATTCATTATTGCGAAGGGAATGTTGAATTTTACCTGAAAACTTAGGTACCCACTTTGAATAGTGCGCAAACATTTGTACTGCACGGTGAAAAGAAGTAAATCGATCGGCTGTGGTAATTATAACAGTGGACGAAGTCGTTCTGGATCGGGTTTTATGGTACAATTTGCTACTGAACACTCAAGCATACCGCAGTCTCAGTAGAGAAAATTAATTTCTCTAAGTTTATGATTAAAGCGTGCTTTTCTTCAGCTTTGGTGAAGCTAATTAGGTTTTGTCGACATGCTCCGCCTGAACCTTGCCATATGTTAGATCATCCAAATAGGCGAAAGTTCTTTTTCAATCCTTCTGCTCTAATAAACCATCACAGTTTGTTGGAAACAAGCAACGCCATTTGTGACACCAGATGTTATCCTAAAAAATGTATACATACATCCACAAGTTTCGAATGTGCTATATACTTTCTCCTTCAAGGATTAGAAATTGCTGACATACGCTTCTAAGATCTTTGAAACTTGCTTAACTATGCCTTCTAGTGTGTGCGCAAAGATAGGTATACCTATTTATGGTTAGATGATCCTCTGTTACAATTGGTTTCTTCCGATTTTTACTGGTAATCACGAGTACAGCTCATACACTTTATCTTCAGCCCTGGAATCTAGCGCTACAAAATGTCCGAGTCAAGGACGCCTGTACTTTGCCAAAATAACAACTTAGCATCATTATCCATACTTAAGCGTTACCATTTGTTCATTTCATTGTATCACGTTACCTTTGTAGTTGCTCTCTTTGGTTACCATACCGGTTTACTTTGGGTTTTCCTTTTATATTTAACCAAATCAAACAGTAACTTTAAGCACAAAATGGCTAACGCAGATCCAGTACCATCAGTATCAACATAATCCCAGTATTGTTTTTGCTTCAGTCGTTGGAATTAAAACTCAAAGCCTTTTATGATATAATTTAAAGTACTTTTCTTCCATAACACATCCCAAAAAGGCACTTCTATTTTGCTATCAAAAATGTATATCTTGTTTAGTGTATTCATAGGACTGGACCGTAATAGACCTGCAATTAGGTCATAAGTTTACATAACGAGACGGACTCACCTCTAGCAAATTGGTATTACCTACAAAATAAATGTTAATCTTACTATGTGTAAGTCATGACCAACTATTATGTAAGCACAGATATCCCAAAGATCAGACATTTCCACTGCTGTACAATGTTGTAGCATGTTTAATGTAATCTCTGGAAAACTTAGCAATAGTTGCTATCATTATTTTATCACAACTGGGGAAAATGCTTATCCTATGAGCTGGTGTATATTAATATTTTTCTAAAGGTTCCTGGACTTACATAAACGTCTAGGGACAGAATTTATCGTTTTGCGTATGATAGTTTTCCATTAATGAGTTTACTGCTGACGCAATAATTGAGGCAGAGGTCATTTTATGCACTATATTTTTATTTACAAAATGAACCACGTCAGCACTTTCAGTATTTCCTACATATGGCGCTTTTTGTGGACAACTAATCAATCATGCATGATTTAACAACAGAAATAACATCTGTTTGCCTGCATTGGGGCATATTTGACAACACTTTCATCTATTATTCCTCTTTAAATACCTACTCGCAGAATGCTAGTGCATTAACCGACGTATTACAGATATCAAAGGTCTCAGTGTAGCACTGCATGGACTTCAGAGACCTAGCTTCATTTATGATTTTTCAAGAGAGAAACACAGAGAGAGAGAGAGAAAGAGAGTGCACGCGAATTGTGTTCTAAAGTCCTTTGTCATATGTATTCAATAATTCCGATATAAAGGAATCCTAAATGCACTCATCTGGATTTTGTTCTGCAGTCTCCTTTTTTACTTTCTCTGCTGGTAAGTAGAGGAAGTATTGTATTCCACCCAAAAATTCGATGTCGAGATTTCACCGGAAACATATGTTTTGAGTCCCCCTGAACCATAAAAAACGCATTTTTAGAAAAAGGTCTGCGCGCGCGCACCTAGCAATGATACATGTCGCCATAAAAGCATACCCAAAACAAATACACAAACACACATAAAAGCACACATACATACACAGTATCGCATGAAAATGTATAATTACTATAGGTAGTTATTAACTTGAATTCACAGTTCTAATATAATTGCCTCAGAAAACATCTTAATATTTCTATTTACTAGACCGCATATCCTTTTATTCTGAGTGAGCTAAACAGCTCGCATCATACCACAGTTCTCAAATATACGTAGTTATGATGTGAAGCAACATCTAAATTGTTGCTCTGGGTCACAATATAACAAAAAACTAAATGACGTAATATGGTACTCTTTTGGAATTCACCGCATCTATGTCATACCTCCAAGTTGAGAGAAATGTTACTTAACTTTACGAAAATAATCCCAAAATGTTCAATTGATTTTTTTATATTGAGAGGAATGAAGCTTTATCTGTTCGTTCGCAATATCAAATATTGTTAGCTTCATTTAGTGCCACTACTATCAGTTTCACGCGACACTCTAAATAGCAGTTCCCCGCCACCCTTCTTACACGGCAATGAGCATGTCCATTATGTGGATGAACGATCCCTTATCCTCTTCAAATCCAATGGCTACGGAGCAATGAATCTGAGCACTTCAGTGACACAAGTTGCACATTAAACAGTTGCACTATGATGAACAGCAGATATAACTGAGCGCAGCACAGTCAGTCCCATTTCTTATTTCTTGACATCCGTGGAATACCAGCCTCAATGTATAACATTTCTCTTAATACTGTTGATTGAATGCACAACAGCATCATTTGTGCAGTGATGTGCGGTTCTAGGATTTCAAGGGAAATATATACCAATTTTTCCTGCACGGCATGACGTTTATTAATTGGGAGAATAAGATTAGGCAAATTATAAATAGAGGTATATAATAACTTCGCAACTCCATGGAAATAATCAGTTAACGCTAGCAAATACTCTTAACTGAGTGCGGAATAAAATACGTAAAACCTCCAACAGAACAGTTGACCACAAATATATCAAATTCCTTCTAATGAAAAGGACTTCAAACATTATTAAAAAACAATAAATAAACATACACTTCAGTTGTCGGGTAAATATCCTAACTATATAGTGCTGCAATAAACATCGTTACAACAATTTTTGAGAGCTAATATTTTCGAAGGAAGTTCCACATAAAGGTTAGTTTGGGGTGGGAAATTTTCTTAAAACTCTTCATATCGCATCCTTGGAACAAGATACATTAATACCAATATTTGATCTTTCGTTTTTGAGCTACACCATCACACGCATATGCTCAGGCCCTTTTCTGAAGCTTCAGTTTTACATTCAGAGTGCTTCAAAACATGTACTGCAAATGAAATCTCCATATAACTACCGCCACCATTATAGTATATCCAAGACTTAGAGCGACATTACACTCAGGTGTTATAGCGGCACCAACTCCTACTGATTTAGCAGGTAGAGTCTGTAGTCAACACGTGTGCAGTTCGGCCGCCTCTTTGAGGAGTGCTAATAACCGTTTTTCAACATGGTCCCTTCCTCTTGAGTACTTTCAGGCAGAGTTGCAACATTTTAACATGAACCTTTGTAGCTAATGAAAAAGAAAAGAACTGGAATTCAGAATTTTGGTAACTGAGACTCCACGCGGAATCAACATGTAACTGTCACACCCTTAAAGTCGGGGATGCTATTAGTCTTGAAGGACAGGGATAGAGGTTTGCCTTTTCTGAAGCGTGCAAATGGATTCATAACATACATTAGTTGGGGGTAGTGCACATTCCCTTTGAGCAACAACTGCACACGCGTTGAGTAAACAGACTATCTTACCAGATTGAGTGCACTCCACGTGGATAATAAATTACACTACCTCTAATTCGCTACGGCCAGACACTCATCGCATATTTACTATTGGATATAACAGTGACAGTTCCGTCCTCCGCTTTGGCCAATCGAGGCTGTCTGTTAGGGGTGATGACACCAAAGATATCGTTAGGATGTCTAAGCAGGCACTTTTGCAAGCATGGTGTAAACCACTGTCATCCAAAATGACAACTTCTCTTGGAAGGACTTAATGGAGCTCAGCTTGCGCTGTTGATGGGGTAGCTCCTGTGTTACCGGGCATGCCCGCAAGCCACGCGGGGAACCCGGTGTCGCACGAGAGTGCGTTCTCTAGAGTTATAGTCCCCAAGAAAGCTAACCAGGGCACTCCGAGGTTGTGGAAACTGGCCGTAAAATTTTGTTGCCTGGTGCCTAATTTCGTCCTCCACATACGGGAGGGACGAGGCTTTGTGCAGTAGTCTCGTAGGGAATCTACAGTATACAGAATAGATTATCCGAAGTCCTCTATTCTGTATACGTTGTAGACGCAAGAGATGGGAATCTGCAGCCATGCTCCAGATTTCGCTGGCGTACAGGAGGTTAGGGATAATGAGAGCCCGAAAAAGACGTAACTTCAGGGAAATGGGCATCCCCGACCGCAACATTGGATACAGCGAGGCGGTTGCCCCGCCGGCCCGATGCGACAGGTCGATGATGTGTTCCAGGTCGATGAGTGTTCCCGAAAGGTAAGGCCCTTATCAAGCTTCATTCCCAGGTAGGAAATGGTATTCACCCACTCTATCCTTCTGCGAAGGTAAGTAAATGTGGGGAAGTTGACGAGAAAGTGGCGATTGGTGAAAAGTATGGCGTGGCTTTTCTCCGGGTTGATGGACTATCGCCAACGTCTGCACCACTCTTGGATGAGGCGGAGGTGTCTCTGTATGGGGAGAAAGGTTCTGCGAGGATGTTTGTTTGTACAGTATAGCAGCACGTCGTCAGCATACAGGGCTATATTAACGTGCTGCTCGGATGGAATGTCGGCCACATATACGCTAAACAGCGTAGGGGAAAGAAAAGAACCTTCGGGAACTTTGCCTCGGATTGGCCTACGTGTAGATTTGTTTGCCGCAACTGAGACCACAAAGGATCTGTGTTTGAGAAACGTGTGTAGTAGGTGTATAAGGCGTGAGGGTAGCTTCAGCTGGACCAATTTCCTGAGGAAACCAGCATGCCAGGTCGTAGAGAAAGCCTTCTCCAGAGAGACCGCGGCGGTATAGGTTTTGTCCTGGAATCCCAGGGTGGCAGCCTCCACCACACGCAGCAGCTGCTGAGACGTTGAGCGGCCAGGCCGGAACCCAAACTGATGGGGAGGGATGGCTTGAATATCTCTAATGGGAGACAAGCGGACTAGAATTAGCCTCTCGAGTACTTTCGAGAGTACAGACAGGAGGCTTATGGATCGGTAGTTTGCAGGATGTACCGAGTCTTTCCCTGGTTTCAATATGCAGATCACCCGGGCCTCTCTCCACTCGCGTGGAAAGTGACCAAGGGCGAGACCCATATTGAAGACCTTTGTAAGAAAGAGCACGGCTTTGAAAGGAAGGTGGCGGAGCATAGAAGGGGTTAGCCCGTCAGGCCCCGCAGCCTTTTTATGGTTGAGGCGCCGGAGTTCACTGGTGTTTGTTGCGTGTGGTATGTGGTATTTATGGCGGTGTGTGTGTGGTGTTTGTGTGCGGTATGCGGTGTGTGTGCGGTGTGTGCTGTTGCTGTTTGTGTAGTGTGTGGTCTGGGTGTGTGTGCGTGTGCGTGTGTGTGTAGGTGTAGGTGTGTGTGTGTGCGCGCGCGTGCGGTGTGTGGTGTGTGCGCGTTTATGTGGACAGCATAACTCAAAATCGAAGTCAGTTAAAATACCAAAATTCGTATTTAAGTTTAACATCTTTTAAGGATGCGACACGAAGATTTTGAAGAAAATTGCTCCACCCTTCCCTTTGCGTTGAAAATTTGTCGAGAATTTTGGTTTTCTCGAAAATGGCTAACGGTTTCGATTAAAATCCCATAGGTTTAAGATATTTTTATGACAAATGAAATAAATGTTTTGAATTTTCTGGCTATAGCCCATGCAGTCCTGTTTGCTCTCGATGACTTTTGCATAACTGGTAAACCGTAAGACCAAATCTTATTGTACGAAAAATGTAGATGTTTCTGAAACACAATTTATGTCCAAATAAAATTTTAGAGTGAATTTTTTGGAGATATTTCTTGTTATTTGTGTGGCTTTTGCAATACTTTCGTGAAATGGAAAATCACTTTATTTTTATATATCTTAGCCATCCAAAGAGACCGAAATCTCAATGCTTTAAGAGATTTGACTATCGCTCAAAGCCTACTGTATTCCCATATTGCCTTGCACCTACAAGTAAATAAGCAATAAAATAGTTTCTGGAAATATTTATCTCAACTAACACGAAGAAGATATAGGAATGAGTTTGTAAGAATGGTTAGTGCAAGAGCAGGGAAGACCATGTGAGTGCAACACATCAGATTTTTATACCAGGTGAGTCAGCCGCGCATTATTTTTTGGAAGGTAGGCCACCCATCCAACTGCATGTGCGCCTTAGTGCAGTTTTGCGCTTCCTAAAAGGTATTGCTTAACGTTCTTGAAGAGAGGAATGCGCAAAATTGAGATCAAGAGCGGTTTAAGGGACCGAACGTACTACTCGCTAAAGTACACCTCAAAAACATATGACTCGTTTACTGAGAGTGAATTCCGGTTTCCAGCCGATTTTACAAACTTTTTATTGGAGTATACATAGCAACGTAATTCAGTAAACGCCTCGGAAAAACTGGACATATCATATGGGTACGCTAACAACGTCAGCCAAAAAGAAAATGGTGGATTCTTGTACTTAGAGCAGGGGTTGGCTGCCAAAAATGACGAAAAATTTAGTGACACGCCTCATTCATCATGGACCCGTACAGTCAAAACGGACATATTATTAAATAACAGTTTATTTCCATTTTTGCGTGAACTATGCCTCCTATGCATCTCAATTAATATACATAACAGGTTTTGCCATTTAATTAATAATATTAAAATGCCCAGCAAATGATTAAAACTGCCCTAAAAGGCTAAATCAAGCCCGAAAACTGGCGAGGTGACAATGGCCTAGCGCCAGGCATACAAGTCCTACTATTAAACGCGGTACGCCCTTTCAGTTAAGTATTGAAATAGCTGAAAAGGATTGTGACGAGTCTTCTGCGCTAAGCCTCAATGTCATAGGTTCGAGCCTCAGTACTGTAAATATTTTTATGTTCATCAAAACTTGGAAACCGAATTCACAATAATCTAATTATAAAGTCCCTGAGCGTTTAGGACATTCTAATTTAAATCGTTTTTGGTTGTCTGCATTTTGCAATTGAACAGGTGTAATGACTTCTGCGCCATTGGACTGGCATGATGTAGTGTGTTGTGAATGCCGACCCCTGCGTTCTCCACACGTATGCTGTCGCACAATATTTTGTGCCAGTCTTTCATTATGCATTCGACAGATGATTACGTAGATATGCTTTTGATCTACGGAGAAGTAAGAACAAACACACCGGAGAAAATATCTCGGGGGAGATATCCAAATAGACGACAACTAACAGCAAACAGCTTCCAGAATGTTGAAAGGCGTCTGCGTGTAACAGCAGCACTTGCAAGAGTGCCTCCTCATAGACACGCACCAGCAACATCGGGTGTTAATGCAGAAGCAGTTTTGAATGCCACCCAGAACAATCCGCATACTAGTACACGGGTAGCTGCTTAGGAGGTGAACATCAGCCAGTCATCTGTAGTGCGAATATTGAGCACTAATAAGTTCCATTCTTATGGTTTGCGCGTACACCAAGCACTTCATAGGAGAGATTTCGAAGCTCGAGCAACCTTTTGTGAATGGTTGCTGGAGCGAGTAGCAACTGATGTGGGATTCGCATCCAGGATATTGTTTTCTGACGAATCAAGATTCTACAACAATGGAACTGAAAATCGTCACAATATACGCTATAGGAGTGTTGATAATCCTCATTGGGTAAGGGAGGCAGCATTCTAACAGCAGTGGGGTATAAATGTCTGATGTGAAATCTTGGGAGACCAGCAGCCAGCAGGCGCGGAGTCGTGGTCGAGTCGTTGTGGCAGCAAGACGTCGGTCCTCGGGTTTCTTCAGCGGAAGACGGCAAGCGGCAGTACCACTCTCCGGCAAGCATCGCTACGATATTTATTGGCAGCTACGATATTATTGGCATTAATACGGCGCAAGACCACGCGTTCGGTGCCCAAGAGTCCAGGAGCGTGGCCTGAAGAAGCTTGGAAAGCAAGCTAAGGGCACGTTATTCCTGAGTTCGTGGCCTGAAGAAGCTTGGTAAGCAAGCTAAGGGCACGCCTCTCCTAAGTCGACGGCCCTTACCCAACAACACCACCTAACCCTTATTCCCTCCCGCTTACCTTCCCTGTGGTGAGGTTTGGAACAACCTACTGAGCTAGCTCAGTAAGCCAAAGAACGTAAGTTCTGTAGTCCACTGGGACTACTCTTAGGCACAAAGGTAATCCAAACCGCGCTTCTAAGCAGCCACCTCCCCCCCCCCTACCTAAATCTTTTCCGGCCAAAGAATGACCAAAGGTCAGTCGGCGGCCAAACCCCCAAAACCCCCTGATCCCATAACCAACCGCACCAATGCCCGGACAAAAACAAGAACCACAAAACAAACTACAGCATCACCAACAAAATCTACATCACCACAACCGTCCACTAGCGGGACAAACATGACCACATCACCAAGGACAAACTCAAAACAAACACCAACACCAACACCTCCACCATCACCACAACATCAAAGAACAACCCGAAACCAACATAGAACCCATTCGGTCAGCTCTAGCAGCAGCTCACTCGCCAACGACCCTAATGACTCAGACTCAAGCATTGAGTCTACCTCAAGATTAGGTCCCAGGATTAACGCCATGACAAACTACACAAATACACAGACGACACCACCGACAACCTTCATCCCCCCAATGCCACATGGGTACTTCACGATTTATATCGCGAATTGCGCCCAAGAAAAGCAAAATACCTGGGTCGTAAGAGCCCTAATGAATAGAGCAGACATAGACAACAATACACTTTTCAGAGCACATAGACTAAACAAGAACACTTTCGCCCTTACTTTCCGCAACCAGCAACAGGCGGTTACTTTTACACAGGCCGTCCCAGTCAGCAACTTCGGAAACTATGCACACTATACCAACACACTACCGCAAACAACAAACCAACGCACCGAAACACAACCGAGACCTAGACAAACCCTAACAGCCGTACTAAGAGGCCTACCATATGACATACCTGACAGTGACATCCTAAGTAGCATACAAGAGACATACCCTGAGGTGATACGAGTATCTCGTATCATCAGCAAGAACAGACAGACTCCCTTAGTCAGGATTTTTAGCAAATGTGTTGCCACAATCAATACAATCCTGAAAGAGGGAGCCATAATAGAACGACAAATCTTCAAGGCCGAACCATCGAAACATACTGAAAGACACACCCCCTGCAGGACTTGCCAACAATATGGCCACCACCACGAACAGTGCGCAAACCAGCCCACCTGCTTCTACTGTGGCTACGGCACAGAGACAATACGGTGCACGCACCCAATACGCCACGACACCCCATACTGTGCTACGTGCAGACGGACTGGGCACTACACCGGACAGGTTAGATGCCCACTCTACCCACGAGCACCACCAACTTTACCTGAACAGACCGCGAAGACCCACATATTTCCCCACAACATACCACCACCACCCAAACCACAACATGTAACGGACTGGCCAGAGATTAAATATCCCCAGATACCTACGACAAAAAAGGACATGACAACCCAGGAAACTGTTGGTACTTTTAAAAATGTCATCACACAGACTGAGCAACAGCTCAAATCCCTTCAACAACAACTCACCCACATCCAAGAAAACATCACCAGCTATGTTAAAGAACTAGCCAGCACCACCATAACGCAGATACTAACCACCCTCATTCCACCCATCTACGACATCATTCCACCAAAGCACAGACACAGGTTCCTACAGAACATAGCCCAGACGGCACACAAGACCCTGAAAAAGACCGTCACCACAACTCGCGTAGGAAATCAACTGGCCATATTTGTTCATGACATCTCATAGTAATATCATCCATAACATCACACTATCACCCTCCGAATCACAATGGCACACACAACACAAACAGACACACACCACAATCTAAAACTACTACACATTAATATTAATGGTATTCGCACAAAAAGACAAGAACTACATGACCTAATGACGTATCATAACATAGACATCGTGACCATCAATGAAACGAAACTTCACAAAAACATAAACATGAACTTTAAACCACTGCTATCTTTTCGAAGAGACCAACAACAAAGCGCTGGAGGCGGGGTCATGATCTTGGCAAAAGCTGAGCTTAATCCCATCCTCTTGGCCACGCCCCCAGCATTCCAAAACCTCCAACTCCTGCTAGTACAAATCAGAATACGACGCAAAAAGACAGTCATAGCAACTCTATATGTACCGCCTAAAGACCCATTCCCGACGACGTTACTTAAATACCTAAATGACAACTACCCAGACTTAATACTAGCAGGAGACCTTATCGCATACAGTACTCACTTACTCGACGAAAACACAAACGCACACGGACGTGAACTGAAAAAACTACTAGACCAGACTGACCTTAGAGTAGTGTTGACACCAGGACCGACCAGGATAGGCACTGGAACACAAAAACCAAGTTCGCCTGACAAAATACTGACATCGAAACGCATGTATAACCAAGTCGACGACATTAGCACAGATGCACCACCAAATACCGACCACCTACCCATAATACTGACAATTCGAACCCACCCCTGGTACACACAATCTAACAGAACAATAGTAATTAATGATTACAAAAATGCAGACTGGAACACATACAAACAGACAGCCGAACGACTGACAGACAATGTCACACTTACACCACCTAATACTTGCCACGACATAGACATATACGCAACAACACTTACCGACATAATGACGCAAGCACGAGAAGCATCTGTACCACAAAGAACAATTAATATAAACCCCTACAGCAGACCTTTACCAAGACACATAATTCAGATAATAAAAAACAAAAGAAAAGCACACAGACAATACATGAAGACACACGCCCCAGAAGACAAACGAATAGTAAATAAACTACAACAGGACGTAAAAGACGCCATAGCCACATTTAACTGTGACAAATGGAATACACTACTTGACAAAATGACCGAGACGAACAGACGAGACCCGGCCAATTTCTGGCGATTAATTAAAAGTACCAGACACAAGACCTACCCACAATATCCAATCAAACAAAACGGACAAATGATACACGACACAACGCAAAAATTAGAAATATTCCGACAACATTACGAAAACGTTTTTCAAACACCTGACGACCCGAATTTTCACAAGACGCACTATAGAAACGTTAATAGATATATAGAACAAAACCAAAATCTGTACACACCACAAATGGACATCATAGAACTAGACGAAAATGACGAAACTGACCGACCGATAACAGCTCAAGACATTAAGACAGTACTAAAAAGAACCCGAAATACAGCGCCAGGCCCGGACAACATCACCTACGAAATGCTAAGACAACTCCCTGACAATACATTAAATCTACTAGTAACCACCTATAATCACATTTACCGACATGGATACCACCCGACTGACTGGAAACGCGCACACATACTGTTGTTCGAGAAACCTGGCAAAAACAAGACTGACCACAAAAACTATAGACCCATATCACTAATCTCCACACTATCAAAAACTTTCGAAAAGATAGTAGTACACAGACTGACAAAAATATGCACGCAAAGACAACTGATACCAATGACACAAGCTGGCTACCGAACCGACATAACAATACAAGACCAACTAGTACGAGTACTTTCAAACCTACAAGACGCTTACAATCGAGGATTTGTCACCATGGCAACCTTCCTCGACGTACAATCCGCCTTCGACAAATGCTGGACTAACGGACTACTATACAAACTGACAGACTTAAAAATTTCACCAAGGATTGTACGTTGGGTAGCCAGCTTTCTTACAGACAGAACGGGACAGATACGTATAAACAACTTACTATCTAATACCATTAATATTAAAGCAGGCACACCACAGGGGAGCGCTATTTCCGGCCTCCTCTACATACTGTACACATCCGACACACCACAACCAACACAAAAGAACCTACACCTAGCCCAATATGCAGATGATACTGCGTATTGGAGCACACACGCCACGCTGATAGGAGCCAAGGGAAAACTGGAAAAACAACTCAGCACATTCCTGAAATGGACCCAAAAATGGCGAATCAGCATAAACACAGACAAAACACAAGCCATTGTGATAAGGAAAATCATGAAACACTCATACAAAACAGCCACCCTCACCTTCAATAATCAACAAATACCATGCAAAACAATCATAAAATACCTGGGTATACATATTCATAACCAATTGAAAATTAAGACACACTACACGCGACTACTTAACAAAACACGACCCGTTCACTCAACACTGACTTACTTAGCACGACTAAACGGACGAGGACTTACACCACAAATACTACGAAAACTTTACACTGCACTAATAAGACCACAACTGACATATGCAGCCGTAGCCACCATGCCCCTAATCACGACCGATATAATGGACAAAATAAAATCCTTTGAGAGGAGGTGCATCAGAACTGCCCACAAACTTTTGCCCTCATTCAAGACAAACACACTTTACAACTACACACACACAACACCCATAGATACACACATAGCCAAACTAATGATCAAATACATACACAACGCACACACCAGACAATTCAGAAGAACACTCATCAACACCGCACAAAAAATGAAAACCATAACACAAACAGAAAAACACAAAAATCCTCCTCTCATAACACTAATCGACGTTTACGACAAATACCAGCAACAAGAAGAAGACAGACTACAACAACACCTTCAACACTTCCAAAACATCTAAACACATAATAAACATAAACACTTAAAATAAAAACACACAAAAACCTAACACACAAACACACAAGTATACAAAAGTAACCGAAGAGCTGTTGCAGTGGACATACAAACTTAACAAAACTACTAGCACAAACGACTTATACTTCCTGGCCTTTTCTTTTTCTCTCTTGGGTAGACGACGGGCCATGCAGCTAGGGATGACCAAACACACACATCACCCATCCAAACACAAATCCCACAACACCAACACGCATATAGGCACTCGCCACTGAAATCCGCCACACGACCAAAAATAAAAACGCAACCACTAGGCTGAAGAGGGGTGCCCCTGAACAGCCAGGGCATGTCGAAAGACATGCCCAAATAACTTTTTTCATTTCATTTTTGGGAGACCAGCTGGTTGCCGACTCTTGTTGTGTTAACTGCTTTTTTAAGCGTCTTTTGTGCTGTCTGTGTCAGGTTTTGAAGGAAACGTGCTCTGTGTGCGGGTGGACTGCAGGAGCGAATGACGATGTGGTTTCAACACGATGGCACTCCTCCGTATCGGTCGAGGATGTCTACAATCATTTGAATGCTGCACATCCTGGTTATTGGATAGGAAGACAAGGACCAGTCCCCTGGCCTGCCAGATCACCTGATCTGACACCCCTTGACTTCTTTCTCTGGGGTTATTTAAAAGAACGCATTTATACAGAGGGGCTGGACAATCCAGAAACCCTTCCTAAGCGTATTACAGTGGCTTGTAGATCTGTTCTACTCTGTGTATAAGTGATCCTTATTTCAATTGCACCTACCTATAGGTATGCTTAAACAGCTACCTAATTGTAGTTCACCAATAAAGAAACATCAAACAATGCCATAAACATAAATAAAGCAATAAAATGAATATAATAACCGTTTTCAGTATAATAATTTGTAAATTGTGAGGATTGCACGGTAAAAAAATTAGTACATGCAGGTGATTCGAACCACCTCCACAGCAGACAGATTACTTCGGAGTCTTGCCCTTGTTCCAACTGAGCTACCTAGTAACGTGTGAGGTAAACTTTCCGTTTATGATGTAATACTCGCTGGTTCCAGTGAACATTTGCAGAAGTGCAAACGTCAGCTGTCTAATTACGAATATAGTAAAAGCCGATGTGATAACATCTATATTAGTACTAATTTCATGGAGTGTTAAGCATCCATGTTAAATACGCGGGTAGAACCTAGTAATTGGGTCGAATTTTTCATGTTGGAGTATAAAATGCGGATTGCATAAAACTCTAGAATAAGGGGCAGCTGACTCACTTGGTATATATAGATGTAAAGACGATAGCTTGAATTATATTATCATTAGTAGTTTGCTGTGTATAAACGCGTGTAACCAATTTTGTTAAGCTCATCGTTTACAGATTCAGCGCCATATATTCTAACAGTGATGGAAAACGCGTGCATTGCTTTTTCAATTACGGCTTTGTAGGAGGCTGAATGTAGGAGGCTTCTTTAAATTTCTTGTGTTATGCTAGGGACCACAGAAAACGTTTTTCTACGTATTTTATTCAATGCTCCGTTATCATTCCTTCTGCCTACTTCAAAAGAGTTCCACACTTCACTCATGTTTTATTCAATATCACAGTTGTACGTTGGTAAAACAAAACGTTTATGGAAATGTGTCTTTCGGTGTATCTGTAAGGTACGTTCGTAACCCAATTTTGACTTCCGAAAAACAAAAAGATGAAAGGAAGGAACAAGTATTTCCATGCGCTGTATTAACTCTCATTTATTTCTTCTCGATTCCCAGAGTTTAGTGGTTTAGCGCGTCAGCTAAACTATATTACTATATCACTATATTCACAGCTCAGCGCTGCATTTTATTTAGACCCGGGGTCTCCAAACTACGGTCCGCGGGCCAAATCCGGCCCGCGACTGCTTATGGTTTGTTATTGTTTTTTTAAGTTAACTGTGTCATGAATCACAAATTTACGTATTTATTTAATTTTAATGTATCAATTAATTACAAAATAAATTCTTACAATATTATTTGAGTCAGTTGCACATTATTACAAATCAACGTAAATATTAACACACATATAATAATACAATAATATTTATTTATAATATTTGGCTACAATAATTCTGTTGCTGTGATAAGTTAGATTGAAAAAAAAACTTAATATTAGTTTGTTTTATTTAGTCTTTTATTTACTTGCTAGGTAAATGTTAATGACAAGTATAACAATCAGCCAATTAAATTTAAATATTATAACCAACAGATAATTGAAATGAATCTCGTTAACATTAGTGAATATTCCGCGGTTTCACCCTCGGTAGTTATGTTGGGGTAAAGAGTATCGTATATGTATGTAAACCGAAGTTTGGAATGTACATATATATCCTAAATATCACACATTATTTTTATCCTGAAAATCCTTCAGGGACAGAAAAGTTAAATTAACGGGAATGAAACTGCGGGGTGTCCCCTTCTGAAAAATGTTAATAACATTTATGTAACTGCGATTTACCACTTACAATATTTTGCAGTTGTGGACCAATTTCACTTGTACCAATTATAAAGAGAGATTTAAGATGATCATCGGTTAACTTATCTTTAAAATTCTTTGTGTACTTCCTTTTGGAGAATGTTTTCTCACACAAGTAAGTCGTCCAAAAACAGAAAACAGCCCACGAGCAAATTTATGCAAGTAATCAAACTGTACCAGTGGGAGACATACAATTCCAACAAAGATGAGTTTTGGTATTTGCTTTTAATTATATCACTGCACTATAAATCCATAATTTCCATTTGAAGTTCCGGGGCCAGGGTTTCAATGTCAGTATCAAAAGGATTTTGAAAAATCTTAATTGCATTTACAATGTCATCAAAGCCTGAAAAATGGGTATCAAAATTTATCTTCAAAGCACCCAAAGCTTCGATTGCAAAATGGACAGGAAACTCAGTCTCAGTAGTGTGGTTGAATATTTCACACCTTTTAAAATGTGTGAAACATTTTTTTCCGTACCTGTCATTGAAACAGTATTATTTTCTGCGAAACGATGTGATATTAGTGTATAAATCAGGGAGAAGCTGGTTTACTCCTTGCAATCTTAAATTCAGTTCATTCATATGTTTTGTCAAATCTACACAGAATGCTAACTTCCACAGTCATTCGCTATTTTGTAATTCAGTAAGAGGGCAATGGTTTTCATTCAAAAAAATTTCGATCTCTGTTCGTAGTTCAAAAAAGCGCTGAAGGATTTTTCCGCAACTAAGCCAGCGTACGGCAGTATGATATGGTAAGTCATTTTCTCCAATCTCTTGAATAAACTCGCGGAATTGCCCTGATTCAGCCTAGTGGATCAGATGAAATTAACAACTAGTATGACTGGTTATATAACCTCAGACATATCCAGACATTTTCCGCACAAGGACTGCTGATGAATGATACAATGTAAGACTAATGGGTCATTTTCTGCAGCCTTTGACACAAGTGCAATCACTCCTTTATTTTTACCACACATGTTTTTTCCACCATCAGTTGTAATTGATTTCAAGTTTTTCTATCGAAGGTTCTTAGTATAAATGGCATTTTCAATCCCCTTGAAATTATCTTCCCCAGCAGTCGTGCCGTGAATACTATCAATATCAAGAAGTTCTTCATATACTGCATAGCTTTTATCTGCTCCTCGAATAAAAATCAACACCTGAGTAGTATCTGTCACATCCGTTGACTCATCCAAGGCCAGAGAAAACCACTCAAGATGTCCATTTTTGTCACACAGTTGAGATGATAATTATATTTTCTGCGATGTCTTGTACCCTCCAAGCCAAGGTGTTTGCTGACAAACTGACACTTTTAAATAAATTTACCTGTTCGGGACACATTTCTTCGGCTGCTGGAACTACGCATTCTTTGATCATTTCTCCATCGGTGAATGGTTTTTCACGTCTTGCGATTTCAAGAGCCACACGAAAGTTAGCATGAGTTGCAGCTTCTTGTTCACTGTTGACGTTCGTTAAGAAGAAGGATTGCTGCGATTTCAATCTGCGCTTCAAAGTTTCAAATTTTTCTGTCCGCAAACTTCCTGTATATTTTGAGTAATTTTGCAAATGTTTCGTTTCATAACAACATTTAATGTTATATTCCTCGAAAACGGCTATGGTTTCATTGCAAATCAAACATAGCACCTTATTACAGGACTCAATCACGAAATACTGATAGTTTCATTGATCTTTGAATGTTCTACATTCACTATCTACTTTTCTCTTCTTTTCCATTCTAATAAATCACACACAAAAACAAGTCAAATCAAAATACTGTTAAGTATGGGCGTTGGTCGGTTCGAAAATGTCTTTTAAACGAGGTTATAGGTTGCGCGTTCGTTCTTGACGAATGACCTTGAGCAGAAATCCAATGAGTGAGCCTACCCTTAATAAATAGGTCAGCAAATGTTTATGCTACGATAACAGACACCTCTGTTTTCCTCTGTCGCGTTTGTGTATACAGTCGACTGCAGAAGTTTTGTGCGGTACGGATGTATGTATGCATGCAACGAAAATAGCAATTCAGACGAGGGAGAGATGTCGGGAATAGAATAAATGCAAGAAAGTTAAGTGGAAACAGTTATAGAGGTATAGTGTATAATACGTATGGCTGATATTACTGCAAGTGTCATAAATTGATTTGTAGTGTTGTACTACTTCAGCTCAGAAGCATGCGCATCATCTCACTGCAGACTGTACCTCCTCTCTCTCGTTCCCGCAAAAGCTGAGTAGAGACTCGCATTCAACCTTTCATATAAAATTTTCATTCGTCAAGAAGTAACGCGCGACCTATACACACTATGTGTACTTCCTTTCACAATAGTTTCTGCCTTCACAAGACAGACTGACTGGGGCGGACTGGGGGATCTTGCTGCCGGCTGCTAGCCATCTCGAAGTGAGTGGAATACACCAGAACGTTCTCGAAAGTACTACTAGCACCATCTGTTAGCGAAAGAGCGTTCTACCACTACCTATTTCCGCTTTTGACAACTAGACGTCGTCAAATGTCACAGTCGTAACAATAATACACAATTTAACTAGTCTAGAAATTACAGATAATGGCAGGAAAAATTGAAACGGTTCTGGCCCTCGGAACATTCTCGAGTAATCAATACGGCCCTAAGGCTGGAAAGTTTGGAGACCCCTGATTTAGACAGAAGATTCTATGGGTAGTTACATTCGTTCACTCACAGAAAACGTTCCCGCATTCGAGAACAGGTCGTACAGGTTCTCCTTACGGTATGTTTATCTGCACAGCACCTAGCCGCTTAATGCGACTTTATCTGTGCAGTATAGAAGGTGGTCCAATTTCTTCAAGCTTTTTTGTCTGTGGGCAAGGCTTCTTCCTGCACACCTATGTTTGGATGCAGGAAGGGGGCAAGAATAGGTGTTGGGGTAACTATGTGTTAGATGATGGGAGTGGCAATGCCATTACCCAAGGGCGTCCTTAAGAAGGCGGTATCTTTTCCTTCTACGAGGTGCTATGTCGTCGTATTGACCTAGTGCCCGTACCAGTTGATTGGTGTGGGAACTCAGTTTGGTGTGCATGGTTCGGGATCGCTCCCTTACCAAGTTCATGATGTAGGGTAGTCCGGAGTGCTTGTGGAGGATGTAAGACGGGAATCTACGTCCGGTATCATATATTGTTCTTAACGCCCTATTCTGCACTGTCTGCAGTTTGCGTATGGGGGAGGGTGCCGCCGATCCCCAGGCTTCGCAGCCGTACAAGATCAATGGCGGAATGATTGCCCCGTAAATGCGTAGTTTTAGGTAAGTAGGCATGGTGGATCGGAGGATAGGGTAGAGCTGTCTGAGTGCAGCGTGGCCGAGTCCTGCCTTTGCGTGGACGTGTGGAGCGTATGTTAGTCCGCGGTCGAGGAGAATACCTAAGTATTTGGTGGAACACCTGGTAGTAAGAAAGAAAACTACGTGTTAATTTTTTGTCAACAAAAACAGCGATCGAAGCGCTCCAAGTGGGCCGAGTTTGAACGAAAGTATGAGAAATCGCGCTCCCGAATGCTCACGTTGCCGGTAGCTCCTACAGTATTTTTAATACCTGCCTACCTGTCAGTCTCAGCTGATTGTATGTCCTTCTGCCACATTGCTACCACTGGCGCGTGAAGTTTAACACATGAGGCTCCTTAGTTGTGATTACAGTTTTTAAGGGTGCTGCATATTAAAGCTCACGCAAATTAACTTTTATGTGCTTTAATAAATTCGGCACTCTTAAAAACTGTAATCACAGAATGGGAGCTCACATATTAAACTTGATGAGTCAGCGGTAGAAATATGGCATTAGGACATATGATCAGCTAAGACAAGTAAGCAGGTGTAGAAATAGTTTGTTATAATTCCTTTTTATTAAAATTGTCTAATAGTCTGTACATCAATAGCTTTTATGAAATATTAATGAGTTCTGTAATGGTTGCAGGTTCAAATGATTAGTTTTCTTAATAGCAACAAGATGTTTCTTTTTCAATTCTGACGCTGCCACTAATTACTATGCATGGCATTAAGTAAAATATTTTCTACTTTAATGAGCTGCCTCAAAGCTTTGTGTGAACTTGCAACCAAACATTAGGATGTGGTATTTGACAGGGAAATGGGAACAATTACACGTTTGACACTTTTATTTATTCCTTCTAGCATTTGGATAGCATAACACAATTTGACATATTTGCGCAACAAGCACAAATAACTCACAAGGGGCTTCTTCTACATACATTATATAAAACGCTGTATTGCTCCATATGTAAACACCTGTTTTGTCATTCACTAGAACATTATCAGCAAGGCAACAGATGTACTCTAACAGTTTCACGCCATTTAACACTTTCACACCATTTCACTATATTCAGCACCAGCACTGGACACCAAAAAGGCACAGCTTGAGAAGTTATACACCCACAATCACAGGAATACCTTTAACTCCTTCCATCGTGCATATCCTAGAAATAAACAAAAAACAATCAACGAATAGCAACATTTATGTATCACTAAAGTCTAAGTAATGAAAGTGACCTGGGTAAAGAAGGGCTAGGCCATTATCCTATTTACATTGAAAATATAGATAATTTTAGATGGATTATAATTAGGCTTAGTAGTTGAGCTGCATTAAAGATGAATGAAGCTATTGACATTTGTAGTGGTCATGTGACAGAGTGCACAGTGTGCAGAACCAGTTCTGTGTGCTGTTCAGACAAAACGTGCACAACTTCATTCTTTTGGTAGCTCACCTACTAAGCTTAATTATAAACAATTTCAGCAATTGTACATATGATTATCTAGCAAGTAATACATTTTCTGCCAAAAGTCGTAGGTTTGCAATCTTACCACTCTCGTGACAACTTTAGCCAACACATTATTATAATATCAATATGCTCTATTAAACACATTATTCGGATAGCGGTCTGGCCAATCCCACTTGAGAGTTAGATATCAAGAGTATGATTATCTTGTTTTATAGGCATTCATTAAAATATCAATCATATGTTAATATACTTGTATATTAAGGTACATATAAATTCATTTATGTAAATTTGGTTTGGTTCGGCAAATAACAGAACACTCAACTCTTGAAGGCAATGTCAATGACTTACTTGTGAAAAAAATTGTTTCATATGGCAATACTGTATTTGTTGAAATAGGTTATGATGAGCACGATTTCTATTATCCACAGTTTGTTGCATTCATTTGTATTTTTTGATGTGGTTGTGTTATTGCTGCATTTGCTTATTAATATAATTTAAAATATGTGGCGCAAACAGAGGCAATTGATTATCTCCAGCCAAGTAAAAAGTCTTAGTCAAATCATCATGTGCCTATTACTTTGCACAACAACCATGTGTGTTTTCTTTAAATATACATTTCTTATAATATCCTGCAATTATGATTACTATTCCGCATCTTCTTAGGGAAGGTCAATTATGTATTTTACAACTTGTGCAACAAATGAATGCAATTAATTACCACATGTGCGCGAAAGGCTATGATAAACATTTTGGCAAATACACTATCTTCATCCAATATCACTGGTATAGTAAGAAGTTCTTAAAACTTATTGAAAATAAATAACGTACCTTCAGATTCTAACTGAAGTTTCCACTGGATATTTACACCGCAATGCTGCAAGGAATATATCGCAGGCATATTCCACTGTCTGCGTGCCTGAAAATTAAATACAAATGGACACAATTATCAATTAAATACAACATATTATTAACCCTTCCACTAACAATAACCTGTTAAAAGCATCCTACACCTAATTGCTACATAGTAGAAACAATGCAAATCTATAATTACCTCTCTGTTGAAGATCATTGTGCGAAGAAAAACTTATTTGACCATCATGCAACATGGTTCACACTTCCAGAACACCAAACGTTTGTTTTCGTCACAAAACTTCAAAACTTGAGTTAGCCAATCAGATTTTTGTACCGCTCTAATAGTGCCGCTAGCGCCACTCTGTGTTGTGCCGATAGAACTAGTAGAGCTGATGGACTCATGTTTCCAATTTCGCATTCAAAGTGTTTTACCTATGGGGTATTTTTCCGCTAATGTTGCACGGCAAGGAAATACTGTCACACATTTTTGCAGGAAACGTTGTCCGGATCCATAAAGAACTATAAGTGAATGCAGCCTTTTGGGAATACCTGCGGGACAATAACGCAAGGCCCCGGCACGTTGCATTTCCTATTTAGCATAAAGTTTATAGGCAACAACGTTCTACAGCTAAAAAAAATAGAAGTTCAGAAAAACTAACGAAAGTTTATCCTAAATGCATTATACATACGATATCGTCGAATATCGAGATATGGACGTATTGAGCTGCCATCTCTAATCAGTATAGTGAAACACATTGCGATGCACAACAAAGGACTACAATACACTACTGACGGTACGTGCATAACATATATTCTAGGTCAGGCTGACTCACGTGACAACAATCAGAACGGAAGAACCAAAAGCGGTTTTCTAAAGCATTCGAGAAGTATATACGCGCCTTATTTTATTTATTTATTTTTTTTTTTTGGAATGCAGGCCACCCATTAAACGGCATGTGCGCCTTAATCCAGTTTTGCGCTTAATAAAATGTCTTGCTTGACGTTCTTAAAGAGAGGAATGTGCAAAATTGAGAGCAACAGCGGTTTAAGGGACAGAACGTACTCCTCGCTAAAGTACACCTCAAAAACATACGACTCGTTTACTGCGACGGAATTCCGGTTTCCAGCCGATTTTACAAACTTTTTATTAGAGTATACATAGCAACGTAATTCAGTAAACGCCTCGGAAAAATTAGACCTATGATATGGGTACACTAACAACGTCAGCTAAAAAGAAAATGGTGGATTCTTGTACTTGGAGCAGGGGTTGGCTGCCAAAAATTACGAAAAATTTAGTGACACGCCTCATCCATCATGGACCCGTACAGTCAAAACGGACATATTATTAAACAATAGTTTAATTACATTTTTGCGTGAACTACACTTCGTGCATCTCAATTAATATGCATAACAGCTTTTACTATTTAAGTAATAATATTAAAAATGTCCAGCAAATGATTAAAACTGTCTCAAAAGGCTAAATCAAACCCGAAAACTTGCGAGGTGGCAATGGCATAGCACCAGGCATGCAAGTCCTACTATTGAACGCGGCACACGCTTCCAGCTAAGTCTCGAAATAGCTGAATAGGATTGAGACGGGTCCTCTGCGCTAAGCCCCAATGACATAAGTTCGAGCCTCAGTATTGTAATTTTTTTATGTTCATCAAAACTTTGAAACCGAATCCACAATCATCTAATTACAAAGTCCCTGAGCGTTTACAACATTATAATGTAAATCGTTTTTGGTTGTTTTTGCATTTTGTAATTCGACAGGTGTAATGACTTCTGCGCCATTGGACTGGCATTATGTATTGTGTTGTGAATGCTGACTCCTGCGTTCTCCACACGTATGCTGTCGCACGATATTTTCATTATGTATTCGACAGGCGAGTACATAGATATGCTTTTGAATTACGGAGAAGTAAGAAAAAATACACCGAAGAAAATATCTCGGGAGAGTTATCCGAATAGACAACAACCAACAGCAAACACCTTCCTGAATGTTGAAAGGCGTCTGCGTGTAACAGCATCACTTGCAAGAATGCCTCCTCATAGACACGCACCAGCAACATCAGGTGTTAATGCAGAAGCAGTTTTGAATGCCATCCAGAACAATCTGCATACTAGTACACGGGTAGTTGCTCAGGAGGTGAACTCAGCCAGTCTTCTGTAGTGCGAATATTGAACACTAATAAGTTCCGTTCTTATGGTTTGCACCTACACCAAGCACTTCACGGGAGAGATTTCGAAGCTCGAGTGATCTTTTGTGAATGGTTGCTGGAGCGAGTAGCAACTGATGTGGGATTCGCATCCAGGATATTGTTTTCTGACGAATCAAGATTCCACAACAATGGAACTGGAAATCGTCCCAATATGCGCTATTGGAGTGTCGATAATCCTCATTGGGTAAGGGAGGCAGCATTCCAAGAGCAGTGAGGTTTAAATGTCTGTTGTGGAATCTTTGGAGACCACTTTCTTGAACCATAATTCTTCCTTAGCTCGCGCCTTATTATTAGGAAATGTGCCACTGCAGGAGCGAATGACGATGTGGTTTCAACACGATGGCGCTCCTCCGTATCGGTCGAGGATCGTCTGCAATCATTTGAATACTGCACATCCTGGTCATTGGATAGGAAGACAAGGACCAGTCCCCTGGCCTGCCAGATCACCTGATCTGACACCCCTTGACTTCTTTCTCTGAGGTTATTTAAAAGAACGTATTTATGTAGAGGGGCTGGACAATGCAGAAAGCCTTCGTCAGCGTATTACAGTGGGTTGTAGATCTGTTCAACTCTGTGTATAAATGAGCCTTATTTCAATTGCACCTACCTATAGGTATGCTTAAACAACTTCCTAATTGTAGTTCAGCAATAAAGAAACATCAAACAATGCCATAAAACATTAAATAAAGCAATAAAAATGAATATAGTAACAGTTTTCAAAATAATAATTTGTAAATTGTGAGGATTGCATGGTAAAAAGATTAGTACATGCAGGTGATTCGAGCCACCTTCACAGCAGACAAATTATTTCGGAGTTTTGCGCTCGTTCCAACTGAGCTACCTAGTAACGTGTGAGGTAAGCAATGGGTTTAAGATGTAATATTCGCTGGTTCCAATGAACATTTGCAGAAGTGCAAACGTCAGATAATTAGGAATATATTAAAAGGCGATGTGATAACATCTATATTAACACTAATTTCATCGAGTGTTTAACATCCATGTTAAATCCGCGGGTAGAACCTAGTAATGGGGTCGATGTTTTCATGTTGGAGTATAAAATGCGGATTGCATAAAACTCGAGAACAAGGGGCAACTGACTCACCTGGTATAAGAAGGCGAGGCGACGAGGTGAGATGAGTTACTAGTTACTTACAGACTTAGCCGTCGAGGAGTCAGTTTTTAGATTTAGTCTTAGTGTGAATGTGAGTGTATGTGTGCACGTGTATGTTAGTTCTTGTGTACGTGAGAGAACCGACACGTCATGAGGAAAGATCGCGAAGTACTTAATAAGTGTCGAGTGATTGTACCATCACAGTTTGCGTGAACAAAAACAAAATTATCTGTTAGGGATAGGAGAGGAAAACAGTTGTGAGTTGTAATGCCACGAAGGACTGAAGACTGTGTAACGTCAGTAAAAGAGAACTGTTGTGCATTCAGTTTTGGAAGAAGTTAAACTTGAGTAACCAATAATTCCACTGGATTCCTGTCACTTTTTCAAAATATATGGACTGCCATCGGTGACACTGAACACTGGACTCTGGCGACTGGAGAGACCATCACTAAGAAATATTTTTTTGAAATTCCACTTGTTACATTCGTTTACCTGCATACAGCTGAGATGGAATGCTTATAGCAGAAAACTGGGCAAAATCCAACTCAATGATGCTTTCGAGTTCTTTCCAAACTCTCGTTTTGCTTCCGTTTCCATCGTTTCTTTCAAATGCAATGATGCACGTTTAGCACCAACTCATGGAGCGTTTCATACCTGTATCATCACTCCTGCTTTCTCCAGATAGTGCCGTAACCTCCACCAAATATTGCAGCTGTATTGCAAACAGGGTTCCCAAGTGAAACCGAAATTATAATGTCAATATATATTTGATAATGGAAAGAAACAAAAGGAGATTCTAGTCAATAGTTAAGGGGAAAACGTAATAAAGCTGAATATGTTAAAGTCTCAAGAATGGAAGCCTAGGCAGATTTATATGAGTGATTAGGTTACAAGTGTTTGTACTAAGCCATAGTGATTCAGCGGGCTGATTCCTATCTTACCATGACGTGCTCTAAAGTTAGCCAATGGAAATCGCTTCCTTCGTGTTGCTCGCGCAAAAACAATTGCAACGCAACACACACTCGTCTTGAATCGAGTCGAGATAACGCACGTGCAACTTGGGAGTTGTACGTGAGCTAGCGCGTATACATAATTCGGCGGTTGCTAAAGGGTGACAAAGTTAAAGTGTTATAACGTTGTAGTTGAAGTTACAACGTTACATTCTATTTAAATATCGTCGGCAGTTCTCTACAAATCTGGAAATTTACAAATAAAGTGATACGTTGGTTAATTCTTCGTTTGGTTCCATTCCTACCATAACTCACGCATACCCTGCAGATTAGGACCTCTTGCTAGAGCTAGTCCGGACACCAAACACGAGATCTTATAGGTCTTAAAGGCGACGTCTTCGACGGAGAGGAGCGTTTGCGTCACAAGTTTACTGATTTTGCAGATCTCTTGCCTTTTTCGCAAATCTCCTGATCTACTGCTAAAAATTGAACGCACTTCAAAATCTCCTGCTTTTTATATACTTTCCATTTGAAACACTATTTTCCTTAACATCATATAATTCGCTCTTCTGAAAAAGATTTTCAGGCAATGTATTTCCGTCGTGTATAAAAATAAAATATTAATATGATCACCTGTATACATAAACAGTATACCACGTCTGTTGGTTCTGCATTACAATCTATCCTAACTACTATACTAAATCTGAACATTTGAGTTCCACTGAAATAGATCAAGTTGAATACAGGGATCCAAAAATATTTGTTCCTGTGGGAAACATGTATTTTGGTGTCAAAGTTAAAATATCTCTTACAAAATCATCCCTGCACGGCAAATATGTACAAGTTTTCAAATTAAACTGTGTTGATTTTTACGTTGACTCAGTTCGCCACATAGTAAATCGTTTTTTCCTAAAAGATCCTCTTCTTATAGTGCTGGAAGTGCTAGAACCAGCTAAAATTCACACAGTTCAGTCAATTGCACCACTTGTTTCCTGGTTTCCTAATTTGGTGAAAGCAGAAGAAATCCAACAAATAGATACAGAATGGAGGCTATTGCGCAATACTGACATTGCATGTGGCAGTAGCTCTACAGCGCAAGAATTTTGGAGCAAATATTATTGTTATTATCATCATTACTATTAATACTATTATTATTGCTATTACTATTACTATTATTACTATTATTATTGTCATAAATATGTATACACTATACCAAATTCCCGGTTATAAAAATGTAATGTTTTCTCCTGCTTTTTTCAAATCAAACGTCTGCTTTTACTTCGGCAGACATGGCAACATTGCAAAGCGGACAATTCAGAAAAGATACGGTAATCGGCTACGACCATAATTGTCTTCCACAGGAGACTTAAAATATGTTTAATTTTCTGCCAAATATCCTCTATATTACAAAGGATTTTTTTTAAATCGGTAAACCATTAGAGATAGTCAAAACTTGCTAAACAAAACTACATATTTATGAAAACGCGGCTTATTTTAAATAACAGTAGTACCAGTCACTTTGAATTATTCGCCACTTTAGACTTGAACAGTTGAATACTTCTGTCATTTTTGAAAGTGCTGTCACCATTCAACTGTTCCTCGCGATATCAAGGAAGGCGTTTCAAGTTCGGCATATAGCGACAAAGATTTGACTATTGCTCGAGCCTACTGTATCTTGCTTGTACCTTCAGTGAAATGTACAGTAAAAATAGTTCTGCAATCACACATTAAGTAGTTAGAAACGTGATGCCTTGTTAAAACAGTTTGTGGAAGGGACTTGAAAAGAATCCATAATGACTAGATAAAGTCGTTTCAGTGGCTTTCTCTACTGGTAAGTAGGGGAAGTACTGTATTCCATCCAAAAATTCGATGTCGAGATTTCACCGAAAATATATGTTTTGAGACCCCCTGAATACAAAAAAGCACTTTTATATAAAGGTCCGTGTGTGTCTGTGTGTCAGTTTGTGTGTCAGTCTGTGTGTCTGTCAGTGTGTGGACAGCATAACTCAAAAACGAAAAGCCGGTTAAAAACCAAAGTTGGTATTTAAATTCAATGTCTTTCAAGGATGCAACACGAAGATTTTGAAGAAAATAGCCTCACCCCAAACTACCCTTTACATGGAAAATTTTTCGAAATTTCTGATTTTCTTGAAAATGGCTCTAACGATTTTGATTAAAATGTCATATGTTTGAGATATTTTTATGACAAATGAAATGTATACCTTGAATTTGCTGGTTATAGCCCCCTGTAGTCGTATTTACTCTGGACGACTTTTGCATAACTGGTAAACCAAACGAGAGACCAAATCATAGGTACTATACAAAAAATGTAGATCTTCCTAAAATACACAATTTATGTGTGAATAAATGTTCTTGTAGGGTGAACCATTTCGTAGATATTTCTTGTTATGTGAGTTTAGGAAAACAAAACTTTCGTGAAATGTAACATCGTTGTTCATTTTTTATGTTAAGTGTTCAAAGAGAACGGAATCTCAAAGCTTTAAAAAATTTGACTATCGCACAAAGCCTACTGTATTCTAATATTCCCCTTGCACCTACAAGAAAATAAGCAGTAAGATAATTTGCATAAATGAGTATCTTAACTAACGCGAACAAGATATAGGAATAAGAGTTTGTAAGGATGGTTAATACAAGAGTAGAGAAAGTCACATGAGTGCAACACATCAAATTTTTCTCATTGGTTTGTATTTTATGCTCCTAATTATTACTTATATAAAGAAGTGTTACACTACATAAGTTATGAAAATGACCTACTTTAGTCAAAAAGTGACGTCTTGTATTCTCACAATATTTTCTACTTACTCTTCTACAAACGTTTATCCTTTTGCTTCTCGTTAATCCAGGTAAACTTTCATTACATATTTGCATGTTTCATAGTAGTTATAAGAAGAACGTAATAGTCTATAAAGTGAAAATCACATCTTTAAAAGACGAATCGCTATGTGATATATTTGCAATTCGATACTCTTTGAATGATGAGAAACGAATTGCAACTTGCTTCCGAATAGAGAAAACTGAGTGTTTGAATATTCAAGCGAATAACATGGTTAGTACCACAAAAATGTATGCGCTTTAATGAAATCTACATTTTTGTATAGTAACGTTCTCTCTCTCTCTGTCTCTGTCTCTCTCTCTCTCTCTCTCTCTCTCTCTCTCTCTCTCTCTCTCTCTCTCTCTCTCTCTGGTTTTCTAATTATATAGAAGTCAAGCGGAATCACGTCTTCACGTGCTATTCCCAGAAACTGTAAGATAAATATTTTATTTGCCACACATATCAAGGTCAAGGAAAGTGGGCAGGCTGAGGGCAGCCCGAGGTGTGTCTTAGGTCCATCTGCCCATACAAGGGCTTAACCACTGTAATCTCGGGATGCGGAAGTTTGCAGAGTGGCGGCTGTAATTGAGACTGGAGTAGTGACAGAATTAGCAATATTTGTTTCTTAATGGCTGCAGGTCAGGGTGCACAGTCGCAGGCTTAGAGGGGCACCGAAGGTGTGAACCAGAGCGGACAGGGATCGCGCTGCTTATCGGAACTAATGCAAGACCAATGACCTCGCAATACCTAGGCCAGCACAACACCCATCGCAGTGAAGCAAAGCGGGTTATCTATACTGACAGGCGCTGTTTATTTCGTGAGGCAGGTAAAGACCACGTATAAAACATGTTTTTAAACTGTGTGAAGTGCTAGAAGAAGACATTGCCAATACAATGAAATGGCTACATATTATGGTACAATTTATCGAAATCTATTCACCAAACCTTCTGTATATTTTAAAGATGTAATATTTTAATCGAAATCGTTGGAGATATTTTTACAAAATTAAAATTAGCTAACACTTTTCCATATAAAACACAGTTTGGGATGATGGAATTTAGTTTCATATCTTTTCATCGCAACTTTGGAGGATTCCGGACATAAATGCCAAGTTTGAGTGTATAATCGACTTTTCATTTCCGAGTTATGCTGTTCATAAACGCAACATCGAATTTTATGGTGTACTATAACACTTTCTTTTGCCTGCTTTAGGAGGCGGTGGAGAAAGCACAAGGCCTCTCTATAGCGTTAGTAAAGATTAAAAACAACTCATGGCAAATAAATAACGTTCTCAGTTCCGATTTCTATTTCGGTGTACTTAAAAAGCGAAAATGTCGACCTTTTCTCATAAATTATAGCGACTTCTGTCTGCAGCTAATGGGTATGGTTTTTGTTATGCAACCGTAGGGTGAATCATTTCGGGATGCATTAATATTCTCGGGGGTCCTACTTATTTTCATATAAGCGCCGCCGAGGGGAGGAGATACGTTCCGCTGAATTGAAATTCCATTAAGTGCTCCGCAGGCTGCCGCGAAGTCAGCAGAATAAAGCAGACGTGACTTTCTTGCACATCTGTCTTTGTAGGTAACACTTTCTTCTCCCACGGGCTATCACGTCGCCGCGAAACCTAGCTGACAGCAGGTGAAACATTTTATTGTAGCTGTCCAAGGCACCCACACTTTTTCCTTTTTTTTTTTTTTTTTTTTTTTTTTTTTTTTTTTTTTTTTAATGAAGTATTGTATTCCACCCAAAAATTCGATGTCGAGATTTCACCGGAAAATTTGTTTTGAGACCCCCTGAATCCAAAAGAAAAAGCATTTTTAGAAAAAGGTCCGTGTGTGTGTGTGTGTGTGTGTGTGTGTGTGTGTGTGTGTGTGTGTGTGTGTGTGTGTGTGTGTGTGTTTCTGTCAGGTCACTCAGGACAGCATAATTCTAAATCGAAAAGTCAGTTAAAAACCAGTTGGTACTTAAGTTTAACGTCTTTCAAGGATGCGACAGGAAGATTTTGAAGAAAATAGCCCATGGAAAATTTTTCGAAAATTTTGATTTTCTTGAAAATGGCTCTACCGGTTATGACTAAAAATACCATATGTTTAACATATTTGTATAAAAAATGAAATGTATATTTTGAATTTTCTGGCTATAGCATATGTAGCCCTGTTTACTCTGGTTGACATTTGAAGAACTCGTAAACCGTAAGAGATAGACAAAATCTTACTATAATAAAACAGTAGATCTCGCTAAAACACACAGTTTATGTCAAAATAAACTTTTTGTAGAGTGAATCATTTCGGAGATATTCCTTGCAATTTGTGTCAGTTTCGGAAAGCTTAAAACTTTCGTGAAATGGAACATCGTTGCTCATTTTTATATGCAAAGATAACAGGATCTCAAAGCTTTAAAAGATTTGACTATCGCTCAAAGCTTTACTGTATACTAATAGTCCCCTAGCACCTACAAGGAAATAAACAAAAAGATAATGTGTATAAATGTTTATCTCAACTAACACGAGGAGGATGTAGGAATAAGAGTTTTTAAGAATTGTTAGTACAAGAGTAGAGAAAGTCATGTGAGTGCAACACTTCAATTTTGTTATTCCTTATTTTTTATTTTTTTATTTTATTTTATTTATTTTTTATTTTATTTTTTTAATTTTAATTTTTACACTTTCTAGCACGAACCTTGTAGGACAAACTGCGTTTCACCCAAAAATACAAATATTTGTTTACAGGCAGCCTGCATCCATAAATTTTTACTTTCTCTACTACGTATAGTAAGTAATGGAAGTATTGTATTCACCCAAATATTCGTTGTCGAGATTTCACCGGAAATGTATGTTTTGAGGACCCCTGAATCCAAAAAGTCATTTTTAGATAAAGATTTGTGTGTCCTCTGAGCAGCGTAACTCAAAAACCAAAAGTCGGTGAAAAACCAAAGGATGTGACACGAAGATTTTGAAGAACATTCCTCCACCATGAACTACCCTTTAAACGGAAAGTTTTTAAAAATTTTTATTTTCTCAAAATGGCTAAGGTTTTTGAGCAAAATTCCGTATGTTTAACATATTTTCATAGCAAATAAAATGCATATTTTTAATTTTCTGGCTATAGCCCATGTATTCCTGTTTACTCTTAATGACTTTTGCATAACTGGTTAACTGTAAGAGATAGACCAAATCTTGCTATCCAAAAATGTAGATCTCATTAAAACACACAATTTATGTCCACATGCATGTTTTGTGGAGTGAACCATTTCGGAAATATTCCTTGTCATTTGTGTGAGTTTTTAAACACATGTACTTTTCTTAAATAGGAGGTTTTAATTCACTTTATCTGGTGTCAGTGCAAAGGGAACGTAATTTCAAAACCTTGATTTAGCCACTACCTTTAAAATATTTGACTAACGCCTTAAAGCTACTTATTCTCACATTCCCCTTGTACCTATAGGAAAATTACGATAATTTCTACAAATGTTTATCTCGACTAATATAGAGAGACAGAGAAATGCGTGTTTGTAAGAATAGTTAGTAAAGAGTAGAGAAAGTCATGTGAGTGCAACACTTGAGATCTTTAGAAATAGAACCATTCGCGTATATGTGTGTGCGTGTGTGCGCGTGTCCCCGAGTCTAGCAAAAGAAAACTCGAATACGCGATGTATCATAAACACTAAACCGTACTTAGGTTCAATATTTCCATAGATCGAAGATGAATATATTGAAAAAATCTCAACTCAAGCTATCCATTACATAGAACATGTTTTGCCCTTTTTCGAGGTTCTGAGACACATGTTAAGGATATTGAGCAATAAAACTTCTCCAGTTTGTCGGAACACAAAGTCCAAAAATGCCTAACTTGGTATAGAAATTCAATATTTTCTAAAGAAGCGACACATTTTCAAGAAAAAAGTCAGCCTACCCGAAAGTACGCTTTGCTTGAAAACATTTTCTTTATCTAATCTTTTTCAATAAATGGTTTAACAATTTTATCATCGTTTAAAATATTAGTTTATCACAAACAAAATGTATATCTTGAATTTTCTGTGAATAGCCTATGAAATGCCCTTCATTCTAAATTATTTTTGTCTAACTGGTAAACTATAAGAAATAGTCGAAATCTTACTAAAATGTCTCGTTAAAGCACACAAGGTATGTGAAATAAAAATGCTTGAGACGTTAACTATTTTTTAAATTTTCTTCTCATTAGTCTAAATTGTCAAATAGTTTCTATTTTTCTCAACTGCAAATTCTTATTCTTTGGTGTTTATGCAAAGGTCATCCTAACCCGACATTTGTAAGCATAATTTTTACAAGAATGAGTAGAAAAAGTAACTTGAATGTTAACACGTACAACTTTGTTTATCATGGTAATTATCCACTATGACGTCAAATTTCTGCTGGTTGGTCACATCTGACAAATAACATATTCCTATCACAAAATCTATATCATACATCATCGTAATTGACAGTACACGGAAAACCAAATACGAGTATGCAAATATAGCAGTTCAGGGTGAGCTTTTGGTGATGTAAAAGGTGAAAGGCTATATGCAAATAACTGCATTAAGGTTGATAAACCTAGAACAAGTATTGTCGTCATCATCTGTGAGTACATGATTTACACACTAGTGACTGTGACGAAGTGATTGAAATGACTGAGTGGAAAAAGGGATGTAGTTAGGACGTATGTCATCACTAGAAAAAAGTGCTCAAAATATTCCTAAGTGGCTGTTCTTTACAGCAGTGTTAATGAATAAACTTGTTTTTGCTGCGGTAGGAGTAACGCAACGAAAGCTTGCCAACGTGATTTGCACGAAACTCCGGTACTACTTGGATAAAGTCGGGTTATCTCACTCGATTGAAGGCCGGATGACACTTCTACTCCCATATTATATCTGCCGCTCCCTCTGTCCCTCTACTCATTTACTGTGATACGACTCCTCGAGACGTTGTTAGATACTAGAACCCATAATACGGATACTATCACACTGAAACAGGCGCAACGGTACGTTTTACGAAAATGGTCTTCAACGCATCCTGCAGATTGGCAAGCTTTGATGTGTGCTTCCTTGAACCGAAGACCTGCGAACTTATTTGCAGCCACAATGTGTCACTTTCAACCTCTCTATTGACCATCCACCAATAGCCAACGGAAACATAGGCTTCACAACGGAGGGAACTCTTCGAGCACTGTGGTTTACATATATCCATAGTGGTTACCACTCCCATGAGGAAGGTATGAAGTGAAAGGACTACAGACCGCACGTAGACAAGCAAACAAGTTGCGTAGAAGAGTTCCTGGATGGAAGACTCGTCCAACTGCTGGAGCTGTCTAAAGAGGTAAAGAGCGACCCGTGAACCAAGCAGCCCCCCAATGTCTTCGGGGAGTACTCTTACCTACTAGGAAGCAATTGCACAAGTGAAAGATGAGGCGAAAACGGAGTGAAAGGGAAATCATGGAAAGGAAATCGTGAAAGATGAGAAACTACCACAAGAATCGCATATCAGAAAAACTACGGAAGCCTAAAATCATAGAAGACGTTCGACATATAGACCTCCGAGTGCGAGCCTCACACATGTGGTGTTCTCACTGAGAGGGAATATCAATACATGATCAATTTGTAATTGACATTCCAGAGAACCATACCTAGTATGAACGTATTCCTCGAAAGAATCTGTAGAAAAATGTTATGAGGAAAGCTAAGTTTTATTTATTCCATTGAACACTTAATAAAATGTCCTTGGACAATGCTTAGTTTGTGAGCAATTTTTCATACTTCTGCATTTTCCTTCCTTTGTTTTCTCTAGATGCAGTACTGTAAAGAAAATGGCTTTCGTGTAAGACGGCGAGGGAAACTGACAGATGGAGTTTTGCAAAAGATGAAACCGTTATGATGAACATAAATAGATCATGTGGCAAGAGAAACCAGATATCTTTCGGATTCTGCCATAAAGCAGACTAAAAACACCAAGAGCTGTATCCCTACAAAATTACGAGGCTTCATATATTGCAGGATCCACGCCCGTATGTTTCTCAAACGTTTCCTGCAACATAGAGGAACAGGTTACACCTTTCATGTCTGATGACTGATTGAACTCCATGGGTATGTATGTAAACATCCATAGTTGCCGTACATGGCGCCAGAGCCAGCCACTAAATTTCTGATATTGGGCTGTACCTTGAAGCATTATTCACCACGTTCGAAAGGCCATTTGAAGCAACATTTACCAGTCCTCGATGCAACAATTTTGAAGCTGGATTAGTGTTTCATAGATCACAGGTTGATAAAAATTGCCTCACGCCGCCTATTAATGCCTCAAAGTCCTTTGATTCAGTCTCTTACCTGCAATAGACAACTAAGATTTCTCTCCGAGTATCCGTGGGGTTTGTTTAGAAAGGATGAGGCTATTTGTGGTGATAACATTTTCATAAATGTTTCCAATCCTTTCACTGTTTGCACTGAGACGTTGCCAAACAATAAAAAAAACCTAAAATTTAGAAAACCTAAAAATATATTTCGCTTTATTTGCGTTTGTTGCTTTTAAATTATCCAACGCCAGAGAATTAAGTTACGTTTATTTCGACTGACCAGCCAAAAGAGTCCGTTTCCTATGAACTAAAGTGACTCTCCAAAACCGCTACAACCGTAAAGGCTATTCGGCTCTTCAAACTGGCGGGGCTACCGGCGTTTTACGTTCGTTTTCTCTGTTCATTTCTCTATTGAAAACTATTATTCTGATTTATTTCGTTCTTGTTTAATTAATTTTCTGCATATGTAATTTTGGTATCAACCTTCAGAGGAGTGGAACTACAACTGCGCTTTCCAGTCAGGAAGTTAATGGGCTTCAAGGGTAATTTTAAATAGTGTGGTACCGGAATGAAATGTTGCTCGAGTTCGTGCATTAATTGGCTAAAACAGGACTGGAAAATGCCTGGTTTCAACAGTATAACGCACCTGCCGTGCCAGTTTTGTCATTTATCTTTCACGTTTATACCAGCTGAAGACGGTGTCTGCCTTCTTTTGTCTTGGCATGCCAGATAACAATCCTGAGGTTTGCTATGGGACTTGTTCGAACCTTCAACTGGGTGCACCTTGCTGAATAACTTGGTGAGTTCTTTCTCAAAAACACGCAACTATTCTTATTGCAAATGCCTGCACATTTAATCTTTCTGGTCACTCACTTTTAGGCGCCCGTCTCTCTAAATTATTTAATATTTTATGAGACAAAGTTGACATCAGATTTCGCGTATATTTGTTACCTGTATCATTGTTTATTTGTTATTGCTAAGGGGTATGTTCTCGAGTTCTATTGTGTTTGGCTAATCTCATTTATGTTATTTCATTGTTTAATCATGTAAAACCGTTAAGTTTACTAGGTAATATACAGGCTTTGAAAGGACTTTTGAATTTGGATCATGGGAAATTGAATTAATAGGCTATGCTGCTACTGAGTAATGGGCGTTTTCAGAGAACTTCTGCATCGTAATATGTATATGCACATCTTACACACATGTACTATTTTTCACAAAAGTAAATACCCTCCTTCAGTGAAACCTGCGTGAAGGATCACCTAATTCACAGGCATTCCTAAATAGATGACATGAGGATGAAATATGTCATACAAATGCTTCCCTTGCTGTTCAGAGGGGATTGCAGACATTGGCTCACCTCGCAACTTTGAAAAGCGATATTTCAGCAATCACTCTAAATTAAAGCGTAAATATTGCAAACTCAACGTTATTACGTCTAAAGAAAATGTTACTATAGAGTTCCGATTAAATACTGGACCAGAAGTAAAAAACAATGTCAGTGTTGAGCTATTTGGTTACCAAAGTAAGCTTAATAATCCACATGGAATTCCTGTACTCAGTGTCAGCCGAGGGCGTTAAAACGCTTTAACGTAGACACAGAATGACTCCGTGAACGTGGATCGAATCCCACCTACCGCATAATTTTCCCTCCTTCCTTTCTGTCTTAACGAGAAGATCATTATTTATATAACCTGAGCCAAATATACCTACTATTATGCAATATTATGATATTACTGCAATACGATTGAAATTTTAGAACTGAAAGCTATAGAAGACATTGATTGCAATTGCTGTAGACATAACTGGGAATACGCCTACTTCAACTGTCAATCATTCTTCTACAAATTAATATCTACAATTTTCCTTTAAATAACCCAATTGTCGATGATTACTACCATATTAAAAAATTTACTTCCGTCGTGTACTGTCAATGCTTAGTTAGCTTACATGGATATAAGAAAGCACTATATCTTTGTTCATGTTAAAAATGCACGAAAATTAAAATGTTTCAGTCACAATAAAATAAAATAATTATTTTAGAAAATTAAATCCCTCAGCATGATTACATAAATTTGTACTTTTTTATGCATTAAGACGACAAGTATTATACTATGATATAAAAATAACAATAAAATAATAATAAAATAATAATAATAATAGCAACAATAGTAATATTTGCAACAATAGCAATAATAATAGCAATAATAATAACCAATAATCATAGCTATTGTGACGATAATTAATCTTAATGTAATATCTAACAATCAGTTGTTAAATTTGACAGCACCTGTTCTGTCCCTCTCTGTCTCCCTCGCTCTCTCTCTCTCTCTCTCTCTCTCTCTCTCTGTCATATTAATGAAGGTCCAAGACGTTGCCAGAAAATAGAGACCAGTTGCTGAAATTCATACCCTAGCTAGGATATGACCCTTGTAGTGCTTGAAGCTATCTTCGATATGGTGAGGACGTGCTTGCAAGAGAATGGTGATTATTGAATTATTTGTTTTAGATTTTGTCACGTTACTCCTTGGAAACTTCATAATTTGAAGGTCTTTTTGTATTTCTTACCAAATGTCGTTCTTTTTACCATTAAAAGCAATTGAGGATATTAATGAGTACTGATTATTATATTTTCTTGTTCTGAATACATCACTAAAAATTAAAGAAAATATTATAAATGAATCCCAAGTATTTATTACTTACCATCCTATAACTGCACATGTAACAACTACTGCAATCTGGCATTCACATTCATTAACATTAGATGACCCTAATGAGCGCTGACTTCATATCCTGCCCAATACACTGATGATGGACCAAAATAAAATGAACAGTGGCACACGTATACGATTCTTTCAGTGTACTGATTATTACCCAAAACATATAAAACGCACAAAATCCATCATTTCGAACATTTCAAAGCTATTTTACACGGCGATGTTTTCTGGAGTTTTCCATTTCTTTCTTGTTCTTCTTTTTTTTTTTTTTTTTTTTTTTTTTTGGGGATGGAAAGAATTCGGTAAGTGTTTTCATCGTTTGTTATCATAAAGGCACTGCAGTTTATGGTCCTTCTCTCTCTCGCTCTCTCTCTCTCTCTTTCTCTCTCTTCCCTCTCCCTCTCTCAGGTAAAGAAGTGTCTACACAGCTTTAATTGCAATCCGCGTCCTTTGAACTGATTGTTTATAGTTCTCAGTTGCGTAAACTTGTTTACTTCTGTCAAACTGAGTTCAAAATGGATATAACAGATGAAATTACTCCCTTTGGCGAGGAAAATTAGTGGTTTGAAGCTACACGAATCATTTTCCATCTCACAGAGCGTAATAGTTTTGCAAACCTTTACGGTTTAATATGCGACAACTGGGGTCAAATAATGGATAGGATATGCGGTAGTGAATCCATCAGGATCTAAAGGCACATGTATAGTGAAACTGGACAATTTGACTTTGTAATTATACTTTGTAGTTTGTTCGCTTGAATTTGCTATAAAACAATGTACAGTGGACTGCCTCCACGGTCAAGTGATCAGCATTCTGGCTTCTCAACCCAGAGGTTCCGGGTTCGATTCCCAACTGTGGTTGGAAATTTTCTTTAAACAGAATAATTCCCTATTCCTCACAGACTGTGAAAATATGAATATTGAATTGAATGGGCCTATTCAATATTAAAAATGATAAAAATCAACGTTAAGAAATGCTGCAGTTCAGCTGGTAATAACTCAATTCTCAAGTCAAAGCCCCCCGATGTGAAATTAAATAGCTAAAAAGACTGAATGTTTTAGTCAATCATAATGTTTAATTCAAAGGGAGAATCTCCGGAATGACACCTGGTTATGGAATGTTGCTGGAGTATGGCAGGGTGGGAGGGAATCGCTATGCCAAAGAAAACGTTCAAAACTTAAATTTTGTAGAACTCATACTTGATTATTTATGGGAATAAAATTAATCTATGGAGATACATGTACAGCGTGCATTTGCGAAGTATATCAGTATGGAAGTCAATTATAAATTAATTTAAAAATAGAGTTGAACTTTCGAATAAAAGGTGTAGATTTTAAGTGCACACAAATATTTTACGGGCTTTGAACACACAAAAGATGACGCAGGCCGCATTTTCACGCCTCAAAAACTCAAAGTCAAGCTATCTCACACCACTTGGCGGCCGCGTGCACCAAAAAGTGCGCCAAGGTCAGGCAACCTCGCATCACTCGCGGCGAGTAAACATCCAACAATGAGTGCGTTCTAATCTACAAAAGCTTGCGGAATGGCAAGAAAGGGACCGTTTGTGAGACAAAGGTTACACATAGTTACACATGATGGAATCGTGTGTGTTGAACGAGACAAGTTTTAGCAGTTTGCATATGTGAACCGTCGTGTGACAGAACTGTATGTGTAGACAGAGACATTTTGGGACATTTAACGTCACGTCGGAGTTGTAGTGACTGTGATCGTTGAAGCCAGCTGTTTGTTAGAAAGAGATTACTGCAAGACAAAAAAGCTGTTGGCTGTCACGTGTCACGTGTTACGAGGTGACTGAATAGCTGTATGTTGCAAGGTCACAAAGAATGTAGATTGTCTTACATAACTGTCTCTTCGTGCTTTAGTTTTAGAAAAAAAATTATAAAGTGACAGTAAAAGTAAATGGACGCTGTCAATTTTGCCACAATGTATACACGTAAACATTGGACTTGTGTTCTAAAAGTGATAGATTATTAAAATTCTTGCACTCAATACAATTAATCGGCCTGTCTCAGGCAAACGGCTTACCAGGTATGCCCCCGATCTTACATATAGAATACCGTTAATTTCTTAAATAAACTAAATATTCTTTTGGGCAAGCAGGTACTACCAGCTCAACGAACTGTAAGGTATTCCCTTTCGGCACTGTGGCAAATATTAACTGATTTAGGTGGCGTCGCGGCAACTGTAGTACTCGAACTGGATGCCCTAACTTCAATTCCCCGTGACCACGTACTCTAGGTTGGATTTTTTCCGTGGTTTCCGCTGTCACCTAGGAAAATGCTGTGGTGATTACTTCCATTCCACGGTTTCCTTTCTTTCCCTTCCTCATTTCATTTCCTTCGTCATCTTTCAGGTATGCTGTCATTATGGTGATTCGGGCGGCAGCGGGCAGGTGATGCGGTTGCTTCCACTCTGTAACCCTTGGCCTCTTGGCCTCGCTTATGACAGCTGCGTGCCAATGCCCACACTGCTTAGGTCGCTTAATGTCCTCTCTGGGCAGTGCCGAGGAGCTTCAGATGGTGAGCCAAGTGGCTTTCTTCTGCATGTCCCTGCAGCACCGCTCTCTTACCTTCGTCTCATCTCTTTCTCCTGCAGGGCGGTAGGCTGCAATAGATTACAATAGGGTTCCATCAGACTAGGCGTACACTCTGTACCATACTTTTAACGTCTCCTAAGAAAGGTGTAAATATGCCTTTTTATGAAAGATTTGCATACACTGCGTTTATGTATACACACAGTCGATTAACAGATTTATTTCTGATTTTGGAGTTGCTTACACCATTCAAAAGCCTGATGTATTGCATTACAATGATTTTCTTCACCTGCTCTTTAACGGAGGTCTCTCACAACAGTTTATTCTCCTGAATATCTGCTCTTTATTAATGCAAATAAATAACTTCACTATACGTGTACACATTCGTCATAGACAAAATAAGGATACAATAGCTTATAGGTATAGGTATTCTTAAACAGTTTATTTATCTTTGAAATTTCGTGCTGTTCTATGATCACGGAAGCGATGTAAGTATTTGAAAGTTCAAACAAGTAACTAAGAATATCTTGGTAATCGTTAGCGCACAAAAGTGTTGATTCGACATAAGTTGTGTCGAGATATAACTTTCTGTGTTGTAAGATCATCTGTGTCTCTTAAGGTTTACGTAAGTAATTCAAAATGAAGAGGACTTCACAGGCTACTCCCTGAAAATGCAAGAGACGCATTTCATTTGTCGTGCAGAAATCTTAAACGCCGGGCTCGGTGCACAACAAAGGGCGGACGGGGTTAAGCTGCATCACGCCATATGCTGGGCCGGCGAGTAAACAAAAGCGTTCGGGCTCCCTCGCGCCACTGTCGTTTGTACGTGACTAACAATGGAAGTGGCTACACAAGAAGGGCCTTTTCCAGAACTTTGGACAAACTTTGGATCTGGCAACGTAATCGCCGGCGTATGTGTAGAAGTCGAGAAAGATCCGTGTGACGTCATCTCTCTGTATAAGGAAGCGTGGAAACAGAAGATAGAGTTTTATGATTGCAGAAATGAGTCGTCGTTCAGTCTATCAGTGAGCGCGAGGCAGTTCTGCGTGTGCGTGTCGTCGTGAAAAATGTGTCGGTCGTTTTAAAGAAGATTTAACGAGCGTCCAGTTATTGTAGCGTGGTAATTAGTGTATGAGAGACAGAGAAAGTGAAGAAGGACAATGAAAGCATTTAACAAGGTTACGGAAGTAAAAGTTGTAAGTTTTGATAGCACAAAAGACCGTGGATTGTGTTTACGACGAGTATAAACCTGTATTTGCGATAAAATTTTAGAAGACAAGACCAGGATAGAAAAGTAACCGGATTTATGTTGTCATTTTGTCACGGTATGTTAATCTTTACAGCGTATGAGAAACTAAATAAGAACAAACATTTTTTCCATGTAAGATGTAGTTTGGAGTGGGAGGAGGGGTTTGTTCAAAATCCTCGTATCGCTATCGCATCCTTTAAGGCTGCTAAACTTAAATGCCAAATGTGGCATTTCTGCAACTGTTTGTTTGAGTTATGGCGTTCACAGACGTGTGCCTGCGTGTTTCTAAAATTGCGTTATCTTTTGGTTTTTTTTTTTCTGATAATCTTAAAACGTGTATTTTCGGTGAAATCTCGAGTTTGTGAATGTAATACCACCACTGTCTGTTATTTACTACAGCAAACGACACAAAGTAGAAGTTGTAAATCCTGTTATGCCCTTCATTCGTGCCTACATTTTGTGGCATGTTATTTTCCAACTGAGGGGGTCAGCGCAACAGTGGTCTAACCCTCCCAATACACAATTTGCAATATTGGCGCCATCTGTCAGGTTTTCATGTAAACCACCTTCCCATTGTATGGTTTGGACCAAAAACCATTCCTTAAATTAAACTGACACCATTAATATTTTCCCTCAGACGAAAATCCATGTTGAGTGTAACCGTGATCTAACCATAAAGAGCCAATGAGAGCGCAGCAAAGAAAAAATAGATAAGCACATCTGGATCTTAGCAATGTTAAGCTTGAACCAAAATATGTCAAACCTAGACAAATAAACCCATTCAAACTTAAGGATATGAATTACCCTTTAAAATATGTCCCACCAGTTTGTTATACATTTTACAATATTACTCAAAACTGTGAAAATGAGATGGATGGTGAATTTTTTACAACACTGATTATGTAAAACAGACATGTACAAAAAACTAAGCATCAGACTTCCAAGGGTTTGAGTGAATAAAACATGTTATAAACTTTGCATATATTCTAACCATATAACAAGAGTATAAATTGGAAAATTATTACCGCTTATGTGTGAGAAAATGAAATGACAGTGTCAAATAATTTTCCATATTTTGATGTAACTGAATGTACAGGGTATATGAATTAAACACGTCTAATGCCGTTTTACATGTCCCAACACTTAACAATAGGCACTTTAAAGCTTTTAAAAACTGTAAGGATAAAACATGTTTCATTTTAATAAAAAATTAAACATTAAAAAAAATAAAAGTAAATACATATTGTCACCGCGCCCGCCGCATCTAATTGCCGACAGCAGCAGTGTCACCCATCGCATTATTGTCGGCACTACCGCAAAGGAGCCGAAGGAAAGAGACAGAGAATGGCCGCATTGTTGGGGCGCTTGCCGAAAGAGAGAAAAGGATAGAAGCTTCTGGAATCTTCCTCTTTGTATTCCACCGAATAACTGAACTTTCCAGAATAGTGCCTGGGAGATATAAATAGCGGTAAAGTGCGACAGGAGTCAGTCAGACGTATGTGAAGGTTGAGTAGTCGTGCCGACGGAAAGAAGAGACGTATGCGAAGCGTCGAGGAGTCACACCAAGGAGAAGGAACAGTTCTTTGTGTTACGAATTCGGAGTCGTGCTGTTGGGGAATCGGAAAAGACTTTCTTGCTGTTGCAACGAGTGTACAAGTTACTGTTTACGGAAATAAAAGTGTTTCTTTATCTAGACTACATCTGTCTACTTTACTTCACACCCAACCAAAAAGTTACAATATTTGCTGTAAGATTTATTTTATGGTAATATACAAGAAAAAGTATAAATGCAACAGTGGTCCAATCCAGAAAAAGATTTGCAGCACACCACAAAGTCTGTTTCGTATCAAAAGTATTGTAGTACTGATTAGTGAATTGTTTAATAAGGTGAGAAAGTATCAGTGAACAATCAGTGCAATTCAAATGGGCTTTTCATTTCCTTTAAAAAAACCAGGAATGTTTAACTTTAACTCAATTTTTCTCCATTGTTAAAATAGGTTGGACCACTGTTGCACTGATCCTCTCAATTACACTGTTTGTTGACTCCAAATACCAGTATTGGTACACGTTACGATGCGTTTATTGTGCTAATAAGTTAGATCCATACGTCGGAGGCGGTTACAGTTCATACCAAGAGAAACTCACACAGTTAAGGCATATTGTTCCCTAGGACACAGGAGGGAGAGGTGAGGCTATGCACCTGTGCGTTTCATACACAGTTGAATACATGCAAAGTTTATTCACAAGAGAAACAACAGCTGCAAGTTTAGTAAACGGAATACCTCATTTGTGCTGCCTCACAATCCGCGCATTTAAACTGGCTAGTAGCAGCATTGATACATTAACACACATTTTTGTCAAGTACATTACGTCATCGAATGTCAATAATATTAGAAACGATTCTTGCCATATACTTCCTCAAATACCTACTTATATTACAAAACTCACCGTGTTTTTATTTATAATCAGAACTTGCCGTGTAGTAACTGCTTAACGAATTCAAAAAGTCCCACAGCTGAACAAATTAATTATTTTTGTATAAACTCATAAATGGCCTGGTATACGCTGAAGAACTGCTTGACAGAAAATATTTTAATGTCAGTACTGCTAATTTTAGAAACCGTCAGCTGTTTCAGTTTAGGACTCCGAAAATGTTATCCCATAAAAATTCTCCCGTTCTGAGGTTGTGTGCGAAATACAATAAACTTTCAACTAAAATAGAGATGGATTTTAGCTTACCTTACAAGTAGTTTAAGAAACAGTTAAATATGGAAATTATTTGCATGTGATTTTCAGCTGTATCGCTTATTGTTATCTGCAGAATCAGTATAACATTTGCAATTCTATGCCTTATATAGTAGTTCAGATATGTTTCACTTTTACTTTCTCTACTGGTGTATTGTATTCCACCCAAAAATTCCATGTCAAGATTTCACCGGAAATATATGTTTTGAGACCCCATGAATCCCCCCCAAAAAAGAATTTTTAGAAAAATGTCCGCGCGCGCGCGCGTGTGTGTGTGTGTTTGTGTGTGCGTGTCAGTCTGTGAGTCTTTCTGTGTGTCTGTGCGTCTATGTGCCTGTGTCTGTGTGTGGACAGCATAACTCTAAAAAGAAAAGTCGCTCAGAAACCAAAGCTGGTATCTAAATTCAAGGTCTTTCAAGGATGCGACACGAAGATTTTGAAGAAAATAGCCCCATCCCAAACTACACTTTACGTGGAAAATTTTTCGAAAATTTTGATTTTCTTGAAAATGGCCCTAACGATTTAGATTAAAATGTCATATTTTTGAGACATTTTGATAACAAACAAAATGTATATTTTGAATTTTCTGGCTATAGCCTATGTAGTCCTGTTTGCTCGGTATGACCTATGAATAACCCGTAAACCGTAAGAGATGGGCAAAATCTTACTCTACAAAAACACACTCGCTAAAACACACGGTTTATGTCAGAATAATTTTTTTTGTAGAGTGGACCATTTCACCTTGTTATTTGTACCAGTTTCGGAGAACAAAAATTTCGTTAAATGGAACATCGTTGTTCATTTTTATATGTTAAGCGTGCAAAGAGAATGGGTAAAAAGCTTTAGAATATTTGACTATCGCTCAAAGCCTACTGTATTCTAATATTCACCTTGCACCTGCAAGGAAATAAACAAATGTACAAATGTTTATTCAACTAACACAAAGAAGATATAGGAATAAAAGGTTGTAAGAATGGTTAGTGCAAGAGTAGAAAAAGTCATGTGACTACAGTACATCAGAGTCTTAGTCTTAGTTTCTTAATACTTTATTGTATTCTCTTTCTGTTATATTAAAAAATGTTAATTACTGTTTTCTCAGTTGTATCTCTTATTTGATTGATTAGTATACAGTTTCCAATGTCTTGTCTTCAATGATAGCTTAATATATAGTTTATGTTTAGTTTCTTCTTGTATTCCTGTTTTGCATTTAGTCAAGCTTGTATAAATAAATTAGATGTAGCTTTGCTCTGTTGTAGCATAAATGAATGAACAAAGAAATAAATATGTATGATATTTTAACATATTTTAAATTTTAGGTTGAACAGTAGATAGAGGTAGATCGATCTGCGAGGCCTAAAACCTTGAGTTAGGTCATCACGTAAACAGGTAGGTATGCACAGTATTTCGGATTATTTATACCGCTTTTAATATTGATAAGATTTTCTTGATTTCTTCTGCAACTTCTTCCGTAGTTGCGTATTTGAACTAAGTTCTCACAGTAGCTTTTAGTTCGTTCTTTAAGTTGAAAGATTTTCTATAAGCAGCAAGATTATAAACTTAAGTTTACTGCATTTATTCCCAAAAATACTGGAAACAAAATCAAACTGCTCTGGATATTTACAAAACAAGTTCGCATACAACAGCAGAAATTAATGACTACAGACGAAGGATATTACGACATAAGGCACTTCCCAATATGCACGAATTTAATGTCAATGTAAGAGGGACGGATCTCTGGGTCCATCATGATTTTGCTGCGTATTTATCTTCCGAGACATTTCCTCCGAAAGTGTAATCCATACTCCAAAGAAAAGGCTGGGTTGCACTTGCGCAGTCATATCAGAACTTCATCCTGAGAACGAAACAAGCTATCATATGAACTACGAATAGTGCTTGCTTCATAATACAATTTCGAAGCTTTCGTGACACTATTTGTTTAATATTTGATAATGAGGTATATGTCCTAAAATATTATATAATTTGTGATCCAGCGTGTTCTGGTGCTCCTTTCATTTCTTCTGGAAGGGAAAATTAAAATATATTTTCCTTTGAAAAACGTAATACCTGAGATGTGTACGCGTATTATAAACATGTAGGTTGTTGTTGTGATTATTATTGTTATGTTTATTATTGTTATTATTGTTATGTTTATTATTATTGGTATGGTTATTGTTATTGTTATCATTATCATCATCATCATCATCATTATTATTATTATTATTATTATTATTATTATTATTATTATTATTATTATTATTATTATTATTATTATTATTATTATTATTATTATTATTATTATTATTATTATTATTATTATTATTATTATTATTAGTATTATTATTAGTATTATTATTATTATTATATCTTTCCCATTTACGGTCATTTAAGCATCTTTGTCTTTGTAAATAATTGTTCCATCAGCATGAAACTTGTGCACTATTAATTCGTTGGAGTTTATTTTATGGTATGTATGAGTAAAGTCATACTTTTACTTGTAATTCCTTTTATACATATAACTTGTATTCACCTTGGAAAGGCGCCTGGATTTCGGATGAAACGTTAACTAAAGCTTCCTTACTTTACAGTTCCGCTTTCAAGTGCTCATAGACAGACAATTCTCCAAAATCAAATTAAATAAAGAATCCAAGCATATATTTATGAGCCTCATACAGCGAAACAGTCGTCTTCGTCATAATGCTGGTAGTAATGGCACATCACCAGAGGAGTAATTAGATTCATTTTGCAGTAATCGTGTTAGGTTTCCTCAACCATAAATACATATCTGCTTTCTAGTGAGTACTGCTTCTGTTAATCTGTGTTGCTTCATTAAGTTAAGAGCGCATAATGCACTCTAGTAGCGGTAATGGATGTTGCGCAATGGATGCTAAATATGAGTACGGATGATAAATTTAAAATCAATTACCATTTGAATATGTGAAATGAAATTTCAAAAAGCAATTACACGCCTTTAGTCTATACTTATCAATTTAAAGAGAAGCTTACTGCAGAGAAAAATGCATGCAGTGAGTGCTTTATTTAACACAAGCTTTTGCATCAATGAAAGTGGAAGATGAAAAACAACTGATAGTTATGTTATATTATATTTTTAAAGCAACCCAGAGCATCCCAAGCTGCTTACTGAAAAAGTTTAACAGGAGAAAGTAGGGATTAGTATAAACGTCCCCAGAAAGCTATAGTTAACCAGAGAAAAGCAAAGCTGACAAAATTGCAAACTTGAGTAAAGCAGGTGCAGAGTTTTAGTGATATTTCGCATGCACCAGAGATAGTAATGAGCTTTTAATCAAGAAATCAAGGGAAACCCCGAAACGAAAGTTTTAATAAAAAGTATGCTTCATGTGCCCATTTATAGACCAGAATCCCCACATGTCCCGGAACCCATTTCAAGTGAACTGAATTGTGGGTAGCCGTGAAGGACATAGGGCGTTTAAACTCAAGTGGTTTTTGAGGTCAGACATGATGGTTACAGATTGAATGCCTACATATCGGGGCTCTCCTGTACAGCTTTTGAATTCCTCTTCAGTTTATACTGAGAAACCATCACCAATTGGTATTGAAGAATAGGTGATATGTTGATTAAAAATTGTGATTTATATCAAATAGGTTTTCTTACACATTGATAGATTCGAAATATTCTGCCTTACATTTAAGTTTTCCCAGCTCGGAGCTGTCGATCTGCGTGGCTCAGTTGGGTAAAGGCTGGCCTATTGATTCCAAGGTCGCGAGTTCAATCCGGCTCAGACCAATGGTTTCTTATGTGCTTAAAAACGAGAGCTCCATGTTAGTATATTTACTGGCATGTAAAAGAACTCCTGCGGGACAAAATTCCGGCACACAGGTGACGCTGATGTGATCCTAGCAATTGACAGCGTCGTTAAACAACAACATATTGATTATTTATTTAGTTGGGAGCTTGCTTTGATGCACTATGAATCATGTAAGAAAATGTGCAATACGTTTTACTTGCCCTCACTCTAGGCAACGGCTGAACATGCGATAGAAAAAATATATTTAGTGATATGCAACTGTTATGCTAAGTTGAAACAACACTAATTTTTTTAAGTTAATGTGCAACGCTCTAAGGTCTCCAAAATATTAACAATTAATTTCTATGCCGAAGATCATTAGATCTGCTTGTTTCTTAAGTGCTATGTTTAACTTTATTATGTTTATTGTGCTTTTGTTTCATATCCCCTGATTTCATTCAATTTCTATTTGTTTTCTATTTTGTTTTTCTGGAGGTGCTATGGAGCCCCTGGAAAGTATGTAAGTTGGGGATACCCACTGTAATATATCGGTTGTAAGTTACTGCTTCTGCCATACGTTTACCAGCGATGACTAAATGCCGGAGGCGTGTGCGTTTTTCCATAGGTACACTGCACATGGTATTTACTGTTATCGCTCGCGCAAGTAAACAACTGCAGGTAGGTACAGCCTGACCATGAAAACAGCCTCACTGCAGCACAACCTACAAGCATCATAAACTATGTATTCTGGAATTGCACTTAAACGCTTACAGATACATACTGCTATTAGCTATAATATCGTCACAGAGTGCATTACACTGGGTTACAATGTACGTTCGTAAATTATAAAATGTGGAATTTCGACGCCTATCACTGAAGCAGTTTTGAAACAGTGAAAAATTTCTTTCTACGTCACTCGATGTAAGAGGTGCAAATGTAAAGAATTTCACTCTGTCATCTGGCGTGTTTTCCTTTTTACTCATTTTCAAAATTTCACCCATAACCTGATAACCAATATTTATGTTTAGAACTTTCTGGAATTTAGCTTTCACCTTTTTGATACCTGACACAAGAGGTATCCTATTAATTGAATTAGCTGTCTTCTATTATACTTATGCTCTTGGACACTTCCAAACCCGATTTTTCTAATTGCTTACTAGCTTTGGGCAACACAAAATTGTTGGACATAAACTGAAGGTTTTCAGATAGCTCATGCGATATCAGAGACTTTGCTGTTACGATAGAAGATGAATTTGCATCACATAGAGCGCTAACAACATTTACAATTTCATTGTAATGTACCATATAATACGTGACGCCTCTATTCAAGTACCTCATCTTGTAATAAATAATTGGCGTCTACATAAACTTGCAAGGCAACGCTTCACTACCACGGTACGTTGTTTTCGACTCTTGCTTCTATAGTGGCAGTTGTTTACACATTTGATGGAGCCATCTAGCTTCTTGACGAATGGACATAATGATTTATCTCACTAAAAAACAAACAAAAATAAAAAGGCACCAAGAAAGCATGACGCAAAAGCACCATTGAAGAATCACAAATAACATGTGAAATTTAGTTCAGGAAAAGAGTGCATATACATACACATACGTATACATATATAGCTCTTGCACAACTTCAAGTATCGTTAACTTATAATGTTTTTACTCATTATTTGTAGAAACACAAAGTATAACCAAGCCAAACTGGGTTGCCGTTCATTCAGACTAGACTAGACTAGACTACCAGATGGCAGGCTGAGAACAGCCCGAGGTGTGTCATCCGTGTACCTGCCCTTTTAGGGCTTAACCACTGCATGACGGGATTAGGAAGTTATAGGATGGCTGGTGAAGAATGAGGATTGAGGATTGTTGGGAGGTAGCATATTTTATGCTCCTCGTCGGATGGTATTTTCAGCATGCAACTGCCGTTGGGCACTGCTGATGGGTGGTCCAAATATGGTTATTTGGCGAAATGTTTTGGACTTCCAATGGAAATGGAATTTATACTAGTGTTACGTGTTAGTTTACTAAGCTTCCCAATGAGATCCCAGGACCCTTATCCATAACCTAGTACTCATTTCGATCAATTTCGATAACATACGAGTATAACGCCGTCGGTTCATACGAGCTCAGGCTCGTCACAGTCCAACGCTGGCTAAATATTGGTAACATAGGAGTAACTCATCCCGTTTGTACACACACTAACCTAGGCGTCGTAGTCTACTATACGGTCATCTGCGAATAGAGGCATAAGACAAAATTTGAGGCAGTTTTTTCAAAATGGGTTATGTCTGATATATTATGTACAATTACATAAATAAGAATGTCATTAATTACGCGGCGTTGCCCGTGGTTTAACGATTTATCGTTACAACATTCCATCTTATATTGCATTTGCCCAATAGCCTTGCGTTTCTTTGAAGGCATTTAAAAATACTACACAAGACACTCAGAGTTAAATCTCTTAGGACACTATAAAGACAAAAAGGATAATAAAATACCGAGAAGACACACTGAAAAAGCAGTATTTAATGACCACAAGTACCACATATTGTAATGCTGAGTTTTCATCTATGCTTACTTTCGCGTTCCAGCTACCTCGTCGCTATTTATAAAGAAAAGCTCATCGGGAAGAAAGTATAGCAGTTCAAGTAAGTTATACAACCTTGCTTATTCTCAGTAAGGTTGGAAGACGTCGTTTAGTTAAAAACAAAATTTAAAATAATTTTGTTGTTTAACGACGCTGTCAATTGCTAGGATCACATCAGCGTCGCCGGTGTGCCGGAATTTCGTGCCGCAGGAGTTCTTTTACATGCCAGTAAATCTACTGACATGGAGCTGTCGTTTTTAAGCACACTTGAAAACCATCGGGTTGGGCCGGGTTTGAACCCGCGACCTTGGGATCAGTAGGCCAGCGCCTAACCAACTGAGCCACCCAGACCGACGACGTCAATTAGTTTTGGCACATTAATATACATTTTGTCATTAAGTATTACACACACACACACACACACACACACACACACACACACACACACACACTCTCTCTCTCTCTCTCTCTCCACCACCACCGCCACCGCCACCGCCACCGCCACCGCCACCACCACCGCCACCGCCACCTCCAACGCCACCGCCACGCGCATACCACAGCCCACACACACCATATCACAAACACCACACTCACCACCACCACCACACGCACATCACACACATACGAACACACACAAAGCAAAATTAATAACTATTATTATGAAAATAAGAGTATGGAAAATTTATCCATGTAAAGGGTGGTCCGACATGTAGATATTTTTTAAAATCTACCCGTGAAAATTTTGGAAGATACTGCATTTAAATGCCAAGTTTGATACTATCCCAGATTTCTTTACTGTGCATATACGCGCACGTGCGCACGCACACACACACGCACCCACACACACACACACACACACACACACACACACACACACCTTTTACTGAAGTGACATTTTCAGTCAGGAAACTACAAAACGTAAATTCTCGCTGAAATTTTAGCATAGAATTTGTGGGCTTTGTGCAACACACGTGTTTACTATAAGGGAAGGGAAGGTAGTAAAATTCTAATTACCACCATCTCTTTTTTATTGTTATAAAATAATTTTGTCTGTAAAAAGAAAGCAAGGAATTGCTAATTTATTTCAAACAACTCCAGGGTAAATTTACTCAGCTGCGACAGAAATTTTACAGTTTAATTTACAACAGTAGTTAAATCTTTATAATTTATTATGCATTGGAGCTATAGACATCTACTAAGGAGAATAGCGCAATAATAAAAATTATATTAGAGTTCAAGTAATACTTTTTCGCTCAAAGGTCAAAAGGGTGTAATCTAATACCCCATGATATAAATGACTAAAGTAATCTTAACTAAAAATTCAAAATTCCTGGAAAAATTATAATAATATTTGGTTGTACTCCATTTAATTTTATTAACCAAAGCGTTTAACCACGCCCACACACACGCACATACTCGCGCACACACCACACACACACACACGCGCGCGCGCGCGCGCGCGTTACTTTTTCTCACTTGTATTTAAGTAAGTTTGTACATCTCAAAAATTAATAAATAAAGGTATATCTGTTTAAGTACGAGCTTACTTGCAAATGCCTGCTGCAATATTTTAATGAGAAATGCAGGCAGCATAACTATGAAATGGCAGATGAGTATGAAAGCTAAAATAATAACTTTTCCTATGAGGGTTACCCATAAGACTGAAGTTAAGCCTTTGGGACAAGATTTGCATTTTAATTATCTTAGTTGCCAACTAACCTTAGGGCATGAAATACTAATGGAGTTTTATATAGAAACTGTCAGAATGTCAGATGCTAACCGGTTCTATCCAAGAATATAAAACTACACAGAGGTTTTATGAAAGAAAAGTAGTACATTTGGGGTATGCGAGATCGCAACACCGTAACCTAAGCGGAAAAAAACTGCTGTATTTTTTATAAGGCGGCGCCGTGGGCGAGTGGTTAGACCGCTCACCTACCACCTAGGCGGCCCGGGTTCTATCCCAGGGACCAGCATGTTGTATTCGTGGTGGACGAAGCGGCGTCTGGGTGGGTTTTCCCCGGATTCTCCAGCTTCCCCCACTACTCATTCCACCAATTTCTCCATAATCACCTTTCCACTCATCGATTTCGCCTGCGTTCCATATCATCCTCTTGCTCGGTCTTATACTGGTGTGTGGCTGACCACCCGCTTTCAGGTCTTCACTCTGTCCGTTGTGGCTAAGTTTTCTTTTTTGTTCCTTACCCTCCGGCACAATCAAGGCATATACGTTAAAGGTGAATTACCCATTTGTAAAGGGTAAGAGAAGTGGTACGTATAAATAATTCCTAATCTTCAAGGTATCTGGTTTGCAATGGTAGGAAGTGATGCGGTCTAATTATAGGTCTTAAAAACATTTAATCTTAATTTATTTGAAAATTGTATTTCTGACTACAATTACAAGTAATATCTTGATGCCGATCTCTCAATGTCTGATTGTATAAGGTAATCTTCAAAATTATAAACTTGAATAATGTCTTTCCAGTGGTTCTCAGTATAATAATTATACTAATTATTAGTTTAGCCAAAGTAGCAGATATAATTGAGAATAAATTTAATAAGCCGTTCTTTGTCGCAATTCCAATTTAGGAAGACATACAGAATTTTAACGAATGAAATTATTGTGAAGCTTTTACGTACCAAGAATATTTACAAGGCAAAATAGAACTTATGCAAGTTAATATAACCAGCCCCCATTCGATATAAGGTAGCTACATTGCCATCTGACTTGGAGTTTGATTCCGTGTGAATTCCTCGCTCCATTGAGTAGGTTTCTCGCTTAACTCGATGTCCTGGCCGTGCTACGTCACGAAAACGTCACCGTTGATGACCTAGTAGGTGACGTCAACGTTCGAGGCATGATCTGTTGGCTATATCCGACCCTTGAGTATGCTGTTGGTTGCGGGGAGGGTACAAAGCACCGTGATGTGTTGAGATAGTTACTCAAGTCGGTGCACCGGTCCATAAGTTCGTCTGCTCCCCGACAGGGAGCGTAATGTCATATTGGACTATGAATTAATGAAACAGATGAAATGATACTCAATAAAATGACACTTTGTTTCTGTAAATCAAATTTTGCTATCAAACGAAATATGTCAAGAACATAAAATCAAAGTGAATGCACTCAAACAAACAAATGATTTTAAAATACATTTGACTTATATTAGATTCAGAGTCGTTATCGCTAACAGTTAATGCTGCAACTTTAAAGTTCAGATCTGAGGATGACCCTGAAGTGTCATCGCGTAACTTTCTCACCAAAATGTCGACAAGGTAAGTGAGACAGTGCAGTTGCCACAGCTTTTCTTCCTTGAACACACGTCTGACCTCCGTCTGCCAAATGAGCCAATGCTTCCTCTAAAACCTAAGGCACCTCCTTCAGTTTGAAAGTTTCATTGTTTTTGGTGAAGTAGTCTTTAACACGACTATACAGAAGCTCAATTGGTTCAGTTTACTACAATAAGGAGGCAGCTGTTTTCAATGAACCTGGACTTCTTTCTAGGTAATATACTACATATTGATATTCAGTCATCCATTACTTTCTGGGTCGGCTTAAACAGTTCTACTTTAACGTCACTAGTATCGGAAGCTATGCCCAGTGTTTGCAGCCGCTCAACAATGTCTTGGTTTTGCCATTCAAAGTTCGAATGGCCGAATAATCGTCATTGTCCATGACAGTAACCTTTCCAGGTTCCAGCAATGGTAGAGATGCTGGGAAACGTTCCCCCTTATCATTCGTGGTAATCACTATCTCTCTTAAATTAAAAAATATGGGCCCCACTATGAACAAAGCCCGAATCACTGCCTATGTGAAGGACTAGACGTTTAATCTTACCAGTTGGATTACGCAATATCTGGGAAGTACCAGAAAGTGAAACTTACACTTTATTTGCAACAGTAGGGCAACCCACACCTTTGAAGTACAGTAGCTGTCGTCCACCCATCGGGTAATATATCTCTGTTTTCCCTGCTATAGTGGCGAATGTTTCTCGGGTATTTGCGTGTCCAAAGCACCGTACCATTCCTATACAATTGCATTGTCATTATTTCGTTTCACAAACAAAAACCCATTTTAAAAGCAATACATGGGAGCTCGTTGGCTTAAAGTTGAATAAATTGGAGCTACTGTTGACGGCATTTAACACCTTATTGTTGGTAGTTTGTCAAAAAAATGTATGCACTTTAGAACGAACAGCACACTTAACGAAATCGTCTCAAAACTTTTTATAACATCACTAGTTTAGGTTCTTTGCGAACGTGAAAAATAGTCTTCTGATATGCCGCTATACTCTGCTGTTATTTTAATAATTTCATTCACTAGATTATTTTGATTCTGCTCCCTTAACTTTACATTTAAAATAGTTTCTGGACACTTTTTAACGGTTAACCTTTAGGGTGTTTTATAATCGCGAACACTCATTTTTGGCCATCATCAGCAAGTTTTGCAATCATATTCTTTACTGGTATTGCATTTGTTTTTCTCATTCCGCAATGACTGCTTAGTTTTTGGTGAACAGATATGTTTGTTTCCAAACAGTTGTAAAAGTACAGCACATTGTAATGGTACAGTTAAACGCATTTTATAAGCAACAAGATTAAAAAGATGAATCTGTTTTTCTCTTCTAAAGCTCAGTGTTTAATTCTCAAACCAATGAGATCATTCCCAATGCTCATGTGCTTGAGCTTTCTTGGAATTTCTCACACAGAAGTGTGTTTCCTGCAACGGTTTCGCTCGCATTGTATTAGTATTGTATAATTATCTCTTGCACCAAACACAGAATCCAAAATTACCGGAACTAGATCATATTCAGTTGCGAATTTGCTTTTCTTTTAAAAATAACTAATGCCACTTCATGTTCTGGTGTAGAAGACTCATGCTGCTAGACAGGACCATGTTTATTATTATAGAATCTATTTTTGCAGATTCCGTCATTTCTATAAAGGCTCCTCCCGAAAACGCGTTCTGTGTATGGTACATGCCACTGGGTAAAATTAATAAATTCACCGACAATGTTTCATTTCTCTAGAGTATGATTGGTAATGAGTTTATATCAATTCCACATTGTTACTTTACAATTTGTAGAATTAGTCATTTTTTTAAATTTCAATGTAGGAACACAGGGAACTTTTTTCGCGTTCACTCCGTTGTTTCTAAAATTTATGATATGAAAAAGTAACAAACGTCAAGTATGCAGAAATTCAATATTTATAGGTAGCAAATTTGGTATCGTTATAAAATATGAGATCTGTCATTCAAGGTAGTGGCAATCACATGTGCTTTAAAAAACGTGATTACAACTGGACTAATACCTCATCTTATAACGTATTTGCGAAGTATAATTATGAATTACTCTAACTAATGTGAAGAAGCAAAGGAATTGACAAAAGTTACAAATTTTAGGATCGTCGTAATTTCAGTTTTAGATAATTACTCCTACTTTAATGGAATAAGTAATTACATTTCAGAATAGCTCAGATTAGAACAATTGTCTTAATGGGTACGCTACCATGTGCCTTTTCAGTTCGTCATTTATTTACAAGTATGCGTGACCTATCTAAAACCTATCTGCTCAGAACGGTTCATTTATATGCAAGACCCGCAAGACCCATCATTAGTTAATCTTGTTTGACTTTTGCACTCAAGATCTCTTATATCACCAAAAGCTCAATATAATGTAACCTAAAACATTTTACTTTCCTCTGTCACAACATAAATTCAACATAACCCAAATTACCATTCTTGAAATATGTGTTTAAGAATTAATATGCACACAGCAGTATCCATAATACGTTGATATAAACGCTATTTTTTATAGTAATGGTATAATTCAGGCAAATTATATGTATGAAAGGAGCAATCTCAGGGAAAAATGAGGAAAAAGGCCATGTTTACATTATATCGTCAATTTAATTCACCAAAAGTAAAAATAACCTAGTGATATTAAAAATTTCAGGAATATCAAGCGTTTTCTGGAAACTGAGCATTTAGAATTCACATGCAAAATGTTCGCAACTAAAATCTAGTGTGAATATCTAAGATATTGTTGAAATGGGATAAATATAGGTAGTTTCGGAAACGTAAACAAGAGTTTCTCTTTTATTTTCTATTTGTACATATTAATAGCTTTCATCTGGGGCTTCGCCCACATGAATATTTGTTTACAATGTGGCTAAAAAGATATCACATGCATAGGTCGTATAATCCACTATCCTCTTTACCTAAATCAGAGTTGAATATTTTTCTGGCGTTCTTCCGTTCTACATGATTCAATTGTTCCCTCCCTCAAAATGCTTAGTCAAGTGCAATTGCCGTTTCCGTTCGAATAGCAGCTGAATAAGAGATAGCGCTTTATATGCCACACGTAACACTAACGTGCAACTACACAAATCCGTTTGCACTGGTGGTAAAATCCACCTTGAACATACTGTTATCTTAGCGTTCAAATCAGCTTCGATTATACATTCACAAACTTCATGCTTTTGTGTTTCAGCAACCCTTAGGCAAAGCTTCATCAGCTTACCATTGACCTGAAGTAATTCCCAGCAAACATAATAATACAACCGGCTTCTGATCTCGGATCTAATCCATTTCGATGCCATTAAGATTACCATTTAGCAAGGCGAGTAAAGCACAGACATCTGCCACACCTTCGATAATCAGAAACTACCTAATTTGGGAACAAAACAGTCACCTTACCATGAAGAGCTGATGTAATTTCCACAGGGACACTTCGAACACGTTTGCCCAGATAATTATTGATCAATTTTCCAATTAGCCACAAGTTGTGCACTAAAGGATATCATATTTGTGATAGTACGGCATGCCCCCATTTCTATATAGTTCGCTTTGGAATTACCGTCTATTATTACCAAAGAAAAATGCAGGTGGTGTGATTGCTCAGTCTACAGTGATCTCGTGAACTTCTTGACGTCCATCACAGCAAAATAGTGGACTAAGATCTCTAGTAATCTAAGTCTTGGATACAGCACTGGCACCTCTTATGTTAGGAGAACCTATAGGACTACCAGCAGACTTGCTTCAACAGCGGATGCCTCTACATTAACTTTCAAGCTGCAGCACAGTCCTTACGTCCCATTGCATCAGATAAGAGCAGCGTTCTTTTAGAATGGACAAATGTTGATCAAAGCCCTAGCGTTCTTCTCGCAAGTGCATTGTGAAGATGCAGTTCAAGACCTTTACAACCTGTTTATGATTGACCGGTATGAAAATACACTCTTCGTTTTACAAGTCAACAAACTAACAAACAAATTCATCAAGAGAATACAACTCAATCAGCATTTTTGGTAAGATGACACAAACACGCTCACAAAGAACTCTACTTGCTAGCCTGATATCTGAAAATGTTGACTGTGATGTTAGTGATGATTGCCTCATTCATATACAAAAGATTGCTAGTTATTGTGTATATAAATCTAAGGTCATCCTAACGAAGCAACATACGTTGATATATTTATTTACAAAAGTTACTGCACACGCACACATGTCAAGGGAGGGTGAGAGAGCGAGGGAGAGGGACCGAGAGGGGGAGAGGGGCTGAGAGGGGGAAAGGGAGGGAGAGAGGGGGACTGGGAGAGGGAGGGGAGAGGAGACATAGGGAGAGAAAGAAAGAGAGGGAGAGAAAGAAAGAGGGAGAGGTAGCGAGAGAGGGGGAGAGGAAGAGGGAGTACTAAAGGGGAAGAGAGGAAGAGGAGAACAGGCGGGAGACGGGAAGTGAGTAGTTCTTGATAGCTCCTGAGCTACCATAATAATTGAAAAACTTAACACACCAATGGATGAGATTATATCGCAACAAGAATGTCAAGTGTTTACAAGGCAAAGTATTTTTTCGTCATAAGAAGAAGAAACCAGTAAGCACATGTTCGATGCTGACTGGAATTGATCGATGAGACGAGCTCGCCACATGCATTTATTGTAAGCAATAAAGAGAATTTCCATATATTCCAACACTTTTGTTATACAACTTGAAATATAGGAACGTACTTCACCCACAGCATGTAGGTACTTCATTTTTTCTCAGTCTGTACAGCAGTAGCAGCAGAATAGATGACACAGCTTCCTCCGGATTCAAATCCAAATCGATGGGTTTCTTCGGGCGAGCAGAAAACGTACCATCGCAGAAAAGGAAATAGGGTTATGTATTGTACCAAGTCACTCATAGATGGAAGATCAAATACCTCTCAAGCCCCAGAGAATGTCAGAAAAAGGTTTGACGGCCCTCGGGATTTCTCAAATCAGAGAACCATTCCACTGCCTCACTCTTCTGGCAGGCGGTAAAAATGTCGGAGATCTTGACTCTCCCAGTATCCCAGTGTTGATATTTTGCACTCTCATGACTCTATATAGCCATTAACCTTTTATTCATACACGTGGTTTCTAAAAGGAATACTTGCTAAAGTTTCTTTTTCTATTTATTAATGTTAATAGAAAAAACGTTATACATTCATTTTAGGTGTAAGCAACAGTCAAGTAGGTACATACTTCAAAGCTGGTTGCTATATACTAGCCTGAACATTTCATAATCTTTCACGACAGCAAGAAACAACCGAACAGTGAATATTCAAACCAATAACAGAATCTTGGAAACAACTAATGCCACGGGAAAGTAATTTTAAATAAATTGCAGGTTTTAAAGGGATCTACATACTTTATGTACTACGTGCAGTAAGTAGGGGAAGTATTGTATTCGACCCAAAATTTCGATGTAGAGATTTTACCGGAAATATGTTTCGAGACCCCCTGAATTCAAAAAGGCAGTTTTAGAAAAAGGTCCGTGTGTGTGTGTGTGTGTGTGTGTGTGTGTGTGTGTCTGTCTGTCTGTCTGTCTGTCTGTCTGTCTGTCTGTCTGTCTGTCTGTCAGGTCAGTCAGGAGAGCATAACTAAAACGAAAAGTGAATTAAAAACCAAAGTTGGTACTTAAGTTTAATGTCTCTCAAGGATGCGACACGAAGATTTTGAAGAAAATAGCCCAAACCTAAACTACCCTTTACATGGAAAATGTTTCGAAAATTTTGGTTTTCTTGAAAACGACTCTACCGATTTTTACTAAAATACCATATGTTTAAGATATGTGTATAACAAATGAAATGTATATTTTGAATTTTCTGGCTATAGCATATGTAGTCCTGTTTACTCTTGATGACCTATGTGTGTGCGTGCATGTGTGCGTGTGTGTGCGTGTGTGTGCGTGTGTGTGCGTGTGTGTGCGTGTGTGTGCGTGTGTGTGCGTGTGTGTGCGTGTGTGTGCGTGTGTGTGTACAGTGTAACTCGTAAATGAGAAGTGGGCCAAAAACCGAAGTAGGTATTTAAGTTTAATATATTTTATGGATGCAACACCAAGAGTTTGAAGAAAATTCCTCCGCCCTAAACTAAGCTTTACATGGAAATTTCTTCGAAAATGTTGATTTTCTCGAAAATGGCTCTAACGATTTTTATTATAATGCCAAATGTTTAAGATATTTTTATAGCAAATGAAATGTATATTTTGAATTTTCTGGATCAAGCCCATGTTGTCCTGTTTACTCTTGATGACTTTTACGTAACTGTTGAAGTATAAGAGACAGACCAAATCCTACTGTACAAGAACTACAGATCTTGTTAAAACATACAATATATTTCCAAATGAATATTTTAATGGAGTGAACCATTTTGCAGATATTTCTTGCAGTTTATATGAGCTTTGTGGTACTTATACCTTTCAAAATGCAAAGTTTTTATTTACGTGTACATATCTTAGCTGTGCAAAGACAATGGAATTTCAAAGCCTTCATGTAGCGACCAACTTTAAAATATTTGGCTATTGTTCAAAGCCTAATTTAGGCCATGGAAAGTGATTTGATTTTCGCGATACTGGTAATTGTAGTTCTTACTTGGCGACACATACATATATCTTGTTCCCTTACGTTAAGAAGATACATACTAGTTTGAGGAAATGTTAGTAAGAAACTTTTGAGATCCAGGAATAATTAAACATAACTTATTAAAATATACATTGGATGGTTTCGAAAAGGCGATATTTACGTTGACAATACATTTTTACCCTATTTTTGTGAAAGAATAGACGTAATTGTCATTGACAAGCAACAAAATAAGGAATTAATTTTTGACACTACAATCCGATTTGAAATAAAACATAGCCAAATTAAGGAGGCTTATTAGGGGAAAAAACTACATTACGAGCCTTATTGCCTTATAATCATTCCTTATTGAAGAGAAATCCAAAATTTCAAATCGGGAAGTCATTAGTCTACCTTTTGATACTCGTGGAGTGATTACTAAATTTACTGTTAGTTTTTTCCGACGTTTTGAATTACAATTAAGCGCCTTAGAACATATTGGTTTACAAAGTACCCGTGATTCCTTGTAACTTTGCACAATCATCTGTGCATTACACTAGATTCAGTAAGTAAATAATTCTGAAAGGTTAGCTATCCTGTTTCTAAATGTTATAATAATTTTGTACATTACTACACTTTTTCTATAAAATAGTTCTGCATTATACGATTTTTTATCCTTTATTATCGATATTTAAAATCGTCTTTTTCTACAGATCGATTACCAGGCATATCTTTATTGCAACCCTAAAATAGGATAGTCATCCAACTACTGGATTTTCTTTCATATTCCCTTTCCACCTAGAAGAATACTAGGAATAATTTCCGCAAATATTTACAAGTGACATGCACAAGATAGTGGAATAGGTAAGTGTTTGTAGGAATAGTTAGTACAAGGGTAGAAAAAGTCATGCGAGTGTGTCATAGCAAATTTGTTTCGAATTTTGCGTAATTGGGTATGAAATGTATCCCTTATACTTCAGATTTCCTCTAATTTGTATGTAAGTTTGCATACATAGCCTTGAACGTTCTAGCAAAAGATTCATATATGCATTTTATGACTCCTTTTTTCATCGGCTCACAATAGACCGGCTGACAGGCAGGCGGACGGCAAGCGGACAGACCGACATCCACATAACTAAATAAGTAGGTAAGTAGGTAGGTAGATAAGCAGGTAGGCAGGTAGGGAGGTAGGCAGGCAGGCAAGCGAGCAAGCCAGCCAGTAAATAAATGAGCAAGTAAATGAGTAAATGAGTGAGTGAATGAGTGAGTGAATGAGTGAGTGAATGAGTGAGTGAATGAGTGAGTGAATGAGTGAGTGAATGAGTGAGTGAGTGAGTGAGTGAGTGAGTGAGTGAGTGAGTGAGTGAATGAGTGAGTGAATGAGTGAGTGAATGAGTGAGTGAATGAGTGAGTGAATGAGTGAGTGAATGAGTGAGTGAATGAGTGAGTGAATGAGTGAGTGAGTGAATGAGTGAGTGAATGAGTGAGTGAATGAGTGAGTGAGTGAATGAGTAAGTAAGTGAGTAAGTAAGTGAGTAAGTCAGTGAGTAAGTAAGTGAGTAAGGAGGTAAGTAAGTGAGGAGGTGAGTAAGTGAGTAGGTAAGTAGGTAAGTAAGTAAATAAATAATTAAATAATCAAATCGTTAATCAAATATATAATTAAATAAACTTTCAGAAGAGAAGCCCAGCTAACCATAAAAGAACACCTTTAACGTGCCATTTATAAGCCCCCTTTAATATCAAAGGCCATATGAACGGCTGTTCATCTTTAGAACAACTGAAATTTACCAATAATGTTTACTCTCACACAGTGTAGCTAATCCTTGTGTTTGTTTTATCTGTTACACTAAATTCACACGCACATAAACTCTCCCCCCCTCTCTCTCTCCCCTTCCTTCTCTCTCTCTCTCTCTCTCTCTCTCTCTCATTCATAATTCCACACATTAGGGCAACAGTAAATAATTCTGGCTAAAGAAAAATCTCCAGTCGGGAATCGCATCCGGGAAACTGGATTTGGAAGTTAGCACGCTGACCACCAGGTCATGCACAATTATTATATTGCGAGTCGGGCTCGGTGCACAACAAAGGACGGACGATGCCAAGCTACTTCACATCATATGCCGAGCTGGTGAGTGGGCAAAGAGGTTTAAAGTCAGGCTGCCTCGCGCGACTGCTATGGGTACGTGACTTCAATCGAAGCGGTAGCGAGAAAGGTCGGTGTGACGTCATCCCTAGTATACAAGGAGGCTAGAGAAATGAGTTTTCGGAGTTACAGTTAGACACGAGTCGGTCAGTGTGTCAGTGCAAGACAGCTGTGCGTGTGTCGTCGTGTTGGTATGTCGTAAGAAGATTCAGCTTGCGAGTGATTATATCGTAATTGCTGCACGAGAGAGAGAGAGAGAGAGGAAATGAAGAAAGACAGTAAAAGGACTGAGCAGGGTTATAAGAAGTAAAAATTGTGAGTTGTAATAGCCCAAAAGACTGTAGACTATATTAATAACCAGAAGAAAATGCATATGTAGTAAAACTGTAGAAGATAATAAAGTGGTACGAAAGTAAACGGACTGATTTTTTCCATTTCTCCCAATATGGTTTCCAGCTGGTGAATGAGTGGTTTGCTAGGACAGAGACTGTAATAAACCTGCCATCTATCTACCCTTAAAAAGCTGGTGTCCATAGATTTTACAAGGTTGATTGCACCTGTTGCAAATCTTGTAATATCAGAAAAATAGTTTATCTGTTCTTAAACTCGCAATGAAACAAGGCGCTTCCATAATGCTATTGCATTACAATGAAGTCACTCTTCATGAGTTGCCGTGATTAATCTTTGTAGCTACACTCTTATCAGGTGTTCTAATAGTTTGACGTCATTCTACAGTGCGCGAGCTAGTTGTTGACACATCATGAGAACCATATTTCCTTCATAGTACATGTCCTTGCCTCCTGCGCCACTAATATAGTTAGATAACACGAGATTACCGACAGTTTCAGAATGCAGCCTAGCAGTGACTCCATAATGCCTTTTGCCCCTTGAATCTTCTGCCTCCAAGAGCAGAATTTTAGTCTGTATTTGAGCCAGGTATGGACTGCAAAATGAGCATTCCACAATGAAGAAAGCTTTTTACCTACCGTTTGGGGTTTAAGGTCCTCCAGATTTAATTAAAAACCACAGGGCTCCTAATAAATTTGCTTATCTTACAGCAGAATTAAAGTGCACGACTGCCAAACCATACTCAATTATCTGGGAACAGAGTGGCTTAGTCTTACCATCACCTTCAAGGGGGAAAAGAGAAAGAGAGGGTCATGCAATCTCTACAGTCTCAGTTCCAAAAATGAAAGTAGCTAAAAAATGCTTCAAGCGTTGCCTACATTTAATATATCCGTGTAGCTATGTCTACCGGGGATTTAAAGAGCTCTCTCTCTCTCTTTCTCTCTCTCTCTCTGACATGCACACACATCTTAAATGGGGCCTTAGGCCAATAGTTACACTAAGTCCTAAGGTAATACATGAATAGAACTAGACACATGTGGCTAGATGACATGACTGAAGGGATTATTCTAAACTCACGTTTGCTCTACTCATCACCATCACCATCACCATCACCATCACCATCACCATCACCATCACCATCATCCAAGGTATGGACCCATGGATCAATTCCGTCCCCATCAATCAATATCATCTCTCCATCTCTTCCTCGGTCTTTCTATGTCTCTTTTACCGATTGGAACGTAGCCAGTCACTATTCTAAGGAATCTATCCTTGTTTATCCTCTGTTCAATGTCGTCTAAAGTTTTCTTCATTCTGTTTAATCCTTTCTATTCAGTTTAACATGTTCAATTCTCTTATTTCTTCATTTGCTTTATACTCTAGCAGAGAGTGTCCAGCCATTATCTTAAACATCTTATTTCTGAAGATTCAATTTTTTCTGTTTTCTGCTTAATACTCATATTTCGTTTGAATACAGTAGCACAGAGACTGCCATTGTTTATGAAATTTAATTTGCGTTTCTCCTAGTTTTTCTTCTAAGGCGTCTTTTTATTGTGTCGCACATAACACTGAATTTATTTGATTCCTTGTCAACATCTTTATCTTCTAAAGCATCGGTTAGTTATGATCACAAGTACTAAATGTATAGCTTTATTATTTACTACAATTACGTTTCTTCCACTAACATAGGAAATGTAACTCTATTCCCCTACTTTATTATGTGCATGTGGGCGTGGTTGCAGCAGTTGTTGCAAAACCATGGCCAGAACATCTGCGAACTGCTGGTAAGATTCCTCTCTGCCAGCGACCAAGCCAGCAAAATGGCCATAGCCATGGAGGCGCTCGCTCTCTTGACCTCCGTCACCCGCACACCCCAGAATGGCGAATCAAACTAGGTCTCGTACCTCGTTTAGGTTCGCGTTCTGGAACGTGTGTGGCTTGGCCGGTCAGGAGAATGAGCTCCACCATTTTGCTGGAGCGCATGCCCTAGACCTCATTCTGGTGTCAGAAACTCATCTCCATCAGAACGTCACATCCCGACTCCAGGGCTACCACTGTCTCAGATCGGACCGCGTCGGCTGCCGTGGGGGCGGCACAGCGATCTTCGAGAAGAATAGTGTGGTCCACAAACCCGCCCAACTCCCTCCATTTCAAACCCTAGAGCCCACGGCCACTTGTGTCCACCTCGGAGGTACTGATGTCCTGATGGTGTCTGCTTATCACCCACCCCAGAGGCAGTTCGTTTCAAACGACTACCTCTCCATCCTAGCACTTCATCCTCATGCTATTATTGCCGGGGACTTAAATGCTCAGCATCAGCGCTGGCATAGTGGCCCCCGTGCAGGCGCAAGAGGCAATAAAATCATCAGAATGGTAGACGCAGACCCTCAACTTAGAGTAGAGGGTACCTGGCAACCTACCCATTACCCGCGAAGGTCTAGGTCGGCCATCCGTCATAGACTTCGCAATCATCAAGCACTTTCCATTTCATCTATCACTCACATCGGTCAACGAACTTCACTCAGACCATAATCCCGTGTTGGCCATCATTAACACCCAGGTTGCCAGCCACGAGGTCCCGATTCAACATCGGAACGTAGACTGGGACTGCGTCAGAAGTTGCCTGAAAGGCTCCATCCCCGCCAACCCCAACATCACAGACATCCCAACCCTAGAGGTTGCGGTCTGTTCCTTCACCTCTGTCGTGAAGCGAACCGTCCACAACCTCACCATCCACTCCCCAGCTCCTCTCCATCCTGATGTCCTGCCTTTAGAGCTTCTATTGCTCATCCGCCGCTCTTGGGCGGCTCGCAGGCGCTATCAAAGGCACCGCACGCCTCATCACCTCGCGGTTCTAAGGCATTTACGCCACGAGGTTCGTCTCCGTCTACGCGAGCACAGAGTGCGCGCGTGGGAGGACACGATGACTCGTTTGAACCCAGAGGATGGCAACATGTGGAAGATCGCCAAGCGACTCAGGAACCGAGGAGGGTCACACACCTCACCTATCCGAGGCACCCGAGGCCTGGCCTATGAACCCCAAGCCAAAGCAAATGTGTTTGCTGACTACCTGGAGAGGACTATGCGTCCTAGAGATGATCCGCAGGACCTAGACTTCTCCCACCGTGTCCGCCAGGAGGTACGTCAATACCTTCGACGTCCTCATGAGGAGGCGGATCGGCTTCCCATCATCAAGCCAAGTGAGCTCCAGGGCGTACTCCGGCGCCTCGACCGCAAAAAGGCTGCGGGGCCTGACGGGCTAACCCCTGCCATGCTCCGCCACCTTCCTTTCAAGGCCGTGCTCTTCCTCACTAAGCTCTTCAATATGTGCCTCGCCCTTAGTCACTTTCCGCGCGAGTGGAAAGAGGCCCGGGTGATCTGCATATTGAAGACAGGGAAAGACCCGGTTCATCCTGCCAACTACCGTTCCATAAGTCTCCTGTCTGTACTCTCGAAAGTATTCGAGAGGCTTATTCTAGTCCGCTTATCTCCCATCTTGGGGGACATTCAAGCCATCCCTCCCCATCAGTTTGGGTTCCTGCCTGGCCACTCAACATCTCAGCAGTTGCTGCGCGTGGTGGAGGCTGCTGCCCTGGGTTTCCAGGACAAAGCCTATACCGCCGCGGTCTCTCTAGATGTTGAGAAGGCCTTCTCTACGACCTGGCATGCCGGTCTCCTCCGAAAACTCATCCAACTGGAGCTACCCACACGCCTAATACACCTGTTACACTCATTCCTAAAACACAGATCCTTTATGGTCGCTGTTGCGGGAACCAAATCTACACGTAGGCCAATCAGAGGCGGAGTCCCTGAAGGTTCTGTGTTGTCCCCTACGCTGTTTAGCGTATATGTGGCCGACATTCTATCCGAACAGCACGTTAACATAGCCCAGTATGCTGACGACGTGCTGCTGTACTGTACAAATAAACACCCTCGCAGAACCTTCCTCCCCATACAGCGACACCTCCGCCTCATCCGAGAGTGGTGTAGGCGTTGGCGATTGTCCATCAACCCGGAGAAAAGCCGCGCTATACTTTTCACCAAACGCCGCTTTCCCGCCAACTTCCCCACATTCACATACCTTCGCCGAAGGATAGAGTGGGTAGATTCCCTTACCTACCTGGGAGTAAAGCTCGACAAGGGCCTAACTTTTCGGGAACACATCAACGACCTATCAGCGCGGACCAGCGGGGCAATTGTCGCACTGTACCCCATGCTGCGGTCGGGGATGCCAATTCCCTTAAAGCTACGCCTCTTTCGGGCTCTCATCATCCCTATCCTCCTGTATGCCTTCGAAATCTGGGGCATGGCTGCAGACACCCATCTCCTGCGTCTACAACGCATACAGAATAGAGGTCTTCGGGTAATCTATTCTGTATGCCGTAGATTCCCTACGAGACTACTGCACGAAGCCTCGTCCCTCCCGTACGTGGAGGACGAAATTAGGCGCCGGGCAACCAAATTTTACGGCCAGTTTCCACAACATCGGAGCGCCCTGGTTAGGTCTCCTGGGGACTACATCCCCAGAGAACGCACGCTTGTGCGACACCGGGTTCCCCGCAGGGCTTGCGGGCACCCCCGGTAACACAGGAGCTACCCCATCAACAGCGCAAGCTGAGCTCCTTACAGTCCTTCCAAGAGAAGATTGGAAGTCAAAAATTTCGCCAAATATCCATATTTGGACCACCCATCAGCAGTGCCTAGCGGTAGTTGCACGCTGAAATAATCAACCGACGAGGAGCATAACCCTATGCTACCTCCTAGCAACCCACAATCCCCATTCTTCACCAGCCATCCTATAACATCCTAATCCCGTCATACCGTGGTTAAACCCTAAAAGGGCAGGTACACGAATGACACACCTCGGGCTGTTCTCAGCCTGCCATCTGGTAGTCTAGTCTACTATCTACAAGACAGTTGAACTGAAAGCAGTGCCAGTGTTGCCACAATATTACATGGTATGGTTTCTAGAGTCTCTAATAAACATAATTCATTAGTGATATTACTGAAAGTGTGATCATAACTGCTTTGATTTATACGCTAATATATTGTATAATTCTTTAAACATTTTGTTTAGACATATGTTTTTTATTCATTGACTCATTGTTGCTGGTGTTTATGTTTTGATTTCAGTAACAGTGAAAGAATTCACATTCTACTCTTACGAATTCAATAACCTGGCTTCTTTTGAGTTCAACTTCTAAGAATGCGACAAAATAAATATTATTGGCAGAGACAAAGAAAGCTTTCCAACAATGCAATCGATGAGGCTACAATAAAAGGTTATGTCATAAGGTCATATTCCGTGTTATCAAAGTCACCGCACTAAACTTAAAGCACAGAGAACCTTGTGGCATTGTTGAACAGTTAGTACATAACAAGTTTGATGCAGCACTCAGCACTCAAAGCAAAAGGTGAATGTGTAACGGTATTGAAAGTAATACCCTGTAATAAAGAAAAATTACCAAAGGTTGGTTGGGAACATCCATCTATTGCACTATGTGCACAGTGCACATAGTAATTTCTAAGAGAATGGTGCGGAAAGGGGAACTTTAATTAATGCACTTTGGTACTAGATCCTTCCAGTCAGTCAAAAAGGAGCATTCGGGCGAAGTAGGAATAAGTGTGTAAATTTAACAGAGTAGGATGGTAAAGTTTTAACGCGTTGTATGGTGAAATTATGTGAAGCCATTATTAAAATGAGACTTGTGAGTGAGCATTAAAGATGCATTCAAGTCATTTTGTGGATCTTTATTTATTTGAGATTTTAACAGTGTTAGCTTTCACATTTGTTTGATTGTATATCTTTTAATAGTTTCACATTTTCATGATTGTATACTACTTGAGTTATTTAAATTATTTTCAATAAATTGTTTCTTGTTATGTACGTGCTGGCTTGTGTGACCTTACACTATCCTGGTAGATCCTGCGGGTATGAATTATTTGTAGTAGGTAGATATCTAACCAACTATTTAGGAAAGGAAAGAGTAATAAAAGATGTCGCTATGGTAGCAGAACAAACAAGATAGTGCATTGCATACCAATTCGTGCATGATAGAGGGTAATAAAGTTTATATAATTTATTGCCATAGAACTTCCCTTTCAGCCTGAATTTTCTTCATCGCGCTGAACTGGAGAGAGAACTCAACTTACGTGACATTAAATTTGTGTCTAGAATACAGTTCCTGAATTAGTGAGAAGACTTCAGGAAGTTTTGAGCCAGCAGATTGAAATTAAACTTCGAAAAACCTTTGAGCAGGTACAGGAGGCGGATTTAAGTGAGTTAACCTCTAATTTATTTTCTGAAATGTTACAAGAATTAAGCTCTTCGGAAATCACACAAAGTCAATGGCGTAGAGTAATACCTCTGATATACTCCTGCAGAGGCATCCGTTTGTAAGACAAATTTCTTAGAAAAATCAGGAACGTTGTTCCCTCGCTCCGCGCAGATCCCTAGACTTGTGAACAAACTTATGGTGCCCTCCTTCAAGTGCATTCATATCGTGGCCGAGTAGTACGCACCTGCATGTATGTAACTGATCAGTATAAAAATAGTGAGATATCGGTTAAACACGATACATACTATCAAAATAAATACTACTTGGGTATTTGTATATACATTCACTGATGTGTCTTTCACATGTGTATTAAATGTAAAACTGGGTTAGTTATCCACAAAGTATAATATTAAAATCTGAACCAGTTCTATGCCCCAAAAATTGTACTTTTTATCCATTTATATGTGTGTCAATACGGTAGACGTCGCCCTTATATATGTATTCCTTAAATGTTCCATCCTTGATATTCTCATACTTCTTAATCCGTGCATTTCTGTAGCCAAGATCTTCTCCTAGATCTTTCACTCACTGTCCAACTTTCACCATGTGTTAAAATGCTCTCAACTATAATTTTTAATATATTTAATTGTGCTCTTCTAGTTATATTCCGACTCCATAAAAACCGATTTACCTAGTTTGTCTTTTTAGCGCAATTTAATCTGTTGTTTATGTCTCTTTCGCTTGTACCTGACAACGTCTATAATAGATCCAACGTATCTGAATTGTTCCACGCGTTTTATGATTTTATCCTGTATTTCCAGATTGTCCCTTCTCCTCCAACTACTATACATTTTGTCTTGTCAAAAATAATTTTCAATCCTCCTGCCTTAAATGCGAGCACATGCTTGCAAGTCATGAATTGTACGCCTTCCCTGTCCTATATTAGGTTTCAAGACTAATTTACTCCCATGAATTTCAGCTCGACCAGTACCAAAAGTGTGTATGAGAAAGTTTAATAGATCTTCTTTCTTCTTTATCCGATTATCCCCCCTTATGTAGGACTTACACCCCCTAGGACTTACAAGCCAGTGCCTAGGGGCAGAGGCCTGCGGGGAGCAGAGAAATCTATTGCCCGGACAGAGTGAAGACCTAGAAGCGGGTGGTCAGCGAAGCATTAGGTATAATAGCGAATGATATGAAATGCAGGCGAAATCGATGAATCGAAAGCTGATTATGAAGCAATTGGTTGAATAAGTGGCGGGGGAAACCGGAGAACCCGGAGAAAACCCGTTCAGACGTCGCTTCGTCCACCAAAAATACTACATCCCTGGGATCGAACCCGGACCGCCTAGGTGGTAGGCGAACGCCCCAACCGCTCGGCTGAGGCGCCACCTAGGGTTACATAAATTAAATGTGTTAAAGTGAATACTTTTTTTATTGCTAAAATAAGATCTGATTTTCAAGTCGCACACTTAAAAGTTTACATACGGAGCGTCAATACTGTGACGCTGACCACGGCACACAACAAAGGACGGTCGGGGGCTGAGCTACTTCACCCTATTGGCAATGCATGTATTAAAGGCTCTCAAGGACAAGCTGCCCCGCGCGACTGTTGTAAACACGTGACATCAATCAGAGGGGCAGAACCAAAAGGGAGCTTTCTAGATCATTTGAGAAGTATCCGGTGGGCGGCGTATTTGTAGAAGATCAAGAAAGGTTCGTGTTACGTCATCCTCGGTATATAAGGAGGCGAAGCAACGACCAGGGTAGCTAGACATAAGTCATGAGGAGTCAGTTTTTAGTGTGTGTGTGTGTGTCGTTCCATCGAAAGGAAAATAGAAGCAGCTAGTGAGTGTTGAGTGATTGTATCGTCAGTCAGCTGTTTCAGAGACACAGAAGGTGAAGAAAAACGGTGAAGGGACCGAATGAATGTTACGAGAAGAAAACAATTGTGAGTTGTAATATCACCAAGGAAAGAAACGCTTATCGTCAGTATGAATTCAGTTAGAAGGGAAATAAAGAAAAGCAATTGGACTGGATTCTATCGTCTTTGTCACACTGGTGTCAGTGATGGGATTTGTCGAATTGTCATATTGTCACTCGACAAACGTAACTAAAATTTTACATGTCAGTGAATAAAACATCAAGTTTCTTTATAAGGTAACAACTAATTGCAAACTTAGTTGTTACTTGTAAAATTAAATGCACAGCAGCATGTAACGCGAAAAGGACTAGTCGAATTATTTTTTAGAATGTAGATTGTCGCAAGATTGCATTTCAAGCCGAGTCGAGAAGCTACTAATTGTCCTATTACATAAGGAGAACAATAGGTTCTAGCTGATAAAATAAATGTGAAAGGAACAATTCTCGCATAGTGTCACGTTCACCCGAGAATAACGTTTTATCCGATTAATAGCTCCATTATTTTGATAACAAAAGTGTGATAATTATGCTCAGCACGTATTGCAAATATATTCGTGTAAATGCCTTGAAAATATATCTTGCATTAGAAACCGCGAATATACAGCGTAAAAGTGAAAAAGCTGATGCGTTGCACTCAGATAACTTTCTCTACTCTTGTACTATTCTTATAAACCCTTATTACTATATCTTCTACGTGTTAATTGAGATGAACATTTCCAGAAATTATCCTGTTGCTTATTTCCCTGTAGGTACAAGGGGAATATCGGAACACAGTAGTCTTTGAACGATAGTCAAATATTTCAAAGCTTTGAGAGTCTGTTCTCTTTAGTACGGTTAACATATAAAAAATGACCAGCCATATTCTATTTGACAGAAGTGTAAGTTCTTCAAAACTCTACAAATAACAAGGAGTATTTGCGAAATGGCTCACTCTAAAAAAAATTATTTAAACATAAGTTGTGTTTTAGCCACATCTACATTTTTGTCTATCTCTTAGGCTTTACGAGTTACTCAAAAGTCACCCAGGGTAAACAGGACTACATGGGCTATAGGCAGAAAATTCAAAATATACATTAAATTCGTCATAAAAATATCTTTAACGTGTCATTTTAATCAAAATCTTGAGTCATTTTCAAGAAAATCAAACTTTTCCATGTAAAGGGTAGTTTAGGTTGGAGCAATTTTCTTCAAAATCTTAGTGTCACACCCTTGAAAGGCATTCAACTTAAATACCAGCTTTGGCTTTTAACCGACCTTTCGTTTTTGAGTTATGCTTCCACAGACTGACAGACTGAGACACACACGCGGACCTTTTTATAAAATTGCCTTTTTATTCAGGGGGCCTGAAAACATATATTTCCGGTGAAATCTCGACATCGAATTTTTAGGTGGCATATCCGTAGCAGAGAAAGTAAAAGGAATTCAGATTTCATAAGTGTGCTTCCTCATTAAATGCACTTTAAACACTTACTTGCATATGTTTCCTTAACAATGTATTTCGCAAAGTGCTTATTACCTGTATTCGATTGTGGTTTTAGGAACTATCTTTCAGAAAAGTAAATACCCAACTCAGTGAGACCTGCGCGAAGGGCCACCTAATTCTCAGTAATACTTGTATAGGAGGTAAAAAAATTAAAATAGTAATATGTTTCACTTGCTGTTCAGTGGACATGGCAGCCATGAGCTCACCTCACAGTTTTGAAACACAATATTTCAGGAGTAGGTAAAATGGTTATCGCGATTGCACGAATGGTGACGTAAGGGAACGCAACCCACCATGCACATGACGTGCGGCTCGAAGAAGGGGGTTTGAAAGCTACAGCGGCGGTGTAAAGGAACTTCTCTAGCACACGTTTAAATTTACATATGCTTAATACCTATATACTTACAGGGTTTCTACCTGAATTTCTCATTAAGTTATTCATCTGATGCAATATAGTTTCAACTAACGTTAATTCACAGATACTGAAGTACAAAGCACGTAGGTTTTCAGCTGTCAATCGCAATCTGCTTCTAGATTTTACAATCTTCAGTTGAAAAAAAATTGCTCACAGACATATTTTGAACCAAATATAGCACTAATATGCACAGCAAATGAAGGGAGAGATGGATATGTTGCCATATCAACTTATCTAAATACATCTAAACCAATACTACTTTGTAATTTCAGAAATACATTTTTCTCAGTTTGTGGAAGTGGTCTTACACAATGACTTTTAAGGTTTAGATTTTATAAACGAAATGTATTTTGTAAAGTACTTCTTCACCAGACTACAAAGCCTCATTGAATATTTAAACGTTACTGTTACAATTACGGGCAAATATTGGTTTCATAAGATTCTTTTAAAGCATATTAAGATTTCTTACCTGTGACTTGCCTGTGATCTTTGTGACAACGTTCGTAATGATATTTAATGTTTGACTTTTAAACACCAATAAAATTTTTTTAACAAAACAGAGATTTCACATTTTCACCACAGAGTACCCAAAATATTCTTTTTTTGTTTTTTAATTATTCCGTTTATATAGTCTCTTTAACTCTAAAGATCATATTGGCGGTCTTTACCTTGGAACATATTGCAATAGTGTTAACTGTTGAACAGTGGGTATTGAGTCTTGGGTTTTTTTATAAATTAGAACTCTCTCTCTCTCTCACACACACACACACACACACACACACACACACACACTCATTCCTACATTCCTACATTCTGGGGAGGTCAGGAAATAATCTTAGAACAAAAACTCCAACAGAGAATCAAACCCAGACCCCTCGCAGAGCAGGCAGGTGCTATACCGACAGCTATTGGGCCAGCCAATACTGTTCTTTCCACTCCTCTTCAAATAGAAAGATGGCTTAGCGTTTTCGTTGTTTCGGAAGAGAAGTGTCCTGTCGATTAGGAGTGCACCACTGCTTGTTTACTGTTGATTAAAGAGGAGAATGTTGAAGAAGGGATGCTATCGCTTTGCCCCAGACGGTGATATTACGTCATATTGCTAGCCGATACAGATTTGCCGACCCCATTCTACATTAATGGGCAAACATTACGCATTAAACTTCAGTGCACCCGCGGAAAATTATGTTCTCAGTGTGTTTCCAATGAGTTGTGGACTAGAACTAAAACGATTCAGGTTGGGTGCTGGGCTTAAGAAGTAAGCTAAATCAGTGACAGTTTCTGTGTTCGCTCTGGCGGGAATGTTCTATCCTGGGCTGAAATTACTTCGAGTTCCATTTAACGCTTATTTTCTTCCCATTTTGCTTTCTTAATGGAAATATCACTGTAGGAATTACCTGTGCAAAATATAAACTTATGCAAATTAATGTAATTTATTTCTACTAAAGCTCCTCCTTTGGGTATTTTTACTCTGCATAGCTTTCTAACATTTTCCGCCGTCTTATGAATGCTAGAATGCAATTGCAGCTTTATAACTGAATACTTTGAGCTATTAATTACAATTGCTGAAAATAAAACATGGAATTCGCCCAACTCAATTGTTAATCATTCCTCTCGAAATTAATGAAATTTCCCTTTAAATATTCACATTCAAAGGCGTCAACCCATACATTTCCTAGGCCATTATGTTCAGATATTTACTTCAGTCATCCACTGTTGATGTTCACATTAGCTTAGAATGGATATATGGAAGCATTAAGTATATGCTCGTGTTAGAAAGTCTCCACAAGCAAGGAAATTAAAACATTTTAGGCACAATAAACGTGTTCATTTGAGGCAAGACGAAACATAATTCGAAAGATGCCCAGAGGTTATTTGTAATACAAGCCGAGTTTAAAAACATTATCTGCAGTTCAACGACGAATTCCGACATAATAAGTGTGATATCGGTGTAGTGGACAACTAGACATAAATCTGTACAGACGATGTAAAATATAGTGAAATAATAATTTGAAAGTAGCAGTAGTGATATTGCTCATAGTGTTGCATTGCATTGGACTGTATAACGAGCACTTACAGAACTTCATTGTCCCCATAACATATTCAGCGAGTTTGTACATACAACCTTTGTCATCGGACGACTACCCCTCCCCTGGTGCGAGGTTTTATGAAGGTCTACTGAACGAGAGCAATAAAATCTAGCTATTTTTACAGTGCCAATTTCAGAACTGAGGGCCCTTTTACCCCAATGGTATTACAAACTTCCGCAATGCGCACATACGGACTTTTAAAACTCTACGCGCAATGGTAGAATTTTTCAAGTAACTCTCCATTAGTATCTGGACTGGTGTAATTGAATTTTCCATTGGGCTTTTCATTCTTCCGCGCCATTTTACAGGTTCATATAACCTACCAAGGCCTTCCTAAATACAACTCGTCCAATATATTGGAGGAAGCGATCTTAAAGATTGGCAATACGATGATGCAATACCTCACATAAGTAATGTTGTAAGATTTTATTTAACCAGAAGCTTACCTCATCGCTGAGTATGGCCTGATGATCTCCCGATATGAATATGCTGAAAGGTAATGTTTACAAGAATGAAAAACTTACTTTGAATGAAATTCATCACCGTATTCTCCAACAACGATTTAGATATTTTTGAGAGAGTGCGACAAAAACTAGCAGAAGAGGTATGAAACAAACTAGTGGATGGATTCCACTTTGTTATATCAAGTAACTTACACTCTAGTACTTGTTAGAGATTTGCATGTGTAGTCCAATTTTAGATAAATTAGAATTATGTAACCGGCAAAAAAAAAGAAGAAATGTTATAAGTTTACTTTAATTGTGATGGTTTGAACAGATTAATTGGTTAGAAATGGTGTAGAAAACAACTGGAGAAGCGAAATTGGTTTATGGATCATGCATTTGGGGAAGTAAAGGATAGTGCTGCATGGATATAGCGCATAGAATACTTTATAAATATATACCTATTGAATTTGGAAAGGATAGAGTGAGACTGAATAATTCAATGGCATGACCGGGATTTGAACCACGGATCTACCGGCTACAGTGAAATGTATAAATTATATTCGAGATAAGCATGTAATTAAGAACTTATTACCAATAATAACATGTAAACCATGAAACCCTGTGGATATAAAGAAAGTTGATCTGAAAACTGAATCAGCAATAGTAAAAGGTACTTCATAATACTCATAAAGCTGAAGAGCTATAACCTCTAAGCTATCATAACCAGCATGCCGATAGGACATTAACCGGTAGATCCGTGGTTGAAATCCCGCTCATGGCATTGGATTTTTCAGCCTCACTTTCCCTTTCCCTCTTACCCTTTCCAGTACTATCCAACACACGACTGCTGTGTGGAAGAGCATTAATTACGTATATTTAATTTATTTAGAACTTCACCATAGCAGCAGCAACATGCTAAGTGGCCTGCAAGAGTGCGATAGTAGAAATAATACTGAAATAATGCCATGAAATAAGATCATTGATCGAATCCAAGATACTGAAGCAATACTTACTTATGCCGGAGAGGACAAGTAATAGGATAAATTGAACATATTGAGAAAACGGAATGGGCAACATATGTTAGAGAGAAAGGCGCAAGTTAGAGGTTTTTAGAAACAAATGAGGATCAAAGTAGAGGATATGAAACAACAAAAAATGCTCGTATGTCAAAGTCTCAGAGACCAAAAGAATTCAAGACTATAGAAGTTTGCAATAAGTTAGGAAGAGAAGAATGGGATTGCACTAAACTGTGTGTATTGGACAAGGAAAGATGGGAAGGGCGTAAAAATATGCATATACCCTTAGAAGCATTAAATGATTTACATTTATGCACCGTCAAATCAATTATGTTTGAACATACCTACTTTTGCAGTGGCTCGATTTAGGGAGGCCAATATTTTTACATACAATACTTAAATCTTTATTTAACAACAGTGCATTATCTTGCTCACCTTTCACTACACGCAAGGAAGCTCTAGCCGAAATTGCAGACAATGTTGAAAACTATAGTAGCGTTTGTTTAGCATTGTTTGTAACTAAAATCTAGTGCCTGCAGATTAAAGATTTATCTTGTGTACATTTAGTCAATCAACACGAGTACCCTCAGGGAGGCAGAAACAGTTCGAGTATCACATTGTTGTAGGAATGTAGGACTACATGTGCAGTGGCTGCTGAGCTTACAGCGCCTAAACTAGTATTGGTAGAATATGGAAGCCTTCACTGAAACAAGAGACACGGCCAGGGTCGAAAAAAAACATCAGCAGTAGAAGACCGATGGGTTATCATTGTGCCCTTGGGCGATGTTGACCACGAAAATGATCTCAGAGCGGCAACTGGTGCAAATGTCACTGACCAAACTATTAGACCAGTGACTTAGAGAAGTAGGTTTAAGGTCATGAAGACCTAACAAAATCCCTAAATCAGGCATGGGCAAAATCGGCTCAAAAGAGTCGCCCCAACGAAACGCTTTCTTGCCTCACTCCACCTGCCGTCTCTCCCCTTAACCGCTGCTCGGCTTCTGACGCGTCTCTTAGTGGCGAGTATAGCTTTGTCTGAAGAGTAGCAGAGAACATTTTTTATCAGTTACAAAAACAGGAAAGCTTGCTGTTAAATATGCGGATGTCAAAAATCAAATATAAAGCGTTAAAATACCAAACGCCACTTTGATTATCACCTTAAAGCAAACTTTGGTGCCCTTACAGCCATTTATTTACAATTTGAAGGAGCACTTTCTGAATATAAACCCATAAAAGGGACGATACGTTTCCACTTTTTAGGAGTTTAATTTATTATCAGTTTATTTAATATAAGCTATTGTATTTCACGTTTCAAAGTTTGAACACAATATTGATTTTTAAACCAAATGATTTCTTATATTGATCAAATAGTTTTAAAATATTTTAAGGCTAAATAGCAATGGAACTTTACTGCTTTATTTATTGTGAAAGAGAAATAATTTAGTATGTTAATCCTACGACAGCATAAGAATATTACGTGCATGCGATAAATGAAGGTTATAAACGTGAAGATTATGTATCTTATCTAAGTATATAGGTAAGCTGCACGCAAAAATGTAACAAAAAATTAACAAAATAGTTAATAACAGCGTATAACTTATTACTACCACGCAGGCAGAGCGAAGCCACCACTACACGTGTTGTATCAAACATCCTTCGTCACAAGGAAAGAGAATGTGGGGTGAGTAAGGATCGTTTAATCGCTACGTCTCCTCTCATGGCCATGCCTGCCCTAGATTAACGCCTACTGACAGAAGAGCCTGGCTGCAATTTGCGCAGAGCCACAGGAACTAGCAGCTGCGTCATTGGCGCAATTTGATATTTACAGGCAAATTTCTCTCTCGTGTAATACAGTATGATGGACGTCTACATGTCTATGGTTGTCGTGGTGAATGTTTTGCAGTAGTAGCAATACAGGGGCGAATTTGGTGGTGAGTCAATCATGGTACGGTTGTACGACTTGATTACCGAACAGAACTTCTCGTAGTTCGAAACCAGCTTAATTCTCAGCTACATAGCTGAAGTTGTACTAAAGCATATCATACCTACTGTGGTCGGAATGAGCCCCGGTTTGTTTTACAGCAAGACAATACTAGAGTGATGAGTAATCGTAAGCTTTCACGGCCTTAGAATAATGAAGCCGTGATAAACCGTGTTCTGTTGGCATTTTGATGTCCAGACGTTTTGTCCACATCTGCGGTAAATATCAGTTATGACTAAACCTTCGCTAAGAAGATTGAGACCACGCAATTGATGATGGTCACCGCAGATATGGATGAAACGCCTGGACCTCAAAATGCCAGCACACCACGATCCATCAGCCTGGAAGAATCCACTATTCATTAATACTAGAGTGTACACAAGAGCCAATAAAGCTAATCTATAGGAACTCTAGATTTGAACAGTGGACTGACCTAGGACCTTAAACCTAACGAACGTCCATGGGATCAGCTAGAGAAAGGAGTCTAAGACCCTCCTGTGGCCCCCAGACTCTTCAGGAGCTTGCAGATGCCCTAGTCAGAGAATGGGGAAACAAACCAGAAGAATGTAGAATGACCAGAAGCATTCCTCGGAGGTGCAACGCAGTAATTCATGCACATAGAGGCTATACCAGATATTGAAGTACTCCTTGTGTGAACACGTGAACTTAGTTGAAGGCATTTCCAGTTTGGTTTTCAACATTGTCTGCAGTTGTCTACTAGGAGCTTGCTTGTGTGGATTGACAGGTGAACAAGATATGGGCTGCCGTTCAATAAAGGTTTAAACATTGTATATAAAGATATTTACCACCTTAAACAACTATTGCAAAAATACATTTGCTCAAACATTTGTCCCTCTAATATGCAAAAGGCAGATGGAATGGGAAAATACCAGCATAGAACTTTAAAAGTTTAAAAAATGTAAACGAGATAAGGTTGTTATAAATAATTTATGGCAATAAGAAGGGAGCACATTTAGAAAAAGTAAACCAGGAAGTGCATTAACTCTCCAATTCGCCAACAACCACGCTTTTAAAGCATACTGTGAGCTAAGCTATTACTGAGTAGCGCATGTGGGAAGTGTAAAACAAATTGATATTTTAAATAAAATGCATACAAAATACAATATTGCCATTCAGAAGGAATTTTGTAAAGCAATAGCCATGAAGCAGCGAATCACGATTTTGTTTCTCTCAATTACCCTCAGCATGACTTAGTATTTTTGCATTAATTCTTCGTAAATATTATAAACAATTAATAAAAAGAGAACCTATGTAAGCAGGTCAACAACATGCATTATATGTCCTGCTTGTTGCTTAAAGGGTTCTGCGACGTTGATTAACTTGAAACGTTAGCTTTTAATTTCTATATAACCACACAAATCAAATGTCATACTCTGCAAACCATTGTGGCCCTTCAGTACTCGGAACTAATTTTACTTTCATGTCTGTATCAAAATTCCAGAACCTTGTTCAACAACAAGCGCTAATTGAAAGGATATCAACATTAACTTTATATATATATCACTGTAACTAGCTTACTAATATATATATATGATGTGAATCTAAATTATTCCAAAATTGAGTCGGTGTTGGAACACTTAACATCGCTTATATGTATTCGTCTTGACCGGTTTCAAGAACTTAACTTCCTCCCAACATCAGAAGTGCCCGAGTGGTTCTTTGGATGCTGTCTGGTGTGTGGTTGTTTCAGTTCACAGCTGGCGCTGGAGTGATAAACTTCCATAATGGGTTTGGTGGCGTCAAATCAAAATTCATTAAGCGGAGTTTGCTTTTTATCATTAGAATCATCTCCTAAGTATCCAACTCCGTAGTGTTTTTGTGGCTTTTGAAAGAGCTATGTTCGGCGTGATGTGGATGGATGTCCAAAAATGATGTGCAACTGGTAATTTATCCACCTTTGATGCATCTCACGTGCTCTTTCAGTCTGAATTCTAAGTTCATCTTGGTTTTTCCTATGTAAATTTAGTCACAATTTAAGGAACTAATTTGAAGATTCCTGCTTTTCTGTTTTGTGGTATCTGGCCCTTTGGCTTGTTGCATAGTAATTTCTGTATGCTAAAATTATTTTGAGGCACCAAGTTGATGCTGTAGTTTTTGAATATGTGGAATTTGTAATGCTTACTTGGGTGGAAAGTGAAGTTTTTGAAAATTTGCTTTTTTGTTAGCCGAGTTTTGTGATCTCTTTCATGTGTTTCTATTTTTTAAATTTTGTTTTCTTGTGGACGATATGTTTGTTGAAGCCATTGCCAATTACTGTGCTGATTATTTGTTTGTATTCTTGTTTGTATGCTCCTTATGATAGGTTAAACTGTTTAGGACAGCACGTTTGTATGGGTTTGGGTTGAAGCTGTTAGTTTTGATGTTTTCTGAATGTGGGTCTCTCTGTGTATACCAAAACTTGAGTTCCAGCACCGACTCAGTGTTACATTAATTCATTTTATAATTTAAATTAGTATATATTTAAACATAAAGCATAATCTGTGTGTGATGAAACACTCTTTTTGGCATTAATTTATCTCGACCGCTTTTGAAAACTTCCTGAGGACGCACACCTCATTATTGTTCCATTAAATTGCTTGTTGAAGGTCACGCTGTCTGTGCTTGAGGGTATATAAATGCGTAGTGTGCGTTAAAAAAGAGCTGGTTGTTTAATAGCCAGAGCAGGTTTCTCAATTAACAGCACTTTGAAAACACCCCACGTACTTCACGAGTCTGCGAACATGCTTTTATTATTGACATCTGTCGTTCAATGCGACCTCTAATACATCGATTTAACCAATGCCTCCGTAAAGTATTAAGCATGTCGTTTTGGATTGATAAGGTTCTAACCGACAAAATTGAGTTAATATGCGCTTTGATACTGTAATGCTGTTGTCTCACATAACATACATAGCATCTGGTGGTTCATATGGGAGACTGGCTCCTATTTACAGAGAAAAAACGATGATCTGTTTACTTGCAAAGCAGCAAACGTTAATGTTTCTAAGCGTCTGCACAGAAATGGAGAGAAGAATTGCGGTAAAAACCACTAACAATAAAATACACTGCAAGACAATTCTTAGAAATTTCCCACACTAAGACAAGTCGGCCACTTCCCCATAATAAGAGAGGTTTCAGAACACGTGTAACTTGTACGAGTAGGTTACGGGGGGTCCGTTGAGGTTCAATGTAGTGCTTCAATTTCTGAAGGGAAGTCCAAGAATGAATTCTATAACTCCGATACATACTGTGCTTGCTTATTCCTGTTGTCAGGAAGCAGACAGTGTTCAGCTTAATAGAGAAAGACATGAAAAACATGTTTCTCAATGTGTGAGTCTAGCGAAACTAAGGAAGCTAGCTCTTAGAGAACTCGAGTTACTTGAGAAACCAAACTTCGAGGATGTTTTTACAACTACTAAACTGCTTAATTACCCCTAATAAAAGTAGCAGGTTTCAAATTCATGCAGACATGAAATTGAATGTAAGTTGACTCACCATCCGAATGCAAAAGCTATTCTTGTCAATATAACATATTTGGAGTAAAAAGGAACTTCATTACAAGGCATGACAATGTCATACCAAAGCCAACATGGAGGAATAAAGAAATATCCAATGAAAAAGGGAACATAAATAAGTTATTGTAGACCATGTAGTACTGCTACATGTTATGGGGAATAGTGATAAGATAAATTAAGACCAAGTAAACTCAACATAACAGAAGATATTATTCTGCTCTGCTCCAAAATTCACTATAAGATATAGAATGAAATGTATTTGTTTGTTCTACGTGGTTTTTTTTTTTGTTTTGTGGTTTGTTACTTCTGTTTAAAGTATAGAAAGTAATTATAAAACCTAAACAAACTAAACCCCAGCGCAACAACCCATGAAAGGCCAAGGGTTAACTTCGGCCGCTGCTTACCCCCACCTCTGCCCGCCACACGCTTTATGAGTGGGGTGCAGTACTGGAGGGTGAAACGTGTTCAGCGCCCCGAGCCCTCCCGGCCAGTTATGAGGATTTCAGGACCTAGGATAGCCACTTCTTCATCAAGTATCTCCTCGATTGGCCCCTCCGGGAACTAAGGAAGCTGAATGCACCCCGTGCCAGACCTCCCAGCGGGAGAAAACTCCCCACTCCAGTACCGGAGATCGAACCCGGGCCCTCCACGCTAGAGGCATTCGCGTTACCACTGTGCTACGAAGACGATCAGAAAGTAACTTTACATAATAAAAATCAGATATGTAAACAAACATTAACAATTCCTATTCCTTAATGTAAATATACCATACATATTCAAATCAACCATTTCAGGCCGACAAGCAACATAGCAGTGCAACAAGGGTCGGCGTGTTCTCTGAAATAAACAACACACCTAGCGATAGAAACTAGTACAATGGAGGAGGTCCCTTTATTTGCAACACAGTCACGTTTCACGGACTTAATCTTGACGCACGTAGAACAGTAAAATAAAGCTCCTGCAATCCCTTGTTCCTATCCTCAAAATTATAATTTTGTTACTGAAGTTCTGCTCCATGGTTTCCTGGATATTGCTTTTCCGGAACCAGTGTGTTAGTTATATCTACTTCTGTGCACTTAACGTTACAATGTACAGTATCTGAAATGATTTAGAATTAAGATTAACTACAGATATACAATGAAAGTGGAAGTCATTAAAACATACAATGTTGTGTGACAACTACTAATTCGAGGATATAAGTTTTTATTGGTTTCTTTTTCATGTCTTTTCTAGAGCTAAACTGCAACCCGCTTTTAAATGATTTGACTATTACTCTCGAGCAAGCCTCCTATATCCCTCATATATATAGATATTACTAAAATATCGTTATGTAATTTTTGGGTAGAATGCAATGCCTTCTCTACATATTATGTACAGAAAAGTTTCTCCTTCTTACCCTCTCTTTACCCCTCTCCAATAACAGCACTACTCATGCTACTGGATAAACATAGTTATAACCAATGACACGTCGGCCTGAAAGGAAAGTATTGATTTTCTCTGGTCGTTCAGTAAATCTATACTCATTAAGCTCAACTGTTGTTTGATTCACACCATGCCGTATACACCAAATACAACACGTGGCCAGATTATTGGTCTATGGTAAGCTGGTAATACAGGCCGACAAATTTCAGAAGCTGTGCAAAAATCACAGAAATGTAATTAAATTTTAATACCACCCAAGAAAGGTGGTTTATTGCATAGGTATTACCGGAAAGCCTTCCAAACGAAAGCGGAAGTCGCGTAATGAATAATATCATAGACAAACATACTAAGAGTTATTTCGGTACGAATTTTAATTTCATTGCTGATTTTTTGCAATATTTTAAACCTTTTCCGTAACAGTCGTTAAGAATTGGGAGATAAATCTAAAGAAAATTAAAAAGGTGGTTTTTCTATAAGGTCAGAGGTATCCACCATTCCCCCTTTCCCAACTTTCCTTGTTCTCACTACAGCACCACGCTTCTATCCCCGTACTGCAACTGTCATTATCACTAATTATGCCTCCTCCTTTGCGAGACCCCGTAAGATAAGAAACAGAGGTGACTCCAAACAGTGTATACTACTAAATTAGTTTTGCGTACATACAAGAAACAAAAAGCGTTCATTGCGTATAGAGGACACCAAAACTTAAATTTTCTGTATATTTTATTTCTTAAAGTGGAATGAAGTGGTTACTCTAACTTTGAAAATTAAATCTTAAAGGAAGAAGTTAGCATTACTTCTATATTTGCGATGTATAACATTTAATTAACTAATCTGTGAGTTAATAATCCAGTGATAAAACAGTTCCCTCTTAAAGCCTCACATTTACGTTGTCATAAATCTGATAAATTAAAGAAGAGCTCTCGAGGTCGTCAGCAAGCACAAAGAGCCGTGTTTTTCATTAGAACATCTCTTAATGGAAGCAAAACTGAAGACATTACCCGAATAAGGTCGTACATCGCCAAAGGAGCGTTTTCTATTGAAGCGAGTTTGCAAATATCTCTAGCGCCTTTAAAGCGGGACCATTTAATAGCTATATCTCCTTACTAAGAGTAGTCAGCTCTGTTTCCTTTTACTCCAGATAACAAAAAGCAAAGGTGCGCCTTCAGGGAAGCCTTTGTGTATAGCTGAGCTGAGCTGCTATCCTAGTACTTTCATCGCGTTTGTAGAAGACGATTACAGTATCCGTCTTTACGTAGTGTAGTAAATACGACAAACTAATAAAAGATCCACTTCAAGATGTTATATTTTCGTATTTAAAATTATTATAAAATCTGAACCTTTCATCGCATATGATGCAATTGTGAGCCTCGAGTATATTTCCAATTCCTCCAATTGACTGTTCTACAAAAAAAAGCTTTTTTATATTTCTGGAGGAAAAAGAGAGATACTTACAGATATTTTAACGCTGAATTCAAATTTGTATTAGTTTTCATACACCAGAGATAATTTAAGACAGGGGTCGCCAGACCGTAGTTTGCGAGCTATCGGTAGCTCGCAGGATATTTTTTTTTGGCTCACACAAGGTTGCCTAACATGAAAGACGAATTTCGCCCAGCAAGATTGGCTACAGTGTACCGTCAGCTGACTTGTGTAATGGTGGATGTAGATTTGTTACTAGTTTATATTGTGTTGAATGTAATATTTCCTGCAATGGAGAGTAAGAAATAAAAGACCTACCATTTTCACGTCGAGTAGGAGGAGGATTATTTTTTCACCGAGATCAGAGGTAAAAGTGTTTCTATGTTGTGTAATTCAATTGTATCTGTTGGAAAAAAGATAACGTTGAACGACTCTACAGGACTGTTCATCCCACGGCCGAAAATTTGTTCCTGCACACTCGGTTCTGAGGAAAGAAAAATTAAGGCTATTGAAAACTCAGTTATTTGGACAACAAGCTACTTTCACCAAGAGAAAACACAGAAGTACAGAAGCAACAGAGGTATCATACCATGTCGCAAACATTATCGCTCAGAAGAAAAAACCATTCGAGGACGGTGAAATGATTAAAGATGCATTTTTAGTAGCTAGTGATGCATTATTTGATTATTTTAAAAACAAAGGTGAAAGAATTTCTGCTGTAAAGTCAATGCAGCTTTCTGCAAACACGGTGATGAGAAGAATTGAGGTTATGAGTGGTGGTGATGTTTCACAAATGAAGAGAGATTTGGATAGATGCCCTTCAAATTGATGAGTCCACAGACGTGGTAGGTACGAGTACTTCTCAAATGGCTGTTTTTGTGAAAATGAGCTTTGATGAATTCACTACAAAAGAAGAACTTCTCAGTGTTATTCCTCACAATGGACGTATTACAGGAGAGGATATATTTTCAGAATTAAAAAAAGATATATATATATATATATATATATATATATATATATATATATATATATATATATTTCCTTTGAGAGTATCCCCGTGCCTAAATTGGTGGGTTTAACAACAGACGGTACTGCTAACATGGTTGGGGATACTATAGGCCTTGTAGCATTGTGTTGGAGTAATAAAATATTTCCTCGATTCGGTAGCTATCACTGCATTATTCACAAACAGGCATTATGTGGAAAATGTTTACAAATCAATGACGTCATGAAACTTATAGTGAAAATTGTCAAAAAAGTGAAAACTCAAGCACTTCAAAGACGTTTATTCAAAGCACTGGCTGATTAACTGGGTTGCCAGTATGGAGAACTACTGCATCTCCTTAATAGATTTACAATCTATTACCTATTTAATCTCAGCCATTTTACCTTTATCTAATCCTTACTCTGCAACGATGATTATTCTCAACTAATCACAAAGACATTGGAACATTATATTTTATTTTTGGTGCTTGAGCAGGAATATTAGGAACATCATTAAGAATTGTGATGTAAAGTGGTTGAGTAGAGGGCGGGTTCTACAGCGTTTCAACCAAGTTTTGTCTGCAATAATAGTTTTTTTAAAGAACGTGGTGAACCCTATCCTGAACTTGAAGATTCAATCTGTCTGCAGAATTTTTCTTTCTTGGTAGATATCACTGAAAAACTTATCGAACTCAATTACCAACTCCAAGGAAAAGACAAGAATTTGGAGGAAATGATATCTGATGTCAATTCATTTTCGTGAAAAACTTCAATTATGGGAAAAGAATCTTAATGCAGGTGATTTCAAACATTATCCCTGTTTAAAAGACAAACTAAAAAAGCAAGACTCTTTAGAAACATACTGCGGCAAAAATAATTCAGAAATTATTTCAAGCTTAGGAGAGCAATCTAAGAAACGTTTTCAAGATTTCAAAAAATTGAGCTTCTGGCGCAGTTTACCACAACACCTTTCATGGACTTGGATATTGAAGAATTTTCAACTTGTGTGATGCAACACTTTCAGGAAGATGGTCCTGCAGTATAAATGGAACTCGCAACCTTCCAAAGTAAATTGTAGAAAGAAATATCTTCCGGGCTGTTATGCCGTGGTCTGCTGGAGATCTGTCTTCCAGACGTTTCGTCTACAACTGCGGTAGACATCCTCAGTGGCGTTGTCGAAGTCTCCTCGTGGAAGGTATCACTGCGATGCGTCGACGCCAGACGCCAGACGGAGTTCGAGTCGAACGGAGGTGAGGTGATTGCTCCCCCGCTCGAGTGTCTTTACCGCAGTACCTAGCCGTCATACGGCTTTACCTGCGCGATGGTTTTCATGGTGTCACTACAGGCATGTTTATCACTGGGAAAAATTTGTTGGAACAGGGGTTTTTATAGGAACGGGAGGGATTGTAGGCAGGGATTGGTCCACAAGTGGGCTGTGCGCGAATTTACGCGCTAATCCCTACCAGGGTTCTGGCCGTCAGTCACTCGCTGAGAGCTGAACTGAAACTGGTGATTCTCTCTGTTTTGAGTACAGATTGCGTTTTCGCCTTTCCCATCTTAAGATTAGATCGCAGGACTTAAGATGTCCTTCGGCAATCTTTTGGATGGTAGTCGGCGCGGCTGTCTCTGGTCGTATTGGCCCAGAGTATTCACCAGAGGGTTAGGGTGGTTCTGGAGTTTATTGTACATTGTTCGAGCGCGAGTTTTGATCACGTCGACAATGTACGGGATACTGGAATGTTCGTGTAGGATATGGGCAGGAAATCTTCGGCCTGTATCATAGATCATCCTTAATGCCCGGTTCTGCAACGTCTGGAGTCTGATGAAGGTGGTCCTGGCCACCACTCCCCAGATCTCGCATCCGTACAGGACCAGAGGCGGGATGATCGCTCGATACAGCCGAAGCTTCAGGCGTAAGGGCATGGTTTGGGAACTGAGGATGGGGTACAACTGCCGAAGGGCAGCGTGGCCTTGCAGTACTTTGCCCCTGACGTGATGTCTATACGTCAGCCGCCGGTCCAGCGTGACCCCGAGATACTTCGCCGTAGTGACCCAGGGGATCCGACGGCGCCGAAGCACGAGGTCCAGCGGGAGCCGGTTGGCTATCGTATTAGCCAGGAGAATCGCAGAGCTTTTCTCCGGGTTAATGGACATACGCCAGTTCTCGCACCATCTACTGATGGCACAGAGGTGGGCTTGTATTTGTCGGTAACTGTAGCGCGGGTTCTTGTTAGTAGCGAAGATCATGAGATCGTCCGCATACTGACAGATGTGTGTGTTGGGGTGCGTCGGGAGATCGGCCATGTAAGCTGCAAAAAGAGCCGTGACAGTACACTGCCCTCGGGGACTCCTGCGCCAATGGGCCTTTCTCCAGAAAATGATCCCTCCACCTTCACTCGGAAGCTATGTTCCTGTAGGAAACTAGCCACCAAGTAAATGTATGTAGGGGGGATTTCCTGCAGTATGAGCTTGTAGACAAGCCCCTCATACCAAGTGGTAGAAAATGCCTTTTCCACGTCAAGCAACACTGCCACCGTTTTAGCCCTTTCCTGGTAAGCCAGGGAAGCTTTCTCGGCTACACGCAGTAGTTGCTCAGTCGTGGAATGACCAGAACGAAAACCAAACTGGTGTTCCGGTAGAAGACCTTTTTCCTCAAAAAGAGGTCCGAGGCGGGACAGGAACAGTTTCTCGAAAACTTTCGAGGCAACTGGTAGGAGGCTGATGGAACGGTAACTAGATGGAAAAACCGGATTCTTTCCCCGCTTCAAAACGCACACCACGCGCGCCTGTTTCCAGACAGCCGGAAAGTGACGCATGCTGAGGCATGCGTTGTAAATGCGGGTCAAGTGCATCACGGCTCTAGGGGTAGGTGCTGGAGCATTTCCGCTGTTACCCGGTCCTGCCCAGGGGCTTTTCTAGGTTTTAGGTGCCGGATGGTGTTAGTTACCTCGCGAGGGGTAACTACCGGGATGTGGAACTCCTCGTGGCCCGCGGGTCGGACTTCTAAGAAGTCTTCTACCGCTTGTTCCACGAGGTCAGTGTGGTCATCGTTCTGAGGATCTACCCTAGGCTGGAATTGAGTTTCCAAATAGTCTGCTAGTGCCTCTGCTTTTTCCCTCGGTTCAAAGACAAGTCTTCCCCGAGGGCTGTGCACTGGATGCTGGTGTGCAGATTTGTCTTTCCTCAAGGCTCGGACGATGCGCCATGGTTTCCTCTCCTGGAGGTTTACGTGACGCATTGTTTCGTCCCAAGCTTCTTGCCTATGTTTTCTTAGGAGTCGTCTCACCAGGGATTTGAACCTCTGGTGTATTACTCCTATCCTAGGATGTGGGAATCTCTGCCATAGCCGTCTGACAGCATTCTTTGCTTGAATGAGGCGTTTAAGTGGGACAGGGATAGATGTCGGGTTTGGTACTTCGGTAGGAATGCGATGCGTGTGAGCACGCACCGCGTTTAGGACGGAGGTAGAAAACTCCGTGGCTGCCTCCTCGAGAGCCTCTATCGAGTCTATTCGAGGATTTGCTTCCACAGAGTTTTGAAGGGCTAGGACGGCTGCATCCGAGTCGACTTCATCCACCCAGTCCGGCACTCCCAGGGCAGTAAGATTAACGTCTGCATCCACCACAACAGGGTTGTGGTCGGAGTCCAGATCGTTAATCACAGAGAGGTCCAAGTGAAATGGTATGTTTTTGGTGATCATGAAATCGATGACATCCGCGGCGCCGTGTGCCGGGAAGTGGGTTGGACCTCTCGGCCCGTGCGCGTGAAGGGCGGGGTTCCCGCTAATGAGACGGTACAGTCCCCGGCCCTTAACGTTCTGGGTGCGGCTGTGCCAGCTTGGGTGTTTTGCGTTGAAGTCGCCTGCAATGCAAACCCTGTGGTGTAGGTTCAGGAGTGCCGTGATGTCCGCTTCATAGAAGTGCCCATCCGGCGGGTCGTATACCACCACAAGCACCAGATCGTTCCCGCCCAAGGAGAGCCTTATGGCGGTTGCTTCCAGGTGTTGTAGCGGAGGAATGGTAACAGGAGTGTGGGTGAGATGGTTCTTTATGAAAATGGCAGTACCACCGCCCTGTCGGCCGACCCGATCAGATCGATGAGCGGCGTAACTTGGCAGGTTAAACTGTACACCAGCGTGCAAGTGCGTTTCACAGACCATCAGGATATCAATCCCATGACTGTCCACGAACTCCAGCAGTCCAGGTCTCTGGTCCCTAACCCCATTTGCGTTCCAGAACGCAGCTCTAAATGAACGCACAGTTCTATGCGCCATTAAGAGCTCATGGAGTTAGAGTAGAGTTCCTTAGCCGTTTGAAGCACCGCAAGGTGCTTCTTCACAGCGGAAATCCTGGGTTTGTTGAAGGTTTCCCTGCAGCGTCGTAGTATTGGGAGGGAACGCTGAACTAAGTCGGCAAACCAGGTTGCCAACTCGATGAATTGAGCCATCTCCTCGGAAGCGAATGTGTCCCCTAAGGTTGGTTCCGGGATGGTTTGTAGAGGCACTGCTGCCTCGGGGTTGGTTGGGCCAGTCCGCTGGGACGGGCTAGCATTGGCGGGCTCTGCCGCTTGCTGAGTGCTTGACGCAGCTTGAGCTGTGGGTGCTGGTGTGATGCGTCGAGGCTCCAGAGGCTCCAGAGGCAGTTCGAGTCGAGTGGGGAAGCTTATTCGCCCACCCGAAGTGTCTTTACCGCAGTACCTAGCCGTTATACGGCTTTACCTGCGCGATAGTATGGTGTTTTGGTCTATAGGGATTTAAACTCTGGGAATGTTTGGGATCAGGGGTATTTGTAGGGGCAAGATGGATGTTGGTAGGGATTGGTCCATGAACGGGCACCGCCCATACATGCTGATTGGCTGGTTAGTCAATCAGGTGACGCGCTAATCTCCTCCTGGTTCTGGCCGTCAGTCACTCACTGAGAGGTGATCTGAGTTAGGCGTTTTACTCTGTTTTAAGTACAGATATTCATTTTGCCTTTCCCATTTTCGAAAATTAGCCCGTTGGACTTAAGATGTCCTTCGGCAATTTTTTAGATGGTAGTCGGCGAGGCTCTCTCTGGTCATATTGTCCCAGAGTGTTCACCAGTGGATTAGGGTGGTTCTGGAGTTTGTTGTACATTGTTCGAGCGCGGGTTTTAATCACGTCGACAATGTACGGGATGCCGGAATGTTCGTGAAGGATGTGGGCAGGAAATCTCCAACCAGTGTCATAGATCATCCTTAATGCCCGATTCTGCAACGTCTGGAGTCTGATGAAGGTGGACTTTGCCACCACTCCCCAGATCTCGCATCCGTACGAGACCAGAGGCGGGATGATCGCACGATACAGTTGGAGTTTCAGGCGAATGGGCATGGTTTTGGAGCTGAGGATGGGATACAACTGCCGTAGAGCTGCGTGACCTTGTAGTACTTTGCCCCTGACGTGATGCCTATACGTTAGCCGCCGGTCCAACGTGACCCCGAGATACTTCGCCGTAGTGACCCAGGGGATCCGACGGCGCCGAAGCACGAGGTCCTGCGGGAGCCGGTTTGCCAGCGTGTTGGCCAGGAGAATCGCAGAGCTTTTCTCCGGGTTGATAGACATGCGCCAGTTCTCCCACCATCTACTGATGGCACAGAGGTGGGCTTGTACTTGACGGTAGCTGTAGCGCGGGTTCTTGTTTGTTGCGAAGATCATGAGATCGTCCGCATACTGACAGATGTGAGTGTTGGGGTGCGTGGGGAGATCGGCCATGTAAGCATTAAAGAGTGCCGGTGACAGTACACTGCCCTCGGGAACTCCTGCGCCAATGGGCCTTTCTCGGGAAAATGATCCCTCCACCTTCACTCGGAAGCTACGTTCCTGTAGGAAACTAGCCACCAAGTAAATATATGGAGGGGGGATTTCGTGCTGTATGAGCTTGTAGACAAGCCCTTCATGCCAGGTGGTAGAGAACGCCTTTTCCACGTCAAGCAATACTGCCACCGTTTTGGCCCTTTCCTGGTAAGCCAGGGAGGCCTTTTCGGCTACTCGCAGTAGTTGCTCGGTTGTGGAATGGTCAGAACGAAAACCAAACTGATGTTCCGGTAGGAGGCCTTTTTCCTCTAAGATGCGTCTTCAACTTCAACTTCAACTTATTTTATTAACTAAGACATTTGCCTGGTGCCGGTACAAAGGGGCCCGGCTTACAGGCCAAAATTAATATTAATTATAATTTTACAATAATTGTGAATTCGGGTTTGCTTTATCTTTTAAAAAACCCATACAGTGGGCAGCCTTAGCCCACCGAGAACAGTTTTTGGGCGTATTCTCAGTTTTTTTTTGTCAGTTTTTGATAGTTTTTTTTTTTAATTTATATACACGGATATAAACACACTCACTCCTGGGCATACCACACATATGTCCCATCACACGCACACACACACACACACACACACACACACACACACACTCGTATATACATATTTACACACACTGCACTATATACACTTTACTATGTACAGTTTTTTCCGCAGTTTTCCTGGGCGGACCAGGTTGCAGCTCCTGACTGGTTCCCTGGGATGTAGGCCTCTGAGGTAACGTGTGTGCGGCCTAGGGCCCTTTTTTGCGCGGACGCACACCAGTCGGTGAGCCGAACGACGTCTAAAACATCTTAATTCTAGTGTGTTTCCGATGCTTCGGCTCACCTTTGCCAATATTGGCAACCACGTAATTGTCATGGTTTCTGATGCGCGCCCACGCGGCAGTGGCTCTTTTCGCTATTGCCTCGGGAATGGTTAGGATCTGGGTTTCCTGGTGAAGGGTTCGGTTAGTGGTTAGGATGGGTGCAGAGAGGATTTTCCGGAGGGAGAGGTTTTGGAGGGTTTGGAGTTGTTTGAGGGCAGTTTTGGAGACATTAGCCCAGGCCACACATGCATACAGGCCCACCGAGAGAATAAATGACCTATATAGTATAAGTTTTGACTTTAGTCGCAACTGTTTACTACGGAAGATGGGGGCGCACAACTTTAGCCGCTGTCTGCCTTTATTGGCGCTATTTTTTATGTGGGTGGACCAACACATTGTGCGGTCCAAGGTGACACCTAAGTATTTAACTTGCTGACGGCAGTGCAATATTTGACCACCGACCGTTAGGTCCGTTGCCAAAGTGTGACGCCGCTTAGAAAAATGAATCAGCTGGCATTTGTCGGGATTAATTTTGATTTTCCAGTCATGTTGCCATGAGAGGAAGTTGTTCACATAACGTTGCATTTCTGCAAGGCCGAAACGTGGATTTCTATGGTGGTTGTATATTGCAGTGTCGTCAGCATACATGGCGACCTTGCATCTGGCGTCCACTGGGAAATCATTGGTGAACAATATATACAGAAAAGGGGACATTACTGCCCCTTGTGGGACGCCAGCCCGCATCACTCGCTCCCGTGAGGAGGAGCGGCCCACTTGGACGTAAAACTGCCGATTTTCTAGAAAATTGTGCAGCAAGTATAGATAATTTTGAAGAGCCGGGAAATTGTGGTGCAGTTTATAAATAAGGCCATTGTGCCAGCACCGGTCAAATGCAGCTTCTACGTCCAGAAATAGCGCCAACGTTGAAGCCCCATTGTTAAATTGCTCTGTTACGTCATCAGTTAGTCTGAGGAGCTGTAGTTCAGTGGAATGTCCTTTTCTAAAGCCAAACTGTGAATTTAAGAGTTCATGTGTTGCCGAGACTTGTTTTTGAAGTCGAGAAAGGATACATTTTTCGAGCAGTTTACCAATAGTAGACAAAAGACTAATGGGACGGTAGTTTTGCGGTTGTCTGGTGCTTTTCCCTTGCTTTGGGAGCATGATAACCTTAGCTCGTTTCCAAGTAGAGGGGAAATAGCCTTGCTGCAAACAGGCGTTAAATATCTTTGTTAGTTGCACCAGAGCTTTTCTCGGAAGATGCTTAAGTTCCTCATTAGTCACTTTGTCTGGACCGGCAGCTTTCCCATTAGGCAATTTCCTAATTAGCTTGTAAATTTCCTGCAGTGTTATGGTGGGTAGTTGTTGCTCTTGCTTCTGCGCCACCCAGGTTTGTACCCATGCCTGGACCTCCCGTTCTATTTCACAGTTGGTCACTGGGTTTTCGGTGAATCTGTCTTGGAGACAGTCAGCGAAGACCTCGGCTTTCTCCTCTGCGGAGAAGTGCAAGCCGCTTTGTGTGTGCAGCGCCTCAGTTGCGGAGTTGACGCTCGTGGAAACTTTGAAAGCCTTGAGTAATTTCCACAAAGAAGAGTCCGAATGTGTGGTACTCAGCATTTTGTTTTCCCATTGTTCAGTTCTATTGATTTTAATTTGTTGCCGAATGATGTTGCGTAGCCATTTTGCTAGCACTTTATATTCAGGCTGACGGGTGTATCGCCACAGTTTTGTCAAGCGTCGTCTCCGCGCAATGAGTTGCTCTACCTCGGGGTACGTGCAAAAACCGGGTGGTCTTGTGGTGTATGTGGTAGCATTTCTCTTGGCTGTGTGTAGCGAGGCAGTAAAGTTTTCAATGGCGACATCTATGTCTGCCTCGCTATAGTATGACAGTCTGGGTTGCGCCATCCCGTGCATTTCAATGGTGAACTTATTCCAGTCGGTCTCAGCTCTACTTTGAGGGCCAGAGGCACTGGCTGAAATGCCACCCTGTATGTCGAAATGCACAGGAAGATGGTCGGAGTCCAGGTTGTGATAAACAGTAAAGTTATTTAACAGTGTCGCATTTTTTGTTAGTACGATGTCCAAAATCTCAGCGTCAAAGTGCCCTGATCGATGCCAAAAAGTGGGTTCTGGGGGAAGATGTACCTCAATGTCATCATTATCAGTTATAAATTCAACCAGGAGATTTCCCGCCGCGTTTGCCCGGCGTGAAAACCACCAGGGGTGCCGGGCATTGAAATCTCCTGCAATTATAACGTGCTCCTCTAAAGCGAGGATCTGCTCGAGGTCTTGTGTAAAGTCTGGGGAGTTAGGGGGCCGATAAAGTGCTACCAGCATAACCGTTTTACTATTTACACGTGTTTTAAGTGCTGTGCACTCTAACGCTGCCATTACAGGCAACGTAACAGAAGCATGAGCAATAGTATTTCTAAGCAAAATAGCAGTCCCTCCCCCTTGTCTGCCAATTCTGTCGTTCCGAAAGATTTGGTACCCCTGGAGCTTAAAAGTGTGCTCGTGCTTTAATTTTGTTTCGCAGATGAATGCGACGTCAATTTTGTTACGCCGTAGGTAGTTTTCAAGTTCGTGTTGCTTCCTGTGGATGCCATCTGCATTCCACAGTAGTGCGCGAGTTAAAGTTGTGCCTCCCCTTACGTGGGCCATTTATTCTAAAAGGGCTGAGAGGAGACATATGATGGTCTCTATTTTCTCCCAAGTGTTGCTGCAGCTTTTGAATTTGGCCAGGAAAGGCTGCGCCTTCATCAATAGTGATGGTAAATTTAGGTCTCTGAACATGTTTAATATATCTTTTATCTCACTCAGGTCACCCGTGGGCGCCTGTTGGGGTAGTGGAGGGGAACCATTCTGTGGTGGCACTGGTGCGTTTTGCCCTCCGGTAGTTCCCGCATAGGAGATACCTGTTTGAACCAGGGCCGGGTGTATGATGGGTTTTGGCCCTGGCTGAGCACTGGGAGAACTCCTGGCTATGGATGCCAGTTGACGGCGGTGACGTTCGTTGCGAAACGTCTCACACCCCCTGTAGCTGGCAGGATGCGTTTCCCCACAATTAGCACAGTGGGGTACAACGCCCTGCTGGGCCTTTTTCGGGCAATCAGCCAGGCGGTGGAGGTCACCGCAAAGGACACACCGGGAGGTCATATTGCAGTTCCTAAAAGTGTGCCCCAACTGCTGGCAGTTGTAACATTGCGTTATGTTTTGGTTTGTTTTCAGGACCTCCACGGTGACCATCATATGGCACACCTCTCGTTCCTGTAGAAGTTTTTGGTTTTCGGTGGTCCTGTCAAGACTAACCTGAAAATTTGGCAGAGGCCTCCCACGTGAAATCATCTGTCGTACTTGGACGCCGGTATAGCCTTTTAGGACCAGGTCCTCTTTCACGTAATCTTCCTCTAAGTCAGCTGGAAGACGTTTGATTACGTAGCGAAGAGGTTGGTGCCCACGTGGAGTAAAACTGTAGTTTTCTACTCCGGCGTCCTTCAGGAGCTGGATTGTCGGGTTCGCGTCCTGCTTCCGTTGGAGGAAGAGCTTAAGGCAGTCCCTCGTCGTCTGCAATTTATATGTGCCGGCAGGAAGGGAGCCACGCAGGATGCGGAGGACCTTTACCGTGTGTTGGACGTCAGGGATTATTATTCTTGGTGGTTTCTGGTTGTCTGATGCTTTTGCTGCGTTGTTGGATGTGCTTGGGGCGGGAGTGGGGGTGGGAATGGTGGGCTGGGTGGTGTGTTTCTTCTGTGTCTGTGTTTAAATGGGGGCTTTGGTGGGGAGTAGCTTGGGGAAGGGGTCTCTAGAGGTGGAGGCTATTGCGGGTTGTGGTGGTGGATCTTCTGACGTCTCATCGTCGGATTCTGCATCAAATTGTACCCTCAGCGGCGCGTAGGTGTTTCTCGTGGTGAGGGGATATGGCGGCGTTTTTTGTTTTGAGACGCGCTTGGGGCGCTGCTGGTCGGGACGTTCACTGTCTGAATCGCTTTCCCGGCCGCTTCTTCTATTCCTCTTATTTCTTGCAGGCACTTGTTGCCACCCCTCGCTGAGGATGACTAATCGCCGCTTCTTGAGGGCATGCTCTTTGTAGCAGAACCCGAGGTCCTGTGCGAATTTTGAAAATTGTTGGGATTCCCCATCCATATTTGCCAGCACATTCTGGTAGTAGATGATCTCTCCCTTTAGTTCATCTACTTCTTTCTGAAGTTTCTCTATTTCCATTTCCTTACGCTCTTCCTCTGTCATCTGGGTCTTCTTGGTTGGTTGGTCCGTGGTTCGTTGGCCGTTGGGAGCTGTAGTCAATGGGGCTGTAGTGGGCGGGGCGAGTGCGGTGGCAGTCACGGCTGCTGCGCTGGATGCCATCACTTCCCTGACTCCGCTCTCGGCGGCCGGCGGATCAGGGGCATTCTCCATCCCCTTCTTGTTCCCGCTCCCAGTCGCAAGTGCTTCTGGGAGCCTCCACTTAGCGTGGGTACACTATATTTCGCGCGCTTTTTATACTGTCACTTACACACTATATTTACACTATAATTATACGTAGAATTATTTACACAGGGGACGGAGTACTATTGATACTCATTCACATATTAGTTATTGCACTTCACTCAAAATATACGTCCAGGTGTACACGGACACACTAAACAAAACACTATATAACAACGCTTATATAACTATACTCTGTACTCAATATCCCTAATCAAATGTGTGTGGAGAGCGCCACAGCCACTTGATATTTATACGTCTTTCCCGCCAAAATTATGGCAGTTGACAATGATCCCGCCAAACCGTTTCACGTGACCGTTTCTCGCGCGCACCAACAAACTCCTCTTCTCACAACGGTCACAACACCTCTAAAAAGGGTATCTGGAGCACTTTACTCACAGTTACTTCTTATTTGTCCTCTGAAGCACTCTACTCACAGTCACTTATTTGAACACGCTTTTCCCGACAAAATTATGGCAGTTGTATCCTCGACAATGATCCCGCCAAACCGTTACACGTGCCTGTTTCTCGTGCGCACTAACAAAGCACTTCCTCACCCGCCGAGCTCTACCATTCAACTCTCTCTCTAGCGTTCAAGATGCGTCTACGACGACGACGACGCTATCTGGCAGGCTGAGATCAGCCCGAGGTGTGCCATACGTGTACCTGCCCTTTTAGGGCTTAACCACTTTATGACGGGATGTAGGATTTTGCAGGGTGGCGGGTGAAGTTTGAGGTAGTAGGTTTAAGGAGGCAGCAAGATTTTGCTCCTCAGCGGCTGCTTAATCAGTGTGCAACTTCCGTTGGGCACTGCTGGTGTAAAGGTCCAAATATGGAGGTTTATTTAATTTTGAATTTAGAATCCAAGCTTATCTTGGAGGACTGTGATGTATTCAGCTTTCGCTGTTGAAGGGAGATGCGTCTACTGTCTGTGGGGCTCCATTTATACCATGCGTAACGTGCGCTGATTGGCCCGGGGCGTCCAGAGGCGTGGTGGCTGGTGGAGGGGGTTCTATCTCTGTTATGGTGCTGGTCTCTTCTGATTGGCTTACCTTGCTATCCTGCTTCTTATGATGTTCTATGAACAATGAAAATAAATATGTGAAAATAAATGGAGCCCCACAGACAGTCGACGCATCAGTCGCAGTGATACCTTCCACGAGGAGACTTCGACAACGCCACTGAGGATGTCTACCGCAGTTGTAGACGAAACGTCTGGAAGACAGATCTCCAGCAGACCACGGCATAACAGCCCGGAAGATATTTCTTTCTACAATTTAGACGCCGGCCGTGAAAGCCTACGTAGCTTTATTTCCAAAGTAATCTGTATTTGCAATCTGTCTCAAGTTCAGAAGCTGTTTGGTCTCTTGTATGCAGGAAGAAGTATCCAGTTTTGTTTCGTGTTGTTCTTCGAGTGAAGGCGTTGTTCAGTTCTACATATCTGTGCGAAAACTCTTTCAAACATGAATCTGATTAAAAACAAATTCAGAAATAGGCTCACTAATGAACATTTGGACAACTGTATTCGAATTACTGTGACTAATTACTGTCCCAATATTAAGAAAATTATAGCTGAGAGTAAATGTCATTAATCTAATTAATATCAGTGTAGGAAAAAATGAAATTGAGTGCTATAATGTTTTTAATTAATAAACAAAGTCTTTCCTAACTTAGTAAACTTTAAATTTTATTTCTTAATTTTCTGTCTGATATATATGAGATTTTTAATTTCTTTCAATATTTTCATATTGTAGCTTTAATTTGGAGTCTTATAAATACTGACAGAAATTCAATTAAAGGGACCTCCAAACATAAGAATAGTAACTGAAGGAGATAGCTGAAGTGCTCAAATAATGTTCACTGTTAACAGTCATTCACAGAAATGTTTATAGAAAAGGAAAATGTGCACAGAAATTTGCCAGCACAAAGCTTCGTGTCTTATTCCTTCCTTCTGTATTTAGCATCCTTCTCGTCCCGAATTATGCTCCAAAATATTTAGTTAACATTGTGGGCATCACACTATTTCTCCATGGTAACTGTGTCTGTATGAAAATTGTCTCCATACTCAATGGATAACATCAGCACAACTCTCTGTAAAGAAGTCTAGACGTGAGTCCTGAAATGTACTTTCAAGGACATATTGCATCCTAATCCTTATAAACTTAAATAATTTCTTTTACAAACTCCTTATTATTTAATCCCCTCTACTTCCAAGGCAGTTTTGCATTACTTTATTGAAACCTACTCACGCTCACTTTTCTTTGTCATGCATGCTTCAAAATTTCGGTCCTGTTGAATTGTCAAATCTGAGAACCCACAAAGGCACCTTTAATTTTAGCAGATGATAGACGACGGAATTTTTCAGTAGGATATGTAAACCCTTTGGATGTTGCATCCATGACATTTACAAATTGCTTAATTAAACCGAATTTTATGTTAAAGTGTAGAAGAATTAAATCTTCACGAGCAAGTAGATTTTCCAGCTGAGCATTTTCTACCAACTTTCTGATTTCGTTTAGGCGATTACTTTTTCACATAGTGGGATCTTCTATCTCGACTGTCCCACTCGCAAAGGGAATGGCCGTATTTTGTGTAACCTTTCTGCATCCCCAGTAACACACACACGTACGCACGCACGCACACACGCACGCACACACCCCTTCCACTTCATCCATTGTACTTGATTGCTTTGAGCAGAGTTGCTAATATCCCATAACTCTCTCATATTTCCCTTATTATTAACTTATAATATTAATGTATTGTCTACAACATATTCATCAGTAGGTTGAACCTTTATGGTTTCCCTTATTTAAGGGCAGCTATCCTGTGTGAATTTTCGCTCTCTGAAGAATCCAAATAAATAAATGTAAAATTGGTAGAAATCGATGGTTTCTCACTGTGATTTTAAGGTTAACTTTCCACACTTTGTACGACGTATGAAAAAGAATCGGAAATATAAGTACTAAAGTTGATATTGGTAACTATATAAATTATTTTTATAAATGTATCATATTTGCCGCAAATAAATATTTCACACGTGATATATTATGTACCTGTTCAGATTACAGGAAAACTATCCCTGATAGCGAAATTCTGATTTCAAATTTGAATCTAGCAATATGAATTCCTTTATAATTACATATTTTCATCCTGACCTGAAAATAAACTAGAATGGCATTCCATTTCGGGAATAAGTTTGCTAAAAATTGTTGTGGAAAGTTCGGTTCATTTACCAGTAAGTATTTCTTTATTGAACTTGAGCGTAGATTTATTTAAAAGTACTACATTTATATTCTAAGTGCTACAACTGCCAAAGACCAGGAAAACAAGGTATTTAAAACCAATAATGAAATCCGTTAGCCCTTGAAATGCTGATGTTAAAAGTAGATAGAGGAAAATGGTTCTTTTTCAGTAGCAGTTCCAACAGTCATTCCAAAGGCTAATAAGTTTCAAAAAAACACGTTTCAAAATAGTAAATTATAGAGCAATTCCGCGAATATGTCATACCGAGTGTTAAAATTTGAAATCAATGTTTCACTTTTTTTACTGAGGGAAGATGATGCTAGATACTCCAAAGTATCTTATGAAGTGAAAAATAAATGTTTTTCACGTGAATATGGGTTCAGATTTCACTTCTTACCCACATATTTCCAAAACACTAAAAATAAGCGTGAATAACGGAGATTTTCATATCAATGTTTCAGGAGCTATGTACAACTGTTTTAATTTTTTTTTTCGATGTACATCACACAATGACTCTTCATCTTCAAAACGTGTATACGGCTAATAATTTTCGACATTTATAAAGAATCCTTAGAGCCTCTTTAATTATTACTGTGTGTCAATGTCGGTTAGTCACGATAAATAAGAATAAAGTCTTCTGCAGGGAAAAGTAATTGACTGAAAAAAATATCCTTTTTGATTCTGCGTCATTACAATATAACAAATAAAAAGGTATCAGAAAGTTTTACTCTATAGTCATTCGTTTTCCCAAAAAAACACGTGACTAACGGACAATTAGTGCTGGCGCCCTGTGGTCGTCATACGCGTACAGTGCTTGTGAGACTTCAGTCAGGATAGACGCATCAGTCCGTTTCTGACTCCATGGCTAAAACACCAGCCCAAAGACAATGTGAATACAAACAATGTCTGAAGGAACAAGGCAGTTATGCACAATGGAAGGAAAAAATAAAAGTGACTATAAGGAAAGGAAGAGAAATACTGAAACAAACAAAACAAGGAAGAGAACACCTCAAAGCTGAATATAGGAGATATAAGCAAGCACAGCGGGCAAGACAGAAGATAAGAGACCAAGAAGGGATTGATAAGGATACTCCATCAACATCAACCGCTTTCAAAAGCAAACGGTATTTCGGAAAGTGCAGAAAACGTGCTGAGGAAGCATTGCCGCAATCTCCACGTAAAAGAAAAGAAATGATTTGCAAGTTAGCAGTTGAAAAGGGATTACATGTTGTAAAACCAAAGCATTCTGTCCCGGTATCAGGAAAACAACTATCAGAGGAACTTAAAAGTGCAATCATCAAGTTGTATCAGATGATTCAATATCTTACCAAGGTCCTGGAAGAGATGATTTTATTGAAATCCATGTTCAAGGAGAAACAAAAGAAGTTTGCATTAGGTATCTAGTGGTAACATTAAAAGAAGCACATGCGCTCTTTCTACAAGACCTAGAAGAAATATCCGTAGGATTGACAAAATTCGCTGAATTACGCCCTGCTTACGTGCGTCTTCAAAGTCAGATCACACATAATGTGTGCACATGCATTATACATGAAAATATGAAAGCTTCTTCTCAAAGCATTGTGTAAAAATCACGTGCTCACTGAGACTGAATTTCGTAAGTTCATGGCAGAAGTGGTTTGTGATCAGAAATCGAGTAAGTGTATGCAGGGAGGATGCTCTAACTGCCCGGGATTGAGTGGAGCAGACATTTCGGATGAACTCGCTAATTCTCCATGCGAGTGGAACCTGTGAGGTTCACGTAATGGAAGAATGGAAATATAAGTTAAAAAGGGATCTGTAAAAGACTGCATTGAAGAACTGACCAATTGCCTGCCACGTTTCCTAAATCACGTTTATGTAAAAAGCCGCAATCCGAGGCCTTTAAGAAGACTCGGAAAAATGTTGCAATTAGTGAAGCTGTGATACAGATCGACTTCTCTGGGAACTACACATGCAAGGAGCTAAATGAAATTCAGGCTGCCCACTGGAACAATACACAGATTCCAATATTTACTGCTGTTGCCTGGTATAGGAAAGAAGATATTGGTGAAATTCAGAAACAATCTTTTGCTTTGGTGTTTGATTATGTATCGCATGACAAATATGCAGTTGATATTTGCTTAACGAATATATTTTCGGAAATATTGGATATTGTTCTGAATCTTGAACCTGTGAAAGTGTTTTCTGATGGAGCTGCTAGTCATTTTAAGCAGAAATACACATTGAGTCATGAGACATATCTTTCCGAAGTATTTGGAATCCAAATTGAATGGCACTTCTTCAAATCCTATCACGGAAAGGGGGCAGTAGATGCGATTGGAAGACAAGTGAAGAGGATGGCCTGGACAACTGCAAAAGCAGGAAGCAGGATTCAGAGTGTTGAGTTTGTTAATACTGTTAGAAAGAAAACCAAATTATGTCTTTTTGAGGTTTCTCTGCATGAAATTAAAGAAGCAAAAGAATTTCTCGAGAAAAGATTTGAACGTATTTCACCTATGCCATCCACTCAGCGGGTTCATTATGTGAAAGTATTAGGTTTCAATGTTGTGGAATATGATTTTCTTTCATGTGCGGGAGGTGTCAGAATGATGCACAACTTTTGGAAATAAAAACAGTATAATGATATGCGCGTGTACTACGAGGCTACTGCAGTTAACCTTCCTGCACTATAAGGAGTCGAACCAGTAGTGTGTGTTACAGGTATGTGCTGTGTGCTATGTGCTCTCATGTGTCGTCTTTGTTATGGCTTTGAGTCAGCTTTTTATACTTGCAATGACGTAACTGTGATAAGAAATTAGAGCTGTCAACACATGTTTATTCTGTTTATATTGCGTGGCATTAATGCTTCTCCAAAAGATATGATTATGGTCAAAACGATAAATACAATTATACACCTGTATGTATTACATGTATGTAATGTATAATACGGCTCACTATGATTTACCACATGTTATACCATGTAAAACAAAGACAAGGTATTACAATTTTCGCAAGTGTCAGTTAGTCACGCTGACCTTTGAATAAATATCTCCAGATGAGAATAACATGCCAAACCTTTTTACAGGTCACTTGAAAGCTTAGAAGTTCCTCTCCAAAGTGATTTTTCAGAACAAATCAAATAAGAAAACTTTCAGAGAAAACGGAGGGCAAACGTTTGAAGTTGGACCTGCAGTTGACAAAAATGTCAGTCACGAAAAGTTTAGCACTCATTATTAAATAATTTTTTCACTTTTTTAAGCTTTTTATCTTTCCTATCACAACCGCCAATGTATTATCTGTCATCGTATGTCGTTAAAATAAAATTTTTACACCTATATTGGCCATTAGACAGACATTTTAAGAAGAAAATGTAGTGTAAATGTCAGTCACACGTGGAATTGCTCTATATCCATCACAATTCACATATGACCTGCCACAACAAAATATTCCTGCATTCGTACTATGCCGGAATTATTGAGTGGTAAGATTAATCACTTCATAAAGAAATAATAGGGAGATAGATACATTACACGCGATACAACAGCCCTTTCCGGGCCAAGGCCTACCGACCGGCCGCAGCGTGCCCCACCTCTACCCATCACATGCCTCATGAGTGGGGTATAGTACTGGTACGTTGTTTACAAGCGAGCGCTTAGGGTGAACGGCAGGGGGGGGGGGGAAGAGGTAGCAGCGAAACCCTGTGCGCACGTAACCATTTTCCAGCCAAAGTGCAACTAAACAGCAACCGTGTCCGAAATTTAGTCAAATGGGCTAAGGCAATAAGGTGTTTCGGTGTACTCGGTCATCAAGAAGTCAATTAACCCTATGTTTAGGTAATTAGAACTCCTATAACTCACAAATCAGAAAGTTGCACGAAAAGCATGCATGCCAAGTCTCTAAATTAGATGGGAGAAAAAGACCTAGAATTAGCAAGTCACAGGCTAAAAGTTATGTTGCAGATGCAAAGAAAGCCTTAAGATTTGGCAATGTATAACGTCAGAGTTTTCTTGGGCTAGTCAGAAGGAGACGTGACTAGGAAATAGTGGAGTGTGTAGTTCTAAAAGTCGTGTATTTCGTGTCTTTCTAAGCTTTGTATCTCAGTTTTGCTGTGATCGATTATAGGTAGAACGTAGCGCCCAAAGACCACGCTCGGGTTAACGCATACTTGGTGGTAGCCATAAGGGGTTTTATTGCTTAGCATTTCAGTCCTCACAACCTATGCTTCTCATTACTATTACCGAAACAGTAATTTTAAACCGTGAATTTATGATACTTGAGAAGTTGGGGAATATAATACTTCAATAGTTTCAGTTTCCAGTGGTAAGATTCAAAAGAAATGGTTAAATCATCTACATCGCATGCACAGAAATAGAATCCCAAAAGTTAAACGTATCGCCCAAATGGAAAGAGATCTTTAGGTCGTCCAAAGAAGCGCTGGACTGCAAAGTCAAAAATGAGGTTGTAACAGGCCTTATGCATGTGGTAAGATTCAGAAACAGTTTAATTCTACATCGCCCAAGTAGTTGAAGCCCGCTTGAAAGAGCTCATTTACTAGCCTTCATTAAACTCATCATTCAACTTTACTGGTGTTGTTCTCAACCATCCAGCATACCCTGAGAGAAAGACGTCACTGTTTACCACTGCAGCAGCCGGCAGAAATTTAATCAAAATGAGGATATTGGATACTGCATCAAAGTGCGACGCACTGGGAAATGTTATCACGCAATTCATTTCTAATTCTATATTTAGATTAAGAGAAGAAAGATGAATGTTAGTTTATGAATGGTAGGTTTAATAATATTTGCAGTTTATATATAGGTATAGCAATATTTCTTATTTCAAACATATTGGCAAATCCACTAAAGCGAAGGAAGGCTTAGCAGTTAAGCAAAATTCATCCAGAAACAAACATGTGATTTTATGTTTTCATGTTCCACTTGGAAGTGATTTTCGGTACAACAGGACACTCAGGTCCCCATTTAAGACTCTCAAAATTAAATGAATATTAATCCAGAAAAAAAAAAAGAAAAACGATATACCTAATTGCTATAAAGTACAAGCAGTATTAGAAAATGTAAGACCTATGCAGAAAGAAAATGAGGATGTGCATTGAGAAACCATCTACTCTACAAGCAAAAATATACGGAAGGTTATTGCAAGTGTGCTTAAAAATGGCAAAAGTTCCAAAAACTCATGTATGATGAAATGGAGAGACATCTTTGTAACAAATCATGTTACTATTGCTAGCTGTTTGATGAAAAGTGTACAAAATAAGTCCAGAGGTATTAAATGCGGTATACTCTTCAAAACTGCACAACCATCTTGTCAGAGTTACCCAAAAGTGACACATGTGATTTGCGTTGTGCATACTTCATACAGGGATTGCAATTATCAGAATCTTAATCCCCAAAATGAAAATATTAATAACAAATACAAAAAGAGCATAAGATACCAACTTGAATTGAACCCTTAAGAAGGAAAAACCCTAATATACAATTGCCACCAAAACTATGTAACTGAGAGCATGCACAAAAATATAGTCATAGTCACAGTGAGTTATTGATATAAAAAGTTTACATAGAATTAAAAAGTAAGATCAGTAAGCAAAGGGAAGTAACGCAATAATGTATCGTTATTGGTGACGTTATCGTTTTGATTGGCGCGACTAGCAGAAAAAATAAACCACGTTGTGTTATGTGAAACTGTGTTTATTTCCCTTTTATTTTAGGGTGTAGCTTAGATAGTGTTTTATCATATGTAGATGAATGTTTTCTCTCGATATCAACATAAATTCCTGCCAGAAGACATCAATATACCCATTACTTCCTGCGAATTGTTTATTCCTTTGCCAAAAACCTGAAAACAAAAAGAAAACGGTTTTGCCATGAAATGCCAGATGAACCTAGAATGTATGAGGATCATTTTGATTGATATTAACGTAGTTCTATTTTATGTTTAACTTCCTTAGAATGCAAACTCGTTGAAATCATGTATGCGCCAGTTTTAATCTCCTTACGAATTGGATTTAAAGCTTTTTTTTTTTCCTGGCTCGAAGTTTTTTGTCCGTCTGGGTGGCTCAGTTGGTTAGACGCTGGCCTACGGATCCCAAGGTCGCGGGTTCAAACCCGGCCCAGGCCGATGGTTTTTAAGTAGATTTACTAGCATGTAAAAGAACTCCTGCGGGACAAAATTCCGGCACACCGGCGACGCTGATGTGATCCTGGCAATTGACAGCGTCGTTAAACAAGAAAATAATTTTAATTTATTTTCTGACTCGAAGTTCAAATATAGCAACAATGTCCAACCTTGTCTCTTCGTAAACACGTGGTTAGCGGCTATTCCCCAGTCCAATCTTGCAGCTGGAGTGTGACTTAGCTCTTGTGACGTGTAAAAACACAGCAAGACAGTCAGTTTTCAGCGAACGACATAAACGCACGATTCCGTGGCAGTTTCTAAGTCATAACTTCAATTTTCTGGGAATGTTTTCAGAAGACCTCTTAATTCTGGATGACCTTTGCATAAATGGTAAACAGTAAGCCACAAAGTCTTACAAAATAAAGAATGTGCACCTGATTAAAACAGAAAATTTATGTGCTAAACACATGTTAAATAAATTATTTTACTATTTTGAGTGACCCATTTCCGAGACACATATTTTTCTCAAACAGGAATATGTTATTCGCTAGCCTCTAAGGCTATGCACTTCTACTTTGTCGCCAAATATTGATAGACTTCTTACAGGTAAACAATAGCAAATAAGTCTCTAATGAGCAAATGTACATATAACAAAACTGCCACCGTAACACAATACACGTCTCTATGTTAAAGAGTGGCAAAGTCCGCGTATAGTGAAAGGGGGTAAATACAACCTCCCTTCTTTCGCAAATATTGGATATCGCTTAACTGCAGGATAAAATCTAAACTTATGCTCATTCTATGCTAAAAATTGACATTTCTCGTTATCACTACCACCATCTAACAACTTACAGACTCCCATGATATTTTGTTATCTTTTGTAGAGGTGCCTTGGAGCATTTTAAGCTTATCTTTGTGTTATTGTGTCAAAAAGTGATAGTTATTTTCATCTTCTCCCATTATCCATGTGGCATTCTGTTTTGTAATACAAATAAATAGGTGAGTATACTAGTCATATGAAAAACAGTTGAGCAAGATGTTTGACTTTCGCTGCGAATGACAAATACTATTACCATGTTTGACTATTACCTTCCAAAACTAAGCAATAAATCTTAGTTTTTCAACATAAGAAATATATTTATTGAAATTTAGAAAACATGTAAAATCAGGCTTATAATACCTGAGTATATTACGAGTACTTAACGAAATGCTATGAATCCAGAGCTTTGACACCCACAGAAAAGTAGTTATTTCTGAGAGAACTGTGCTACTATTAATGCTTCCGCACATGGCATATTGTCCAACTGAGCCTTTTTAAAACCTTAATTCGTCATTTTGAGAACAAAGCGTAAAAATAAAGCTCCACAAACAATGCTTTCACCATCATCGTAAGCATGTGGCACGATTACACGTGAAACTACACAGTGACGTCACAAATCGATTGCTGACGTTAAAAACGTTTCTAGGCCATTCAAAAGAGCGATTGTGAAATATTGTTTCATTGCTTTCAAATGAAAGTAACATCACAATGTGGTATACAGGGTGTTAATGAACTAAACCGAAATATTTTCAGAGGGTACACAGATATCTTACCTATTTGAGATAGGAGACACATCCTGTTTGTTCAGATTTCGAACTTATGGCTACAAGTTTCTAACGTGGCAGTACGCCACTGGCTAATATCAACCATTTGAGTGCGCAACATATGAAAACGAAGCGACGTACCTCTCTGGCGCAGTGAATATGATTTAAACACTCGAATAAAGGTCATCAAGGTTTTTTTGAGTTCGAGTCTCTTTCACTAGCTTTTTTTTCTTCCTGTCTTTCTTTCTTTTGAGTAGATGATGATGATGCTGATGCTGATCCTAATGCTGATGCTGATGATATTGTCGTCGTCAATAATAATAATAATAATAATAATAATAATAATAATAATAATAATAATAATAATAATAATAATAATAATAATAATAATAATAATAATAATAATAATAATAACAATAATAATAATAATAATGACGATGACGATGACGACGACAACGACAACAATAATAGTAATAATAATAATAATAATAATAATAATAATAATAATAATAATAATAATAATAATAATAATAATAATAATAATAATAATAATAATAATAATAATAATAATAAATTTTTATGTAGACTTCAAATTGTTTCAATTTCATCATTTTTATTTCAGCATATTAGTAGAATCAATTACAAATCCTGCTAACGAATAGTTGAATCTTGCTTAGTATATTCATACACCACTGTCTTCAAAGTGGTAAATGGTTTAAACGGTAAATAAATGATAAAAACAGAAAAACATCTAAGTCTATGTTAGTTCATAGGAACTGTTCGAAATGGTGCCCTGCATTTTCAAGGCAAAGTAGACATCGGCGAAGGAACGATTGTGGTAGGGTATTTGGACATAAATTGTGTTTTAGAGAGATCTACAGTTTTTGTGTATTAAGAATTTGTCTATCTCTTACGGTTTACGAGTTTTTCAAGTCATCCAGAGTAAATGACTACATGGACTGTAGCCAGAAAATTCAAAATATACATTCCATTTGTCATAAAAATATCTTAAATATATGACATTTTAATCAAAATCGTTAAGAGCCATTTTCAAGAATATCAAAATTTTCGAATAATTTTCCATGTAAAGGGTAGTTTAGGGTGGGGCTATTTTCTTCAAAATCTTCGTGTCACATCCTTGAAAGACATTAAACATAAATACCAACTTTACCAGACACACAGACAGACAAACATGGGCCTTTTTCTAAGAATACTTTCTTTTATTCAGGGGGTCTCAAAACATATATTTCCGGTGAAATCTCGACATCGAAGTTTTAGGTGGAATACAATACTTCCTTCTACTTACCAGTAGAGAGAGTAGAAAGGTGATTTTCTAAAGTATTGAGGTTAGAGGCTTACTTTTGTGCACAGATATTTCCAGCAACTAAAGAAATATGTGTACCAAATATCATTCCAATATCTAATCACGTTCGTGATATGTTAATTAATTTATATCAATTTTATTGGATATAATCAAAATCTATCTCCTCCAATAAATGTTGAACTGCAAAGTTGATTTTTTATAATTATCCTATTATCTTTGTAACAAATTAGAGGATGTAAATTTTCATATAATGAATAGTTTTTCTTTAAAAAATCAATACCGCAAAGTGTAAAAATGCCAAAAACAGTTCATTATTACATTAACTATATTCTTAAATAACTATAAGCAATATCACAATTCCAATCGTAAATTTTAGTAGCTATATTCTGAATTACATTGTAAAACATCTTTAGTTCTGTAGCTAGATTTTTGTGGGAGAAGATGGATTTTGAACATGACAAAATAAAAAATAAAAAAAAAAAAAAAAAAAAACTATTTCCGAGAAAAACGAGTTTAAAGTTTAGTCACACACTTCCTCATTAACCTCTATGCAAGCATATTTTCCCCCATCTGATTTTGTTCATGGATTTGCATAAGTTTGGCGTACTTCCCTTTCTTTTCGCTATTTGAAAATAGACTAATTCAATGTGCGAGAGAAAACTGCCAAGTCAAATAAAAACATGGTAAATAACTTCAGAAATCAACAAGTGACAATCGAAAAACACTGCCCTCTATGGAATTTATTGGAGAACTTGTTCAACTCAGCTCCGGTAAATGAATGGGCAGCAGAACACTTAGGGCCTTGTTGAAAAACAATTTATTTCAAGTCTCCATGGAATGGAAGGTGTGGGCACGCCCATTTAAAAGGCAGATGCAGACGCGCACCGCTTTAAAATGGTGTCCAAAATATATGTTTCCCCCTCCTTGTGAGATTAAAACTTCGCAGGTACCTATGTTCTTTAAGGTATGGTATATTTTTTGCAATAAAAATCCAAATATCACTTCAGTGTTTCTTTAAAACAATGCATCTGCTACTACAATTATTGTAATGTGTGAAGGCCAGAAGTACTGTTATCCAGCATAAGGGAATATAGTACTTCTCTGATATGGAGTTATTTGGTATTGTAAAATTGGCGGAAAGATATAGAAATAGGAATGAGTTAGAAAAGGTCATCTCATGAATAAAACTGTTAAACAGGGAAGTGAGAAAGTTATGTACGATTGAATTACACTAAGCTGTATTTTTCCTGTACTTAACAACCGGATGTGCATCATAAGGAACAAGCAACTGTGTTTTGAAACAAAGTGTTTATTGTTAAAGGCACTCAGCAAGCCTCAGCCCACGCAGATCAACAAACCAAAACATTCCAATGCACTAACTCAACACCAAAACACAAGGAAATTCCTCCAATCCTTGTACAGCTGCAATTCTAAAATTAAACAATACTGCATTATACTGACCTATTGTTCAACTGAGTGGCAGAGTGTACGCATGAGTGGATCTCGGAAGGGATTTACGTAGCATGTAAAGCGTGTGTAAAGTCAGATTGTTCAGGCGTTACAGAAAACTTTTCTGGGTATTTCCGCATTTGAAAAGATAGGGTGCAGCGTGTATGGAAAGGTCTGGACTGGATTGGACTGGCGCGAAAGAGGTTCCAAGGTGAAGGGAGATAGGGGGAAAAAAACTGAATAGGTAATCACTAACAAGCTATGGACAGACGTACCCGTACAAAATTGGAAGTATGCTGCAAAGGAAACAATGAAGGTGTTTTAGATTAAAAGCATCCAAACGTATTATTTTACAACGTTGCATATCGGGCAAAATTATAGTGAGAGGTGAGGTAAGCTATTCGGCCGGTTTGTGAGTAGTAACAGCATTTTAAACCGAGACAAAAAGTGCTTATTGCAAGGATTTTTCCCCTACAACCACAGTGGTCCTTTCAGCGGCCTTTTGTGAGTTGTCAGTAGGTTTGTTTGGGTTTCATGCATTAGATTAGGGCCGGCAAGATGAGCACCCGAAGTGTGAAATGCTTTACCCCTACAATTACCCTTCCCCGTTTCCTTGTACCCGGCAGGTAAACAAAGAGGTGACCCGTGCTACCGTGGCGGTCATTCGAGTTTCGGACGAAACATTCTTTGAGATGTAATCAAATGATACTTTTAATTCAACAGATGTCTAGGAAAGCACAAAAGTGGATTAATGGCACTGAAGAATATGAGTGAAAGACAGTAACACTGTTAGACGACATAATGTGACAAATCGCTCTCTTACCATATTACTGACTCGAGCCAAACTTAAAAGTTGACAAAAGCAGCTCTATAGAATTAACATATGCATAACCTTTGTTTCGTTTTGTTAAACAATAGATATTATGCGGTTCCCTTATGCTGCTTAAAACTTTTAAATAGTTCCTATACTGTATTCTCAAAACTAAATGTCGTAATTTATATGAAAAGTGTATTGACATTGTTTACAATGTACATTAATGGAAAGTGGCGTAGTCATAATTATACTCCCTTAATTTACATGATTGGTATGTTCGCTGGTTTCCATTTAAATATTGGCATTTCAATGTACGGTCACAAACTATATGAATTTAAACATAGAACACATGGAACGTGTTCATCCAAAATGCTACTGCGTAGCAGGCTCTTTTCTAATTCTCAACAGACTAAACCGTTGTTCACCAAACATGGCCAGTAATTTTCTTGAGAAAAGGCGCAGTTTGGGAAATATTTTTGGAAGTGATGTGTACAAATCCAAACCAAGATTTCCTAAACTGCCCAATGGTGTGTTGCTTTGAAGCTTAATTCCAATTGCAGTTCATCTTGGGCCACTAAAGGATCACAAATAAATAGATCTTTAATATCGGTGGTTTCGCCTGGCACAGGAAAATGAACAAACAAATACTTGTTCTCCCGGTCCCGATTAAATCGTCCTTTACTCAGTTGCAAATGTAAGCCGCCAGTGCAATTATAATACGCGACTACGGCCAGAATGAATCGGTTTGCTAGGCTCTACCTGCCTATTGAAAGAAAGTAGTGGGGACGAGATGGAAGGTAAATTCACATCTCGAGTGCCTTTCTTGCCACCCAGCATTAGATCACACACACACATTCACACTCTCATTCATACTTCCAGACTGTGGGAGGGATTGTGAATAATCTTGGATGCTTCCACCCCTCTCCTACTAGGAATCGAACACGGACCCCCTCGCAGCAGGCAGCTGCTCTGCCGACTGAGTAACGGGACCAGCTCTGTCACATCCTATCTCGTGTGTCATATTCCTAATTAATAGTAGATAACAACAATACAAGTGAAGCAAGTCCATCTTTGCAGAAAGAGGTAGAAATCCCCATCCAAGATTCTACAAAGGACTCATGTACATAACATATTTTTCAACGATAATGAATAATACAAGTATTCAAACGAAAGTAAAACAAATTACTATCAGCTGTAACCTCTACGAACCAGTGGCCGATTAGTCATGGCTGGTAGTGTTGATGCCTATTAAAAACTGATGTAAGGTGGTTTCTAGCGTCCAAACAACTGATTATTTAAACCCTGCATGAATTAAATTTTAAATGTTAACAAATAAAGGAAGATAAGCACAGTATGATTTAAATGGTAAAATTCTATCAAATACTATTATATTACATGTCTGGAATAAATATACTATGATAAAGTTTGAGAATTAAATTCATTTTATTAACATCTATAGTACAAATTTAAAACGCACAGAGAGCAGAAATTTCGAATTGTCACGCATAATAGCACGATTGGGACCGGATTAAAAAGCAAAAGAAGTGATACAAAAAGCACTATTGTCGAGAAAATTAGTACATCGGCGCACTCATATTTAATTCAGACAATAACGCAGGCTGACCACGAGAAAGGAAACAGCTCACACAAGCTCAAAATGTAATACTAATAAGTTAGTATCCTGAAATAATATACAATAGTTATGTATTACCACGCGGTATTCTCCGAATTGAGACTTATGACGTTCTTGCTCTACAACAGTCTCAGCCCCTTTCCCTGTCCACGAAACCAAAGTTTTTCTTTAAAAACACCATTTATGTAGTAATTTCATTGTAAATACACCAATAAATAATTTTAGTGTATAATACACTCGTTTACAAACATTTGCTAAATGTCCGCCGCACTAACGAAATAAACCTTAGTACCACGCGTAAGGAATTCGCTCATCAATAAAAAGCAAAGCTTGAGCGCCAAACAAAACCTTCAAAATCGTAACCATAAATAAAAAATATATCAAATGCACTGTTATTCATTCATTTTCACGAGCATGTTCGAAGTATAACTATAGAGAAAGTATTAAACTTGAGACAAGGAAAATAAAAAAATATAACATCTATCAAACTATAATGATTCAAGAAATGAGAAATTTTTATAGAACTCATAGTTTGACTCTGTGTGTCCAAAACGTTAAAACATTCGGAAGAGTAACTTTCAAAAGTGCAAACAAATTAAGGGACACTGGGAGTGAAATTTTGGTCAAAATTGTCAAAAAGTCGATCTTTTTAACCTTAAAATGTTCCTGGAACACCTGTGCATTTGGATCAGCTAACATTTTTCATATCCCCACTCCATGTGATCATCGCGGCCCTTTCAAATAGCGCTCTTCCCTTAACGTACACAGTATGTTTTTCTCAAAACTACATTTCTGCATATTCCAAAAGAAGGTCGCGCCTGAGTTTTGCTTCAAATTCAACGAAAATATCCAAAAGTATTCATAAATAGCAGCTAAACAAAACTATGATTCAATATTGATGTTATCATTAAGATGAATTCCAAAAACATTTTTTTGTATTAAAAACCAATAATTGTTAAGATTTTTCTTTGTTATTAAAAATATGTACAGCATAATCAGCAAACGTATTTGAAATATCTGTTCATACAATTGTTTCCCATGTTTTAGAGTACCAATTCTGCAATATAAATGAATTTTGAAAAGTCAATAGACGCGAGCTACATTTTGAAAATGTGCCTATTAAATTCATAAATTAATTCATATATCATAAACGAATTATCCAATTTTAATGAAATTTGGTCTACCTCCTATTCTCATATAAATACAAACACAGTAAAAATTTCAGAAAAATCTATCAAGGAATGTGGAACTTTCAAATTTCACTCCCAGTGTCCCAACGCGTCTTTCGAGACAACCTCGCACTCTTACTACAGTCATTGTTCACTATATTTACTTAATATGCCTGAAGTGCGCTGGAATTTAAAGCACATGAACTAAATACTAATTCTAGGGGTACGTATTGAATGTGATAAACACAGACTAGCGACGAGTAAAGGATTTCTAGGAGATTAGCGTTTTAACGTTGTGTTGTAAGCACACGATCGAAATACAGTTAGGCTTCGCATTGTCACACGGAAATGTCAGGCTTTTAAATCCTTTAACGTTTCACCCTTTCAACGATGTAACATTTAATCCCTAGTCAGTGTTGTGCAGCTTCATACAGAGAATTTCACTTCAGTATGTAAAGAGATAAACTTCTATAAATGTTCTAATTTCCACTGATAACACATCAAGTGTAAGCATAACCACTGAGCTGGCTTAGGTATACCTTCCGGGTGGAAGGAAAGGCATTACATTAATATAAACCAGTGGTTGATCTCGGTATTTGGAACACATTCTGAATCTTAAGATTTTGTTTCAGAGCATTTCCTATATAGTTATTTTAGTTTTGGGGAAAACAACCTGGCAACACTGCACATTGTGTTGGTGCCACTTTCCCTAGCTAAGTACATAAACACCTTAATGATGCGTCTTGAAAACAAACTCATACCGTGCCTTGTCCTTCCGTGTTTACTGCTCGAGTGTAGGCCAATCCCAAAAGATTACACGAAAACGAAAGCGCCCGACCTGTTTACATCCACAATTCAGATAAATTCCCTGTTCAACCTCAACGCAACGTTGTCGACATACTTCACGTCTAAAAGAGCTACTCGGAGTATAATTTCACGTCTTTTAAGTTATAATTATTTCGTAGCCCTGTGTGATGTCCGATGTCCGATTACTACCGAAGCTATGTGAGAAATAAGTTATTCTACGCATCTTACAACTGTTATTTTCCTATGTTCTTGTGGGATTACGTATCGAATTTTAATCAAAAACTATTTATTTTTTCGAAATCGGCTGATCAAAAAAGAAAATACTTTTCGACTTTTTTCATTGTAATGCTTCTATGAATAACATATTAAAAGGAATGTAATGACCTCCCTTCCACCCTGTATTTGTCGTTTTCTGCTGCTCAAATTAATTTGTCCTATTTTTTGTTTTGTGTCACTAGGCTTATGCCTTTTCGAAAATGTGGTCAGGAGACTAATAAATAATTGTATATTATTTCAGCCAAATGGAAACAATTTTGCTATTCATTTTACTCTACCTGTAATATTAAAACACACAATACTTTTCGCTGTTTAGAAATGACGTTTTAGCCCTAACTGTTTAGCTACCCAAGAACATAACCACTGTTGAAAAACGGAATCGAGTTTGAAAAATTCAATGTGACAATGCGGACGCAAATCAAGGGTTCTGAGCTTCCTGTGTCAATGCTTGATCTCAGACGTATTATTATTTCAAATAACACGTGAGTGGGAGAAACTAAATTTGTTATGCTTGGTCATGGTTTGCGTAACTTTAACCACTTTCAAAAGGTCAAGATATAAAATGTTATTTAATCTGATTACCCGCAGTGTAATTTACTACGATATTTATAACGGAATAAATAATCTATTATGCATTTCAAGGTATACAACTCGTATTATTCCTTCAAATAAATCAATTTTATTTATAAAACACACTATAATAACATCCGTCTGCAATTTGATTTGTTTCTCATTGATACATTTTTGTTTTTACTTTCCGACTGTAAGACAATTAAATCTTCAATACTGCGTGTACATAGATATAACAATATTAATTTTTGCTGATCGAGACTGCCGACTTTTAATCCATATAGTTCAATTTGAATGAATATTTCCACTACAGTTAAAGCTTCTCTTCTATTGTCCCTTAATAAAAAAGCAGAAAACAATTACTTATAATAAAATACATGCTATAGTTTGTGTCTCTTTATCAGATATAGAAAACATTTTAAATCAGCAAGACCATTACATTCATATGATCTGTCATAGAACGATAAGTTTAAGGGGAATCAAAATTGTGAATTTTGTGACTTTTTTCGAAATTTAGATTTGATTTCCATATAAATATCTTCCGCTAATTTTTGTATTAACTTCATAGAGGTACATTGATCGTAAACATTATTATACTATATAAAGCTGCATATAAGCTTTAGGCTTTATCGTCTTAACTACAATTTCTAAAGTACTCATGTGTTCCATTATCTCTGGAAGTTGTTAGTATAATGTGCTGAAATTTGTGTCACATATTTGCAACTAAATAAGCTTTATTTTAATGAACTGGATTTTATTATCAGGCATACTAATTTCTTTTAATTTTAAACCCCTTATATTCCAATAAAAGTCTAAGCATAGTATTAAAAATAACTTTGCTTCTGATGAAGAAAATTGTTTTTGTTTCATTAGTAAACTGTAAAAATACCACTCAACGTATCTTAAACATTCAGATAAATATCTCAAATTGTATTCTAGATAATGGTCATGTATTACCATTGTAAATAAAAATAAATAACGACGCTGTCAATTGCCAGGATCAAATCGTCATCGCCGGTGTGCCGGAAGTTTGTCCCGCAGGAGTTCTTTTACATGCCAGTAAATCTACTGACATGGAGCTGTCGTTTAAAACCATTAGTCTGGGCCGGATTTGAACCGGCGACCTTGGGATCAGTAGGCCAGCGTGTAACCAACTGAGCCACTAGACCGACACCATTGGAAAGTCAGGGCATTTTGACTCCGCTTAAGATTGTCTTGGACATTATCGAGTCATTGCTGTATTAGCTAACATTTTTGAAAAGGTAACATAGCTAGGCTTCTTTGTGTAAAATAATGTTCATACAGTAGTAAATAAGTTGCACCTTATATTATATTTAATAATGTAATTTGATGGTGTTTTTTTTTTTTTTTTTTTTTTTTTTTTTTGCATACATAACGATCCTTTGTTTTTCAGGATTTCTCACAATTCAAAAGTTGTCTCTTTCAAACTGATAAATGCATACCAAGGAATTTTACACAAAAAAGCAGGTCAGAAATGTTTGTAAGAATTATAAATTCGTGAAACAGAACTAATATACGGCACTCAAGATGTTAGCTCAATCAAATAAGTTGTCAAATTGTTCTATAGCACGCACGAATTTATTAACTACTTCAAAAGTGTCCTATATAAATTTATAGAAAATTTTTACGTCAGTAACGATCTTAGAGAAAACGCAAATGACTTTATGTAACTTTCTAGAAACTTTGTGTAAAGTTCCCTTAGTTACGCGATAAACATTTATATGTGGTGGAAACATAACAGTTTAGGGAAAATGGGGTAAAAAAAAGAACAGCAGTTCACTACATTATGATAAGAACCAAAATCTTAGAATTTTTACGTAAGAATGAGGCAATACAATGACATTAATTAGCCGCCTGTTGGACTAGTTAAAAAGAGATATTTTGGATGAAAAAGTTTTTGTTGTGAGGAACTGATGTACTTACAGGTGTTGAAGTAAGTACTGGCAGTTAATTGTGAATCCTTTCTATGTGGCAATAACTTGCGAGTAACACTGAGATGCACTAACACAACGTGAGAACATACGTACGTACAACCCCTCAGTCGGGGAAGCAGACACTGGCAATAAGAGACAGAGACGGCGTGCGCCACGTTCCAGCGCTGCCAAGCGGCCGTCTGATAAACCACCGCACACACGACGGGTGCAATATTGCCATGCTAACAGCCAATCCTACAGGAAGTTAATAAAAGAACTCCTGCGCCTACTTTCCATCGGAGATTAACGTTATGCACTTTGGAGAAAGCCGTTGTGTTCCACTTTAGGAAAAGCAACTTTAATGTCCAAGTTGCAACTATGAGACGAAGTTTCATTTGGGTACTTCAGTAAGGTTCTTAACCAGTGTTAAATACAGCAACTTTCCTCCAGAGACTAGACTCCAGAATGTGCACAACATTTTAAAGAATAATTGTAGAACTTCACATTTCCTGTGAAGTATTTTGGAGACATTTGGCCTTATGATTTACGAGAGTTTTTCATCTTTGACTTTATAGACATAAATTGATTTTGATATACATTTTCTTCTGCTTTTTGTTTGTTTGGCACAGTCGCCTGTCGTGTAGGTTAATCGGGGCTCCTAGCGGTTAGCGCGCTCGCCTACCACCTAGGCGGCCCGGGTTCGATCCCAGGGACCCGCATGTGGTATTCGTGGTGGACGAAGCGGCGTCAGGGCGGGTTTTCTCCGGGTACTCCGGTTTCCCCCGCCATCTCATTCCACCGGTGCTCCATCTTCATGTATCATCAATGTCACCGCCTGCGGTGCCGTAGTAGTAAAAGCGGGCGTTAAACACTACAACAACAATCGGGGCTCCTTTCGTCTTCTGTTTGTGTGCCTTGGACTTCTTTTACCTCCTGGAACGTTGTCCTATACTATAGTGCCATTCCTTCCTCCAACATCATTCCATTCCTTCTTACAACCCTATCTGGGGTTCAAAAAATATCGAAATTTCTTTCTCGGTCATAGAGTGTGTTTACAACAAATTATCTCCGCACTCCCATTTTCATTGTTTCTATCATTCGATGTTATTGTGGTCATTGTCTTTGTTGCTGACCGGAGCACCTCCTTATATTTATACAGACCAAACCAGTAATATGTTTGCTGCTTTTTAAATTTGATGATTAACTTCTTCAATTACCTTCCCTTTGCTTGTAAAGAAACAACCCAAAAGTTAAAGTTCATTATGGTTCTATGGCAACTTGCGGAGGGGAACTTAGCACCTCGACTGAAAGGCGATCTTTTGTGCCTATACCCCAAATGGGGCACCTCCCAGGAGGTTGGACGAGGCTAATGAACACTAACGGTGACCAGGACGTTGCCGCGACACATCAGGTAGCAGGGTCATTACTGTAAAAGAAGTGGTTGTAGGGGATGAATCTAGATGCAATTAATTGTATTTACAGGGTGTACTGCACCTTTACAACAGTATTATTACGACGAAGTTTCTGCCGCACATACAGGTACTCACTCTTTCATTGTAACTATAGCAGACACAAAATTTAATGGCGGGTAGCAGGAGGAGCTGATCAACACAACATCCAATGAGACGCTTGCCCCGCCTTGCAGTTTTATATAAGTAATAACTCTGTGAAAACACATTATAAAGCCGGTGATATTTATTTGCAAAATAGGAAAGAGAATAAATAATCTGATCATGAAGTGGTTAATTATCAGCAACCATTAAATTTTGTGATACTCTGGTCCTTCAACACATATTTTCATGTGTGCATTAAGTGCCTCTTCTTGTCCTGTATAGTGTAAATAGAATAATTTTGCTTGTCCCTCATTCAGCTGTTAACGTGAATAAATATAAGCAAGCTATTTCGCCAAGACCAACAACACACCAGACATATCCAATGTTATTTTTTTTAGAAATTGGTAGTGTAATTCGGGTAAAATAATCGTGCTGATATCCGCTTACAAAATACTGTGACAGAGTGACAAAACCAATCCAATTGCTTTTTCTCACTTTATTTTGTTCCAAAAATGTTTGTGCAAATACACAGTTCTCTTCTGCTGACGCTAAGACAGTCTACAGTCTTTCATGATTTTACAATTTCACAATTGTTTCTTCTTGTGACCTTGACTCACTCCTTTCACTACCTTTCTTCACCTTCTCTGTCTTTCATACACTAACTCCAACGATACAATCACTCAACACTCATTAAAACGTCTTCACTTCACAGCGACATATCATTCCCTGACACACTGACTGATCAAAAACTGCAACCGTAACTCCTCTAACTGTTGCCTCGTCTCCTTATGTAGCGAAGATCACGTAACACAGACCTTTCGCGAACTTCTATAAACATGCTGGCTGCCGGGCACTCCTCGAAAGTTCCAGCAATCCTTTGTTATGCGCCGCGCTCATTGTTGTTAGTCACGTGTTTGGTCGCGTGACCGGTGTGAGGATGCTCGGCTGTGAGCGCCTTTGATTGCTCGTTGGCCTGGTATATGGTGTGAAGTACTTTAGCTCCGACCATCCTTTGTTGTGCACCATAACCGGCGTCACAATACCTATATAATGCAATAAGCATGCATTAGTAATCAGTTAACTTAGTTTATAGTAACAATTTTGACCGATCTCATGAACTTTGGTGAGGCCTTCGGTTTGCGAAACCGAAGGTTTCAGATATTTGGAACAAAGTATATTTGTTTCTTCCCCCTCCCCCCTCTCCCCCCCTCTCTCTCTCTCTCTCTCTCTGTGTGTGTGTGTGTGTGTGTGTGTGTGTGTGTGTGTGTGTGTGTGTGTGTGTGTGTGTGTGTGTGTGTGTGTCTTTCTGCCTCTGTCTCTTTCTTTCCTAGAAGTGGTGGGAGAGGCTGGTGGTTCAGCAAACTCGATTTCTACTGGGGAGCCGCCTTACAGAGAGGAAAAGAGGAAAGCGGAAGTTAGAATTGTGTTGGGTGTCATCGCTCCTGCAAATGCACTCAACGCGGTCTAGGGCTTCAGGAAGGCTTTGTTTATGTGGCACGTGGCTTAGTCCGGAATCGCGAAAGTGTAAGTGTGAACTACCACACAAAACTTACAAGGAATTTAAGGAGAATTATTTACTACGAAATGTTTACCTTAATTTAATTTCATACTAAGAAAATATCAGATGCAGATAGATCTCTAAATTCCATTGTGGGTTATAGTTTGTTTTTCTATATATCAGGTATACTCGAAGTTACAAGAACCAACATTTAGGTTTGAAATTCAGAGCCAACCTTTTGCACTGTGAGGTCAACATTTTTAAATGAGAGGTTAAATGATTATGGTTATGATGATTATTACAATTAGCTATATTAAGCTTTAAAGTTACAAATTTATTTTTTGTAGCAAAATTACGAATAATACACCTATTGAAAGGAATAATTTAAAGATTTATTAAATTAATATTAAACACTTACAAGTTGTTTTGTGACCCTTCTAAAATGTTACCTCTTTCACCCAATTGAGTGACATAAACTACATATATTAAATGGTTTTAAAGGTTATTTTCAAATCTATCCAATTAAGTATTGGTTTTCTATTCACCTACTATATTTTATGACATACTGTTTTAAACAGATGAGTAAGCTGTTTAAAATATATTTGATACATTTTAATATGATGTGTAGTTGTCTTAATTTTTGAAATTTCATATTAAAAGGAAATCAGTGAATATTATAGAACAAACAAACACAAAAATGATAATTCCCAAATTGCCTATTGTGGCTTTCTCTTTTTCCTTAAAGCAAACTTCGATATAATAATTATAAAAGAGAAGATATTAAACTATTGCTAGAGAGACAAATAAAATTATTTTTAATGACAGTTTATTTTGCCATGTTGGTCGTTTATGGTGTAAGAGGAATAAAAATTACAAACCTGACGCAGACATTTAGTATTTGTTATTCTAGATGAAGATATATACTTTTCTAATTAATCTGCATATGTGTCTTTTGGTTAATTCTTAATATTTTATATGGTTTAAACACCTTTTGCAATATATTTTATTAGGTTTTCCTGTGCATTTGAGTTAAAATAACATGGGAGGTATTTAGTACGGAGATACCATTGTATTGCATATACTGGCTGTATTCCGTGCATTATCTTCATTCGTGTTTCTTTCTGCCTTCACCCAGATTTACGGTTTTCATTTTGCAGTTATTTTTAAATTACCATTTATAAATAATTCCCCATTCTCACATGGAAATCTCACATATTATACTTCGAAAATGTGTTACACGCTTATTCATTGTGCCTTACTGCAAATGTGTGTACAATTGTTTATATAAACTTCATATTAATTTTTAAGAAAGGTTACTATAAGAAAATGGAATATTTAACGGCTTTGAATATATATCAATTGCTAAAAGGAAGACATTAACTAAAGGTTAACGGATAATCAGTATATATTTGGAGAAAATTTCATTGTTATAGTCACTCGTTTGATTCCCTACGGGCCAGTCAGTCTGACTTTGTTTATTTTTTCGTGGTTTTCCAAGCTCGGTAGGAGAATGGTAGGGTGAGTACCTATATCACCAATTTGTTGTCCCATCATTCGCTTTCATCTGTTTTATTTCCATACGTACCAAATTTGTTGTAGGACCAGATGGTGCATTGTGGTATCTGCACATGAAACACATCTTACTTGGTTCCTTACTTCCATCTCGTGTTGAAGATGGAAGTGATGTTGGAACCAAAAACGGTCTACTATGGCCTGCATGCGGTGCTGTGCTCCAGTAGTTGTATGTCCCTCTGGATGACTAAACCTGATCACAACATTCAGATAAAATGAACCATAAAATTGGTAACTTTGGAATAATCCTCAACTATTCAGCTAGAGGCAGAGGTAGAGTATGGACGGAGGGAATTCCACACTGAGCCAAATGTGGACGCTATTTTATGTGAGACATCGGGAGATAGGGAGGAAGTGAGAGTGCTCTAAGGGCCTGTTGGAATTGTGGTGAGTAGTGCGCGCCAGCGTGAGGGTCTAACTAGTACTGGAGATTCATCTCGACACCAGCGTTCGCCAAGCAGACACCGGTCAGGCGATTGCAATGCCAACATCCACCGAGAACTACAGTTACAGTTCCCGAAGTCCCCACACAGCAGCGTCAAACTCGCCCATCATCAACTCTTCCGACCCAGAAAGACCAGATTGAAATGACGGTGGAATGAAATAGAGGAACGGGAAATTCAGGGAATGTACAGTATTTGTCTGGTGACCCGGAAACTCCGGAAAAAACCATGGGCCCGGAAAGTCGGGCGCGGGAATCGACTTCCCGACCTACCGAATGCAAGTCTCGCACGTTACTGCGAAGCCATCTCGCTTGGTATGATTTAGCTAAACTTAAGGGAAGCAGGATGCGTGGTACTTAGTCAAGTAAATCCTGGACAAAGTAATCCTCTGCTCCTCAAGTATTACCAAGTAAATTCCTCTGAAACAAATCAGGCATATATACCAGGCTTTGGAAAATACCTACTGATAATTTCATTAGCCTAGCTTCTATATTTTCTCTTTAAAAATTGTGTTTATTAGGTAAAAAAATAAAAATATTTTGTGAAAAATAGGGTATATTGCTGTCCCAAAACTAGAATAACTACAAACAGCACAGCACTCAAATTCTTTTACACCTGGACCTATGTTTTTATGATATTGATCTAGAATTATATAAGTAACTGCAATGGTTTTGCTAGAACAATTTTTACAATATGAAGAAAAATTAAAATGTTAGAACTTCCCCAATTTTCCATCAAAATATGGCTGCCATACTCGAATGGTGAGTTATATTATCATGATTCTGGTTCACTATGTATAATTTTATACTAAAAAGAAGTGTTCAACATTTCAAACCCCTAGTCTTAATGGTTGAGGAACAAAATTGTTATTTATATGAAAGAAACAATTGTTTCCAAGAAAAAGTTCGTAACACAAACAAAAAATGTTATAATGACATACATAAAGCCCATATATTTAAAGTGTGTTTAAATAAAGAAGCCTTGTATATAAAACCATAAACTAACATATTCCTATTCAGAAAATATTAGTCATTTCAACTGTAATGAAAATGAAAAATATGATGTACTCACGTGACTTTCTTTACTATTGTCCTTAGGAATACAGAAGGCTTTGAACGATAGTCAAATATGTTAAAGCTTTGTACGCCCAAACAGATAAAAAAGCGAATAACAACTTTCTATTTGATAAAAGCTTAAGTACTGCAAAACTCACAAATAACAAGGAATATCTCCGAAATGGTTTACTGCACAAAAAATGCACATAGGCATAACTCGTGTGTTTTAACGAGATATACATTTTTTGTACAGTAAGATTTGGTCTGTCTCTATGGGTTTACCAGTTATGGATAAGTCATCATGAATAAACAGGACTACACAGGCTATAGCCAGAACATTCAAAATATACATTTCATTTGCCATACAAATATCTTAAACATATGGCACTTTAATCAAAACAGTTGGAGTTATTTTTGAGAAAAACAAAATATTGTAACAATTTTCCATGTAAAAGAAAGTTTAGGGTGGAGGAATTTTCTTCAAAATCTTTGTGTCACATACTTGAAAAATATTAAACTAAATACCAACTTTGGTTACTAATCAACTTTTCATTTTTGAGTTATACTGTTCACAGACATACACAGACATGCGCGCGCACACACACACACACACATACACACAGACACACACTGACCTGTTACTAAAAATTATCAAAACATATTTCCGTTGAAATCTCGACATCGAATTTTTGGGTGAAATACAATACTTCCTCTACTTACTACCTATATGTAATAGAGGAAGTAAAAATCATGTTTTTGACCATTTCACATTTCCCGCGTCTCTTAATTATTTTCAAATAAATTAAAATGAAATGTATTTTAAAATAAGCCTTCATGCTTGTGTGTATTTCCTGTGAAATACCATAGGTTATTACATTTAGCGTTCAAGAGGAGAGAACAGTTATTCAGCTGTCTGCACCTCAAAAACGTTGCATACGATTGCTGCATTCCTTTGTTTGTAGTGCCTGCCATTAGTACCGCAATTTTGTTGAGATCTGTGGAGTGTATGGACGTTTAGTGTACAATTAGAAGGCAATGAAACATAGGCTTTGGTACTGGCTAACCACTCATCCAACATTTATGACTCCCCAGTCCGCAACATGGATTTAAAAGCTTAATGCCGATGATGGTATTCTCGCTAATCCGGCAAAACCCAATCCGATATTGTGGGTTTACTCCCAATTCAGAGAAGAGCAGCTTCTGAATTTAGGAAGGATCAAGCACTTCCTAGCATAGGGATATTATATGCTTGAGTGCTCTCGTATGCTGTTTTATTATCCTCAGCTATCCTTGTAATGCGATTTACTTCAACAGAACATCTACTAAATAAGGGATACACACTAGCTGAAAAATGAACTCTTACTATCGCAATTTTCAGCCGTAAAATGCTAGTACGCAAACACGCTATAAAAAACGTAATAAAACCTTTGGAGGGTGAAGATTTATTCACGAAACTAATAACTGCACTACTTCATTTTGGTTTCAAAATATGTATATCTTAAGCATCGAAAATAAAATACTAGAATAGTTTTTTTTGTAACTGGTGTATTACCTGACTGATGTGACAGGACTGTTAGAATGAAACGATTATACACGTGCTACATACAACATTTAATGCAATTTTGGCATTAAAATATGTAAAAATAATTATTTAGTTTTGATGTTCCAATTACCTATATGCCACCTTTACTACTGAAGGTCATATCGGCGGCTTTTTAACTCTTGGAACAATGGCTCAAAAGCAATGGTCTTCACTCATTAGCGGTGGCATTAAACGTTAGGTTTCTATTACTTTTTGAACTTAAATTCACACTTCCATTCACACTCCCATTCATACTTCCAGACTCAACGGTGGATAGGGAATAGTCCTAGTGGAAGTAAAATACCCCCCCCCCCCAACAGTCGGGAATCGAACTTGGGATCCCATTAACAGCAGGCAGGTTACTGACTGAGCTTTGCTAAATGAAAAATTATTTTTCTGAAAACTGTTTTTTTTTCAGGGGTTTTTTAATCACATATTTCCGGTGAAATCTCAACATCGAGTTTTTGGGTAGAATACAATAGTTCGCCTACTTACTACATGTGGTACAGAAAATAAAAAAACAAATAATATAGGAAACCAAGAGCATCGACACGTTTCCGTGCACTCGACTGTACATTAAAAAAATAGCGTATCTATGACACGACTGGAGGAACGAGAGCCCTCTTCCCCTGATTCTTCGTGCACAAGCTTCCGATAAGAAAGAAACAAGTAACCTAGGGGCAGCAATCACACAAAGAGAAACATTTGGTTTGCTACATTCACAATGCTTTCTTTACTGACAATCCTTTATTTTCATATATCTTCTGCAAACTATTGTTACGAACGCATTTTACGAGTATTTTATCTTCTTTATTATTATACAGATAAACCATAATAGAAAAAGTTCATTACAAATTTCGTTGTTGTTACAAGGAGATAGCCGAAGCTGAATCAATAGTGAAATATTTAAAACCGCATCGCTGTCTGCTGGCTAGGAATTCGGTACTGTTTTCATGACATCACGAGAGACAACTGAGTAGCGACAGCACCTTAAAAATACCTAAATGTTGTTGTTGTTTTCTAGTGCCTTGCATCTGGCAATGAAGCCATTAGCATTCGTGCTTTCCAATACTTTTGAACTGTAGTTTCTTCTGATCTTAATGCTTCACAAGCAATTCTTTCGGATTCTAAAGCTGCAATTCAGGGAATATGTTCAAATACAACAAAGAAGTCAACAAAAATTAGAGAGTGCTACAAAATGTTAACACAACTCCAAAAAGTTAATAAGACTGTTTATCTCCAATGGATTCCAGCACACTGTAGAGTCATGGGGAATGAAGCTGCAGACTCACTTGCAAAGAAAGGCACAACAATAAAACAAATGTCTAAATTCAATTTCTCATATTCCTCGATAAAACGCTTGATCATTAAAAAATTTTCTCATTCATACCTACAAGAAATAGAAACAAATGCCAAAGATAAAGAATGGATTCCACTACTTTCCAACCCAGATATAATCCCCCAGAGACCAAGGAAAACAGCGGTTGCAGCCTTCCGACTATTGACAAATCACGACTGCTTAGCAAGTCATCTCTACAGAATAGGTATCTCAGCCTCACCAATATGTGTCCTGTGTAACGATCCAGCAGAAATGAACGAAGACCACTTGAAAAATACCTAAATGTACATTCACAAGACTTAAGTCTGTTACTCTGCTAGCAAATATTCATACATTATCTCTCGTAGTTCTAATTAGTCGAGGTAAGTTTTAAATACAGTTGTAAGCACTTGTTTTAATTAATGTAATTATAATGTAATTAATAATTTATGTCATAGTCAGGTTTTTAAAAAGCGATCACTAAATAACGGCTTTGGATGACGAAAAAAAGTGAATGGCGACTTACAACTTGAAAAAATCTTGTTGCATTTACATAATTTTGTCTACTCCCTCTTCTATAAACTATTTTTGAAAAGCGCATTCTTCTCATCTTCATTTTGTTAATCAGATAAACCCGAAATTTACATTTTTGCATACCGAGGAGGACACTGTAAGAAAAGCGACAGTCACATTTTAAGAGGGTGTATCAACATTACCAGGGCTTTAACATCCCGCGCTAATTGCAGGGAAGTAAAGAACGAACTTTTAAAAAGGAACGCATTTTTTATAAAATAAGAAATAATGGAAGAACTGTCGATGGAAAAAGGTAGTTTGGAGTTACGGGTAGGCTTAAACATTTTTGTGTTGCGTTTTTGGGAGATGCTGAACTTAAATACCAAGAGAAATGGTAATGGAAATACTTCTGTTTCCCAATGTCACTTAGGCGAATGCTGGGGTGCATTATTTCATAACACGGTTCCCTTCCTATCATTTCCTTTCATTCCATTTCCTTGTCATCTTTCAGGTGGTTCAGTTCCAGGTATGTAGTGTGGGCACTGTCGGGCAGATGGCGTGGATGAGGCGTACTGTAACTGCTTTTCTCGGCGCTGGGTGGCGTCTGGTAACCCTTGTCCTCCGTCGAGGGGGGGACGGGACGCTTCGTGCGATACCGACCCGGACTCGCGGTGTGATGCCGGCTGCTAGGCGGGGCCTAGTGCCGGGATGAAGACATCTCAGCTCTGGTTCGGGACTTCCACGCATCTCTGGTGTGCCTGTCTAGCTGCGAGTCTGGTAGCATCCCTTCGGTTCCCTCATTCATCCGTGCCTCCTGGGGGGTTGTAGCCACAATAGACCTGTGTAGGTGGACGTGAGCGAGGTGTCCCCCTCCGTACTATACCCTTTACCTTTAAATACCAAGAGACTTTTCTTTTTGAGTTTCACTATTCACAGACAGACAGAAAGACACATACTTGCAAACAGATATTTTCCTAAATATGCTTTATTTTGATCCAATGACCCTCAAAAGGTGTATTTCCGCTGACATTTTGGTACCCAGAATACTTCCACTTACTATTGTTGAGTAGTAGAGTAAAGAAGATAGAATGCAAAGCTTTATTGTGGGAATACGAGGCTCAAACATATCCATCTTCAAAACATTCTACCACTAATGGCGTATCTAAGAAATGAAATTGAAATTTTTGTCCATTTATATGTCTCCTTTAAGATCTACCACGTCGGTGGCCTTCCCCCACCCCCACCTCACCCCTCCTTTAGAAAATTTGCTCGGTGGCAATGATGTTCACCCGCTTACTGTGTGGTACATTGACTTTTAGTGTGGGCTTCTTAGTTTTCTTTTTTAATTCAAAGCACATTCACTCTCTTTTATACTTCCATACTCTAGGGAGGATGGGGAATACTCTTGAAGACACTTTCTCTCCCTCCAGCGGAGAATCAAACTCAGGCAGAAGGGATTTGATTTGGAGTCCTGCTTCGGGCATAGGTGCTCGTGTCAGGGGCCTAGCGTCATTGGATGTGAGTGATCTGTTGCATACCCTGACAATTTTCATTAGTTAACTTTATCTATGAGTTCATACGTACTAATCCAATTGGTGCAATGTTTGCTGAGGCGTATGTTTCAAACAATGTGCTATGAATTAGTATTGTTAGCGTATCACGCCAAGCATTAAAACAGAGCAGCTGGCCGTTGTGCTTGCCTCGTGCCAGTCACGAGAAACGACGTGCGGGTAGTGCATGAAATGCAGAAAAGTGAATTTCGGTTGTTAATATTAATGAGGTTTAAAGCTAAACTTTTCAGTATTTTGTTTCACAGTGAAGTCCAATTTCATATTTTTATTGTACTTCTGTACGTACCAGAGTACAACAAGCAGCATTTTGGATAGCAGTGTGTGAACATGTAAGAGAAAAATAGACCAAGAAACTGAAGGTAGGGTACGCACAATGCTCATGTGCATCCGCGTGGTTCACTGCGAGGAAAACACATGTTGTGGAGAGACTGGAAACCTACCGCTCCGAATATGGAATCCGAGTGCTTGTAATCAGCAAACTGAGAATGCACAAAAAATAAGCAATTTTAATATTTACCAGTTGGTGAATCATAAAGCTCTATGAAAACTATAAAAATTAAGTATTTGTATTCAGTAAACCAAAGCAACACAACATTTCTTGTTCGCAACATTATTTTAGGGCACTTATCTATAACAGAATAATATTTAAAATTATCAAAATCATAAAATCTTTATCGTGGAGCGAAAGAATAGCTAGAAAAAATAATACATTTAGGTTTGTGTGCTTATGAAATATGGGTGTATGAAAATAAAGGACTAGGTAAATAACAATAATGGAGAGAAAAAAGACAAAAAGCTTTCATAAATGTCAGATCAATCAAATTAAGAAAATATGAGCTGGATTTGGAGCTACCATCATACTCACCACACAACACTGGGAATGGAATTGGTAAAGAAGATAGCAGTATTCCTGTGACATTAGATGTTCGGACAGTCTTTTCGTCAAACCTTACAAGAACATAACCGGAAGAGAAGAATTCTTTAGCTATATTGTACTAGCTCATACTTTGTCTTAAACATTACAACACAGTTTAACTGTTACTTCACTTCATTGCAGTTAGCACCGTGTCAGTATCTCTTATTTCCTGATTAAGTGTCCCAGTTTGAACCGTTTTCTGCAATGTAATTGCACCAGTTCATCACATCTTGATAGTACCAACAAAACATAAATGTTTCACCAGAAATGTGTGTATGCATTGTCCATTTGCTTGTTTGTTCTCCAATGGTGACCTTATTAAACCACAGCTGGCGTTTACCACAGACCACAACAGAGTACCAACTTGCACAAAAGATAAAATTATCCAGCCCCGTTTATCAGTACATCATAAACAATGACTGTAATTCACATATACGCGAAATGAAACATATGTATATATGAATAATTTTATTTTCCTTCAAATTCAGTGCCAGTTACCCATAACAGCATATCTATAGATGTTTTTTCGCTTCTGGGAACCATACGCATAACTAAGCTCAGGGAACTTCGATTACATCGTGCATAATAGTTCTCTTTATTTTTTCCTCTCTATATATAAACATGAAGTTTTTGAATAACGTTGTGATTCGAGTGTAATTAATTTAACAATATATTTATTTTCATTTCATATCTTGATAAAATTACAATTAAAATAAGTTATAGGCTGCAAAAAGGTGAATGGTAATACTATTGTATTTCCCCCAGGTCCTGAGTCGTCCTAACGCAGTTGGCTAGAGCTTGTAGCGAAAGTCTTCTTTTCCCTCATTTATCTACAGCTAGCTGAAATACCCGGCGTTGCCCGTGGTTTAACGATTTATCCCTACAACTTTCAGAGTTAGGTTGTACCTGCCAAACAGCCTTGTGTTTCTTTGAAGACATTTCAAAAGAGATTATTTAATACTTTTAAACAAAGAGTTAATTAAAACTCTTAGAATACTATAAGGAACAAAACGAACAAAATAAATGACACTACGCAAAAACACTTTTGAACAACCACAAATACTATAGGAAGAAATAGGAGAAGAGAAAGCCGTGTGAATTTAATACGTAGCATTTCTATTTCAAACATGTAGAAATGTCTGTTAATTTGTATCATGGTGTTTCGTAAAAGAAAAGTGAGTAGAGATTACCTGTGAATGTAATACATTCCGATTGTACTTCAAACATACAGAAAATTTTATGAATTGTATGATGAAGGGGAGTAGAGGACATGTGAATTTATTGCGTAAAGGAAAAGCGAGCAGAGAAAACTATGTAATTGTAATAAGTTGCATAGCAAAATAGTAACAAAAATGGCTTCTCCATGATGGCGAGAGGTCAACCAGTGTTGGAGTTTATTAGCTTCATAAATACCAACATCCATTTGTGTATACCTATATAGGGGGAAAGGTTGGGGGAAAGGTGTTGACTCGACCGTACGTTAACGAGGATGAGTGTAAGAAATATGTCCAATATAATTATTGTCAATAAACAACCGCCTCGCCAAAAGAAAACAATTTGTATAAATTATTGGGAGCCATCTAACTTCTTGACGAATGGGCATTAATTGTTTATTATTTCAGCAACTGTCGCGCAAACATTGTGTGAACGAGCTGTAATGCTTTTTAACTTTAATTAGAATGCATTTAATCACAACTAAATAGACCAATTTGAATATATGGGTTTATGACGGACCTATCGTTTTTCTGCTGCATCTGTTACATTTGCAATCCTTTTTTAGTAAAAAACGGAAGTGGATTTTGAGAATAGATTTGGTAAAATCGAATTTAATTACATCTTGCGAACATTCATTTTAATCATTCCATTAAGGTAAATTGACTTTTGCAGGCTTAGAAATAAAAATATTCAATTTTGTTTTAGAGAGACTCGAAGAATAAGGGTGTCTTAGACATAACCACAAAATGTGTTTAAGGGAAACTCGAGGACTTAGATTGAGGCTTTGAATGTTGTAAAACTCTCAAGGTAAGTTCAACAAATCTGAATGACTGTGAAAACCATTCCGTGTCGCTTTACAGTGTCCATTACAATGCCAAGGAAAGGACGAGCTGAAATATTACTTTCAATATATGGCGTTTGTAGCGAACCTATCATTTGACAGCTTCGTCTATTACATTTAAAATAACTTTTTCGTTAAAAAGTAGTGAATTTGAGAATATATGGGTTAAATCGAATTTAATTAAATTTTGCGAACATTTCATTTCATGTCCGGAAGCCATCATCCTTGTTTATTTACGCACAGGAAAAGAAAAGAGAAAACGTAGTCTACCAGAAAGCTTTGCATTTAATGTTAACAGAATTTATCTTTCATGCAAATAAAAACATTAAATTCATTTGAATTACAAGGGAGTTTCATTTAATAACCAAAGTACACTTAAACCAAGCACGATGCGTCTAATATTGTCGATATCAATGAATTGTGATTGAAGGGTTAATTAGGATTGGTGACCACCTATGAAGAGATACAATCACATCAATTTTAGGCAGCGTATATATACTACCTAAAATTGATTTGAATTGATATACCAGGTGACCCACTCCAGCCGGCCCTCGGGTAAGTAGATAATCCTTCGTGCGTTAAAAGAGTTGCAGAAATCAACGGGTAATAATAAACATTCTAATAAAAATAATTACTATAAAATAATAGCAAAAATAATTGTTATTATAGTCAAAATATAATAATAATAATAATAATAATAATAATAATAATAATAATAATAATAATAATAATAATAATAATAATAATAATAATAATAATAATAATAATAATAATAATAATAATAATAATAATAATAATAATAATAATAATAATAATAATAATAATAATAATAATAATAATAATAATAATAATAATAATAATAATAATAATAATAATAATAATAATAATAATAATAATAATAATAATAATAATAATAATAATAATAATAATAATAATAATAATAATAATAATAATAATAATAATAATAATAATAATAATAATAATAATAATAATAATAATAATAATAATAATAATAATAATAATAATAATAATAATAATAATAATAATAATAATAATAATAATAATAATAATAATAATAATAATAATAATAATTAATAATATTATGTAATACCAGCGACAACGATAACGATAATGATAATAATAATAACAACAATAACAATAGTAATCATAGTAGTAATAATAATATTAATAATGAACAATAATAAACTAATGAGAATTAAATAATAAAGGTAATAACAATAGCAATACTAACAATATCTAAAAGTAATAATAAAATACAATAACATTAGCAAGAAACAAAAAAATGCCAATCAAACACTCCGCGCCCTCATGTTTGCATGGATTTTGTTACGGCAATTTACAATCTGTAATCCGTAATGTTAGACAATAGCAGCATATACAGGAATCAGTTTAGTCCCTGAAAAATAAAGTCTTGTAAGTGAAGTGGAAAATATTCTAAGACAGTTCTTCTCTATTGAAGCCTGGACATATTTTCCTCTGCCGCTCCACTCGCTTCTCTTACCAGCAGAACAAGCTTCACACACGACATTGACTGGATTTACCCCTGTGATTTCTGCAACTCTTTTAACGCATGAAGGGTTATCTACTTATCCGAGGGCCGGCTGGAGTGGGCCACCTTGTATATTCTTTCCTTCTCAGTCCTCAATGTGCTTTCAGCTTTCGCGGTGTATGGCGGTGCCGGACAGATGGGTCGGATGTTCGCTCCAAGAAAAAGAGTAATCCCCGTGGGTACAATTAGGCTGCATAGTTGCAAGGGATGTTCATGGCCCTCTCTAGGTAGTCTAGTAGGGAGTCGGCTCGAGTCTTCAAGCGGCTTCTACTCGTCTCTGTGGCCTCCTATGGCTCCTGGTGTAGCCACAATAGATCTATGTAGCTAGTGATGAGTTAGATGCCCCTCTACATTGTATAACCCATATTCTTATGTAGGTTCTACAAACTATTCCTGCAAAAGGTAATTATAATTTATTTATGCCAACAAACTTACTGCTGGAAAGTTGGCCATTGTAGCTCAGTGGATAGAGCAGCCGCTCTATAGGTGGGAGATCCGTGGTTCAAATTCCGGCTATGGTATTGAATTTTTCAATCTTGATTCCACCTCTTAAAATATTCCTACAAAACTTATTTTTCTGTCTTCTTCAATCCAACTAAAACTTTTCATAAATAGTTCCATTACACATTTCGTCGAAGATACAAAGGGGATAGAAAAAATCAATTCGAGTAAGGTGTTTAAAAACCGGAAACAACTGAGTAACACAGCACTTTAAAAAGTGACTGAAGTATTGAAACACTCACGCCAGAAGCAACACTAGTCCCTCAAAAGAGCTTATTTGAAATATGTGTTTTGAAGAAATTTGTATTTTTGTTTAGTACGTTTATGTTTGATCTATCTCGTTTACAGTTACATAAAGTTCATTGCGAATGACGCATTCACGCATTATTCATTATTGTTCATTATTATTCATTTTTGATTATCTATACTTTTTGCGTAACTACGACAAAGAGTAGCAATGTGCAATTGAGCAAATATATGAAATGTCAGTAATAGCAAAGAATATCTCGGAAATTGATATAAATTGTCCCAGAAAGAGGGGAACTTCATAGGAAGCTTGCAGTGACATATCTATCTTTAGTTGGAACACAATACTTTCTCTGCTTTTGTAGGTAAGAAGTAAAGGAAATATTGTATGTTGGGTGTACCCCCCCCCCCCCAAAAAAAAAAAAAAAACAAAAAACACCGACAACGGTTAATATGTTGTGCAGAAGGCAAATTGGTCGGTTTTCTGATAGAAAACCCTGTCCGGAAATCACGGTTTGGACGGTGGAGAGCGTCGAAGTTTGGGAATGAACGGTTGTGACAATTTAACATTCGTTTTCGTACCTTAATACAGAAGATATACAACCCTTCAGCCATGGTGAACGACTTGAGCATGATATTCCTGCGCATGCGCTAAATTGCTCCATAGGGTTCCTGGTCCCCATCCTACTGCGTTACTTGTTCAGTTTCCAATACAGTAGCCTTTTTTAATAGCAGTGCGACATGTGCCAATGCACAGCTGCTGAAAAGGCCGACTTGAGCTTCAGCACACTTTGATGTAAATCTGCGGGATCACTAGAACGTCGCATATTCAAATTGGTGGATTAGTGGAGGAGGACCAGTTCTATGGCCAGTAAGTCCACAGATCTGACACGTCTCGACTATTTTCTGTGGAGTTGTGTGAAGAGTATAGTGTATGGCAGTTCTGTAATGTCAGCGGAGAACCTTGTGGCTCGAGTCCACGGAGCGATTGAAAATCTTCAAAGATAGCCGGATGTATTGGGTCATGTGCATATGGCTCACCACCGCCGATACAGGCTCCGCAATAACGTAGGAGGTACACAGCTAGAAGCCCGTTTCTAACGTACACAGGTCGATGTTGGGTTTACTGATGAAATGTGAACGTACAACCATCTCACATTTCAATGCGCTACAGCGTCCAAACCGTGCATTTCCGGACAAGGGTTCCTATTTCAAAGCGGATCAGTTTGCCGTCCCCCACAAGATACTAAGTGTTGCCGGTGTTTTTTTTCCCCCGGAGGGGGAACACCTGTATTTTTCCAGGCGCAACAGCCCTTTCCGGGCATAGGTCTACCGCCCTCTACACACCACAGACGTCATGAGTGGGGTGTACCACTGGAGGATAGTACGTTGGCAGCACCCCGGTCCCTCACGACCGATACCAGGGTCACTACTTTTCCATCAAGTAGCTTCTTAGTTGGGCCCTCAAGGACCTAAGGAATCTGAGTGCACCCCGGACCAGGCCTTCCATTGGCAAAATATCCTCACGAACCCGGGTCTCCCGCTATTACAGTGTTAAGGAGACGATCGCTACTGTTGATTTTGAATTGCAATGACCATTTAAAATACCAACACTTACAATAGTGCATGTTATTTACTTTTATTGTTTCAGAGGAAATAACTTTCTTAAGCTTTTTGCACTGAATTAGATATTTGTTCCTACAAACCGAATTGGGTTTCTGGGATTAGTGATGGAGATGGATCAACCTACTAACAAGACTCGAGCGCTAAGAGAAAGATTTATGGGCTAGTAATATATCTTCGTTAGGAAACTCTTATAAAACTTTAAAGAGACAGATTCTGTATACAAGAAACTTGATGGCGTTCCAAAAATACGGCCCAAAAGCTGCACAAAGTTCACAAGTGTGACCTTAGTTTCCAGGCGCGTAACTTACATTGCTTTGATTAAATAACATTAATGAATTAGAATGAGTTAAGCTACAAATAATTGATTGCAATAGTCACATGACCTTGTCGACCAGTTATCTATCAATTAAACATATAGTAGGTACCAACGGGAGGTGGTACTTCATGACTTCCACTAGAAACAAATTGTCTAAGCAATTTTTAAAGCGACTTTGGGTTAAACTGCAAGATTATACTCTGCATATCTATAAAGGTAATATTTAACAACTTTTAACATTTTCTTTTTCTTTATATTTTCGTGCTACACGTGTTGCAGGCCGCAGGATTAGACATGATAATCGTTCCACTATTTGTAGTAAACCCAGCATTGTATGGCGTCATTTTCAATTACACCATTATTTAGATCCTTCTCTATTTCCTCCTACCCTCCTAATAATAATGATGATGATGATGATGATCATAATAATAATAATAATAATAATAATAATAATAATAATAATAATAATAATAATAATAATAATAATAATAATAATAATAATAATAATAATAATAATTAGAAGAAGAAGATGGTGGTGGTGGTGGCGGTGGTGGTGGCGGCGGTCGTAGTGGTGGCGGTGGTGGTGGTGGCGGTGGTGGTGGTGGTCGTGGTGGTGGCGGTGGTGGCGGTAGTGGCGGTGGTTGTGGTGCTGGTGGTGGTAGTGGTGGTGGTGGCGGTGGAGGTGGTGGTGGTGGTGGTGGTGGTGGTGGTGGTGGTGGTGGTGGTGGTGGTGGTGGTGGTGGTGGTGGTGGTGGTGGTGGTGGTGGTGGTGGTGGTGGTGGTGGTGGTGGTGGTGGTGGTGGTGGTAACGACGACGATAAAATTGCATCGACAGTTTACTCGTGAACAATAGTTTGATCTTCTGTTGCATAAACTGCTTCATCACTATCACAAAATTCAAAATTAGAAACTTATACTGTTATCAAATATATCCACTTTTTCAGTCAAGTGATATCCAGGCGTTTTGAAATAACTTTGTGAGTCACGTGTGTAGGTACAATAATGAAAACATAGAAGAGAATAAATTGCCAGACGAATCAATAACCAAAGGTAACTCATGTAAGTGAGCTCCATTGTTGTTACAAGCAGAATTAAAAAACATAAAACCATTATTTTAAAAGCTAACAGCAATCCTCCAAGAACGGAAATTCTAAATATATCACATGAATTATCACCGAGAGGGGTTGGGGAAGTCCTTTATGCCCACGTTGATAGATCTCTATAAAGAAAACTTTGAAGCAACTACACTGTTTAATAATAGTGACAGTGATTGGTGAACTATTAACAGCATGTATATACTAAAAAAATTAAAATTAAAATGTTAAAAATAATCTAAGTTGGTTATAAAATAAAGTATGTATTTCTAGGATTAGTAGATTTGCAGACCGCTCATTTAAAAGCTTCTTTTCAACATCACGTCAGCCAAATAAATATTCACAAATCAGTTCTATAATTGGGAAATATTGGGGTAAAATAATTTTGTTTTATGCAAGGGGCTGAAATGACATAGCATTTTAGCCACAAGCTTATGCAAAACTAAAACATAACCATTTCAGTTTCAGAGAGTATTGCCTAAAAAGTAGTTCTCAGCATCACTACACTTGTCTTCATTTACATATTTACTTAGTCTTATTACCTAAACTTGCTCAGTGTAGAAATGTGGAGTCCAGAGAGAAAAATTAACGAAATTAAATCCTTCTAAAATAGGCTTGTATGTTTTGTACACTCTTAGTTTGTCAGACACACGCATTGTTACGAGTTCTTTTTCTGTTTTCACAATGTTCATTGTAAACTTTTCTTTTCTTTTCTCTGAGTAAATAACCTGGTTTCCTAACCCGTGGTTAGTGGCTGATCTACCCTCCCTTGCTCACTACCCTCCGCCTCCAACACACAAGCAGCAGCTACAGTAATGTTATCAATAGCGTATATAGCTTTTTGTGCTTTTTAAATTGTTAAAAAAGCGTAATATTAAATTCTTGCAAAATAATAAATTTCACAAATGTTTATGTGATTTATTATTGTAAATTTCAACTAAATCGGCATGTGGTGTCCCTGGTGTCGGAAGCGGCATCATGGCGGATTTTCTGAGGGTTCTCCGGTTTCCCGCGCCACTCATCCCACCAATTGCTCCATCATCACCTTTCCATTCATACATTTAGCACGCATTTCATATCACCCTCTTCCTTACTATCACACTTGGTGCTTGGCTGACCACCTGCTCACTCTGTCGGTCCATAGGTTCCTCTGCTCCCCGACAGGCGTCTAGCCCAAGGTACTGGCTTATAAGTCCTTGAGAGTGTACATCCTACATAAGGGAGGGTAATCAGGTAAAGAAATTACTAGATATAAGTTTTCGTGTAGTAAGTTAATTTGAAAGCCGTACATGTTTTGTATTTTCTAACATGTACTATGACAAAATTTTAATTCCGAAATTTTACCGCAACATGAAGTACTTTTAACAAAGGACTGTATGAGTGTCTGCTTGGTGTGAATATGCATGTGTGCGTATATCTGTCTGTCCAGATATCTAATAGAATAACTAAAACACGAGAAGTCGTAAAATTCTAATGTGTATTTTAATTCAGTATCTTCCAAAGATTCGACACAAAGGTTAAAATAAAAAAATCCTCACCTCAAACTACCAGTCACAGGAAAACATTTATGAGATTGTTTATTTTTTTTAAATAGTTCTATATATTTTAATGGAAATACCATTCACATAAGATATTTATATGAGAAATAAAACGTACGTCTTAAATTGTACTAGTATTTCTATGAAGGTCATTTCGTACTGAAGGAATTCTTTATAATTTGGTTTATAATTTGTTTAAACTGCACAACTTATTTCGGTTGTCTCAAAGTTTATTTTGGCCAACATGAAGTAGCTAGAAAAATAAAATTTCTTAAGAACAGTTAGTGGAACCTACACAAAAATAAACGATAGTGCATAGGAAAATTCATTGTGATATAACATATAAGATTTGTGTTAATGTAAAGCGCGTTTCACCCTTAGAAGACAGTACACGTTAAATGGAGCGCAGTGTTGCAACATGTACTAGTTGCGAATCTTTCTCCGCGAGCGACTCGAGGTGGCCGGAGACCTGCACTTAGTCCTTCAATTGCTGCTTGACGGACACTTTTAACTTTGGTATCCCTCCATGCCTTTGTTACTGTATGACCTAAATTTACAAATGACTCGTCTGTATAAACAACTGATTTCCCCTGGTCCCTAAACCTTTTTACATCTTTTAGATATTTATGTCGCCATCTGGTGTTATCGATATCGTCTGTTTCTATTAATATGCACTTGTTACCTCTTCTTTCATATTCCAACCCCAAATCATGTAAGAACCGACTAAGAGTGGCCCTTGAGAAATTTGGTAGGGTCTCATCACTGTTGAATCGTGACAAAATTATATTCAGCATGGGTGGAATATTTGCAAACTGTAAAGAATGAACAATTCGCCGCACTCCACCTTGCACTATTCAATCATATTGCGTTAACCTATCGTTTTGTGTAGTCCCGCCCTTTTTGCTTTCTTTTTCGATGGTGTTCTTAGAGGTCCTTTCATTAGTTCCTTTTTAATCATACACACTACTGCTTCTGAACACCCGATAGCCTTAGCTGTTTCTTTTACTGCCTTGCACGCATTTTGCTTCAAAAATAATATAACACATTCATAATTATTTGGCGTTCCTTACTTCTTAATTTACCAACATATCGTCTCTTCCTAGCTTCCCCCTCCATAACTACAAATGTTTACGAAAATATTAAACAAATAACGCAATAACAGCTCACAGTTACACACACGGCTTCTTTCGAACTAATGTTAGTGCTGCTCCTTATACTATCTTCTGTGTCAGGCCTGACGCTGAATAGATGAATACCTTTTGTTTGCCTTACTGGATAAAAGAAAGAGCTTACTGCCTTTTGGTTTATTTTAAAAACTTTTTCCAACCTTCCTCAACATTTGTTCTCGCTGGTTCCCTGATGTAAACTCAATAACAAAAAAGTTTCACACTGCGTAACTTTTGCAGTGCACAGATATAAAATTTTCCGAAAACATTTCATTTTAAAAATTATAACACTTAACTGGGTAAACATAGAGAATTCAAAGTGGGCAGGTAGTAGCACTATGGTATACTCTACCTAAGAAAAAAATATAGATGCATTCTAGCAGTTAGTTTGTTAGTGCGTGATGAGTATAGAAACAGCAAATATCGGACTTCTATTGAAAAAAACGTTTTCTGAAGAAATTTGGGCCTATAGAAATGTATAATGACTCTAAAAAGGATATAACCTGATAGAGAAAAAAATTCTGCATAGGATAATGTGTTCAAATCTGAAATTTATAACAAATGAATATTTATACCATGCTATTAGGAATCTGGCAACACCGCGAGGGTAGAAAAGGACGCGGCTAATGGCAACTTGTATGCGCTAGATAGAGACAGATGTCCCATTTAACTCCATACTGTCTTCTAAGAGTGGAACGCTATATAGTAAGCCTGTGTGCATCACGTATGATTTAAGGTTATACAGTATCATATAAATAATTTCCGAATTAGACTTTACAGGCTCTTCCCAGAAAAATAAAGGCGCATATTTTATTTGCCATGCAGATATCTTAATTATCTAATTTAAATAAACGTCGCTAGTCAGTTTTTAGAAAACCAAAAATAATGCAGAATATTCCATATAAAGACCAGTTTGGAGAGGTAACTTTTCTAAAAATCTTCCTTTCGATCTTTAGAAGTTATTGATTTAAGAGTGGGACTACAAACATGATCGAAAAGTTATCAAATTTACAAATTTTTAGCCTTATGCATATGGATGTTCCCCAAACCCTCAGTCAACAGTTGACAGTAAATTTTTTTAGATTCCGCTTCATTAAAGGTCTAGCCCAGGCTTTAAATGCTGGCAGTATTTTAGCAAAATATGGGTCAGAAAGGGCTAAAAAATAAACAAATTCAGCGGATACCTATCAGCAGGCAGTTTTAGGCCAAACAGTAATCGTGCCCATGATCATGATTCTGTGAGTAGAGAATTTGGTTTTCTCGACTTCACATTTTTAATACACTGTCTGCTCCATGCACATTAAATTTTGTACTATTCTCATAGAATTTTTCCAGCATGTACTCACACTCCAACTTCAGTCTTTGGTTTCAAAATCTGAAAATTTGTATAACTTTAAAAAACTTTAATACCCCAAAAACATTTAAAAATATGTTCAATGTCCATCAAAGCAAAGAAATTAGTTGGTACTTTAAAAGTGATTAACTTTTCCTTCCTGCTAGAGATTGATGGTGCTGGTTCGGTAATTAGAATTTATAAAATAATAAAACTGTTGTGATACTTTAGTTTTGATGCCCATGGAGTATTTTGAATATTAAGGTATTTTCGCATTGTGAATAAATTGAACAATCGATTGCCTAAAATTGTAAAACGAATTGCGCTGGAACATTTTGTGATTGTTTTATAACATAATTACTCTTAAGTGTGCAGTATTTGTACCTATACAAATATATAAAATTCAAATTGCAGTCCCAGACTCCCTAAATATAAAAATTAACATTTTTCGTATACTCCGTTTCTAGGTATTTTATAGCATATATATTACACACACACACACACACACACACACACACACACACACACACACACACACACACACACACACAAACACACACACACACACACACACACACACATCCACACACACACACACACACACTTAAATGTTGTTAAGAACAAGTTCTAAGTTCACGTTTTCTTTTAGCTTGTCACGGATGTATTTTCTTATTTATTTCTCCTCTTGATTGTATTGTAACGCAGTGGCCATGACAAACTCAAGACGCGTTTTCCGAGCGGCGCACTTAAGTCGCGTGTAACTTAAAATGCCGATGTTAAAGGAATCACGTCACTTGCTGCGTATTGTTGTTCTACAAATGGACAAAACGTGACTTGTGCAGTAACTCTCCAATTATAAATAGATTAAACCTGAATTTTGTGTCAAAAAACTGTGCTTATTGTGGCTCTAAGAAGAGTGTGAAGATATAGAACACAAAATTGATTGCGTAGTTGATCATTATTGCATCGAATAGTGCATTAGTGAAGTACTTTCTTATAAGGAAAACAATGTTTCCCCCCCCCCCCTAAATTAGGTGTGAAAACGCACGAAAACAGTGAACTTAATAATGCTGCTGTCTGCATAATTTGCTTAGACACTACCAACTTTCTAAATGACTATATAGTGATATGAGGTGATTTTAATGCAAGAATAGTGTGTCAACCTGTAACTAATATAATTGGCAGACAAGGAGAAACACTACAAAATCACAGCGGTAAAGAACTTCGACAATTTGTAATATTTAACGAATATAGAATAACTAATAGTTATTTTAGAAATAAAGAAATTCATAAGTATACTTGGTCTACCAGAAGTTCGAAATCAATTATAGATTATTTTCTAGTGAATAAAAAATTCATACCGTGGGTCACCAAAGTAAGGGTATAGGTATAGAGGTTTTGATGTTAGAACAGACCACTTCCTCTTGACATGTAATATGAAACTATTAGAAAGATGCAGAAAAACAACAATGAAAAAGGTTCACAATGAAGAAACATATAAAGTCTAACTATTACAAGATGAAAGTATACGAAATCTGTACATAAATAGATTATGTCACTATATGTTACAAAACGAAACAAGCACGGATACTGAAGAAGAATGGAATAACATAGTATGTACAATAAAGAAAGCAGCATATGAAGTATTAGGAAAAAGAAAATAACATAAGAAGAAAGGATTGAGAATATAGAACGATTAAATTAAAACGGCTATAGAAGAAAAGAAGAAGGCCTACCTAAAATACCTGCAAAAGAAAACAGAAGAATCAAAAATATCATAAAATGAAAAAAAGAAGGACGTTAAAAAGATAGTAAGAAAATCCCATCAAGAAAGCTGGGGCCGGTACGTATCTAATTTAGAGCACGATTTACATGGTCGCCAATTGACAGCATATACAATAATAAAACATTTAAATAAATATCAGAAAGAAGCAGCATATATACGAACAGCAATTACAGAGGAGCAATGGATTGAACATTTTAGGAAGCTATGGTACAATGAAAATACAAAAGAAGAAGAACCAAGCCATCAAAACTTAAACATAGGCAAACTCCAAATGGAAGAACTAGAAGAATCTCTAAAATACACAAATAATATAAGGGCTAGTGGCCCAGACGGGATAAACTCTGAATTAATCAAATACGCTATGTTTTCTAAATTAAGATTTTTACATCTTCTTAATATGTGTTGGGAAAAACACAGCATACCAACTACATGGCGACAAGGAGAAATGAAACCAATTTATAAAAAAGAAAACCGAAATCAACCATCAAATTATAGAGGTATTACCCTTCTAAATAGTGCGTATAAAATATATACTAGGATAACAGCCAGAAGAATACAAAAAATAATTGAAAATAAATTAGGAGAAGAGCAGAACGGGTTCCGAAAACGGAGATCTTGATCAGATGGAGTATTTGATATAAAACAAATCATAGAAAAAAGAAGAGAAAGAAATAGACAGACGCATCTATTATTCACAGATTTAGAAAAAGCGTTTGATAGAGTAAACAGAGAACTACTATGGAATACCCTGGAAAACAAAGGTATCCCTAATCAAATAATAGAAACTATTAAGAGCTTATACTATTAGACAAATGTGTGTATAGATCCGTTGCTAACTAAAAACAGTAAAACGTTTTTCAAAATAAACCAAGGAGTGAGACAAGGGTGTGCCTTATCACCTACTCGCCGGAATGGGCTGCATAGCCTAAACCATGTAGAAGAAAAAGAAGAAGACTACCAACTTTCTAAATACCCAAATGATGAAGACATACAAAATACCTATAACACAAGAACTGCCAACAAATAATATTATTCCCTTGGCTCGGGTTAGTAGTTTTCTAAGATCTGCAGGATTTAAAGCAGAAGTCATTTTGTTGAGTATTTAAAGACTAGAGTCTCGATTAAAGCGCTTATTGTTAATGGGACATTTATTTTGTTGTTTTGTTGTCCCTGCATATTGTAAATTAATATAATACTTGAAAATAGCCTAAATTCTCATAAGTTAACATTGATACAAAAGAACACACATGTGATTTACAAAATAAAACGTGCTGCCCTTTTATTCACTATGTTTCTATCCTCCCTCCATATGAAATCCTTCTTTATTAGTTTTAAAAAGAATTAAGAATAAAAGGGTGGATGAAGCAATTGCTTGAATTAAAAAAATATTTTAATGAAGCTTCAGTACAATATATATTTTTATTAGATGATAGTAGTGGAATGAAGTTGGTTTTGAAGTCTGCATTCACCATATTCCACAAGATAGAATGTCCAGCAAGCAATTCAATTATATGTTTGTCTTCTGCAGCTGAAAGTCGAACAGCAGGGGTTCATCTTTTAACATGCACAATGTGTATTAAATGCAAGGTCTCTATCACGCAGCGCACAGCGTCCTAGACTTCCCTCGATGCAGTAGGCCTGTCGCGCCAGACCAAAACGAACTGCTGGTTTAGGAAAACATTTCAATTATTTTTCACTGTTTACGTCTGCTGTATATTGCTCTTGACGTGTTACGTTGCACGTGGTATAGAAAGGCGTTGCTAGGAAAACCCGGCTTTATCGGCAGTTTGATGCCGACCGATATAAACAGAGACATAAAAAAAGATATCTCTCTTTTATAAAGACATATAAAGAGAGATATAGACGCGGCAGCACTCTGACCCAGCATAAGGAGCAGAAGCACAATCGACAGATAATCACAATCTTCTGGAAGTTTCCCTTCCAGCGCATCCACAACATTATAGTATTTGCTGCGGAAAGTTCCAGTTATTAAAGAAGTATATAATGTGTTTCTGATGCAACATTAAGTGTGGCTTGTGACAACGTCGCGATGTATTGTGAGTGCTACTGCAGGGGAAGATTAGGGACGTCTTGTGTTCGATTCCTCAGCGAACGAAGTGGACCGAAGAAGAGGCTGCTTCTCGCATAATTCGTTATGTGGCTACTCAGCAGAGAAAAGTACAGTGCAGGAAAAATTGAATTAGATCACGTTAGTAAAGTAACAGTGTGAAATAAGTGAAACCACAATGAAATTTTTACCAGATCACACCAGTGGAGTGACCGAACTTGGTAAAGTGAGAGTGAAAATTGAACTGTCACAATACTTAGTGTCTTAGGTTATCAGATAGAAAGAACTACTAACTACTAACACAATAAGGCACCTTCAGGGGGGTTCATGAAGCTATGTTTGTTCATGATAAACCGTGTTTAACTGATTAAATTTCCCTGAAATCATGGAAGATCAATCAAATAATATATTCGCCTCAAAAAACAATTATCGATAGTCAACACTGAGAAAGCTTCCGTTCTTTATAAACTGGTCTCAATGATAAGGAACATACACCTTCAAACTTTTTGATAAATTAATCTCCAATTCTGTCATTCAATTATTACATTTTTCTGCGACTGTTTGTTCATATTAATTTTAGTACTTTTGAAGTATAGTACATGTAATTGCACTTCTGTTTGACTGCTGAGCGGAAATAAAATGGTTTCGAAATCAAATGAATATATTTACAAAGAACAATTCAAATGCAATGTTAACACCACTCCAATCTTGTTCTACGCACGGCTTGTGTAAAAGATGTTCATAATCATGTTATGCATAATATATGCGACAGCTATTTCTAGGACCTTACGTTAATGATAAACAAAATCAATTTTCTCTCGCTTTATTCTCTCCTGTTTCTGTTAACTGAACCTTGTCTCATCAGCAGAGCGAGGCATTTCAGTACCTGCGTCATCAAGTATAATAGGGTCGGCTGATAAGTCCCGGACCTCACATATGGGACCACTGGACCAGTTTGACAGATAGCATCATATAGTTGAACTCTAGACTAGCTTGTATCCATAGTTACAGTTCAACAGCTTGTTTAGTTTTTCAATGACAGCATTTTAAACAAGACAAGACAAATGTGAAGGTTTTCACGAAAATGGAGGACTTGGAAAGACAAGCAGTGACTAAATACTTCCATTTGAAAGGCTTAACGTCTAAAGAAATCAAGGATGCTCAGTAAGTTTAAAGACTCTGTCCCTTCATATACAATGATTAAAAGGTAGGTTGCAGAGTTTAAATGGGACGTGCGAGTACTAGTGACGAGACTCGCTCTGGACGCCCTGTGGAAGTCACAACTCCAGGTATGATTGAAAAAAATCATTGTTTAGTACTGGAAGACCGCAGATTAAAGCTGTTTTAGAGCACAGGCTGTAAACATATAAAAAAATGCAGGTAATATTTTAAGTAGTGTTTTGGGCTTTCACAAGGTCTGTGGAAGATGGGTGCCGCGTTTGTTGACACCTGATCAAAAGTTGCAAAGAAAAACTGTTTCTGTTAAGAACTTGAAGCCCTACCGTAAAAATCCCAGTGAATTTTTGACACGGCTTATTACCATGGATGAAACTTGGATACATCACTACACTCCATAAAGTAAATCACAGACAAAACAGTGGATTGCGCCAGGTGAACCAACCCAAAAAATGCAAAGTCAATTTTATCAGTTAACAAGGTTATGGCGGGTGGTTTTTTTTCCGGATGCACAGGGAACTATTTTTATTTATTAGTTGGAAAATGGTACAAGCACCACTGATAGCTACTACGCAAGCTTACTGCAACGTTTGAGTGATGAAGTGAAAAGAAAAAGACCTCATTTGGCAAAGAAAATAATCTTGTTTCTTCACGAAAATGCTCCGGCCCCTCGTTCAGTCATTGCAATGGAAAAAATGTGCGGATTAAAGTTCGCATCGCTTGAACATGCACCCAATTCGCCAGATCTAGCACCCAGTGAATACCACCTGTTCCCGAACCTCAAACAATTTATTGGAGAACGAAGGTTTCACAGCAACGAGGAAGTCACTGATGCGATAAATAGTTATTTTGAGGACCATGATAAATCGCATTACAGAGATGGTTTGACTAAATTAGAACACCAACTTTCTGGAGATTATGTTGGGAAATAAAGAAAAATAGATGTTAATGTTGTTTTTATTGTGAGGCCCGGGACGTATCAGCCGAACTAGGTACGGAACGAAATACCGAGCAGCGGCAAGGTAAACAAAGCTGCCTTTTACGTGTACTCAAATGACAGAGTAAATGTACGTCTGTATATGAGTAGCTACTGTACGCAGGGTTACAGTAGATAGCCACTAGATTACACATTAAGATAGTAAAATATACAGTACAACAAAAACTTGAATTGTATGCGATAAAGCGTGTTGCAGTGTATAGCTATACACATTTTCACTGTCTCAAGAACAAACCTTGTATAACGTACCTTGCCTGATGTTTTCTCCATTATAGAGAAGTGCATCAAATCTAAATCCTCCACAATTGTATAAACGAATTTATAACTAGAATGCTACACTTGAGACACACTCGGAGTTAAAGATTTATTTCAATTGTACTATTAATGCGGAGTTAGGATCCCTATTTGAAATTACTGCACTACACTGCACTATGCATCCAGGAGCGGCTGTGCGTAACACAGTTAATGCCTATCCCTGGTCTAATATTCATGTGATCCCCACTCTTGTGGGACCGGCAAGGTACTGAAACATCAGACGCCTGCAAACAAGTCCCAATATTCCTAACTCATTCTACTGCGAGGTGCCTCAGAATTGTACTATTTGCGGACACTAGTTCCGAATTTCATAAAAGTTTGAGTTACACGAATACTATGTTAGCCAACGTATAATATATCTGCATTTTTATCATTACTTTTACTAAACGCTATGAATTAGTATGAACATAGGACTAAATTAATACTTTTGAACTCTTTGTGACATTAAAGTATATTATTATAAACGTTTGTTTATCTTCTTGTAGGTACAAGAGGATTTCTGCAATACAGTAAGGCTTTGAGCTATAGTGAAATCCTTTGCAGCTCTGAGATTCCGTTCTCTTTGCAAGCTTAACATATGAAAAAATCTTATGTGCTGCACTCACATGACCTTCTCTACTCTTGTACTAACCATTCTTACAAACTCTTATTCCTATATCTTCTTCGTGTTAGTTGAAATAAACATTTTTACAAATTATTTTATTGCTTATTTCCTTGTAGGTGCATGGGGAATGTTAGAAAACAGTAGGCTTTGAGCGATAGTTAAATCTTATAAAGCTCTGAGATCCCGTTCTCTTTGCACGCTAACATACAAAAAAATTAACCACAGACCCTCCAGATGCCAGCTGTTGCATTCAATTTTTCAGTTCCAATTCTACCTCTCAAACATTGCCCACAAATGGCTTGCGTGTTTAAAAACACCAAAAGTAAATTTGTTGGCATAAATAGGTAATAGTTACTGTCGTAATTTACGTTTCAAATGTTATATGTAGCATGTTCATTGAAATAACAATTAAGCATGACTTTTAAATTCCCTCCTATAAAAATGGTTATTTTGTCTGACAAAAAATTGTAAACTGAAAGAGCTCCTTAGCAATCACCATTAGAAATTGAGATATAGGTACCAACATGGACTGTGGTTCACAGCGTCCCATTCTACATTAGGCATGAAAGACCACTTAATTTTGCTGATAGGCCTCACTACCAAGCTTGAAATTCTTTTATACGCCGTAAATCTATTACACGAGAGCACCAGCTTTGTTTCCCTTCCGAAGGAAGCCATGCTAAGGATTTTTATGCGTGTAAAAATTCATAAATTCATCGCCATCCACCAGGTTTGAGCCCGCGACCAAGGGAACCAGGCTAGCATGTTACCCCTAGACTACGAAGGACGACGTACGTTGGTTGCCATGGAACTCTTTCAAGTGCACTTGTGCACCTAGCTGTCAGAATGGACTTGTATTAATGTAACTGTATCAATACACCAAACAAACTCAGTGTTAAACTCCCGCCATTTTTGGCACTAAACTCGCGCTCCTGCTGCCTAGAGCAGCCTTCCGTAAAAAACGCGTGAACTCATCAATCGAGTCTAAGCTATGTGTGTTTACGGAATGCGGGAAAACCAGTAGAGGGGAGTGAGGTGTTGTCTCCGGCACTTAGCTTTAGTGATGGAAGGTATATTATTCTATATGTTCATTGAACGCCCACATATCCCATTGGTTATCTCTCAAAATAGGTTCCCTGCCACTCTCATAATACATTTCCTGCTTATGTTAAAAGATAGTTGCATTTCTTCCAGCCACATGGAGATTGAACTCTTGATGGTCTTGCATCTGGCTTTCTATTTTGCAAAAAGTAAATTAGATCTTGTTTTATTCCTGGAATAAATCTTTTAACGTCATCTTCACAGAAACATTGAAATGTAAGGTAAATTTCATGTTAAATCCTAAATAAAGCTTCATTTCGCGAGTTAATATTGCAATGAATTATTAATTTAGTGGTAAATTGTAAATAAATGCTAATTTCGCGAGTTGCATTAAAATTTGCGTTTAATCGCGGGAGTAAACGTTGGTAATTATGCCAAAACTCGCAATAGAATTGATTCTGAAGCTTTTTTATTGTGTATTAAGAAATTTCGCGTCATCGCGATCCACCAAAAAATTGTATCCCTAGTCCACTTTGTAGAGTAGTGCAGCATTTAATATCATGTGTAAGTTACTCTTTGAAGTTCGCTCGTATAAAGATCAGATCTCGCTGTGCTAAACAAATTGTATAGTATAAAAAGCGAGATTTCTACAAAAGCTGTTACATTAATTAAACCGTTGATTTGAAGAATGCCTTCATCATTGTGATGTCACAAATGAATGACCGGACCTGGAGCTATGAAGAGATCATAGTGCAAAAGGTGAGGATACTTTAGACCCATCATACACACGTAGAATTAGTTTGAATGTATGTAGGTATGTTGAAACAAAGGTACACAAAAGCTAAAATTAATATTCCTAGAAATATTAATTTTTCATGACATTCATAGGAAAATTTAATGAATCCAGTATACTACCCAATACTCTATACAAAGGATTTTTTTCTCATAGTATGTACAAAGCATCATATTAAATGATATTGGTAGTGTTCATGGAACTATAATGAACATTCAGTCTAGGGCGGAATATACTTTACGTGTTATTTCTTTAGGGGGTCAAAGCGCAAACACTATGTGGGGCAGGCATAGTGGCTCTACATTCATAGTCATTTTCCGTGATCTACAATAACATGCTACCTCTAAGGTCGTGGGTTCAAAACCAATGGATGGATTTTCTGGAAGTAAGAATCCTTTGGATGGCTTTCTTTGGAAGGGAAGTATAGCCGATATTCCTATTTCGCAGATTTATGACATGCAAAGGAGCCCCAAGCCTGAAAATTAAATTAAATGGTCTTTCACGCCCAATATAGAATCCGACACGAGGACCACAGCAGTTAGAGTGTTCATAAATAAAATTAAAATTTTCGACATTCATCACTGTTTTGAATCTTACCCGTACGTGGTTACAGGTAACTTGCTAGCCTCTGGTTATGCCAACAAATAAAGGTGTAGCAAAACTTCACAAATGCAAAATTAACATTTGTGTAAAATATGATACGTTTGTGCAGAATTCTGCTTGTAGAAAATTATGTACATTATACTACTAAAACTAAAATATATGTATCTTTAAATGAAGATAAAAATCTGCTAAATGAATTTTTATTATTCCTTTTAAAATTAACTTTGACACCTACAGATCCATATTTTACAGAGCATACCTATTCATACTTTGACTGCTTCTTTAAAACAAATCCATCCTACACACCTTAAAAAGGAAACATATGCACAGACTGCATTTGACAAGAATGATTTGATTTGATTTGATTTGGATATAAGGGCGTTCAACTACTTGGTTATCAGCTCCCTTGTAAAACGAATTATGGCAAAAGTTAGAGTTAAATTTCAATATAAAATAAAAGTGCTAGTAAAACGGAAAACACATTTACGTAAATATATCAAACAAAGAGGCAAAGGCCAATATTAAATAAAGTTATAAGTAGGTTGAAAAAGTATAAAATTTCGATTAAATGCTCAGGTTCATGTTTATCTCTGCTAAAAAGTTCAAAAAGTTTTCGACCGTTGCAAAGTCTGACAATAGTCTGACAATAGTTGCAAAGAGTCCCGAAGGTACGCTAGGGAAACACACTCTAGCAGCACGTGACCGGCCGAGAAAAGGTTGTTGTAAAGCAAGCAAAGAGGATTAGGGTTCGTATAAAAACAACCATGCATAAAATTGCAGCAGCCGAGTAAAAATCATCTCCTCGCGACGAGATGCGCAGGAGAAAGTTACCCAGTTTATCCGACAAGAACAAGTGAACCGCGCAAACAATATCACAAATGAGCTACATTGGTTGGTTTTTTTCTGTGATACATTCGCATGCTTGTTGAAAGGTTGTGTTTATAGCCTTCAATGTTTATTTCTGTGTCATATTAAAGTTCGTTGCATTCTTCGAACTCGAGTAGCAAAAAGTCTTGACATAAGCGACTGTAAGTTAAACTCTTCTGGATGGATCCTTAGCATGGCTTCCTTTGGAAAGAAAGTAAAGCCGGCAGTCCCATGGATAGATTTACGGCAAGCAAGTAACCCCACTCCTCCTGATACAAAGGTATTTTACACCCAACATAAAACGAGGTACTGAGACCTATAGCAATTAAAGACCGTCCATAGAGAAAAACAAAATGTAGTTCTATTACTGGCTTTTTAAAAGTTGCATTAATAAGTTTCCTTATGATAACGTTGGTGTTTTGTGCAACCATGAAATAATAGTGTTCACCAGAGTGTACCTTCGGGAATCATAAGGTACAAGTCGATGAATGGAGTTCATTAAGAGCTCGTAATACGTCCAGATTAGAGAGAGATTTCAGATTCAGAATAGAGAGAGAGAGAGAGCATTGCATAAGCTGGTTTACGCTCTGGTTACGACCAGTCGGGTGCAGTGCATTAGCATCAACTCATTTGCCTTTATAGCAATGCGATACAAATAAGAGCTGTGGATGATGTTGCTCACGAAGGTGTCTGTCCTAACAGGAGAAATGCACGAAATAGTTTGTGTCAGCAAAGTGGAGGATGCTTTGGCTGACCATTTTATATCTAAACATTCCAACTCTGCCCTGAAAATCTTTCAAACTGAACAGGAAAAAATATAGAAATTAATTGTGTAAATAAGACACAAGGTCTCTCTAGGATAGATTTTCATGAGAGGACTATCTATTTTGCAAAACCACCTTCTACAGCTTAATGATGACCTGGAATCGTATTGTGACAAAGTGAAAAAAAGTCCCGTTGTTTTTCTATAACTTTATTGTATTCTAAAATTTTACCACAGATACACAGTTTTCTCCTCGTCGTTAACACAGTGTATAGTCTTTCGGGCTATCACAACTCCAGCTGTTCTTCTCGTAAATTTGACACAGTCTTTCGAGTGTCTTTCTTCATTTTCTCTGTCTCTGAGACGCTAATTACAACATCCTCGACGCCAGTTGATCTTTTGATGCACCACACGACGACACACACGCACAGGTCACTCACTCATGCACTGACCGACTCATGACGTAGCTTTAACTCTTGAACTAAACTGGCTGATTGATTGACTGACTGACTGACTGACTGACTGGCTGGCTGGCTGACTGACTGACTGACTGACTGACTGACTGACTGACTGACTGACTGACTGACTGACTGACTGACTGACTGACTGACTGACTGACTGACTGACTGACTGACTGACTGACTGACTGACTGACTGACTGACTGACTGACTGACTGACTGACTGACTGCTGCCTCACGTCATTTTATACTGGGGATGACATGACGTCTCACGGACCTTTCTGGACTCCTTCAAACACGACGTCAGCCAGAACATTCATGAAACTTGCAGCAATTCTTTGATATACACCGTGCTGATTGTTGTTAGGTGTTTGCTCGCGTGCGGAGGTGGAGATGTAGGTTTAAGGGTGATCTACTACTTGTTCATCACTGCCCTTAAAAGCCAATTCATGGCAAAACCCAGATATCAATTTCAATAAAGAACAGAATTATTAGTAAGAAGGAAAATAAAAATACATAAGTATGCAAAACAGAGTGACAAAAGTCACAATTAAAACAAAGCGATAAATAGTTTAAGAGTATAAAAACTAGATATCTAAAGTTTCAAATCCTGAATTTCATGTCACTCTCCGCTAAAAACTTAAAAACTCACGACCGCTTGTTTGTCGCCAGCCAAGACCTCTGGCAGGCAGCTGCAGAGAGTCTCGAAAGTGCGCTAGAGAGGAACACTCTAGTAGCACGCGACTGACTGACAAAAGGTTGTCGTACTGCGGACAAAGAGGAGAGTCCCTTTTAAATTAAATAGGTAACCATGTGAGAAACTGCAGTGGCCAATCTGCAAGCGAGCCAAGTTCACCTCCTCGCGACGAGATGCGAGAAGAGGTTACCCAGTTTATCGGAAGTTCTTTCAGCTCTCTAAGCTTGTTACCACGGAGAGCTGACCACTCGTCGTGCCAGGACGACAGCACCGCTCTCCGCACTTCAAGCCCAAAGTCTTCCGAAATAACACGACAGATGGAAATACTGGGCTCTATGGTTGCTGCCTTTGCTGGCAAATCCGCCATTTCATTTCCTGGCAAACCTACGTCACCAGGAATCCATCGAGGCTCGCGTGAATCTCAGGCTCTGGCCCGGGGTGATCAGCTGATAGCCGGGAACCGGGTATGCTAACAAACATGGCTACCAGTGTGGAATGTTATGGGGCAACACGTGCTAGTTTTGTTTAATTGAAAGTGAATTAGTGGCGGTATATGTTGTTTCAGTGATTGTGTTTATTCGTAAATATTGTAAATTAATCAAAATTAATTTTTCAGTAGTTTTCTTGTTGTAGTACGAGAATTATAACAGATGTTTTTCGCTGCAATTTTTAACGGTTTCTTTTGAGCAACTGAACAGTTTTTCGCCTGGTTTTCGTAAGTTCTACTTGTTATAGTTTAACTATTAAACTAAAATGATTATTTTCATTTATAGTGTGTAATTTTAAGTGATTTAAGAAATGGTTAATTCTTCAGTGAAGTTATTCAAGAGTCCATAACCTATATTGTAACATGGTGATACCGGTACTGAAAGGTATGTAATTCTACTTTTGTTTTAGATGTCGAATTGAACAATATGGGTCGACGTTGTAGTGTGTATCGACGTAAAACTAGTTAGGACAGTTTATATATATATAAATGAAACACTTTGAAAGGACAAATCTACACCCAAAACTGTTGAACTAAAGATGGTATGGGTTGGTTTTTGTTAAACCATTCTGGCAACAGTTAAATGCAATGAATGTTAACAAAACATTTACCAAGTTAATCAATAAATTTAGAAAACAGGCAGTAGCTAGGTCATTTACATTTTTCCCACCTACATCAAAAAGGGAAAACTATTATACTTGTGTCAAATTTTGTCCTCTGTCTTTACTCACACATGGTGGAACTATGTAGGCAATGACACCTAGGTTAATGTGTACCTATATGAACAGGATGACAGAGTCCTGTGTTATCAAAATTTAGCCTGTGTTATCAGAGGCAGCATCCACACCTGCCATCAATAATAATATGCAACCCTAACCTAACTTTTATAACATATCTCAACTCTTTCTCCACTTTTACAAATTCACACAGGTATCACAGCTTAGCCTATTGTTGATAATTGCTATTTATGTGCAAATTTGCCAAACCAGCATGGTAAATGTTGATAGACTGAGTTTAATTAGTATTTTGCTTCAATTTCTGGGATGCCTATCTAAAGGACAAATCCACACCCAAAAACTTCTTGGTATGGTCACCGTATGGGTTTTGTTAAACCCAAAAGCAGTAAACTTTGTAAATATTTACAATTGTAAGTTAATGTTAATTTTAGCCTGTAAGCCGGGTCCTTTGTAACGGCACCAGGCCAAACTTTCAATAAACAAAACTGAAACTGAGAAAACTATATATGCCCCGCTGATAATAAATTAATATTTATAGATTCCATCATTAATAAATATTATGTAAGGTAAGTGAATACATTGGTAAGTACTTTATACAAGTGCTATTGAAAAATAAGTCTTCCAGCTTCTCCGGGGTAGGCAACATATCAATATTACCATTATTTTGATATGATTGACTAGTTATAATAATATATCGGTTAGTCACAATGGGCCATTAAAAATCAAAATATTGAGGATGGAATATTTCCATTTACATGTATATATTCAGATTTAGTGGAATTAAGTTTGGCAATAATCACGTGCCTCATGCTTAAACTTTGATGATGATAATAACAGCAACTATTGAGATAGATAATTAATCTTTACTATATTGATATGTGATTTATTATTTATGTAACGTATTATAATATTGTGCAGGTATTTTTGTTACGTGTTTTTATTTTCAATAATGAGTGACAATTCAATGGATATCACTTCCTTACGCTGTTCCTCCAAACGGAGAAGTCATATTCACGTTCGGCTTCGGTCGGTTCCCTTCGATCAGCTGTTTCAAAGATGACGCAATCGGACCGTAGCCTGTATTTCGCGCGAGCCACGGAATCCATGCACACACCACGCTAACGTCAGAAGCGAGTAAAACATGGAGGGCATCCTGGATACTGGTATGGGGAAGCTTAATCGTGTGCGCCTTTGATAGGCGTACCGCCAGTGGGGTGGTGCGGAACCCCGTTCCCCGTCACTCACGTCACACTGCAATTCTTCAACAATCTAGGGAGTCCTTATGCTCCCATCGCCGCCAGCGTCCAATATGAACTGTCATTTAATATTATAGTGATATTAACTAATTTTAATAACACAGCGAAATGGCTCGCATTGTGTGAGGCTCGCATTAGGGAGGTCCCGGGTTCAATTCCCTGGACCTACCAATCTGATTGTGGTCTTTTCGTGGTTTCATTCAGTTCGCCAAGTTCCACCTTAAGTTTGAAACAATTTATACTATTATTCTGATTCCGAAATTTTTACTGTGTTTGTATTTATATGAGAATAGAAGGTACACCAAATTTCATTACAATTGGGTAATTCGTTTACGATATATAAATTATTTTATGAATTTAATAGGCACATTTTCAAAATGTAGCTCGCGTCTATTGACTTCTCAAAATTCATTTATATTGGCATTGTACTCTAAAACATGGGTAACAATTGTGTGAAGATATATTTCAAATAAGTTTGCTGATTATGCTGCACAGTTTTTTAATAACAAAGAAAATTTAATCTTAAAAATTATTGATTTTTTTTTTCATACAAAAAAAATGTTTTTGGAATTCATGTTAATGATAACATCAATATTAAATCATAGTTTTGTTTAGCTGCCATTCATGAATACTTTTGGAAATTTTCATTGAATTTGAATCAAAACTCAGGCGCGACCTTCTTTTGAAATGTGCAGAAATGTAGATTTGAGAAAAACAGGCTTTTATATGTATAGGAACACCCTGTGTACGTTAAGGGAAGAGCACTATTTGAAAGGGTCGTAATGACCACATGGAGTGGGGGATATGAAAAATGTTAGCTGATCTAAATGCACAGGTGTTCCAGGAAAATTTTACGGTAAAAAAAAAACAATGTTCGACTTTTTGACAATTTTGACCAAAATTTCACTCCCAGTGTCCCTTAATAAGCAGCTAAACTAGTTGACAGGCTATTACCATCTGCCGTGACAGAGACAGAGGTAGGGTTACTCTGTACTGCTCCCTCCGTGGACAAGCAGGATGGTATGGATAGGGTTAAAGGCTAACTCACCACACATCGCTCTACGAGTAACTCCTAACAGACCCGTTGCAATATGACTAGTTAAAGACGCAAGAGGCAGGAATAGAAAATGTTAATATCATCACTGCTTCAAGCAGAACAGTTTAATGTTAGCATTTGAGACGGAGACCACCTCCGTAGCTCAGTTGGCTCGGGCTGATGACCACGTCCCACCCTCCAGTACTGCACCCACCAATAACGCCTTTAGTGGGCAGAGGTGGGGGACACAACGGCTGGGTGCCAGGTCATGGCCCTTCATGGGCTGTTGCGCTAGGGGTTTTTATTTGAGACGGAACGTTTCCTATAATGCAAAGTACCGGTTATAATTTCCTTTGTGCTGATTGCGAAGAATAGCTTTTTGTGCGGGTATGATATGTAAAGTGAATAAATCATTCACAAACTTGCTCATTTGAGTCTTCCATATATCCCATACCTCTTCTACAACTGTATACCCGACGTCAACGACCGTCAGTGGTGCAATATCCACGGCAAGAAGTCCTTCCTCTCCACTGAGCTTCTTGTCTTCCCTTGTCCATCACGGAGGGAGTTCCGGCACGTCAGTAGATGGCTTATTGTGCGTCAGACCCCGGGAGGAAGGATGATATGAAAGTACCCTACATGTGGCCAGAACCAGCACAGGCAGAGAACTACTACGACGTGTGCCTAATATCTGCAGGAAGTTCTTCAGCCTGACGAAGTCCCAGGTCGTCACAGAAGGCGGCTAATCAATTATAATCCCTGGCGGGCGACTAACTGAACTCAGCACATCCCCTCAGCCGAACACCGTATTTCCAATGCGCAAGCTGCACAGCAGCGCATTCTACCGGCGACCCTACTGACACAACCTGGAAAGACAGGACAGAGAGAATAAAATGAAGGATAGTGATGCGGGGGTGTAAGACAAATATCTTTCCCAGCATTCGCCTGAGTGACCTGGAAAAAACACTGAAAAAAAACCCAAAGTCAGGAAGGTCGATCGCAAGAATAGAAACCACGACCTCCCGATGCAGGCGTTACCACCTGAGCTATTCCGGTCGTTCTTCTCTGAGGTTAATCCAATCAGCCAAAAATAGATCCCCATTCTTATCCATTTACCCAGTACGATTTATAACATTACATCCATCGGAGACTATGCAGAAGACCAAACACTGCGAGAACTTCAAAATGTGCATCCGCAGCCATACCAGTCTGAGGTAAGAAGCAGCCACTGTCTCATATTTTTCCCTCCTGTACATTGGATTTATAGACGCTGGAGGGAAACTTGGAGCTGTTGGGTTTTCATTTGCCTTGACGGCTATTTGTTCTCAGCTTTCTTGTGCGTGTCTGTGTGTTGTTGTTATTTACAGGTATGTGATTTGTGGCGCAGGTTGAAACCATCAAAGTTCTATTTGCCTCTTTCCCTTCAAGTTCATTATGTTAATTTTCCACTGCAAGTGCTCTTTTTTAGCTTCGAGCCATAAATTATTTATTAATGGCTTTACAAACTGCGAACCCAGTTTATAATTTAGCACATATGTAATATTTACGGCTTTAGAAGTCGTGATAATGTGGGCAGGTTTTGTTGGTGTAATTTGTGATTCTGCGGGATGACCAAGCCACAAACCGTCTAATGTTTAAAATGTAATTTTATGTTTCACTTCGCGTCACAATTGCGCCTTGATGTATCTTATGTAATTCGTAGTGTAACATGGCACGTCCTTTAAAGCTCGTTATTGTATGTTACGTGTTGTTCTTATTAAATATAGGAGATTGTTTAAAATACAATTCGTTTGGTTAGCAGTGTCTCTTAAGCCAATTTTCATTTAATGCATTTAGGGCACTTTTAGCTGCTTCTTTGACATTACCTCATTTTTGTGGACTTGTATGGCGCGTACTCCATGGTAAACATATTGCCAATCTAAAATATGAAAAATAAAATTTTAAGTAATTTCTGCGTTACACTGATTTAAGAATCAGCACCAAAATTGATTTTCAATAAAGAATGGCAGACAAAAATATTCAGCAGCAAAGATAAATTAAGATAAGCTGATAAATTAGTGTAAAAGGATGCAATACATAACTGTCACTTCTTGAAGCAAACCATTGTCCGGTAGCAGAAATGTGCAGAAATATTTCTGTGTCGCTACTTTGATGTAATTGCATTAAATGGACCAGCCAGTGAGCATAGATTTGAAGGATGTACTGGTCAAACGTTTACAGTGGAGCTTTCTTGCTTATGAGTACTCGTATGTTATGTTAACACATATCATTAGTCATAGGAAATGTAGCATTACCATTATTCTTCATTATTCAACTATGCAGGTTTATTCTGAGGTCTGTAAAACACTTTAAAAATGCACAACTACGACATTACGCGAACGATAGCAAATCATCTTACTCCAAAAGAAAGAAGAAACCTGCAAATTTTGGTGCTTGCTGGTTACACCTTACAAATGCTCAATATGGCCACCCTTGCTTATATGGCTAATATCTATGCGATAATTCATCTTCTCCCATACACCTCCAGTATGTCACGACTGGCCATAGCCAAGTCAGCTGTAATCCGTAGCAACCTCTGAAGACTAGCTGGTAGATAGACAATGTCCTTCAGAAATCCTTACAGGAAAAGGTTCACGGAGTTAAAACGGGTGATCGTGGTAGGCTATTTTCATGTCCAGTGCGTCCGATCCAACAATGGGCACTATTGATAACTGCTGCCACCTAGCGATAAACCATGGCAATTCAGCGTGGGCTTTCATTATAAAGGAAACTTGGACACTTTCTATCTCTATTGCCACAATTACCATGATGTGTTGGGTAGTTAGGTTGTTAAGCCTTAAAATGTTTCACGGACTTATAATAGGAATAGCTGTCCAATGATGTTGAAGACACTACTACGAAAGAGGCTGAAGGTGTACTCCTAAGCACATTATTACCACTAATTTTCCTTTCTTAACGTTTTCCCTTCCTTTGATATAACAGTTTTATGCATACATAAGTTACGAATATTCTTATGATATTGCAAAATTCCATTATTTCTACCACTACGACGGAGCACAAGTACTATTGATAGAAATTTGCTTACATTCATTACTTACGCTTTGCACCGAAGATGTTCAATTATTGTGATTCATTTGCCACAATGTCAAATTCCTAATGATAAAAATGTTCATACTTAGTTGGAACCAGCAATTTATACAATTGCTATGGGTATCTACCGATACAAAATAGTTTTTTTAACATATATAATTGTTCTTGAAATAATTGACTCTCTCTCTCTCTCTCTCTCTCTCTCTCTCTCTCTCTCTGATTTTTATTACTTTTGTTTCCCACTTTGCTATTGTTTTTCCACATTTACTCACACACATAACAATTTACACTCAGGCCCAAGGTGGGACTCGAATCCGCAATCCTCCGCGCTACGAAGCACCAAAGCTGCACACGTGATGAGAATCATTGCCGCTCCTGTAGTCGGCCGCACACTTCACAATACCGTTTGGTGGGTTGCCGAAGAGCCAGGCATCCGTCTATCTCTTTTAATAAGCTGTCTTCTTCCGTGGATGAAAGCTGCTTCCCTGCAATATAATACGACAGTATTAATTTAATTTCCCGTCGCTTGTTAACTTAAGTGTGATGTGAATATAAACACAATGATGTACACGCAGGCATTTTATTTTTATTTTAAAATAAAATTTACATACGTATTCAAATGGCTTATTTGTCTCATTGTTATTATCTGTGCTCTGTATATTATTGCATTAGTGCTATCATAGATACATAAAAAAAGAAAATAAATGGAATACTCATTGTGCATAGATATAAAAATAATTGAAATTTCCTTTTCTTTTCGTTTTTGTTATCTCCTTTGAAGTTCAACTCAGCAGTGTAACAAAATACTAAATTTTATTATTTTAACACCTGCTTTTGTAAACTGTGAAAGACTTCAGACCACCTTAGTGTACTGTATACTATTTCAATTCTGTTTAAGAACTACTTTGAAACCAACATACTTTTATGTCCCTATGTTAGATAGGGCATCTTTCTGAACAAGGTCGTCTCCTTAGAACAGTCGTAGCACTGCTGCTTATCAAGTGGGAAACCTAGTTCAGTTCCCGGTATTGGCGTTGGGATTTTCTGCTGCTAGGAGACCTGGTCCGGTGTAAACTCATTCTCGTTAGGCTCCTGAAGGACCAATTGAGGAGCTACTTAATTGAGAAGTGTGGCTCCTGGTTGCAAAGACGGCATAACCCTCAGGAGAGACCGGTGGCTGACCACGTCCCACCCCTAATACTGCACCCCACTCATGACGCCTGTGAAAGGGCTGTTGCGCTACGGCGTTAGTTTATTTTTATTTATTTTTTTTTTTTTTTAATAAACCGTTGGATAAAATGTGTATTAAAATGCCGTTTGTTGAATATATGTACATTACTTTGCACATTAAGAGGTGCAGAGAAAAATATATTGTATATGAAACGTTCCAAACATATACAGGAATGAACAGAGATGCTGAAACTTTGTCATTAATAACACGGATTTAGTGTAATATTAGTTTCACCTTTAACACATCTATATTTCAACAATAAAGTTTGCAAAAGAATTAATCCTGCAAATATTTTAAAATTTCAAATGGATTTTCATTGAGTTACAGGTATAACATATTTGATAATTGGCTTCATTAATTAAAGTGCAAACTTACTTATGTAAACTTGTTTCAGGTTTTATACTCCAATACATATTTTAAATATTTTAAAAAGCTGATTATTTTTCATGAACGCCAATTATTCAATAACCTGAAATAATAACTGCTTAAATATTTTATTTGATATGATGAAGGTTATTGGAGTGATTGTTGCCTAAATTTAGATATGCCCACAACACAGTACGCATTTTTGAAACATCCGATGTACTGTCTCGTTGATGTCTTATGCACAAATCATAATCAAAATTAATCGACATTTTAGAGCATAGTGCGGCAAAACTGGTAGTCTGGTTGTTTGTACAAACTATAAAACTAGATAAATTTAGATATATCCAAATCTAATATATGAAAGAAACGCAGCATAGTTTAAGATGAAACATGTCAGCTACTCCAATGAGAGGAAATCTATGAGAATAGCTGCTCATAAATTGTTACCAAAAGGTACAGCCTACTTATCAGTTGAACTAAACAAAAAAAAAATTCAGCTTATCTGTTAGGTTCTGTATATATATAGCAATGGTTTTTTAAAGTGTCTTAGCATAAAATATAGTTTTCAAGATTTGGGCTATTCAGTATATAATATATGACTCAAATTTCTTGAACATATTTACTACAAATTTTGCTATTTTAGTTCGTGCACCGAAAATGATGCAATAATTTCTAAATTTTTAATGTTGTATTTGGTTCCCAGATAATCACAGTAAGGCTCATAGTGCTGCTTTCTTCGTTTACCAACCTGCAAAATTTGTTCAGTATCCATTTCAAATGTAATTGTTGAGCCAATGATGTATCCTTTGTTGTGATATCTGTCTAGGAGTACAATACCTGCCCTCTTAATGGACCCAATAGTAGATGTGCAGACTACTTCTTCATAGGCCTCATGTTTGTTTGCAACGTAGCTACGCACTCTGTGATATCTGTTATTCTGCATCAATTATCCTTTATAACAAAAACCAAGTACATGCGGCAGGGTTTCTATCTTGTTGCAAGCACGGCAACGATTTGCTTCACTTTTACCTGGAATATTCCTTACTGCGGCTACTAATTGCATTAATCCACTTTGAATAGTATAAACCATGTTTAGTGAAGATCCGGGAATTACATTTTGTCCATTCTGAAAATAGTGTAACACCGATTCCTTTTTGTGGGAGGTCTTTCCATTTAAAAAACTGCTGACGATGTTAGACCACTCTTAGTTGTTCAGCATGTAGTGGACTTTAAGGTGGGAGACCCAGATGTTCCAAATAGAAATTTATTTCACTGGTAAAATTTCTCGTTCAAGTATATTGAAGATGCTTGTTCTACACTTTTTGTAGACTTCCCAGAAATGTATGTATTGCTGATTGCTTCCCGCGATGCTTCCATCGCTCCCAATTCTATACTTTTGGAGTATGTAACACAGTGCCGGGCTGTCAGTTGGTATCCAAACAATTTCTTTGACTGCAATTTTGATAATTCTGTCTAAATAATTTATGAAACCTTTTTTAAATTGTGACAGAGGAGCACATTGTAAGGGATATATTGTTGGCCAAATATATTGATTTGTACACTTAATTTGTCCTCAGGTCTGAGTAGAGCAGAAGTAACTAGTTTTCTGACGCTTTCATTCTGATCAGTTAGAATTTTCTTCCGATCGAGTTGAATTTCCTCTGTAAATATTACTACACCAAGGTACTTCTATTTTCCCATTTTTATCTGTTGAAGCTATAGATAATTCATTCATAGTTGTTTTAACTGTATTCTTTAGCCCTCCATTTTGAATTACTATAGCCTTTTATTTATCTACATTCAAGGAGAGACATCCGTTAAGAGGTATTGATGAACCAAGCTCACCGTAGTTCCACCAGAAACTTTATTTTTAATCCTATCATCTGCAAAATTAAAACATGGACAAATTTTGTAAGTTGGGAACTGGGTTATTACCATGGATAGCGGCGGCGCCGTGGCCGAGCGGTTAGCACGCTCGCCTACCACCTAGGCGGCCCGGGTTCGATCCCAGGGACCCGCATGTGGTATTTGTGGTGGACGAAGCGGTGTCAGGGTGGGTTTTCTCCGGGTGCTCCGGTTTCCCCCGCCATCTCATTCCACCGGAGCTCCATCTTCATTCCATGTATCATCAGTGTCACCGCCTGCGGTGCCGTAGTAGTAAAAGCGGGCGTTAAACACTACAACAACAACCATGGATAGACAACAGATCATAGCCATTCGTTCGGAGAAAACGAAATCAATGGCTATGTTGAAACGTAGCGGTGATAAAGATGAGCCCTGAGGTACTCCTCTGTTCCGTATGAGTATTTTAGTGCGTGTTACAGCATCCGTTTCAATTAGTATAGAATTATCTGTAAGAAGATTTAAAATAAACATTTTAAGCAATGTGAAATTGTATGTCCTATTGTGCCAAATGCCTTAGAGACGTCAAGCAAGACTAAGGTGTAGTCTTTATCTTTGGTTTTGGCATCCTGTAAACAGTTGTTAATTAAAGAAGAATTTATTTATGCACCTGGTGTAGGCATAAATCCACGCTGAAAATCTGATAACTCGACGAAATATTGAAATTTCTTTTCCAAGGCTCTTTCTACCATTCTTCTTAGTACTGAAAATTGTGATTGGGGTTTCGACAGCCAGCCCACTCACCAGAACAGACCACTGCAACGCCACTCCTATGCGAGAAAAGCCAGGACCTCCTAAATACCGGACCTGACACTGTGATTCAAGATGGCGGCCTATGTGGTGGGAACTACTTGTAAACAACTCGTCTACAGGCTACGATTTCAACGCAGTAAAATAAAAATGTGGTGTAATAACACGCCTATTTTGTGAATATGGGCTGTGTTAAACACAAAAACACTGTCTTAAACATAAACTCAAGTAAACAAAAAAGAATGACACTTAATATTAAACGATAAACCATGGGCAATGAAATATATAACCTCAAATATCATTCATGCAATCTACAGGTTTACATGCCATTATGTAACTGCATTACACACTCAAATTACAAAGAAGATAGACAAAACTGCAAGCAGCATGTTACTTAAATAAAACAGAAGTGTTGACAGTGAGTTGACTCAATTATTAATCATTGTTTACACTGTTTTTCACATTTGTACAATGTGCATAATGTTATATACCTACACAAAACATACTATACTGGATGGCTGATATACAAATGCTGCTATTTAGAATGACCTAAAGCTACCTACTGAATTCAAAACCTTTAGGGTGAAATTTTGCTTTTACTATTACTGAGAACTTGATTACTCAGTTTGCAACAACATATTACTCAGCACTTCAGGACACTTTATTTTACAGGGGGAATCCACAAAAGCAGATGAAATATTAAAAATAATAACCGTAAAACAGCACTGTAAATGAAATACATGAAATACGCAATCTTAAATCAGTATTGTAAAACAACATTGTGTTAGCTTAGGTTAGGTTAGTTTTGCATATGAGTGGGGTGACAGGGTCCTGTGTTATCGAAATATTTACAATTTGGGTAGTGTTTATGCAATCATTTCAACGTAAATGCATTAATCAATCATTGTAGCATATATTACACTCGTTTATGCACATTTATTAGCTAAATATCCGCCGCATAAGCGAAATAAAACCACTTTATCGACCGTACGAAATTTTCTCATAAATAAAACACGAAGCTTGAGCGCACAATAAAACTTACAAGATCGTAATCAGCAATAAAAACTGCATCCATTGCACTATGTTTCATTCGTTTTCTCGAGCGGACGATTTTGTAAATATTTACCAAACTTTGCTATAGTCTACAGTTTTACATGCAGCAACATAACACATTTCTTCTAAACTACAGCTACACATTTAAATTACAAAGACAAAAGATAATGTACAAATATGAGCAGCATACTACTTACATGAAACAAACTGTTGGTGTTGCAGATGCCACTAATTGAATTCACTCGAAATTATTGTCTTTCACTATTCACACTATTCACCATGTTATATACACACCGGCAACTAATACACATAACGCTGCAATTTATTGTAATTAAATACTGAATTTAGAAGCTTTATGTTGTAATTTACCTTTTGTTTTAACTGAAAGTTTCTGATTTTTAATTTGCATCCGGGAATGCAACAGTTACGGTGCATTGTCGTGTTTGAGGTTAGGTTGTAGTATGGCAACATTAATATACACTACTGGAACAGTTTTTCTTCAACAACCTCTCACCACTGTAATCGTGACACAAATTGTACTTGCAAACAGATAAATTAACCACACTATACGGCTAATGTAGCCATAGTCCTAGATGGAACACAATAAACATGAACACGTGGATAGCACACGGCACAGTCAAAACGTTATTACATTTATTCCTGTTCCTATACTGCCCAAATAAAACTTTTGAAACACTCGCTTTGCTAATATGAAGACAAACTTACATAGGAATTATTATAAGAAACAATAACTCGAAGACATAGAAAATAATACGAAAAACAGCGTGTGGAAACACCTCAGAAATCACTCCCACCAGCCGACGCCATTTTTGTACAACTGGGATGCCAGGCTCAGGTCCGTTAATCTAGAAGGTCCTGGAAAAGCAGTTACAGTGCGCAAAGATCTCACACAGCAGCGCCACCGTCTCTCATCGTCATTCCCGTCCCTGAAAAGAGCGGATGGAAATGAAGATGAAAGTAAATTTAGAGCAAATAATTATCCTTTCCAACATTGGCCTGGTGACCCACGGAAACTCGAAAATACCCATGGGCCAGAGGGTCGATTATAGGAATCGAAACCAGGACCTTCCGAATGTGGGCAATAGGCGCTACTGTCTGAGCCATCCTGCTTGGTCCTCCTGAAGGTGTTAATAGCGATGGACTTATGTAGATGAAGTGCGCCAGTTTTCTCCCGTTGTGCAACCCCAACCGTAACATGAATATGTTCAGACAAGGATTCACGTACCACAGGGTTGGGCAACCTGTGCTCAGAGAGCGCATTTTGCTCATGACCTTGACCGATATCTGTATGTTTACCAGGTAAAAAATGAAGGTCGGTCAAGGTATCGCGCGAGTCCCCTGGGTCTGATGAACCGTTCCCAGTGAGCTTATGTTGAGAACTGCGAAGCAGTTAATAGTATCAAACGTCAGAGCGATCACAGAGCAGTATTAACTAGGTATATACCCAAGGCAGAACACTTACTCTAAAGTGAGTATAGATCTTCAGTGCATATATTTACACACCCTACCCCTGTTTGCTTAACAGAAGCGGGATTAGTTTGAGTGCTCAATCGATTCTTGTACCGGAGTTTGCTCTTATGTGGTAAAACAAAGGGCTGATTTGGAAACACTATGCAATAATATGAATCACTTCCACTGTTATAAATTAAATTCTGTGTCTCTGAAATTCGAATAAATCTCCTATTTCTACACATCAGATATATAAAACGGAATACGAAGCTGGGGTCTTTTAAAAGCCAGTTCAAACATTGTCTGTGTGCGTGTGTGTATGTGTGTGTGTGTGTGTGTGTGTGTGTGTGTGTGTGGTGTGTGTGTGTTTCTGTCTGTCTGTCAGTCTGTGGACAACATAACTCAAAAACGAAAAGTCGGTTAGAAACCAAAGTTGGTATATAAGTTTAATGTCTTTCAAGGATGCAACACGAAGGTTTTGGTGAAAATTCCTACACTCTAAACCACCCTTTACATGGAAAACGTTTCGAAAATTTAGATTTTCTTAAAATGGCTCAAACGATTTTCATTAAAATGCTATATATTGGAGATATTTTTATGGCAAATGAAATTTATCATTTGAGTTTTTTGGCTATAGCCTATGTAGTCCTATTTACTTCTGATGACTTTTGCATAACTGGTAAACTGTAAAAGACAGATCAAATCTTACTGTACAAAAATGTAGATCTTGCTCCAAACACATGTCTAAATAAATTGGTACAGTGAACCATTTCGGAGATATTCCTCGTTATTTGTATGAGTTTTGGAGAATTTATACTTGTGAACATCGTTATTCATTTTATTATGTTAACCATGCAAAGAGGAGGGAGTTTGAAAGCTTCTAAAGATTTGAGTGTCTACTGTGTTCTCCTTGTGCCTACAAGAAGATAAATAATAAGATAATTTATGCAAATGTTTATCGCAACTAACATGAAGAAGATATAAGAATAAGACTTTAAGAATTTGTAAGAATGATTAGCACAAGAGAAGAGAAAGTCGTGTGAGTGCAACACATCAGATTTTTCTATATCAAATGTTATAATATTTACATGGGTTTTAACTTTGAGGGACTTCTGAAAGACTCTATACATCACACACGACATTACAATAGCCGTTTAAAATTCCTTCCCATTCCAAAGGGAGCAGAGGCAACATATAATTCTCAACGGAATTAAAATTATACAAAAACATTGCTAGTTGTAAAAGAGTTGCGTTTTCGTTTTTGTTCTAGTATCTAGAGTGTGAATAGTTCTTAAATACTTGGTGTAAGCTTCAACCTACGTTGTAACTAAACATATTTCTTGATAGATTTAATATTAGTGTAGAGTAAAGCAAGCTGTTTACGTTTTGTGGTTAGAGCTTTTATAGCTGTAATTGTTAACAAAATTGAAGTATTTAGTTGAATAGCAGCTGAAAACGTTCCCAACACATAGAGACCCACCATTCGAGGATGTATACAAATAACCGAATTATAAGTTTGACCTAACATACTCTTGTACTGAGAACAAATCCACTGACGATAGTACTGTGTGTGATGAATGACATTATATTTCAAAATGTGAATAGTCTTTCACAACACACAGTTCTGCAGATCATTTTTACTTTCTATAACTGTTAGTAAGATAAGTGTACGAAATGCAGTATACCACCAAAAAATGAGAGATCGAGATTCCATTTGGAATATGTTTCAGTAAAAGGCCCGGTCATGCGTGTGTCTGTGCGTGTGTCCATGTCTCAGAGTGCTTGTGAGCAACATAACTCAAAAATAAAAACGTAGTTAAATATCAAATAAATAAATCGAAATGTTTTTAATTTTAGCAAATTAAGAGAAAGCGATACATTTTAACTGAATATGTCAACAACACTGAAAGTCCTGTTGATTTTTTTCCTAGAGTTCTAAATTTATGGAAGAACCCCTGGTAGGCTGGTTTGAAGAGAATCATATGGTGGGTTCGTAAGTCTTTTGGCTTTCCACTTGTGAGTGAGTTCCGGAGCATCGTTATACACAGACTAGCAGTAATCTGCAATCTGCTTTATTTCAATGGACCTGATATCTTTGTCCCATTATCGGTTATGTTCAGCATATTTGACTGAGAGCTTTCACTTTTGTAATTATGTAAACTCCATGAGCTACAGGAATAGAAGGAAGATAGCGTTGTGAAATAATACAGCTTTCAAACTTAGTTTTTGGAATCTATAAATAGCCATCATTCCATAGGAAGTTGTAAAGTATCTGCATGTGAATAGGTTAAATAGCAGATGGAAGATTTTCATGATGAATTGTTCTTTTTCTCATTGACAATCCTGCCTTTATAGATGGAGTCAATCAGAAATAGCAGTCATCTGTATGGTTGGTAGGCTATTACTAAACTATAGTTACAACAAAAGCCGTAGATCCTTTTTTATTTTTCAGCCATTCTCATAGTATAACAGAAAAGAGTTGCAACAGTGGAGCTCATGACTTATTCTGGTCCCCTACCTTCATACCAAATACTGCTAAGACTGCTAAGAGAAGCCAGGTTCTATTTATGCATAAAAATGTTACTTTACCACAAATGTAACAAATTAATCTCAGGATTCACACATCTTCGTGGCATCTTAATAAAATTTACACCCTAAGTGACCCAAAAGATTAGAAATTCTCACTAATTACCACAGCAACAATATGAATGTTACGAATAGGTTATTGAAGAACATTGTGTTTTGTAAATTGATAGGTGTGCCTATTTCAAAAATAAAATGCTCTCCAAACAGAAAATGTACACTCCAAAAAATGTTACATTATCAGCAAAACAAGAGCTAATAAGTCATTTTTATGCTCATTTATAAACTCAGGAGGTGGAAATTGATCAAAATCAGATATTTTTAGCCCTAAACATTTTCTATTGCTGGCGAGTACTATCTGAGTTAGCCCTTTGGGATTATGCTGACTGACAGTTCTACTATCTCTGTTTATCTCTACAACCACTTGCCGCCGACCTCCCGCAGCCTGTTAATGTATTATTATTATTATTATTATTATTATTATTATTATTATTATTATTATTATTATTATTATTATTATTTTTTTTTTTTTTTTTTTTTTTTTTTTTTTTTTTTTGTATATTCAATATTCCATGTTTCGTATTATGATATATAGATTATTTTCACTAACCATAAGTCTAATTATGTGCCATGATGTACCTTTTATTCATGTATTAGCATTTGACAATGCTCCATGCTTGTATTACAAGTTTTATGAGCAATAAATTTGAATTTGAATTCGAGCCTTCAAAATGGAAACAAAGTTTGCGCTGTTTGAGCTATAGCAAGTGAGAGGAGTAGGTATGTCACATGATCAAAACAGAGGAGGAAGGTACAGTCGACGTAGGAATGTACAAAGTTGTCATCATTTGTAGTAAAATATTCACTCCCAAATTCTTGTACAAGCTCAGGAACAGGTGAATATTTCGATTTTCGTGCTGCAGGCATTTTATTGTATGGAACAATCAACACATTCGAGAGACACTATGCGCTGTAGGCAGTGTGTTTTGTACTGCCAATGTACCCGCACAATGACGTCACGCTCTGCCCTTGTGGAGGTAACTTGCAAACACCTCATTTGGCGGCAGCTGTTTAAAGGTACGGACCCTAACCATTATGCTCTATCATTCCCTAGAGCCACTTCCTGAAACAGAACGCTGTTTTAGAAAACATTACGAAAAACTAGATTTATGACTATTTCTAAAATAAGCTTGTAAAAAGTTTCAATTAATACTGTAAAAAATTAATTAGTCATTTTAAGCTTTGAAACTCAAATCTTTTAAAAGTAGCTAAACTGTTTCTTGTGTTGCTGCGTGAAAACGCTGATTTGGAAGCAGCGATTTAACATGAAATCCAAAAAATTAAGAAACTGAAACCTCTATATGCGCTTATATTAGAACCCTAACTTCACCCTATGCTGTAAACATTTGAAACTACTGCTTCCAAATAGTTTACAACAAGCATCGATGTTCCGAGCTCCCCTACATTTGTATTATTTTCGGATTGCTATTTTACCCAAATCCTTGGTTCTGCAATCATTTGTTACTCATAATCATGCAAGTTCTAAATTTTACAGAGTAATTACTGGTCAAATTTCCGCCTTATGCATTTGAAACGAGATTACCTGACTGGTATATTTCCTATTTCATGCTTCCCCACTGATCCATTAATGGCAGTGGAGTTGTGCTCCAGTTCATTCATGTTTATATTATAGAAGGAAATTGATCGCGTAAGACCTAAATATATAACACTTTTTTACATTTAAGATAACGCCTTCGAAGAGAATATACGGCAGCTTCTCTTCCTATACCCTCTCTCCATTTATTTCACGTCGTTTTAAATACATGTTCACCAAGCAAGACGGCGCTGCGGCAACATGCGTAACTCGCATTCGGGAAGTCGTGGGTTTGATTCCCATGGCCAACCTTCCTGACATTTTTTCCCCCCTTCGGGGATTTTCACGGGTCGCCGGATTGCAATGCTGACGATGGGCAACTGTGGCACTGTCTTATATCTAAGGACTTGGTGTATGGGTGGTTTGTGGTCGCCTACACGGTGGGTGGGGCAATGGCAAACCCCTATTCCGTGGCGGCTGCTTCCCGAACCCTGGAGCGAAGAAGAAGTACCTCCAGCTCAGTTAGGGACTGTAACACTGGCTTGCGCACCTAATCCTCGTTCCGGCATATCCCGCACAGCGCCCCAATCTCATCCTTTCCTCCGTGGAATCTGACACACAAATACCTGTGTCTATACCTCAGTATGGAATCCCCTCCACTTCTAATCTAATCAAAATGCATAGCCATATGCCGAGGGTCAGTTAGCTTCCTAGGTGTCATCCCTACAACTACCATTTTGCTTCACCACGTGTTCACAGAGACCTTAGTGCTAGGTAACTGTATCTCTGCTGCTGCACGTGTCAGGCTCATTACATTATGGTGCCGTTCCAGCGGACCTGCCTTCGTAATATAAGGATAGATGGCACTATGAGCAAATTCACGTCTCCCGAGTCTCTTCCATAAGAATATATTAGCATCCTTCTTTGCTTCGTTGATCCCGATTTGGCGTTTATATCCTGGATCTGTGCTATACACTCAGTCTCACGTCTCACGTCTCGGGAATCTCTTGCCATCCATGTTTAGCTATAATGTTGCTTTAGACTTAAGATGAAACTTTGGGTCAAAATATTAACTTTCCAATCCCATACTTACCTTGGTGATTAAGGAAGCCAAGAAAAATGTGTGCCAAATTGGTAGGCCTACGGGATTTGAACCCAGGACCTACCGAAGGCTCGCCACAGGCGTTACCACCTGATACTTTTCGCTCGGTAGCTTCTCCATTATTAGGACTTAATTAGAAGAAGTTCCTAAATAATGGCTAAATACACTATCAATTTGATGTTATTGCGATACGAGAGCTCGTAAAATCTCGGGAGATCCTACTGACTTCCAACTGGCCAAAATTTCGAAATGTTGATTATGACATGAGAGCATGCCCCTATCCTTGTCCTTCACACGGCGGCATGTCTTGTTTCATGAGCGGCAATGTTCAAGGTGCTACACAGGCAGAGCATGGCAATAAATTACGTCAACCCACAAGTTAAAGAACAAATACAACTCGGTTTTTTTTCGGATTTTTACGATTGAATTTCGCTCCTACTGTGGTCAGTGAACGAAAAGACATTGACATCTAGTATGTACGCTGCTGGAAGCATCTAATTTTGTGTAAAAAAATCTTCGCGCTGTTCAAAGAAATTCAGTATAATATATTTACCATTGAAGCACGACCTGGTAGTATAAGAAAGTTTATTTCTTGTAAACATATACGAGTTATGACATTAATATTGTCCATAAAAGTCTATGTACTACTCAAATTATTTCAGAGTCTAAGAAACTGAAAAATATTGATATATGCCGGTGGAAGGGAAGTCATTACATTAATTTAAACCAGTGGTAGATCTTAGCATTTGGAAGACATTTTCTATCTTACGTTTTTGACTCTGGCCATCTCCTACGTAAATATTTTAGTTTTGCCAAAAACAAGTTGGCAACACTGCATATTGTGTTGGTGTCACTTTCACTAGGTCAGTACATAAACAAACAGCGTAACGGTGCTCTTGAGCGCATAAACACATACCGTGCCTTGACCTTTTACTGTGCGAGTGTAGGCCAATCACAAGCGTTAGCTACCTAAACATAACGCGAAAGCGAAAGCGCCCTACCTGTTTTTATCCAGAAACCAGGTCATCTCCTGACCAACCTCAACGCAATGTTGTCGACTTACTTCATGTCTGCAAGAGGTGATCGGAATATTCCTTCACGTCTTTGAAGTGATTAATTATTTCGAAACTCTGTGTGATGTCCCATAGTTACTACCGAAGCTATATGTCACTCTACCCGTTTTACAAGTAACAAACTGTTATCTTCGTACATTCTTGTGGAATTATGCATCCAATTTGGCTCAAAAACCATTTATTTTTTCGAAATCGACTGATCAAAGAACAAAATGCCATTCGACATTTTTGTTTGTAATGCTTCTATGAAACACATATTAGATGGGATGTAATGACTTCCCTTCCACCATATATACAGGGAGTCCAACAAAAAAAAAAAAAAAAAAAAAAAAAAAAAAAAAAAAAAACACCGAAAACGCTTAGTAGTTGTGCAGGACGGATCGGTTTTCAAACAGGAACACCTGTCCGGAATGCATGTTTTGGACATTGTAGCGCATCGAAGTGTGAGATGGGTGTACATTCACATTTCGTCAATAAATCCAACACCGAGCTGCCTACATTACAAATGGGAATGACTCTTACGTCATTGCAGTGGCCCTAATGCATATGACCGAATATGTGCGGTTGTCTTTGAAGATCACTCCGTGGACTCGAGCCATAAGGTGCTCCGCTGACGTTACAGGAGTGCCATACTCTTCATACAACTCCACAGAAAATAGTCGAGAGGTGTCAGATCCAGCAACCGTGCTGCCATGGATCTGGTCCACCTCTACCAATCCAATGATATGAATATGTGACGTTGAGGTGATTCCGCACATTTAGATTCAAAGTGCGCTGAAGCTCATGTTGGTCTTTTCGCACCTTTGCACTGGGTACTGGGTGCATGTCGCACTGCTGTTAAAAACGTTACTGTACTGGAACCTATGCAAGTAATACAGTAGAATGCGTACAGATGGAACAATTTAGCGCATGCGCAGGAATGTTATTAATGTTATGCTCAGGTCGTTCATCCCAGTACACAGGTGGCTAAAGGGTTACAAAACTGTTAACAATGTTAACAAATCGTCAGCATCGTTGGTTGTTAAAATTTCGACGTACTCCAGCCGTGCATTTCCGGACAGGGGTTTCTATTTAAAAACCGATCAGTTACATACCAAGCGTTCTCGGTGTTTTGGGGACATCCGGTATACAGATACATATTGCAAGCAGTATGTATAAAATACTGAACTTAGCAACTTTTATATATCCATACTCGCATTATGTGCATCAAATAAGTACAGAAAATTATTTAGATATCTTGATCCGGGACTTTTTAAATACAACTGAATATATTTTCACTAAATAATTAAAGTTAAAACTATACATCAAAATGACTTCTAATTCGGTACACATCTTAATTTTGAGCCCTCTAATAAGCTCTGTAAATGTGACGAAATTGAATAAAAAGTAAATAATTTTTAAAACTCGATAGGTTTTTTCCCCTCAATTGAGAATTTGTTGCATATTATATAAATGAAACAAAAGTGTGTTAAGGGTCCTACGATATTTTTATCATTATCCACCACCTCCATACACGTTTTAGTTTCAATACATGATGCTCCTTCAGTTGTTCCTTCATTTCATCAAGCAATTGTTATATTCATTTGTCACTATCATTCACACTTTTCAAGAAAATATCTTAAACATGTGGATTTTAATCAAAATAGTGAAAGTAGGTTACAGAAAATAAAAAATAATGAAGTATTTTGGAGTGGGATGATTTTTCTTAAAAGATTTCCATGTCGTGTCTTATAGGATGCTGGTATTTACTGATTTTTCGTGTTTAAGTTGTGCTCTTCACAGACATACGGACACGCTGTGCGCTGATCCCGTCCCCCAAATAGAAATACCTATTTACCAAATCATTGAATTGAGGGCAATATCCTTTAAGCTCCAGCACAGTACTCCCACAGAGGCCCAGAGTGGACACTGCTTTTAAGCTTTTTATGCAGTAAGTTTTCATCTAAATAAATAGACTTTTTATTTTTGGATGCTCTTTAACTTAGTTCTCAGTATCCCATTCTATATTACGGGTAAAATACCGCTTGTTCTCAGACTTGAAGATAGTTTATGACACGGGCCCACCGGCATTACTTCCCTTCCCAAGCATGCCAAAAATCCACATAAAAAACTCTTATCTTTCCGGCGGGTTTAAATCTGTGATCTTCAAAACCAGAGGCTGGGATGATGTGTTTTAGCGGGATCTGCATTTTTGTATACTAAGATTTAGTCTGTTTCTTTCGGTTTACCGGTTATGCAAAGTTCATCCACAGTAAATAGGACTACATGGGCTATTACCAGAAAATTCAAGATATACATTTCATTTGTCATAACAATGTCTCAAACATGTGGCATTTTAATCAAAACCGTTAGAGCCATTTTAGAGAAAATAAAAATTTTCGAAACATTTTACATGTAAAGGGTAGTTTAGGATGGAGGAAAGTTCTTCAAAATATTGGTGTCGCAACCTTAACGGACATTAAAATGAAATACTAACATTAGTTTTTAATCAACTTTTCATTTCCCAGTTATGCTGTCCACAGACAGACAGACAGACACACACACACACACACACACACACACACACACACACACACACACACACACACATACACACACACACACACACAGAGAGACACACATACGCACACACACACAAACACACGAACCTTTTTCGAAAAATTCGTTTTTTTCATTCGGGGGCCTCAAAACATGTTTCCGGTGAAATCTCGATATCGAATTGGAATACAATACTTCGTCTACTTTACGATATGTAGTAGACAAAGTAAAAATACAGCTAATTAAGAAATGTAATGAGAAATTCAAACATAATGATCACCAGAACTGTAATCATAACTTTGATCACTGTGATCAAAATAGAAGTTGTACTTTTTGGTTCAAAATAACTATCATTCGAGAGCCTTTGATCTAAACTGTAGTACAAATTAAGGAAGCTCAAAATGTTTTTGAAGATACTACTGTTCCGTAGGCCAAACGGCCCTTTATATATACCGTCTGTTAATTTTGAGAAAGTGAAAAGTTCATGCTTTCCGTTTCTAGAGAAAGCCAGTAAAACATGATCACATAATGTAAACAACGATCGATATTAGGTAACGTCCAGTAGATATGCAATACACGCAACTACAGGTAACACGAGTGAGTTCTAACTGACCAATTCTAATAGGAAAACTACCATACTCTATACCTACTTACGATAATATACGGCAGTGTACGGTAGTTTTCTAGCCTTTCCTTTATGATTTATCAGTTACAGAAAAGCCCTCCCATAGCGACCAGCTCTTAGAAGATTTGACTATCGCTAAAGCCTACTGTATTATCCTATTCCCGTTGTACAGAAAGCAAATTCAGAAAAATGCAAGGGTATCATTATTATTTAACGAGGCCTTCGCACCTTCCTCTTCTTTTCCTCTCTCTTTACCCCTCTCCAATGACAATACTATTCATGGTACTGGGTGGACATAGTTATAACTAATGACATGTCGACATGAAAGGGAAGTATTGAATATTTCCGATGGCTCAGTACAAATCGTACTCAACTGTTTATTCACAGCATGTCGTATACATCAGAAACTACACGTGGCCAGATTATTGGTCTATGGCAAGCTGGTAACACATTTCGATAAATTTCAGAAACTATACAAATTCACAAAAATATAATTAAATGTTAATGCTACCCAATAAAGGCGGTTTATTACAAGATATAAAAGAGAACCTTTCATTCGAAAGCAGAAATTGTATTGTAATATAACGTAATAACAAACATGTTTAAATTTATTTTGATACGGATTTTAATTTCAGTACAAATATATGGAGAGTTGGTAGAAGGATTAAATGTTTTTTATATTTTTCAATATAATAATGCATTATGTTTATTGTAAAGCTTTACATGTTTTTGTGGTTCTAAGGATACAGTTAAAGTTCTTTTTATAACACAGAACTGTTTAGCCCAATAAATGCCGTTTATTTCAAGCAATATTTGCAACCATTTTCAGAATAGGCATTAAGAGTTTGCAAATAAGTCTAAATAAAATTAAAACGTGGCTTTTATATGTATCTACGCTTTTCTCCTACCCCACCTTTCCTTGTTCATAATACAGCGCTACTCCTCTTGCCTCGTATTGCAACTGTCAGCATTCACTGGTCAGAAGTTATACCTCGTCCCTCGCGAGACCCCGTAAGACGATAAGAAATTGAGAGATGGTCCCAAATAGTGCATATCATTAAATTTGTTTTGTTTACCTACAAGGAAATATGTACAAAACCATTTCTACAAAATTTTATCTCCATTAATATGAAGATAGAAGAACAAGCTTTTGTAAAAATTGTTCGTTAAAGAATGATTAGGACAGGTTGTGTGAGTGTAACAATCAAAACCATTAATTTACGCCACAAGATTGAGTTTGTTGAACTTCAGTTGTGTGCAGAATGTAAGTTCACCGGTGATGGAATACACGTAACTGTCGTGCTAGGAATTGACAATGCCCGCATGTGCAACAGCTGGTTAAGGCGAAGGCAGAGGGGTCATGAATATGCTGTATTTAGAGGTCGTAAGTCATTTCAGGTGGGAACGCTTTTATGGCTCTGGGTTATGTACATCATAAAAATGTGCATTGTAATCCTGGTTTCTTTTATTTGCTATAAAGCTGTCAGCACTTTATTTCATAGAGTTATATGAAGAACCAGGATAACTGCTTGCATTTATTTAACCCGTGTGCTATGAAAGAAACACTATACGGCATCAGTTAAGCGTAGACGTTCATTTAGGAGCTGGAAATAATCCATTTCTAAGCTATTCAACTCACGTTTTCCTCAGAAACCTGTAAGGCAGGAACATAATTTGTCGCATATATTATCCAAGGTTTTAAAAATGTGCACTTGGACAGCTCCAAAAACGAATAACACCTTTAAACGAGCAATTCTTGTATATACCATATATATCGCGTATCTCGGAAACGTCTCTAATTTGAAGCAAATTTTGTATTCAGATAAGCTATTGCCTTTTATAGGTGTCTTTCCTGAAAAAACCCAATTTTACACCAAAAAGTTGTTATTCCCTCTTCTACAAATATTTCATACAATGTTCGGTATGTTTGAAATAGAAATACTGTGTATTACAGTCACACTGTTTTCTCTACTCACTTTTAGGTAATACATTTACACCTCTCTATTCATTGTTGTACAATTTTCCTGAAAAAACCGAGATTTTACACAAAAAATGTTTATTCCCTCTTCTGCAAATAAGTCATGTAACTGTATGTTTGAAACAGAAATGTTAGATATTACCTTCACACTGTTTTCTCTACTCACTTTTAGATAACACATTCTCATCTCTTTCTCTACTCACTCTTCTGCAAATAATTCATATCATCTATATATCAGGCGAGTCAGCTGCCCCTTATTTTCCAGTTTTATGAATCTGCATTTTATACTCTAACATGAAAACATCGGCGCCATGCTATATATTTCACCCAATTATTCAACTTTGATGTATTTGTCTATGGTTATCTCTGTATCTACTAGGTAGCTCAGTTGAACCGAGTTCACGATTCTTAAGTAATCCCCGTGCTTAAAGGTGGTTCGAATCCCCTACATGTGCTAATTTTTTACTACGTAGTATTTATAAATAACGTTAGTTGAACAACTATTATGTGTAAAGCTGTTTTTGTTTTAATTCGTAATTGTTTTATTTCTACTTTATGGTATTGTTGCATATGAATATATCTCTCCCGGTATAGATTTTGAGTTACTTGCACTTTGGCTGTTGCTTCTCCGTAGATCAAAGGCATGTCAACGTACTTGTCTGTCCAATACGTTGTGAAGGAATGACACAAAAAAATCGTGCGACAGCATACATGTGGAGAATGAAGTGAGTGGGCATTCATAATAACACTTCATCATGCCAGTCCAATGTGGAAGAAGTCATTATACCTATTCTATTACAGAATGCAGACAACCAAAAACGTTTTAAATTATAACCTAAACTCTCAGAGACTTTAAAATTACATTATTGTGAATTCGGTGTCCAAGTTTTGATGAAGAGAAACAAGTTGCACAATGTCGTGACGTGAACCTGTGTCCCGGGGGGTTAGTGCACAGAATACGGTTATATTTCTATTCATCTATTTGGAGGTTTGATTAGAAGCACACTTCGAGTTCAAACCCTAGGGCCAGTACGCCGGATGATATGCCATTGCCACCTCGCGACTTTTCGAGCGTAATTTAACCCTTTAAGACAGTTTTAAGCCTTTGCCGGACGTTTTAATATTATTAATTAAATGGCAAAAGCTATTAGGCATGTGATTTGAGTTTTTCGACACGTAGTTTACGCCAAAATTTAAATAAGCCGTTATTTAATAATTTGTGCGTTTTGACTGTAGGGTCCATGGTGGATAATGCGTGTCTCTAATGTTTTTTGCAGCCAACTCGGCTCTAAGTACAAGAATCCGCCATTTTCTTTTTATCTGATGTTTTTAATGTACTCATATGATAGGTCCTTTTTTTCAAAGGCGTTTACTGAATTGCGTTGCTAAGTATACTTTAATAAAATGTTTCTAAAATGGGTTGGAAACCCGAAATTCGCTCTCAGTAAAAGAGTCGCATGTTTTTATGTGTATTTCAGCGAAGAGTACGTTCTGTCCCTTAAACCGCTGTTCCTCTAAATTTTGCGGATTCGTCTGTCTAAGAACGCCAAATAATGTGCTTTAGTAAGCGCAAAACTGGACTAAAGCGCACATAGCGTTTGATGGATGACATCTTCCAAAACAATAAGGGACAGCTGATTCACCTGGTATATACTCATATATTCAAAATGGATATTTGAACATATGTAATTGTTAATCTCGAAAAGCGCTTGACCGATTACCTCAAAATTCAGCCGTATGTGTAACTTTTCATGGATAAGGTTTTTATGCTATTCATTTTACTATACAATATATTACTTTCATATTTTTTCTCTACTCGCTTTTCTTTTACGTAACACATTCATATATCCCTCTCTACTTGCCCTTCAATATACAATTCACAAAATTTTCTACGATAAAAATATAAATGCAAACTATTACATTCACATGGTTTACTCTACTCACTCTTCTTTTACGAGACACAACCATACTTCCTTCTCTGCTCGTATTTTAACACACAGTTCATAAAATTTCCTATATGTTTGAAATAGAAGTACAACGTAATACATTCACACTGTTTTCTCTATCACTTTTGTTTTACGCAACAATTCACATATTATTCTCTACTCGCTCTTCAACATACATGTGCAATCTATATAGGCATATATATTCCTAGGAGATGTAATCCGACATAATGGGGAGGATACTCTAAGGAAGTTAACGTTTTTGGTTTTCAAATTTATCTAAATAATTATCTTCTCAAAAAAAAAAAAAGATTACAAAGCTCGGTCGGCCAGGTACTATGTATTAAATGTGTATGTACACAAGCTGTCCCAAAATTAGGCCGACAATTTTTGAGAGCTGATAGATACCATTATTTTGAACATGTTTTGTTAAGGAAGGTTTTTGAGGCGGTGCTTCGTTTAATCGCTAGATGAGTTATTACCTCCCACCTGTTTAAATATTTACGGCAAAATCAACACTGCAAATTAGTGTTGCAATTATCTTAGTAAGGTGCACAATTGTAATCTAAGAAATAAATACAAAACACATAAACAAACCACAAACATCTCATTGTTTACAGTTAATCACAGCTTTACTATTCAAAATTAGACCGACAAACTTTTAAACCAGAGAAATGACTGGTGTCTTTGCGAGAGTACGGCAGAATAGGGCACGCCGATGCACTCTTTGTGTTAATTGCAATGGGTGTGCGTTCCAACATTTGCTTTGAATAGTAAAGATTTTATTAACTGTAAACAATGAGATTTTTTGTTTTGTTTACGTCTTAAGTATTTGTTTCTTGGATTAAGATTGTGTGCCTTACTAAGATAAATGCAATACTAATTTGTATTGTTGATTTTGCCGTAAACACTTAAAGTAGGTGGGAGGCAGTAACTCGTCTAGCGCTTAAACGATAAACCACAGCAAAAAACCTTCTTCAACAAAAAGTATTTAAAATAATGTTATCTATAAGCTCCAAAGTTTGTCGTTCTAATTTTGTGACATCCTGTATGTATGTGAGTGCTCACTTTCGTTAACTACGCAATTACAGTAGGGAGAGGTATTATTGTGTACCGCCGATATCAAAATTTCACTGAAACTAAATGTTTAGAGGTTCTGCATCACTGCATTTCGCTCGTGGTGTCTTAGTTACTTCTCACATCAAGATAGAGAAGCCAATACAAGGTGGGAGCTCGGATCATGTGTGAAAATATATATTTGGCAAGTCTATCACAAGGTGAAAGGATTCCCTCCATATAACGATTACAGTAGGATAACCTTAAGCCGCTTTATTCAAGCGAAAACAGGATATGTTCACATATATGAAGCCATACTGATATTAAAGTAACATTAATAGTGGTTATTAACAAGATCGATTTGAACAAACAAGCGGGAATAAATACCAAGCGGGAATTTGGTTTCCTACGACACCTTACAAATGGAAATGCCCCGGAACATTAACCCTTTAACCCTCCAACTCCCAAAAGAGGACACGCAAGTATTAGACCCTAGAAAAATCGGAATAACGTTAACACTATACAGAAAACAAAAACATAAAGCTAAATAATTAAAAATTGTAGTAATACCCAAATTGTGGCCCCTTTGGTTCTGGTAACTTTGAGAAACAAACTATTAAATCCCAACACTAACAAGCACGCCCGCAGAGGAGTCAGAAAGCCCAGATAATTTTAAGCAAAGTAACAGCGTTAAGCACCCAGAAAGAGATCTTACCAGAGAAGGAGTCACTTCAGGCGGGAGCATGACACTGTCTCTCCCCGGACTAACCACTAGAGTCTGTGGCAGAAAGTTGGCAGAAAGAGATAGCGATATTGGTTGGCAATGACCTGAGTCTGCTCCCTTGAGTACAATGAAGGGAATAGCTTTTTTCGGTCAAAATCGTTCTTGTTGTCAAATCTCTTTCACTGTGACACCTCTCAATCAGTATTGCCTAGTTAGTAGGAGAGGATACTCATAAGACTGCGTGCGAGCGAGAGGGTGAGTACTGCTTGCTTTTTGTACATACTGGATGCCAACTTATTCCGCGCAGAATATAGCTATAAAGTTCGGATTGAGCACTACGCCCCTGGAAACGAACGGAATATATCAGAAGCGTGTCAGAAGTCAAGCGACATCTCGTGTAGTTGAAGTTAAAGTGGGAACTGACAGTTCTGACCCAAAGCAAACACATGATACGTGCATGCTGTGACGTTGCTCTTTTGCCATCACCAGCGCTAGGATGTTGAGGAAAAATCCTTTTCTTCCCCTGTGTTTGAAGATGAGGCCCAACATTATATATGTTAATTGTAGGTCACTGTAGGTCAGAAAACGGAGGATTTTATTTGTCCTTTTTTGCCTTTTTAGCTATTTTTTATTTAAAGGTACTTTTTTAGAATTTGTATTTGTTCTTTTTGTCTTTTTAGCTATTTTTTATTTAAAGGTGATTTTTGTTTCATTTAATGGTTTTCTTGCAACTTTAACTACACTGGATTATCTTTTTCCTGTTCAACAGAGTCTTGCATGACTTCCAAATTCTTTTAGCTAATAGGCACTCCAGCAGGCTACATCAGGTAACAGGTGAGAGGAACCTTTCTATTGTATTCAAGTCATTAGCACCAGCAGAGAACCTAGTAACCCCTCACTAAATATCCCTATGTTTGACCAGCATCGTGACAATGACCTCGACCAGAGGGTAGGAGTGGGTAGGTTGCATTCAGCTTATGTTTCACTGCAGTCTCACAGTTTATAAAAGAAATCCTTGTAAACATGCCAAAAATTAACCCTAGTAAAATAGTATTTTTTTTTCTACAACTTATATCTGAATTTGGAGCAGAGGTATTTTCTATTGATGGAAGCATTCTTTTCTGCAAATATTTTCAAGTGAAAGTCACTGCAGAAAAGCAGTACTATGTCCAGCAGCATATTGGGCACGAGAAACATATGAGTGCAGTCTCCGGGGCCGCGAGGAAGAGAAAATGACAACTTCTGTTAGGACAAAGTGCTAGTGGTTCTAAGCATCCCCATTTTACAAAGACCTTTGTAATGAATCGTTCAGTTTTTGGAACACTATACTAACCGGAACATTCCCGACCAGTCTACTCCCCGGAAGGAGTATGTGCACTGCTGCTTTGCTAAAACACTATAGAAAACATTCGCACCTACGTTGCGGACGAATCAATATTTGTGTCTATCGATGAAACAAGCGATAAAGTGGGTCGTTCCGTTACAAATGTGATTGTTGGTACATTAGAGAAGACAAACCTCGCGATGGAAATCCTAGAGAGAGTGAATCACCAAGCTATTTGCCAGCTGTTTGATAAAAGCCTCTTCTCTTGTGTCCACGGGGAATAAAACACGACAATGTGCTGCTTTTTGTCATTGATGCAGCACCATACATGGTAAAGGCAGGAAAGGCAATTAAAGCGTTTTATGCTAAATTGGCTCATCTAACCTGCCTTAAGCATGTTTTGCATCGAGTGAATGAAGAAGTGCGGAAACACTTTCCAGATGTTGACAAACTAGTGTTCAGTGTTAAGAAAGCATTCTTAAAGTCCTCGGCTGGAGTGCACCATTTCCACGAGAATGCCCCTGGAATCCCTTTACCTCCAATTCTGACACAGTGAGGTACTTGGTTAAGCGCTTGTGCGTAGTACTGCTATCATTTTGATGTGATTGAATCTGTTATTGATAGTTTGAAAAGGGAAGATGCTGCTTCCATTGCCATGTCGCAGGATCTGTTGGATAAACCTCAACTTAAGGGCAATCTGGCATACATTAACAGTAACTTTACTAATTTGGTGACAACCATCAACTATCTTAAAAAACAAAATGAAACCATTCATTTAGTGGTCTCAAAGGTGAGTGATGTGCAGCAACAATTGCAACATTGTGACGGTGAAACTGGAAAATACCTCATGTTTGTTGTTGTTTGTAGTGTTTAACGCCCGCTTTTACTACTACGGCACCGCAGGCGGTGACACTGATGATACATGGAATGAAGATGGAGCACTGGTGGAATGAGATGGCGGGGGAAACCGGAGTACCCGGAGAAAACCCGCCCTAACACCGCTTCGTCCACCACTGGAAAAGACCTCAGCCAGAAGATGAAACTAGTGAAAAAAACGGGATATGAAATAATGTGCAAGATAAGTGAAATAATGAAGGGAGAACATTCTGATATGAATGCCAGTAAAGAGGAGTTTTCTCCACAAGATTTAACTCATGTCAAATATGCACCAATGACATTCGTTGATGTAGAGAGAAGTTTTTCAATGTTTCGCAACGTGCTGTTAGAAAACCTTTACACCCAAGAATTTAGAGATGACTTCTGGTGTAGTGTAAGACCAGCTGAGGTAAGCTTTCTGAAGTTGGATTTCTGTAATCCGAGGGTGATTAAGCCAAGTATGATTTAATTATATCTATTTCAATTTCTTTCCCCAGAATGTCCATTACTGGATGCTGAATCAGAAGAAGCATTTCTTTCATGTATTTTCTCTCACTCTATGTGTTTCATATCACTTGATTGCGCTAATCATACAGTGAATACTCTGGAAACAGTTATTTGACACAAATTTATATGTGTAGTAATAACATAATAAGTCAAAAATGTTTTGCTGTGGTGCGTTTTTGTTTCTCACACATTATCAGTGATATAATTCGCAGAAAACGAATAGTTTCACAGACGCTTACAGAAAATATGTTACATCTTATTTTACATAATTTAAATAATTCTTATAGGATTTAAAATAGAATAAAACTAATGACATTTAGCAGATTAAAAGCTAGTAAAACTTCCTGAAAGGTGCCGGTTTTCCCTTCTTGAGTGATGCCGGACTTAAATAGCGAAGTTTGGAATGTATCTCAGCTTTGTTTTTGATGTTCAGAGTTCACAAATAGACACACATACGAGACACACATATCTTTGCCCCCTGTGTTTAATAAGCTGTTGGCTACCTCTGTGCACGTCTCCTTTGCCGGTTTAATTATGTGGTTAGGGTTGACCTTTTCAATTGTTTTGGAAAGTATCCATTCCTAAAGCACACAATATAAGACCCTGTAAAATTTGGCTTAACAATTTAATGTTTTCAGCAGTATTTCGCTGTTTAGCTTGTCGACTCCTAGTGTTTTGTCAAGTGTTTTCCAGAACGGAGAACACTTTCTCTTTTATAAATTCAACCAGTTGAATAGTTCCCCTGCTTACTGTACATAGTGCAGAAAGTAAAGACGTAGTTCTGTGTAAATGATGGTTTGAAAATTTTCGTGTTGCAAGTTTGAAAGATTTTGAGTTCAAATTCCAAGATTGGCCACTACTCGAGTTTTGATATTTCATTTTTGACGGCTACATCTGCTTTACTTATGTGAGCCAGCGTGGTTATGCCATCAAAATGCGGTAGTTACTTCAGTCGCCGCTACGAGTACTGGCAGCAGTAGTCAGGACAACTTAGGATTATTCTGATTGGCCTCTCCACCTTCGGTACTCCTTGTCCGAGATAGCTAGGATGTTGTGTGCTCAGGTGAAAGAGTCGTGCAATAGTAGTCGACGATTGGAACTTCAAGAGCAATAGTCTTTGAGCAACTTCGTTGAAGCGGTAACTGACTTCAGTGCATCTACGGTTGGGCCTTGATGAATCAGCAAATAGCAATGGAGCAACGGCTGGCATAATATTGTAGCTAAGTAACCACATTTGGGCTTCTATACATTTCGGGGACTCTTTATCCTCTCGTTAGAGATTATATTAATAGCTGTTTTCCAAATTTAATTTGAGCATGAGTCACTGTCTTTCTGAACTGCATAGTCATTTAACTTTTTAAACTTGTTTGTGTTAAATTCTTTGAAGCAATGACAGCATGATTTGCCACGTGCACACCAGTGGGATGGTCCAGGCGGTAACGTCCGTGGCCCGCATCCTGGAGGTCACCGGTCCGATCCCTGCACCAGACCTCCCTGACCCATAGGTTATTTCGGAGGTTTCCCCGGGTCGTTGGGCAAATACTAGGAAGGATTTCCATATCCTCCGAATTTCACGCCCCTCCATTTCGTTACATTAATCATTTCTTTTCACTATTTATCCCGTTAGGTTTCTTCAAGCGTTGGAAGCGTTGGCGAGTGTCGCGGCAGCACCACGGTGGAGGGAACAAATGTGCTCTAAAAATCTCGTCCCCGGACTGGAAGGTGAGACTACTGGGTTTCGGGCCTCCAATGAAGTGGTACAAGCCGGAGGTGGGAAGGAGGGTCGATTACTGAGTACGGTGCCCCTCTTGGGAGTACGAAATCGAAGGGGTGGAAGAGGAACCTGAGTCTGCCTGTGCCGGGGTGCTTCTGACTGGAAAAATGAACCCTGCCCTCTGCGCTGACGTGGCAACGTTCTACCGCCCTTCGAATCCATCCGCCCAGTCCATCCTGCCGGGGGGTGCCCCATCAAGTGCTAAGACCCCTCCCCAAGTTGTCATTGACTCATCAAGGCATTGCCTCGTGCACGCTGAGATCATTGTAAAAGATGCTTTACGTTCTTAAATGTGTTCTTGTTACTTGTTGAATTGTAAATTTATTGTTTCAGAATTATTTCAAGTATCTTATTAATTGTTGAATTAATATTATAGCTTTGATATTCAGTTGGATGAACCTGGACGAGTGACTGCCCACATAAATCCAATAGCCTACATTCTATTTCTTGTTACATTGTATTTACAAATTTATATCAATATATTTATTCACAATTTCAAACCAGTGTATTTCACGCTTAGGTGGCGCCATGCCGAGCGGTTAAACCAGCGATGTCGAACGTTTGTGAAAGAGGGGAGTTTGCCTTTACCTCCTCCCACCATGCGTGGACTTTACCTCTCTTTAATCCCCAGCCATGAATTGATTGCAGTGGTGGTTTAGTTACATGTACGTCGCATTTGTTTTACGAAAGTACTTCGAAATCTTATGCGATAAACATCTGTTCATTAGTGACTTCTTAGACATAGCTTACGTTTAAGAAGTATTGGTAAATTCAAAACAAATGAGTACTATTTCGGAAATGATTCACTCAAAAGGAACACAATATATTTAACATAAATCGTGTGTTTTAACGAGATACACATTTTGTATTTAGCAAGTTTTTGTCGGTCTCTTACTGTTCACCATTTATGCAAAACTGATCCACAATGAAGAGGTGTTCTGAGGACATTCCCGGAAAATTCAAGGTATGACTTAGAAACTGCCATGAAATCACCTGTTTGTGTCCGTCACTAGATACTGTCTCCCTCCGACTGAGGAGTATAGTGGGGTATTGTCTCTCACTATGTAAGATTCTCCAATTAGAGAAGGTTGGACATCCCTGGGTTAGACCGACCGTGTCTCACCAAGCTCGATTCCAGGGACCCAGATTTGTGATTGGTGGTGAACGAAGCGGCGTCTGGACAGGTTTTTTTCTGGGTTGTCCGGTTTCCATCGCTACTCATCCGTCCAACTGACCCATCATCACCTTTCCATTCATTCATTTCAACTGGATTTTGTGTCATCCTACTCCTCGCTTTCATACCTGGTGCTGGGTTGTCCACCAGGTCTTCGCTATGTTCGGTCCATAGGTTTGTCTGTTCCCCGATAGACATCCCACACTGTAATTCCTAGGAGGTGTAAGTCCTCCATACGGGGAGGGTAATCAGGTAAAGAAAGAAAGAATTTCATGTTTGCTTCAGCTAGTCCCACAAAACAATTTTATGCAAGATCTATGGTGTTATTACTTATGTCTATTTTAATAAGTCACGCTTAACTAAACCTAACACGTATTTCCACGTTGTTCTTAAGCTACCCCTCCACCAACATTAAACTTCTGACACGAACAATGCCATTATGGTAGTTGAGTTATGTAGTAGTGGTTACATACCCATACATACATATCACATCACCGTGATAACTAGGGCTAGGAAGTTGAGGACCTATAAATTGCCTAAAAAAGGACCTTTAAAAATACCTAAAAATATCCCAAAAAGAACCTAAAGTTTGAGAAAAAAGGACGTAAAGAAGTGATACCTACAAATTGATAAATTCATTTTCAATTAGTTATTTAATGAATAAGTTTGAAAGTACAACAATATCAGTTGAGTTAGATACTTTTTAAGATGTAACATGCAATATGTTTGAAAGTTCTGTTTTTTCTTTCATTTCCATTATTACCAAGGAAAACGAACTTATTACATTTACATTAGAATGTTGTTAAGGTATGTTGAATCATTAAATGTATGTTGCTTTATTTTAACTCATTTCTATGAAGGTATGAATCACTTAAACGAGGTTAGAAAATAACATTTTTCTTACTCTACGCTTACCTAAGGTGGAGGAAACACCGCCTTTACCCACATATCCGATATTGAGAATCCACTGGAAATATCTGAGCAACGCTGAAAACAGAAGAAGAATTCTTAGGGAAAATTCTGACTGTATTTTATCTATTTCTTACGGCTTACCAGTTACAAAAAGGTCATCCAGAATGAAGAGGACTTCTAAGGACATTCCCAGAATTGTAAAAATTGCTTTCATTTTTCATAAAAATAACATATGGTATTTTAATTAAAATCGTAAAAGCCATTTTTGAGAAAATTAAAATCTTCGAAAACCATTCCATGCAAAGGACTTGCTTCGTATTTAAGCTCAACGCCTTTCAAGTATACGACACGAAGATTTTCAATTAAATAAATAAATAACGCTAGGTACCTCAGACTATTCTTTATAAGGAAAAAAATTTGAGCAGTCTTTTCTCAAAAATAGCTCCAACATTTTTTAAGTATAACATGTTTAGATACTTTTATGACAAATGAAATGTATATCTTGAATTTTCTGTAAGTGGGCCTCAGGAGTCGTTGTCATTCTGAATGATTTTTACACAACTGGTAAACTGTAAAAGATAGACCAGATGTTACTGCACAAGGGGCCCTAATGACCTAGTTGTCGACGGGCCCATTACTCACCATTACTCACTCACTGTTACTACACAGTAAGCGTAAATTTCGTTCCATGGCACAATTTTGTCATATAGATGTTTGTGTGGAGTGAACCATACCGACATATTCTTTGTTGTAGGTTTGAATTTTCCAATGTATACACTTTTTCAAATGAGAAGCCGTTATTCGTGTTCATGTTACGGATATACAAATAGAATGAAATTTCAGTCATCACATGTGACCAGTTCTTTAAAGACTTGACTGTCGCTTAAAGTGGATTTTATAGTCTACTATTAACATATTTTATCTGTCGTGTGAATATCCTAAATATCTTGTGACGCCAGCTGAGCGTGATGGGGCACAACAAAAGATAGTCGGGGCCGGGCTGCCCCACCCCACTGGTGGTGTGGTATTAAAGACGCTCAGGTCAGGCTGCCTCGCGCGATTGATTGTGAACACGTGACAACAATCGGAGCAGCAGAACAAAAATGGGGTTTCTAGATTATTGGAGAAAATAATGTCCGGCAGCCGCCGTAATTGTAGAAGTTCGAGAAGGTTCTGTGTTACGTTATCCTCACTATATAAGGAGACGAGCCGACGAGAGAGTCAGTAGAGTTACAGACATGAGTCGTCGGGAGTCAGTGTGTACGTGAGAGTACCGGCGCGTCATAGGGTAAGATAGTGGAGCAGTTGATGAGTGTCGAGTAATTGTACCGTTAGTCATCTGTTTGAGCGACAGAGAAAGTAAAGAAAGACAAAAAGGAGTGAGACAAAGTTACGAGAAGAAAACAGTCGTCAGTTGTAATATCACGAAGGACGTAGCTTGAGTTAACGTTAGTAAGAGAAGACTTGTTGGTTTGTGAAGAAGTTTTAGAAGACAAATAATGCATCTGCAAGTTCAGTAGCAGAGAGGTGGCATCCCCGCCACTGATTAGCTCTGCTCAGCGTTCGTACCGCGCCAGAGTGAAATGTTTACATACTGAACAGCCCCAAGTAAATAGTCAGTTTGATTACAAGCGGCAGAAATGAAATATCTCCAAGCAGTAAAAGGATGCACAAGACAATATCATATTATAAATTAGGAAATAAGGAAAGAATTGGACACATTTTCGTTAAAAGAAAGCATACAAGTAAACGACAAAAATGGAAAGATCATTTGCAAAGAACGGATAAATCTCTCATTCCACTACAATCTTACAAATATAAACCTTCTGGTTACAAACCAATAGGAAGACCAGTAAACATGGGAAGAAGTATGAGGCCGGAAAAGGAGAACTCTCCTGAACCATGAAGAGTTGATGATTCTTGCTGAAATTTAATAATTCCCAGCTATAAACAGACTCGAGCATTCTAACTACGGAGGTGGATCCAGCTACTAAGAATAAAATAAGGCAGTATTATGTTTCGTATAAACAATAATATGTTGCCTTCTATCCGTCAAAGTGTCAGATGCTTGCGGCCATTCCTCGCAACCTTCTACAAGACAACTGTCTGTCATCCACCGCTTTCATGAGTTGGAGATTATATTATTTTCGAGATGACTGAGTCATCTAGTAAGTTCTGCGATTTAGTAAAGTTTACTGACAGGCTTGTGAGTGTTGTTGACGGTTGTTGAGAAGTAGCAAGCTGTAGGACTCAAACCTCGAACAGCATAATGTGCTTATAAAGCACAAATCTGAAGCAAAAGGACCTGCTGTGTATATTCACGTGGCTTTGTTTACTCCCTCTTCTACAAAGATAGATGAAAAAACTTATTGTAATATTAATATAGATAAGCTTTCAACTCACATTTAAACATTTCCTTTTTAAATTGTCATAGTTTTAGGATACTGCTGTATCTGTATTTGTGTTGTGTCTGTGTTTTTACTATGTATGTCAGCTATCTATCGTGATCGTACTGTATCTGTATTTGTGTTGTGTCTGTGTTTTTACTATGTATGTCAGCTATCTATCGTGATCGTACTGTATCTGTGTTTGTGTTGTGTCTGTGTTTTTACTATGTATGTCAGCTATCTATCGTGATCGTACTGTATCTGTATTTGTGTTGTGTCTGTGTTTTTACTATGTATGTCAGCTATCTATCGTGATCGTACTGTATCTGTATTTGTGTTGTGTCTGTGTTTTTACTATGTATGTCAGCTATCTATCGTGATCGTACTGTATCTGTATTTGTGTTGTGTTGTGTCTGTGTTTTTACTATGTATGTCAGCTATCTATCGTGATCGTACTGTATCTGTATTTGTGTTGTGTCTGTGTTTTTACTATGTATGTCAGCTATCTATCGTGATCGTACTGTATCTGTATTTGTGTTGTGTCTGTGTTTTTACTATGTATGTCAGCTATCTATCGTGATCGTACTGTATCTGTATTTGTGTTGTGTCTGTGTTTTTACTATGTATGTCAGCTATCTATCGTGATCGTACTGTATCTGTATTTGTGTTGTGTCTGTGTTTTTACTATGTATGTCAGCTATCTATCGTGATCGTACTGGATCTGTATTTGTGTTGTGTCTGTGTTTTTACTATGTATGTCAGCTATCTATCGTGATCGTACTGTATCTGTATTTGTGTTGTGTCTGTGTTTTTACTATGTATGTCAGCTATCTATCGTGATCGTACTGGATCTGTGTTTGTGTTGTGTCTGTGTTTTTACTATGTATGTCAGCTATCTATCGTGATCGTACTGCATCTGTGTTTGTGTTGTGTTGTGTCTGTGTTTTTACTATGTATGTCAGCTATCTATCGTGACCGTACTGGATCTGTGTTTGGGTTGTGTTGTGTCTGTGTTTTTACTATGTATGTCAGCTATCTATCGTGATCGTACTGGATCTGTGTTTGTGTTGTGTTGTACCTGTGTTTTTACTGTGTATGTCAGCTATCTATCGTGATCTGTGGTACTTCATTTCATACCACGGCCTCCTTCCCCTTCATTCCATTTCCTTATCTCTCAGATCTGCTTTCAGGCGAGTAGTGTTGGTGGTGTCGGACAGATGGCGCAGATACTTGCTCGGTTTTAGTACTGTTCTGGGCACTAGGTGGCGTTGGGTGGCCGCTGTCCTCCATAGGTGGGGACACTTGTACGGCACTGATAGGTGGTGGCTACTCGGTGGGGCCTGGTGCCGGTATAGAGAGATCTCAGTATGTGTGAGGGACTTCCGTGCGTCTCTGTGTCCCGTCTGACTGCTACCCTGTGGTACCCTGTGGCTCCCTGCGGTCCCTCACTTCAGCTCCGCCTTCGGGGGGGGGGGGGAGTGTTAACTACAGTTGAGCTGTGTAAGTTGCAGTCAGGGTTCAGATGTCCCCCTCCGTATATACCCTTACCCTTAACCCTATGTGTGACAGCTACTATTTCGATTGAATTACACCTGTATTTGTGTTCTATTGTGTCGTGCCTATGTTTTTATTGCATGTAGCTATATATTGTAATCATGTGATCATATTGAATCTTGATAACGCTGGGTGTATAACGCGTTTCCCGTGGTTTAATGATTTATCCCTACAACTTATAGACTTAGGTTACACTTATCCAATAACCCTGTCTTTCTTTGGAGACATCTAAACAATATGACTTAATATGCTTAAACAAAGAGTTCAATTCTTAGGATACTGTAAAGAACAAACAATAATAAATAAATAAATAAATAAATAAATAAATAAATAAATAAATAAATAAATAAATAAATAAATAAATAAATAAATAAATAAATAAATAAATAAATAAATAAATAAATAAATAAATAAATAAATAAATAAATAAATAAATAAATAAATAAATAAATAAATAAATAAATAAATAAATAAATAAATAAATAAATAAATAAATAAATAAATAAATAAATAAATAAATAAATAAATAAATAAATAAATAAATAAATAAATAAATAAATAAATAAATAAATAAATAAATAAATAAATAAATAAATAAATAAATAAATAAATAAATAAATAAATAAATAAATAAATAAATAAATAAATAAATAAATAAATAAATAAATAAATAAATAAATAAATAAATAAATAAATAAATAAATAAATAAATAAATAAATAAATAAATAAATAAATAAATAAATAAATAAATCAATAAATCAATAAATCAATAAATCAATAAATCAATAAATCAATAAATCAATAAATCAATAAATCAATAAATCAATAAATCAATAAATCAATAAATCAATAAATCAATAAATCAATAAATCAATAAATCAATAAATCAATAAATCAATAAATCAATAAATCAATAAATCAATAAATCAATAAATAAATAAATAAATAAATAAATAAATAAATAAATAAATAAATAAATAAATAAATAAATAAATAAATAAATAAATAAATAAATAAATAAATAAATAAATCAATAAATAAATAAATAAATAAATAAATAAATAAATAAATAAATAAATAAATAAATAAATAAATAAATAAATAAATAAATAAATAAATAAATAAATAAATAAATAAATAAATAAATAAATAAATAAATAAATAAATAAATAAATAAATAAATAAATAAATAAATAAATAAATAAATAAATAAATAAATAAATAAATAAATAAATAAATAAATAAATAAATAAATAAATAAATAAATAAATAAATAAATAAATAAATAAATAAATAAATAAATAAATAAATAAATAAATAAATAAATAAATAAATAAATAAATAAATAAATAAATAAATAAATAAATAAATAAATAAATAAATAAACAAATAAATAAATAAATAAATAAATAAATAAATAAATAAATAAATAAGAACGCGCGAAGGCAGCATACAAATGCGCTGTAAAACAATTACAAATACTACAGGAAGGAAAGCGAGTTCAGAAATCCGTGTGAATGTAAAACGTTGCAGTTCTATTTCAGTGATATAGAAAATTGTATGAATTGTTTGTAGCACAGGAAGGAGAGAAGGAAGTGGATGTTTCGTGACAGAAAACCGAGTAGACAAAACCGTGTGAATGTAATACGTTGCATAGTGAAATGGACAGCGAAGAGACGTTCTCCATTGAGAAATGCCTACAGGTGCTGAGTTTCCCTGTGATTGATCAAGCAGTTTAGGAGCACATCGAGGACAAACATACAAACATTTATTAATATACAGGTGGAAGGGAAGTAATTACATTAATTTAAACCAATGGTAGATCTCACTATGTGGAACACATGTTGTATCTTACGTTTTCGTCTCTGGCCATTTTTACGGAGATATTTTAGTTTTGTTGAAAACAACCTGGCAACACTGCAGATTGTGTGGGTGTCACTTTCACTAGGCCAGTACATAAACAACCACCGCAGCATGGTGTCTTGTGAACCTTTAAACACCATGCCGTGTCCCTCCATATTTACTATGCGAGTGTATGCCAATCAGAATCGTTAGCTCCCAAAACATTACACCACCCTGTAAGCAACGAACCTGTCTACATCCAGAAACAGGTTGATACCGAAATTTAGATTTCCGATCGAATGGGCTTTTGAAAAAGACACGTTTTAATTTAATTGCCGGATGTGAGATTTGCGATAAGTGTTAAGTAATAACATAAATAGATAATAGAGCAGGAAGTGTTGTAAGGTGAGCAAGATATGAGTAAATAATAGTCGTTAAATTTTTAGGATAAACACATTATTGGTTTGAAATTAACGAGTCATGACGTCATACTACATAGTTTAAATACACGTTCGAAAGTCAGTTCTACAAACCTTAAAAGTCGCGCGATATATTTAATAAAATATAAAGTAAACATCGTTTAATCCTAAAAAGGTAATTATATATTCGAAATTCATAAAAGAACATGTTATAATAGAAAGGGACATTTCTAAATTGCGGGAAAAGGAAATAGCATTTTGGATACGAGGCTTTCTTGGATGACGTCATGACATTCAAATTGAAGAACGGTTTTTTTTAGCGTGGGTAAGAGAGAAAGCGTCTAGTCACTACTCAACCAGAGACCAGTACGGCAGGTCGTGCTGCGCGGATGTGAGTGCGATTCCTCTACAGATACAAATATTTTCGGCATAGCTCCCGAAAATATTTAATACGCAATAAATAATATAAAAAGTTTTCTTGGGTTGTCCATTACACTTACGCAAACCCGAGATAAAGAGATCTCTTGCAGAACTAGCCGGAGCGAAACACATCAAAGGGCAACATCACGTCACCAACGACTTCAGCTTCAAATGGCGATCTAACAACGTGATCAACAACATTTATTTTAGCTTCAAATTGGCATCCCAACGTGTGGCGTTGAAAGAATGGACCAACCCCCCAAGACGACCAGGCCAGCATCGAGCCAGCAGACAAGAAGGTGCCCAGCGTGTGAACATCTGTGAAACGTGTAGTGAACAAGTTTAAGTGCAGTTAAAGTGAAATAGTGAAAATATTGAAAATTTTGGTGAGTAGAAAAACACATGTAAATAGCTTAGAAATGGAAGACAGTGATACCGATTTTCTAGGTTTTGAAAGTCCGGAAATTGAGAAAAGTGTAAGTAGGATGGAAGAATTTAATCAGAATGTAATTGGTAGCAGAATATGCCAAGAAGTAGAAGATCAGAACGTTAGAGAAACACCTAGAGGTAGTTCAGAAATGTTTAGTAATTCAGAAAGGCCAGCAATTATGTCAGAAATAGAGAATATGTTTCAAACGATAATGAAAAAGATGAGTACAGAGTTAAGTCAAAAGATAGACGAAAATAGTAAAGAATTAGGACAGAAATTAGAGAAGGGACAACAGGAATTGGGAATGCAATTGGAGAATCAGAAGAGAGCTTTAGAAACCTTTAGGGAAGAAGTTAGGGAGGAAATTAATAAAGTTAGTAGTGAAGTAAAAGAAAATAGAGAACAGGTAGAACAGGTTAAGGGAGAATTAGAGACAATAAGGCAAGAAGTAAAGAATTCTGAAAAGAAATTAGGTCAACAAGTGAGTGAAAAATTAGATAAAGAAAGGGAAAAAGTAACATATAGATTAGACAAACAAAGGGAAGAAATTAGAGAAGAGTTACAGGGGTGTAAAGTTAGAATAGAAAGATCTGATGTAGAAAGTGAAAGGCAGGCTAGAAATTTGGAGGATGTTACAGACCAAATAAAAGGGGTAGTAACAGAAGTTACTCAGGTAAAAGAGGCCTTAGAAAATTTGAAATTAAATGAAAATGCATGTAATCACAACAATCTTAGTAATGAAGTTGCAAGAAACGAGGCAATACCAGGTGTATCAGCTGACATTTCGATGCAAAATAGAGGTAACAGTAATTCCCATTCTGATCTCAGAAATAGTGCAGGGACAGGTGACAATTCAAATTTACATTGGCCTAACCATGTCTTAAATGAAATGACACCTCCAGTTTTTGAAAATGAAGATTCAGATGATCCTAAAGCCTTTTTAGAAGGGTTACAAGAGTACTTCACGGTGAAACGTATACCAGAGGAGTACAAGATGGTGATAGTAAGAAAATGTCTAAAGGGTAATGCTGCTAATTGGCTAGGCCTTTCTATGGGTAACAATAATGATTACAGGACCTTTAGGAACATCTTTTTAACCAGATATTGGGGAGCTAGTAGGCAGGCTAATATTAGAGTTGAATTAAGCAATGGAAAATTTAATCCTAGATCGGAGGAATCAATGGTCAACTATTTTATGAGAATAGCGAGAAAATCGAAGATGTTGGATCCTCCCTTAGACGAAAAAGATCTAATAAATATAGTTACTCCACATTTTCCGGAAACACTTCAACATTACCTAATCATAGCCCGACCCGATAGCATTGCAGCTATGATCGAATTATTATCAGCCTTAGAAGTCAATAAGCCAAAACACGCATTTGGAAATAAATATGAAGGAAAAGAAACTGTCAATTCTTTCGGGCAAGGGGCACAGTATTATCAGAATAGAAGTGAGGTTAGGGAAAGATATAAAGGACCAGTACCAAGGATGGAATCATTCCGGTGGGAAAATCAAGGTAGATATAACCAGGAAGGGCGTCACCAAAATAGAAATGGTAATCAAAGGGGAAGAAATATAAGGGTGAATTATATGAATACAAATAGATTTGATCGAGGTAGACGGGGACGTTATTTTGGACATAGTAGAAATTCAAATGATGGGTATTGGACAAACGGAGATAATGAGTTTAGACCGAGGTCACCAAGACAGGAAGAAAGGTATTCTAATGGACGAAATTCCCCCGAAAATGCGGAAATGGTTGAGGCCATTAACACGGTCAAAAACATGGTAGGAAGTAACCCCGATTTAATGCAGGAAAACAGAAGTAACAATTCGGGAAATAGTACAGGAGCAATACCTAAAAAATCAGGGAAACGCCAGACCCGGTCAAACGCGCCTTCAGTGAGAACTGGGTATCCTAGTAATGATTGTGATAAGTACTCGGAAATAAATAGTCCTGGAAGGCAAATGATGATACAAAAGAAAAGAGAATGGAAAAATAGAATTGACGAAAACGAAAAAGTAGGAGATCCACCTAAAATCAAAATTGGAGTAAATGGAAAACAATACAATGCAATTATAGATACGGGATCAAATAGCACAGTATGCTCACAAAATTTTTATGATAATTTACAAAGTAGTGGTTTTAAAGTAATGTCTTTACCAGTTAATGGGATATATTGCTCGCTAGCTGTGGGAAAACGAAAAGAGAGAGTAAAATTTCAAGCAATGATAAATATTGAAATAAATGGGAGAATACTAGGAATTTTATTTCTGATTGTAGGAAGACTTGTGACAGATATTATAATAGGTTGTGATTGTCTTTATGCCTGGGAAGCTGTGGTGAATTTTAAAAACATGATTCTAGAAATGAAAGTTGAAGATGAGACCATTATAGTGCCTTTTGTGGAAGATAGTAGTTCAGAAACTATTGTAAGAGAAAAAGAGGAAGAAGAAATCCAAGGGGATACATTCTTTGTAGAATATGTTAAAGTAGGAGCTATGGAATTAACTGAAGTAAATGTCAAAGAGTACAGTGTCGATAATAAAGAAAATGTAGAATGGGATAAAAATGATTTCATAGACAATTTGAGGGTTTCTGATGCAACTAGGTACTATGATAGGGAGAGTAGTGAAGACTTAGAAGAATTGTTGAGGAAAAAAGTAACTCAGGCTGATCAACTAAATGAACAACAGAGGGATAAACTGTTTGAAATATTAATCCGAAATAAAGAAGTATTCTCTGAGAAACCTGGTAAATGTAATATTTATACTCATTCGTTTGAGATGATACCCATCAAACCTTTTACACATAAAGCAAGAGCTATCCCTAGTACAATAAGAGAAGAGGTAGATGCAGTTATAAAGTCAATGTTAGAAGATGAGGTTATTGAGATTTCTAATTCAGAATTTGTGAATCCCCTATGTATTGTAAATAAGGCCAATGGAAAGATTAGGGTGACATTAGACGCGAGAAAACTAAATCAACATTGTAAACCTGATAGATTTAGACCAGAAAGTGTAGAGGTAATATTGAACAAATTGCAGAAGGGCAAAATTTTTTCTACTCTAGATCTTACAGCATCTTTTTGGCAGATCCCACTTAGAGAAGATTTAAGAAAATATACAGCGTTTTTACATTCTGGGATACTATATCAGTTTCGAGTTTGCGCCTTTGGTATGAATACCAGTGGTAGTGCACTATTAAGAGCTTTGTATGAAATTTTTGGAGAAACCATAAAGAAATTTGTAGCTCAGTATGTGGATGATTTTGTAATTTTTTCAGAAAATATAGAGGATCATTTAAATCATATCAATTATGTGCTTAGTCAGTTAAAGAAAGCAAACATGACAATAAAGCCAAGTAAAACTGCATTCTTTGTGAAACAGACAGAATTTTTAGGTTATGTTATTTCAAATGAGGGAATCAGGCCTAATCCCGACAGAATTGAAAGCATAAATAAAATACCAGCTCCTAAAAATATAAAACAATTGAGAAGATTTCTTGGTATTCTAAATTATCAGTCAAGATTTATCCTGGAATATGCAACCGTAGTAGCCCCATTAAGACAACTATTGAGAAAAGATGTAAAATGGCAATGGTCATCAGTAGAACAAGAATCTTTCGAAAAGGTAAAAACATTGTTTGCAGCGTCAATTTTATTGGAAAAACCTAGGGAAGATCTCCCCTACATAATTTATACAGATGCTTCAGGACTTGGTTATGGTAGTGTCATATTACAAAAAGATGAGGAAGGAAAAGATCACCTCATTGCTGTAGCTTCAAGGGGGCTTTCAAGGACTGAATCACAGGCTTGCACTACAGAAAAAGAAATAGCAGCTATTTACTTTGCACTTGTAAAATTTAAGCAATATGTATATAACAACCCAGTAATAGTTTACACAGATCATGTTAGTTTGGCATTTATGAACTCTTGCAAACTCACAAGCACACGTATTTCTAGATATATACATGAGATCACATCCCATAACATAGAAATCAAACACATAGCAGGAAGTCAAAATATTTTTAGTGCTTTGTTATCAAGGATGAAAACCAATTATACAATACCAGATACAATTAGTGACAACAAACATGATGTAACCATACTATATTTGAAAACCTTAGAAGGGACTCAATTAGCTAAAGAATTTCGAAATTTGGAACAATTACAGACGGAGGACGATGAACTTAAGAAATTGAGAGAAAAGGCACAACCAATCACAGAAAATCTAAAAGATAATATAGGTATTTATGAGGGAAAAATCTATAAATTTCATGGAAGAATTGCACCTAAATGGAAAGTAATGGTACCAAAAGCTTTACAAGAGAAACTTATACTTGCTTATCACAAAACACTAGCTCATACAGGTAGTGAAAAGCTAATCATGGTAATTAGTGATCATTTTTATATAAAACATTTGGCAAAGAAAGTGAGAAAAATATGTTCAAGCTGTGATTTATGTCAAAGGGCCAAACCATTTAATATCAAATTTGATATAGAACCTCAGACAATCATAAGAGAAGGGAAAAATGTACTAGTTACTACTGATGCACATGGGGAGCTACCAGTAGGACAATTTGGATGTAGATATATGTTTGTTCTTCATGATGTTTTTAGTAAATTTATTAAAATTTATCCTGTTAGGAATATCAGCAGCAAAACATGTGTAGGAAAGATAATAAAAGATTATGTGCCTAAATATGGCAAGATTCAGGCAATCTTAACAGATAATGCTACAGTTCATCGGAGCAAAATCTTTAAAGAAACCCTAGAAAATCATGAGATAAAGTTATATCATTGTTCCTCATACTTTCCATCAGGGAATCCAACAGAACGTGTCCTCCGAGATGTAGGAATTTATTTACGTGTACTTACACATCATAATCACAAGGATTGGGTGAAGTATTGTCCATTGATAGAAAAGATTATCAATCACACCATTAATGTAACTACTGGGTTTGCACCAATAAAATTAATGTTAGGAATTGAACCAGAACCAATATTGATCGGGGTACCAAAAACACTGAAAATTAATGACATTCAGTTAAGTGAAGAAGAAAGAGCGAAAATTGCTTTTGAACGAATCAAGAAAAAGGCAGAGAAGCGAAAATTAAAGAAAAAGAGTAGAAAACATAAATGGGAACCTAAGATAGGCGATTGGGTACTAGTTAAAGACCATAAGTTATCAAGTGCATTGCGAGGTAGGAACAAAAGGATGGAATTGTTATATAAAGGTCCTGCAGAAATTATATCAAAATTGGTTATCATACCTATGAATTAAAAGATGTTAAAAATGAAAAATGTCTGGGAAGATGGCATAAACAACTCCTTCGACCATACAAGAAACCGTGTGGTGCCTTGGAACCTTGATTTAATGTAAAAAAAAAAAAAAAAAAAATTGGAAGTGTCATTTGTCTATTGGCGCCCAATCAGCTTTGAGATAAAATTTAAATGTTAGCTTACTTGAAAACCATACATTGGTCAGGTACTTACATATTCATGAAAAATGCAGAATGTGAATTGCTATATACTACAAAGAGCTTAAAAATATATTGTATAGAGCTCACAATAACAGCTTCAGAAAGATTGTTAAAATGTTCATCTCCGCATAGAGAAAAAACAGAATATTTACTTTGTAAACATTTGTTAAAATATTTAGATGTATAGATAGTTATCACAGCAAGACAAAGAAAGAACTTGTCTGAAGAGTGTAATGGATTTATATAAATATATGTACATTTTAGTGCTTAAAGGATATAATACAGATATGTGTTACAATAACAAAAGTGAAAAATCACAGTGTAAGTGATAGTGGGAGCGAAGTGAGCAAACATGAACTAAAAGAAGGAAGTATAAAGAAAGACTCTTGAAATTTAACCTTTATATAAAAGCTTCACAGAAGAAACCATAACATATTGTAATTAGTATTTAAGGATTAATGTTAAGTCAAATGTATAATTGTTTGTCATGTTAAAAAGATTAATGAGAAAATATGTTAATCACCAATTTCAAAACAGTGTAATTGAAAATTGTATATAATGGGAGTGTTGCCGATTATTCAAAATACAGGAGTAATTTTTAATTTTTCTTTCGGGCAAGACATTTACATTATTTTATTATGAAATAATAAAATAATATAAATGGGGGCATTTGATACCGAAATTTAGATTTCCGATCGAATGGGCTTTTGAAAAAGACACGTTTTAATTTAATTGCCGGATGTGAGATTTGCGATAAGTGTTAAGTAATAACATAAATAGATAATAGAGCAGGAAGTGTTGTAAGGTGAGCAAGATATGAGTAAATAATAGTCGTTAAATTTTTAGGATAAACACATTATTGGTTTGAAATTAACGAGTCATGACGTCATACTACATAGTTTAAATACACGTTCGAAAGTCAGTTCTACAAACCTTAAAAGTCGCGCGATATATTTAATAAAATATAAAGTAAACATCGTTTAATCCTAAAAAGGTAATTATATATTCGAAATTCATAAAAGAACATGTTATAATAGAAAGGGACATTTCTAAATTGCGGGAAAAGGAAATAGCATTTTGGATACGAGGCTTTCTTGGATGACGTCATGACATTCAAATTGAAGAACGGTTTTTTTTAGCGTGGGTAAGAGAGAAAGCGTCTAGTCACTACTCAACCAGAGACCAGTACGGCAGGTCGTGCTGCGCGGATGTGAGTGCGATTCCTCTACAGATACAAATATTTTCGGCATAGCTCCCGAAAATATTTAATACGCAATAAATAATATAAAAAGTTTTCTTGGGTTGTCCATTACACTTACGCAAACCCGAGATAAAGAGATCTCTTGCAGAACTAGCCGGAGCGAAACACATCAAAGGGCAACATCACGTCACCAACGACTTCAGCTTCAAATGGCGATCTAACAACGTGATCAACAACATTTATTTTAGCTTCAAGGTTCAATTCCCTAACCAACCTCAGCGCTACTTTACCGAGTTGCTTCATCTCTGATAAAGCTGCTCAGAGTATTCCTTCAATTCTTTTAAGTGGTTATTTCGAAACCCTGTGTGATGTCCCATAATTACTACCGAAGCTATGTCAGAAATAACTTACTCTACGAATCTTAGAAGTAACGAACTATTATCTTCGTATATTTTTGTGGAATTACGCATCCATTTGGGAACAAAAACCATTTATTTTTTGAAATCGACTGATCAAAAAATATCCATATGACTTTTTGTTTGTAATGCTTCTATGAAGCACATATTAGAAGGAATGCAATAAGTTCCCTTCCATCGGGTTAATTACATATAGTGCCTAAATTTTGTCACACCACAGACCTGTCAGAATACCACACTTCACACAGATACAGTGAAAAACGACTACAAAGGGACCTAATTACTAAACATTTTGCCAGGATTTTCCTTAATGAGGAGGGCGACAAAACCATAATTCCGCACGTGAGTAGAGAAAACCCTGTAAGGTGACATTTATGCTTGAAGAGCAGTGCTTCAGCTTTTTTCAGCCTTATTACCTTATTGGTGCCATATATTTGTGCTGATATGAAGGTATTCGTGTATCTTTAACGACTCTGAGGTGTGCTCAGGGTTATATCATAGCAACAATTCCGAATATTTATAAAGGACGAATTGGTTATTATGTAATGGATAACACAAACAAGCTCACGCACATACCACACACTGAGTATACCCAGACACCTTCTTGTTAATAGAAAAGTTTCTAAACCCAGACGTGGGTTGAACTCGTGACTCCTCGTACACTACTGAGTGCGTTAGAGGCCCAGTCTTGAATTACGTGCTATTCACACGTAAGAACATAAAGCTGGGATGCACTTCACCTGCTGAAACATCGTTCAACTAAGCAAATTTGATAGATAGAGGTTATAGAATTCTGGAACTGGCTTCCTGATCAACTGTAGAGAGTAAAACTGTGGGGAATAACTGACAAGTTAATACGCTTAAGGTGTTGTACACTAAAACACTGTGAGTGCGATCTATAGCATTATTATTAGCACGTACAGTCTGTGTTGCACCTCACAAATTACGTTACGTCTAGCGGAGGCACACCCATACCTAGCAGCGTTCATTCAAGCAATTAATACTTCGATTCTGTATTGCTCCCGTGGTTAATTGATGCAAGAGATGTTGGAAAATATGAGGAAGACCTCTGCATGGGGGTATCCGACGACAGTTAAGATTCTGATTCAGATAATTGCAACTCTGAAATGTCTGAGGATGATCGTGAAGATTTATAGCATTGTTGTCCAACATTGCCTCTTTGGTGACGCTTACGTAATTAGCGGCTATTCCCCACCAACCTCCTTCAGTCGGAGGGTATCCAACGTTGGACATAAACAAGCTTTCCATGGCAGTTTCTCGGTCGCACCCTGAATTTTCTTTCTCTTTTGTGGGGTTTAATGCCCGCTTTTACTACATACGGCAGCGCAGGCGGTGACACTGGAGGTACAGAAATGAAGATGGAACACTGGTGGAATGAGTTGGCGGGGGAAACCGGAAAACCCACCACAGCGTGGCTTCATCCACCACAAATCCTACATGCGGTTGCCTGGGATCGAACCCCAGCCGCTTTCTGAATTTGCTGGCAATGTCCTCAGAAGACCTCTTATTTCTTGATGGCTTATACACAATGGTAAACAGTAAGAGACAAACAAAAAGCTTACTCAACAAAAATGTGGATCTCGTTATAACACACAATGTATGTAAAACACTTCTTTTCTCTTTTAAATAAACAATTTCCGATATTCTTTATTATTTGTTTGAATTTGCCATGGTATATACTTTTCTCACATAGGAATATATCATTGTTTTTTATCTCTTGGCCTTGCAAAGGGAATGCAATTTTAAAAGCATCGCATAGCGACCAGTTCTTAAAAATTTCACTATGGCTTAAAACCTACTATATACTCATATTCCTCTTGCACCTACAAGAAAATTAGCAATAAGGTAATTTCTAAACATACGTATACCGATTAAAATGAAGTAGATAGAGAAGTAAGCATTTGCAAGAATAGTGTGTATAAGGCTGAATATAGCTCTACATATATTTGCGAACAAAGTTTCTCCAAACTGGACTATATTAAAAGTCTGCATCGCAATAGGTTACATGACGATCACTTGGTGTATCTTCTATGCACTTCAACTTTGTCGCCAAATATTGATAACCGAAACGCAAGCAGACCGAGCCGGATGGCTCAGGGGGTAACGTCTGTGGCCCGCATTCGGGAGGTCGTGGGTTCGATCCCCGTGCCGCGCACTCTGATATGGGTTTTTTCGTGGTTTCCCTATGTCACTTGGGCGAATGTTGGGTTGCACTATTTCATACTACTGTTTCCTTTCCATAATTTTCTTTCATTCCATTTCCTTATCATCTTTCAGATGGTGCAAATTCCGGGCATATAATGTGGGCAGTGTCGGACAGATGGCGTGGATGATTGCACATGGTAACTGCTAATCTCGATGCTGGGTGGCGCTAGTGGCCCTTGTCCTCAGTCGGGGGGAGGGGGGGGTGTACGCTTCGTGCGATACTAACCCGGACCCGCGGTTTGGTGCTGGCTGCTTGGTGGGACCCGGACCTAGCGTCGGGATGAAGACATCTCAGCACTGGTTAGGGACTTCCACGCGTCTCTGGTGGGCCTGAGCTACGGGTCTGATAGCACCCCTTCGGTCCCCTCATTATCCTGGCAAGTGTTAGCCCCAATAGACCTGTTTAGGTCGCAGTGAGCGAGGTGTCCCCCTCTGTATCTGTACCCTTTACCCTTTTACCCTTTTTTAAACATAAGCAGTACCAAAGAAGTCCCTAACAGAGAGATGTTTATCGCATAAGATTTGGAAGTGTTTTCGTATGCATAACCAAACCGCCACTGCTTTGCAATTCTCGGTGTTAAAAGTATTTTTTTAATGTGGGTTTATTCCTATCAAAAAATAAGATTACTAGTAACAAAGAAAATATACACATAAACGTAAAAAACAGTGGCGATAGCTGGATATAAAACAAGGTGATAAAGATATCAAAACGCCTAAAAAGAGATACCTAAAGTTTTAAACCCTCAAACTAATATGACACTCCAAAGAGTGTTAAAAGTGTGGCACAGGCCACGTAAAGTGGAAGACGGTAAATCCAACCTCCTCTTTTTCGCAAACGTTCGACATCGTTGTGTTACAATAAGCAATGTTTATGGTAAGATTTATTACAGAGAAAACCAGTGTAAGTGCCATGTAAACCTATTATCACAAATACACACATGTTTTTATTTGTTTACCAAAGCATTACATTGAGCATGATCAGTAACAAATACTCTCTCTTTGAAAAACTGTGAAAAACAAAATATATTATCATATACTTTATTTTTCATTGTTCAATTGCAACCTTTCATTTCTAAACGTGCAGTAAACATTTAAATGTTCTATTAATCAACTCTTATAACAGTTGGTATCACTGGCTGTATTTTTCTCTTAATTTTTACTTTTTATACTACGTATAGTATGTAGGGGAAGTATTTTATTCGAACCAAGATTTCGATGTGCAGATTTCACCGGATATATATGTTTTGAGGCCCCCCCAAAGGCTACTGCACTTTCATATTCCCTTTATTCCTATACACAAACAGATGTGCAATAAGATAATTTCTGCAAAGGTTTGTCTCGACTAACATGAAGAAGATAGAGGAATAACAGTTTGTAAGAATAGTTAGTGTAAGAGTAGAGAAAGTCATGTGGGTGCAACATCTCACAGACGAGGTAAAAGTATCTCACACGTTAAGCTTATAATATGCTCTATAGTTTCAAAAATATGCAATAAGAGTGCACTAAAAGCATTTACCTCAATTTTATAAGTTTTGCTACTTACAATGCACATTCTTTCTTAGATATAATTTTTATCGTTTTAACTTTATTTGTAGATACTATTATTATTTTCTCCAAAAACCAAGAATAAGTTTATAACGTTTACCATTTATCTAGGCTGAGAAGGGTATTTCTACGCATACAGATGTTATTGAGCTCATTTTGAAAGCAGACATTTATCCGGAAGACTATGCTTCAAGATATTATCAAAAAAATATTATTGGTAGAATTTTTCTCTAAAGCAATTTAATTTTCCTCCTAAAGGTAACTCTTTGAGAGCTACCCTCCCGCCGTCGTTTCCTCCCCTATTCCCCCCAAAGCATTAAACGTAAATATGTCGATTCCCTCCGTACTAAAAGGGATCTGCTGGAATTACATATTCAAATTCCCTCCCTAAATCGATTTTGTCTTTAGTTTAGTGTTGATACCTACTAATCAATTCGGTCGCCTCATATGTCCTTAGCGTTGTTAATAGTAAGCCTATTCATTCAATTCACCAATTCATTGGAATGTAGACTGATGTGTGTGTGTAGATCAGTCGAGTCCAATCATGTCTCTTATGATCTAATGACGTCATCCTGTCGCTGTAGCCTACCTCCTTAGTTTTGAACATGAAACATTTCCCCTTCACTCATTCAGGTAACCAAGCATTAGAAAGGTTTGATTTGGAGTCCAAGAATGCACCATAAGTCGACAAAAAGTAGGTAGAGGCATATCCACCCTTCTTCTTTCGCATAAAGTTGGGCATCACTGGTGTAGATAACAGCAAATGTGGAAAAAAATCATAAATAAAGCAATAAATTGGTTCTATTATGGAACTATGCATTTAAGCTTCCAACAAAATTGAAGAATGGTGTTCTGAGGTGGACGAGTGTGTGAAAATGTTTTTAAACACAGCAAGGGTATTGATTGGTTGTTATCCCTAACCATCCGAGATAGTAAAATGTAAGGAAAATAGTAAGGATCTACAGTTTATTTGAACAACAGAAAAACAGACTATGCCTTTTTTGGAGGGAAATTAGAACCTCATTTTGGGAGAGAATCAGTCTAGCTGGCTTTGAGAATTGATGAGGATCCAGGTAATCGTTTATACTTTCGCCACTAGTGTGTTCAAATGTTACCTAAATTAAAACTTTAATAATATATGTGGATATATGCTTCATGCATCGGGAAATGATGAAATACGCAGCAACATCGAAAATGTGCAATTATAGGCAGAATAAAACATTACATACAAATACAGAACATGAAACATATTTTGGAAGTTAATTCCATATCACAAGTTAAAAGTAAACATGCGTTTGCATTCAAATCTGATAAAATCAGTGGTAATTTATTTGCGACTATTTACTTTACTGTTTTCCTGTATTATGGGAGGCAAACTTCAAAAGCGTATGGTTAGGACTCAGCTGAATCTCATATGAGAGTAGCTATAAAATGTTTTAAGAAAACAAGCCCTAAATATATCTGCAGCTTTGTGTGTTGGCAGATATTACCATTATAACGGTGTACTTGTTACCAGTACAAGAGTTTCAATGTCTTCTCAAGAGATGACGCAGCTGGGTGCAAATAGTGTCTCTAGTCGCCGGCAGATGTCAGGACAGTATAAACCTGGTGGCGCCGGATTACTAACTGTTTGTACGTAATGCACACACTCACAATGACAAAAACGAACCGACAGTATTAAACAGGAAAATTCGACTAACTTCAACGGTACTTTAAAAGTGAATTCTGTACTTGTTTTCCCTTTCTCTTGCTTTCTCAGTAACTCCCTATTGGGTTGATATATACCTATAGTATGTATAAGTAATACGTCTTTCCCAGCACGTATTTCAACTTCTATGTCAGAACAATGTAAATGATGAGAGTGGGCATGTATATACTGTATATATATATCTGTTGTTCCAGATGTATATACACACAATTTATTTTATATTCATCGAAACTCACTAGTATGCCTATATTAGTTCTGTTCCACGTCTACATTTTGGAATCGCTGTAAATTCTTGTCAAATATTCCAGGTGAACAGGCGCCTGATATTCTTCAAGAAGTTCAAATTGGCTCTAAGAGATGGCAAGACTACTTGGATAATAATATTTTGTTATTTAACGACGCTGTCATTTGTTAGGATCAAATCAGCGTCGCCGGTGTGCCGGAATTTTGTCCCGCAGGAGTTCATTTACATGCCAGTAAATCTACTGATATGGAGCTGTTGTTTTTAAGCACACATAAAAACCATCGGTCTGGGCCGGATTTGAACCCGCGACCTTGGGAACAGTAGGGCAGCGTCTAACTAACTGAGCCACCCAGACCGACAGACTACTTAGAGACAGTGTTGCCAACAGTTGCGTAAACTTATTCATTTACTCTTCTTTGTAAGCGTTAGGAATGTTGGAAGGCAACAAGCAATTGTAAATCATAGCAGTAAATGTCCCATCAATTCGTGTTCATTTAGATGTAATTTGTTACAACAGTCATGCAACAAGTTGATAATCTGTCTAACGATGAATTTATGTTTGTCTATGGTTTTTGCAAATCCACAACGTTTGACTGACTTTTGTACTCTGATATTATGGATCATGGCGGAAGTCATTGCCTACTTTAAAATGTTCAAACTCAAGTCTGGGCTTTATTATCAAAGCCTAATACTTTTTCCTATTCCACTATTGGTAAAATCATGATATTGATTTTTTATCCGTTAAACAATCTGTGTTTTACTCACATAAGCTTCTTCACCCATGTTTCAACAAAATATTCTTACAAAACGTTATTTTTCTGTCTAATGCGTATTAACCAAGATAAACGCTTATAGAAATGGTTTTATTACATATTTATTATACATACAATGAGAATACGGAAATACAGTAACCTTAAACGATACTCAAATCTTTTAAGAGCTGATCGCTATATGATAGCTTTGAAATTCCGTTCTCTTTGCATGGTTAAGGAAGAATAAAAATGACGACTTCCTATTCGAGAACAGGGATTATCTCGAAAATAGTTAGCTCCAAAAAAATTATTTGACAAAACTTGTGCTACATCTTTTGGATAGCAGTTATTCAAAGCTAATTCAGAAGTACCAAGTTTGACATTTAATGGAATATTTGCTTTCGCGTATTCGCTACGGACTCGCTTTGACGCACACCCCACCCACGCACGCCCACTCACCCACACACAGAGGGATCTTTTTCTAAAACTCTGATGTGCAGCACTCACATTAATTTCTCTACTTTGGTACTAACTGTTCTTACCAACTCTATTCCTCTGTCTTCTTCATGTTGGGATAAACATTTGCAGAAATTATCTTACTGCTAAATTTCTTGTGGGGGGGAAAAGAGAATATGGTATCAACTGTAGACTTTGAGTGATAGTTAAATCTCTTAAAGGTAATCAATATCTGAAAGCTTTGCAATTCCGTTCTCTTGCACGGCCAAGAGATAAAAAATGGAATAGCTTCCATTTGAGAAAAGTATAAGCATTGCAGAACTCATGCCAATAACAAAGAATAATCTCCGAAACGGGTTCATTCCAAAAAAAAAAAAAAAAATGGTTTTGGACATGCGTGTTTTAACGAGATCTATATTTTTGTATAGTAAGATTTGGTCTATCTCTTACGGTTTACCAGTTATGGGAAAATTATCAAGAGTAAACAGGACTGCATAGGCAATACCAAAAAATTTACATTTTAATTTCCCATTAAAGTATTTTAAACATAGGGCATATTAATAAAAATCTTTAGTCATTTTCAAGAAAATCAAAATTTTCGAACATTTTACCATGTGAAGGGTAGTTTAGGGTGGTGGAATTTTCTTCAAAATCTTCGTATCACATCCTTAAAATATATGAACTTAAATATCTAATTTGGTTTTAACCGACTTTTCGTTTTTGAGTTACTCTGTTTACATACAGCCACACACACACACACACACACACACACACACACACACACACACACACACACACACACAGAGAGAGAGAGAGAGAGAGAGACGGACCTATTTCAAACAGTGTTTCTTTTTTTATTCAGGGGTCTCAAAACATATTTCCGGTGAATCCTCGTCATCGAACTTCCTCTACTTACAATACATAGCAGGGAAAGTAAAACAAGGTATAGTTACATGGAATGTCTGTGAACAACATAATTTCAAAAACGAAAAGTCGGTTAAACAGCCCATAAATATTTAAGTTCAAAATATATTGAACTATAAGGGTAAAGAGAATACCAACAGAATAGCTTGAAAATATTTTATTAAATTGAATAGCCAACTTGAGAAATATAAACGGAACAGATTATGAGGATTTGTTACACTAGGGCGCCAACTTTAATTTATGATTAATAAGTATATCGATATGCTTAAAATAATCTGCATTGACCGCTGTTTTAAGTATTTTTTATACACTGCGAGAATCCTATCTTATTCTATGGATTTTATTACTCAATTTTATTCAGAGACTAGTCCTAGCATTTGTAAACGGATACTTTCACATCCCTTAAATGAATTTCCAAGTCACGAACTGTCTTATTGATAATCTCAAAATCACTCGTCATCATTACAAATGATAATCCAGAGTTTGCTGTAGTTGGTCTATCATCATCCTAAGAGTTACTTTTGGAAAAGTTAAAATAGACCTTGTTAGACAGCTAATTAGATGTTAAAATGCATATGGGCTAATACTATATAAACAGTATAATTTCAACTGTACTGTATCTGTTATGTATGTTCCAGAAAGAAAGGGATTAAGGTCATCTAGGGTAATAAACCATGTTCTTGTGTTAATATAGCCTCTAATACTATTAAGTGGAAACATTTATATTCTTGTATCTACAGTCTTCAGCACATTTACGTTCCTTCACTTTATTCGAGGTTTACTAGAATTAATTTCCTATGGGAATATTATTATTTTATTCATTGTGTTATATCTATGTTCTTAAAAGGGAAAGCCCAACTTGCGCCATTGGTATAAGCGCTTCATCTCACAGTATGATTACATTATTAGGCTGGCAATCTGGAATTCGTACTACTAAAGAATTTGGAACTCTGCCAAATTGGAGCTCAGCTCAAAATAATTGATTCGTTTTACATTTATGAACTCATTTACAATTAATGAGAAGCTGAAATGTTTAGAAATGACACCATTTCGTTCTTTATATGAATACATCAGCTTGAAATATAGCTAAAAGTTCCGGAATATCGCCATTTAGAAAGAAACAGGAAACTCATTATGGGTGTTGAAGGCATACAGCCATTTACCATTATAGTCTGTACCACTTACTTATGTTAGGTAGAGGAAGTACTGCATTACATCAAAAAATTTGATATCAATATTTCACCAAAATAAATGTTTTGAGGAATCATGAGAAGAAAAACATTTTAGAAACATTTTGTGCGTTTGTGTTTTGTGCTCTATACATATAGTGATGCGTAAAGGGACTTTATCTCGATTAATGAGTAATTACCCCCTGTAAACGTGGTTGACGACAGTATGACTTACTTGACTCTCAAGCAACTACAAATTGGCTATAGTTCTATGTCAATGAATTTAACTAACAATGTACCCTTTAACTCTGTAGACACTGTTTATTAATTTGAAATATAAGTTTTGTATAAAAATAGCTAATAGAGAGTGATACTTTATCTATAGAGAAGATTATTTAGAGTAACAATTGAATCATCGTGTTGGCAGGCTGACAGCAGTCGTACGTGTACCTGCCGTTTAAGACTTAATCACTGTCATGACAGTGTGTAGGGTTTTACAGGGTGGTGAGTGAGAATGGGGTTGGAACTGAAGGGAGGTAGCAGTTTATCCTCCCTGGTGTGTGGAACCAAATATTGGTGATTTTAATTTTGAATTTAGAAATCCAAGCTCTTGTATGGGAGCTCAGCTTTTGCTGCAGGTGCATTAGCTCTGCTGTTATCGAATATATACCGCGAGCCATGCGGGGAAGCCGGTGACGCACAAGTGTGCGTTCTCTGGAGTTATACTCCCCAAAAGGCCTAACCATGTTGTGGCAATGAATATTAAAATTTTGCAGCCCGGCGCCCTATTTTATCCTCCACAAACGGAACAGATGAGGCCTCGTGCAGTAGTCTCGAGGGCAATCTGCGGCATACAGAACAGATTATCCCAAGTCCTCTATTCAGTACACGCTGCAGACGCAGGAGATGAGAATCTGTGATCATGCTCCAGGCATACATTAGGCCTGGGATTATGAGGGCCCCAAAAAGGCGTAGCTTCAAGGAAACAGACATCCCGAACCTTAACATGGGTTACAACGAGACTGTTGCCCCGCTGGCGCAATGCGTCTGTTCTTGTTCTGAGTCTGGAATTTCCGAAATGATACTGAATAGAAAGAGCTTTAAGATAGCTACACCTGGTATAGTCTAACTCCAAATGAATATTCATAAACAAAGCTCTACCAGTGCTTAGGGTGAAATTCTTTTTCTTTTATGATTACAAATTGGATTACACCTTCAGCACTTATTCATACACCAAAGGCGGAGAGCAAGCAAAGACGAAATGACAGCTATTTTTTATACAAAGTATGTAGGTTGCGAGGTTTAAATGCCATTTACCAGTTCTTTTATGTTGAGTGATTTATTACTGTATCTCCAAGTCCATTTTTCTTCATATTCACCACGGTGGACAATTACACGTGCACTTGCAAAGCGTGACGACTGCCACCTCCACAGTTCAGTTTATTAAGGCGTTAACCGCAAAGAGAGAGGACAATGGTTCGAGTCTTGCTTGTGTCAAGTACCTGACACACAGGTATTTTATTCATCAGTTATTTTTAGCTGCAAGGGTGATGTCCAGATGGTCCAGAATTCATTTAGTGTAATAAAAGCTTTCTTTCAAAATCATCAAGATAATCAATAGATTAAACAAAATTGCTGCTTAAAGTTTAGTCCTGAATTACGAGGGTGTGGAAGTTTTTGTAAATAGTAGTGTGATATAATGGCTGCAAAGCATTTGAACATATTGTATCAAAAATATAAGGAAACGCAAGATAAAGAGTAGAAAACGAAAACCATGTGACACTGTATTGGGCTAATTTTTACTGGAATCCAAGGGGGAGTGTAAGGAATTTTGAGGAACCGCTCCTCTACTTAGGTCCTAAAAACTGATAAAAGTTTAGCAATGCAATAGACCAGGCGTGTCATTACCTCCTCTACTCAGCTGCATACCTCCCTCCATGCCAGCAGGCTACACGGTGCAGTTCAAACTAGTAAACAGTACCTACTGGACGGACGTTCAGAATGACTACACGCGCGTTTCATCAAGAATGGGAAGATTTGTGTTTTATATAATGAAAATCTATTTTGTTTGATGTGTGATTATTCATTACCTCATGTATCTCATTTTAATATTAGACGTCTTTTTAATAAAAACCATAATTATCAATGAATATGCCAAGATCATTGCATGTCTATATATTTTCTTAAAACATGCAATAATAATTATAACCACTTATTATTTATATTGATATAATCATTATCATCACGCTGTACATTAATTAATACTTTCAGGATGGGAATACCATACAACTCTTGCTAACACACTTTTCCATATTATAATTAATTTTATTGTCATGTAGGACACACTCGACAACAGAATTTAAATCCAGTTCTCCAAAACATTGAATCAAAATAAGCCGTCACAAGCTTCCAACGACGCCATTCAACAGTCTACATTAACACATACAGTTTAGTTTATATTCTACAGCTAAGATATTTGACGTTGAAACCTGATTTAAATAAATTGCTAATGAAAAACACGGCCGTAGATGTAGAACTAAGTGATTTAAAATATTAGTACAAATGAGGCTCATTTTTACTATTACAATATGTCGTGTATTTGTACGGGCAAACAATACTATAATGAATGTGAATGTGTAACTTCGACTTGCACAGTCAATGTCGCTCCGCAATGTGGTGTGGGAGCAGTTGCTGCCCTCCCTCTGGTTTCCTTATTGACACGCCAGCAATGGACAATAAAGAGTGTAGAAGTTATTTGCGTTGACAAAATTCACAGAACAGTTCATGTGTTCAAAGCGCAATAAAATTGTTAATGATTAGGTGAACTAGTCATGCATCATTTAACTATTACATGCACCGAATCATTCTCGTTTTAAATTTTACAAGTATTTTCGTAGTTATTAAAAATTCCAATCACAAAATTTTCAGGACAACCTGTATATCGTTAGGAATGCGTGTGGGATTATAACTTATTATGGTGCTAGAAAAAATTACTCTGTATTTTTTAGTGAATTTTAATTTATACTTTTATTTTCATAACAATATTCTTCAAGATATTATAAATATTTCAACCTTAAAACAAATCTCATTTCCTATTGAATATTAAAAATATTAATTACTGCACATATTTTAAATGTTTAGTCTTGTGGGCGTTGTTTTTCCTCCTTCTTTCTCCTTCATTTCACTGTTGTTTTTATTTTTAGTATTTATCTTTTTTTCCCTGTTCTCTGTCCACTTTTCACTAAACCATGCTTTATTTCTTTATTTTTTCACAACTACACACCTAGTTCTTCAAGCTGACCCCTGTTGCAAATTGTTAAATATTACCTATATTATTTAAATATATGCAATATCTAATTACACAGTATATACAATAACTCGCTTTATAACTCATTTCCCCTCCCACTCTCTCTATTTTAAACACTTAATTCGTTTATCTGAAACCTAGTGAGTGAGTAAGTGAATGAGTGAGTGAGTGTTTGAGTGGGTTAGTGAGTGAGAGAGTGAGTGAGTGAGTGAGCGAGCGAGCCAGTGAGTGGGCCCTTCGACTGCTAGGTAACTTGTGCCCCAAATTTGAAGACTAAAACACCCACAGACTTATTGCTAAAAGGCTAAGCTAAAACACAAACGTAAAACTGTAAAATAGTTAAACAATTAAACAGCTAATGTTAAAACAGTTAAAACGTTAGAAAAGTTAATTTTAAACAATGAAGAGTTAAAACTCTAAAAACAAACAGTAAAAGAATACAAATCTAAATTCAGATTTTACAACCGTAAAATTAAAAGTCCAAAGTAAAACACAAGCTACTCTTGTTTGGCAAACCCAATTTTCGCGACGAACCGCAGCACCTTATCTACAAGTACCGGGTCGTTGCCTAGAATAGACCACAGAGTAAATCCCAGGCCAAGGGATTGACGCTCCAGAGGATATTACGGACAATCAAGCAAGACGTGGGACAAAGACAGTTGCACACCGCACGTGGGACACCAGGGGCCGGGTTGCCACGCAAAAGGTACCATGTGTGGCACGTGTGTGACCTATACCTAATCGCGTTAGATGAATCCTATTGTTAAAACGTATACATTATTTGAACATAGTATATAATATCTATTTATATATTTTATTATTTTATTGTACATTACAATCACTTTCTTATCTGTCTTTGTTTGTCACCCAGTCCTGACATACATATATTTAAAGTTAAAAGTCTTCAGCTTCTCGGAAAATTAATTTAAGATCGATTGCAAAATTTTTAGCGAACAGACGAACAAACAAACGTACAACAAAGCGAATTAATACAGTCGTGTAAAATGTGTAAGGTGTTGGAAATTAACAAAAAATATCATGAAAATGTGTAACGCTACAAAAATTATTTGTCATACTTTGTGTTTTAACTGGATCTGCATCTTTTGTATACTAACCATTAGTTAATCTCTGTAGGCTTACCGTTTTTTTTTTTTTTTTTTTTTTTTTGTAGTATTTAACGCCCGCTTTTACTACTACGGCAACGCAGGTGGTGACGCTGATGATACATGAAGATGGCGCACCGGTGGAATGAGATGGCGGGGGAAACCGGAGAACCCGGAGGAAACCCGCCCCAGCGCTGCTTCGTCCACGACGAATCCCACATGCGGTTGCCTGGGATCGAACCCGGGTCGCTTTACTGGTTATACGCAAATATATAAAATTAATTCAGAATAACGAGACTTTCTTAGGCATTCATAGAAAATTAAAAGTATGGAACTTTTAGTGATGCAGATATCTTAAACATGTGACGACATTTTTGTCAAAATCTTTAAGAACCATTTTTGAGAAATTAGAAACTCCCATGTTGTATCGCATTCCTGGAAAACAAATTTGATATTTATTCCACTTTCCGTTTTTGACTACGCTGTTTACAGACTCACACATACGTCAATACAAATGTGCACAAACGCATATCGAACACATATTTTGTAAAAATGTTTTTCTTTTTATGATTGCTCAGAACATTTTTTTTTTTTTTTTTTTTTTTTTTGGTAAATATTGATATCGAAATTTTGGATGTAATGCAGTGCTTCTTCTACGTAACATACGTAAGTGGTATAGACCAAAATGGTGAATGGCTATACGCCTTGAACACCCATAATGGGTTTCCTATTTCTTCCTAAAAAGCAATATTCCGGAAATTTTGGCTATATTTCAAGTTGATGTATTCGCATAAGGAACGAAATGGTATCACTTCTAAACATTGCAGCTTCACATTAATTGTAAACGAGTTCATAAATGTGAAAGGAATCAATTATTTTGAGCTGAGCTTCAATTTGGCAGAGCTCTAAACTCTTTAGCAATACGAATTCCAGATTGTCAGCCTAACTATGTAATCATACTGTGAGATGAAGTACTTATACCAATGACGCAAATTGGGCTTTCCCTTTTATAAATATAGAGATATAACACATTGACTATGATGATAATATTGCTAGTGGTAATAAACTCTAATAAACCTCGAAAAAAAACTGAATGCAAATATTTCCTCTGGCGTACTGAAGGCTGTGTTGACACAAGAATATGAATGTTTCCACTTACATAGTATTAGAAGCTGTGTTGACGCAACAACACGGTTTGACACCCTAGATGAGCTTGGCCCCTTTCTTTCTGGAACATACATATCGAACACACTGCGATTAAAATTACACTTTCTACTCGTATATACATAGTATTAGCTCCATATCCACTATTTAGCATCTAATTAGCTGTATAACAAGATCTCTTTAATGTTTCCAAAAGTAACTTTCAGGATTCTGGGAAGTAAACTACAGTAAATTCTGGATTATCATACATAATGTGGCGCGGAGGACCCGGGTTCGATCCCCGGTACCAGCATGGGGCTTTTATCCCCTCTGGGAGGTCTGGCACGGGGTGCACTCAGCCTCGTTAGGTCCCGGGGGGACCAATTGAGGAGCTACTTGATGGAGAAGTAGCGGCTCCAGGTCTAGAAGACCACATAACCAGCCGGGAGGACTCGGGGCGCTGACCACGTCCCACCCTCCAGTACTGCACCTCACTAATGACGCCTGTAGTGGGCAGAGGTGGGGGACGCAGCGGCTGGGCGGTAGGCCTTGGCCCTTCATGGGCTGTAGCGCCGGGGTAAAAAAAATAAAAGAAAAATTTTAAAAAAATCATACATAATGATGACGAGTTATTTTCAGATTACCTATCAATAATTGCGTTCGTGACGAGGATTTATCTAAGAGATATGGAAATCTCGCGTTACATATGCTAGCACTATTTCATGAATAAAGTTAACCGAAAATACATGTTTTGAATTCAAAGAAGAAATTTTAGAAAAAGGTCCATGTGTGTGTGTTTGTTAATGTGTGTGTGTGTGTGTGTGTGTGTGTGTGTGTCAATGTGTGTGTCAATGTGTGTGCGGTTTTAGAAGATATTGGTTTACAGTGATCCTTATCCATTTTACACAATCATCTATATACTAAACTAAATTAAATAAATGTATACATTAGGAGCTATAAAATGGCTAGCTGTCCTGTTTCCAAATTTTATAATAATTTTGTACATTATTATATTTTATCTATTAAATATTTTAGATTATATGATTTTTATCCGTTATCATTCATATTTAAAAATGTGTTTTTCTACAGATTTATTAGGGCGCGCGTGTTTTTGACAGCCGTCCAACTACTGGATTTTCTCTCACTTTCCCCTTATACTAGCAATAATTTCTGCAAATGCTTATCTCGACTGACTTGAAGAAAACAAAGGAAGTAGGAATAGTTAGTACAAGAGTAGAGAAAGTCAGGTAAGTGCAACACTTCAGATTGTTAAGCCTTAGCCATGCAAAGGGAATGGAATGTGATGACAAGCTCCTAAAAATTTGACTATCGCATAAGCCTTCTGAATCCTCCTATTCCAATTTTACCTATAAGGGAGTATCTAGCTAGACGTCTATCTCGATTAACATAAAGTATCTTCACAGAGAAATAACCGTGTTTAAAAATAGTTTGTATAACAGGGAGTAGGCAAAGTCATGTAAATGCATTTTCTTTGCATACAGAGAGTCTCATATAAAGCTGAACAAAATGCACCCATGCTTATCTTTAAGAAACATCTCTTAAACCACGTTAAGGACTCCACCCTCAGTTAATGTGTTATCTAAAGAATTTTATTGGTGTGAATCGACAGAGTACACTGCCTCGGAATTTTATTAGGACCGTTAAATTCAAGTTTGTAAAGACAGAATTAAAGTTTCTTGTTTGGCATACGATTCTGGCCATATTTCAAGTATCCTTAACCATTATCTAGAGAAGAGGAGGATACTCAAGAAGGAAACAACTTGGCAGAGGTGTGTCTGTATGTTGACATGCTGTATGTTAACCAGCAACGGTGGATATTCAAGCACTTGGAGTAAATTAAATATACTGAGTGCTGTAAGAACTGTTCTTCTTTATGACTATCCTTCTTGTCAATTTTACAAGAAATAATGGAATGTTCTTTATCGAATTAACCTCAAAGTTACAATAGTGCTTCATTACTCTATTGTAATAAAGCATCGAGTGAGATGGCTTCGTGGTAACGTGCGAGGCTCGCATGCAGAAGGTCGTAGTTTGAATTTCCGTGGCCGGGTTTCCTTGGTCACTAGGCGAATGCTGCGAATGCTCCTGCCCCTCCATTTCACCTCACCCTCTTTTCACTTTCTCTCTCTTTCCTGCCTTCATGCCTTTCTCCCTTCCTCCCTCCCACCCTTCCTCCCTCCCACCCTTCCTTACTTCCTTCCTCCCTTCCCTCCCTCCTACATTCCTTCCCTTCTTCCTTCTCTCCTTCCTTCCTTCTCTCTCTCCTTCTCCCTCCTTCCTCCTCTCCCTCTCTCCTTCCCCCTCCCTCATTCCGTCCCTCCCTCCTTCTTCCCTCCCTCCTTCCTCCTTCCCTCCCTTTCTTCCTTTCTTTTGGATCTCATATTCTCTAATAGCTGTTGTTTTTGTGTTTACATACCGTTGTATTAACTGTTTTAAAACAGGAAATCATACTCACGCATAAAAAGCAGGCAAATTACATTTCACCAGATATTTACAGAACTAAAGGATCGAAGAACTATATGCTACCTTAATGTAAGACTATGTGAAACCACACGTTGAGTGCCTGTCTCCTCGCATTAGGAACTGCTAACCTGGTATTCCATTACTATTGTTTATGAGTCTAAACCTAAATGATGATGATGATGATGATGATGATGATGATGATGATGATGATGATGATGAAAATAAATCGAACAGTTAGAACCACTTACATTCCTCTTCGACAAAAGAATACAAAATGTAGGCATAAATTACTCCTTTAAAATTATACAGGGTGGTGCAAGTAAAAGTGGTCCGTCCCCCGTTTGAATGCAATGCTGTATTTTCGTTGTGTCTGCATACACATTTCTGTTCAAT